>CM074612.1:804789-1404789 GCA_037305975.1 Chrysolophus pictus
GGGGCAATAAATGAGGTGGGGGGGCAAAAAATTGGGGGGGGAAGTGGGGTGGGGGGCAATAAATGGGGATATGGGGGGGCAATAAATGGGGTGGGGGGGCAAAAAATTGGGGGTGGGGGGCAATAAATTGGGGGTGGGGGGGCAACAAATGGTGGGGGTAAATGGGGTGGGGGGGCAAAAAATTGGGGGTGGGGGCAAAAATTGGGGTGGGGGGGCAATAAATGAGGTGGAGGGGCAAAAAATGGTGGGGGGGCAAAAAATTGGGGGTGGGGGCAATAAGTGGGGGGATGGGGGGCAATAAATGGGGTGGGGGGCAAAAAATTGGGGGTGGGGGCAAAAATTGGGGTGGGGGGGCAATAAATGAGGTGGAGGGGCAAAAAATGGTGGGGGGGCAAAAAATTGGGGGTGGGGGCAATAAGTGGGGGGATGGGGGGCAATAAATGGGGTGGGGGGCAAAAAATTGGGGGTGGGGGCAAAAATTGGGGTGGGGGGGCAATAAATGGGGGGGTGGGGGGGCTGTATGGGGTTGTTAATTGGGTTATTAATTGGGGGGGTTGTTAATTAAGGGGGGTTGTTAATGGCGGGGTTGTTAATGGGGGGGGTTAATAGAGTACTAATAACGTGGTGATTAATGGGGGTAATTAATGGGGGTAATTAATGGCGGTTATTAATGGGCGCTTATTAATGGGGCTTATTAATGGGCAATTATTAATGGGGGGCTTATTAATGGGGGTTATTAATGAGGATTATTAATGGGGGGTTATTAATGGGGGTTATTAATGGGGGGGTTATTAATGGGGTTATTAATGAGGGTTATTAATGGGAGTTATTAATGGGGGTTATTAATGGGGGGGTTATTAATGGGGGTTATTAATGAGGATTATTAATGGGGGGTTATTAATGGGGGTTATTAATGGGGGGTTATTAATGGGGGTTATTAATGAGGGTTATTAATGGGAGTTATTAATGGGGGGGTTATTAATGGGGGGGTTATTAATGGGGGTTATTAATGGGGGAGCTTATTAGTAAGGGATTATTAATGGGAGGATCATTAATGGGGGAGTAATTAATAGCAGAGATTAATAGAGTGTTAATAACAAGGTGATTAATAGGAGCAGTTATTAATGGGGGTTGTTAATTGGGGGGTTGTTAATGGGGGGCTTATTAGTGAGGGGTTATTAATGGGGGGTTATTAACGGCAGAAATTAATAGAGAAAGTCTTAATAATAACGTGATTAATGGGCGGTTATTAATGGGGATGGGGTTATTAATGGGAGAATCATTAATGGGGGCTTATTAATGGGGGGAGAATATTAATGGGGAGAGTTATTAATGGGGGGGTTGTTAATTGGGGGGCTTATTAGTGAGAGATTATTAATGGGGTTATTAATGGCACAGATTGATAGAGGAAGTGTTAATAATAACGTGATTAATAGGGGGTTATTAATGGGGAGAGCTATTAATGGGGGGTTGTTAATTGGGGGGTTATTAGTGGGAAAATTATTAATGGGAGGTAATTAATGGCAAAGATTAATAGAGAGCGTGTTAATAACAAGGTGATTAATGGGGGGTTATTAATGGGGATGGGGTTATTAATAGGGAGAGTTATTAATGGGGGGGTTGTTAATGGGAGAATTATTAATAGGGGTGTAATTAATGGCAGAGATTAATAGAAAGGATATTAATAACAAGGTAATTAATAGGGATGTTATTAATGGGGATCGAATTATTAATGGGGAGAGCTATTAATGAGGGTTTATTAATGGGGGGAGACTATTAATAAGGGGGTTGTTAATTGGGGGTTGTTAATTGGGGGGGGCTTATTAGTGAGGGATCATTAATGGGGGTAATTAATGGGGTAATTAATGGGGTAATTAATGGAACACAATGAATGGGGTCATTAATGAGGTAATTAATGGGGGGTGATTAACAAGGGCCAATTAACAGAGTAACTAAGGCGCTAATTAATGAGAATAGTGAATGCGGGGTAATTAATGAGAGGAATAATTATTGAGGTAATTAATGAGCTAATTAAGGGGGGTAATTAGTTAATGGGGGACGATTAATGGGGGTAATTAATTCGTGGGAGTAATTAATGGGGGTGATTAATTAAAGGGAGTAATAAATGGGGATAATTCATTAATGGGGTAATTCATTAGTAGGGATGATTAATTAATGGGGGATAATAACTAATAAGGGGTAATTAATGGGGGTAATTAATTAATGGGGCGGTGATTAATGGGGCGGTGATTAATGGGGTTATTAATGGAGGTGGTTAATTAATGGGGGTGATTAATTAATGGGGCAGTGATTAATGAGGGGTAATTAATGGGGCGGTGATTGATGGGGTAATCAATGGGGGTAATTAATTAATGGGGGTAATTAATTAATGGGGGGTGGTTAATGGGGGGTAATTAATGGGGTGGTGATTAATCGGGGTTATTAATGGGGGTGATTAATTAATGGGGCAGTGACTAATGGGGGGTAATTAATTGGGGGTAATTAATGGGGTAGTGATTAATGGGTGGTGATTAATGCAGTTATTAATGGGGGTAATTATTTAATGGGAGTGGTTAATTAATGGGGGTAATTAATTAACGGAGCAGTGATAAATAGGAGTAATTAACGGGTGTAATTAATTAATGGGGGTGATTAATTAATGGGGTGATTAATGGGGGGTAATTAATGGGCGGTAATGGGCGGTAATTAATCGGGGTTACTAATGGGGTGATTAATTAATGAGAGTGATTAATTATTGGGGGATGATTAATTAATGGAGCAGTGATTGATGGGGGTAATTAATGGGGTGTAATTAACTAATGGGTGTGATTAATTAATGTGGGCGAGTAATTAATGGGTGGTGATTAATGGGATAATTAATGGGGGGTAATTAATGGGGTGGTGATTAATGGGCAGTGATTAATCGGGGTTATTAATGGTGGTGATTAATTAATGGGGCGTGATTAATTAACGGGGGGTGATTAATTAACGGGGCAGTGATTAATGGGGGGTAATTAATGAGGCGGTGATTAATGGGTGGTGATTAATGGGGTGATTAATGGGGCTAATTAATTAATGGGGGTGAGTAATTAATAGGGCAGTGATTAATGTGGGGTAATTAATGGGGTGGTGACTAATGGGCGGTGATTAATGGGGGTCATTAATGGGGGTGATTACTTAATAGGGGGTGATTAATTAAAGGGGGGTGATTAATGGGGGGAAATAACTAATGGGGGTGAGTAATTAATGGGGCAGTGATTAATGGGTGGTGATTAATCGGGGTTATTAATGGGGGTAATTAATTAATGGGGCAGTGATTAATTAATGGGGCAGTGATTAATGGGGGGGAATTAATGGGGGGTAATTAATGGGGGGTAATTAACTAAAGGGTGTGATTAATTAATGGGGGTGAGTAATTAATGGGGCGGTGATTAATGGGACTAATAAGTTAATGGGGGAGATTAATGGGGGATGATTAATTAATGGGGCAGTGATTAATGGGGGATAATTAATGGGGCGGTGATTAATGGGGTTATTAATGGGGGTAATTAATTAATGAGAGTGATTAATTAATGGGGGACGATTAATTAACAGGGCAGTGATTAATTAACCGGGCAATGATTAATGGGGGGGGGGGGTTAATAGGCGTGATTACTGGGGTAATTAATTAAGGGGGGGTGATAATTAACGGGGGGGGGGGGGTAATTACCTAATGGTGGATAATAACTAATTGGGGGGGGGGGGGGGGTGATTAATGGGGTGGGGGTGCTAAAGGGGGGGAATTCATTAATGGGGGGGGGGGTGTAATTAATTACCGGGGGGGGGAGGGGGGGGGAGGGGTGTAATTAATTCCCGGGGGTGGGGGGGGGAGGGGTGTAATTAATTATGGGGAGGGGGGAGGAGTGTAATTAATTACCGGGGGGGGGAGGGGTGTAATTAATTACCGGGGGGTGGGGAAGGGGTGTAATTAATTACCGGGGGGGGGGAGGGAGGGGTGTAATTAATTACCGGGGGGGGGAGGGGTGTAATTAATTACCGGGGGGGGGGGGAGGGGTGTAATTAATTACCGGGGGTGGGGGGGAGGGAGGGGTGTAATTAATTACCGGGGGGGGGTGGGGGGGAGTGTAATTAATTACGGGGAGGGGGGGGGGTGTAATTAATTACGGGGAGGGTGGAGGAGTGTAATTAATTACCGGGGGGGGGGGGGGGGGGGTGTAATTAATTACCGGGGGTGGGGGGGGGGAGGGGTGTAATTAATTACGGGGAGGGTGGAGGAGTGTAATTAATTACCGGGGGGGGGGGGGTGTAATTAATTACCGGGGGGGGGGGGGAGGGGTGTAATTAATTACGGGGGGGGGGGAGGAGTGTAATTAATTACCGGGGAGGGGGGAGGGTGTAATTAATTACCGGGGGTGGGGGAGAGTGGGAGAGGGGTGTAATTAATTACCGGGGGTGGGGGGGGGGGGGAGGGATGTAATTAATTACCGGGGGGGGTGGGGGAGGGGTGTAATTAATTACCGGGGGGGGGGGGAAGGGTGTAATTAATTACCGGGGCTGGGGGGGGGAGGGGTGTAATTAATTACGGGGAGGGGGGAGGGGTGTAATTAATTACCGGGGGGTGGGGGGGGGTGTAATTAATTACCGGGGGGGGCGGGGGGGTGGGGGAGCGGTGTAATTAATTACCGGGGGGGGGGAGGGGGGGTGGGGTGTAATTAATTACCGGGGGGGGGGAGGGGGGGGAGGGGTGTAATTAATTACCGGGGGGGGGGGAGGGGTGTAATTAATTAATTACCGGGGGTGGGGGGGGGGGGGTGTAATTAATTACCGGGGAGGGGGGAGGGGTGTAATTAATTACCGGGGGGGGGAGGGGGGGGAGGGGTGTAATTAATTAATTACCGGGGGTGGGGGGGGGGGGGGTGTAATTAATTACGGGGAGGGGGGGGGGTGTAATTAATTACCGGGGGGGGGGGAGGAGGGGTGTAATTAATTACCGGGGGTGGGGGGGAGGGAGGGGTGTAATTAATTACCGGGGGGGAGGGGGGGGGGGAGGGGTGTAATTAATTACCGGGGGTGGGGGGGGGGGGGAGGGGTGTAATTAATTACGGGGAGGGGGAGGGTGTAATTAATTACCGGGGGGGGGGGAGGGGGGAGGGGTGTAATTAATTACCGGGGGGGGGGGAGGGGGGGGGGGAGGGGTGTAATTAATTACCGGGGGTGGGGGTGGGGGGAGGGGTGTAATTAATTACGGGGATGGGGGAGGGGTGTAATTAATTACCGGGGGGGTGGGGGGGGGGGGAATTAACTACCGGGGGGGCGGGGGGGTGGGGGAGCGGTGTAATTAATTACCGGGGGGGGGGGAGGGGGGGTGGGGTGTAATTAATTACCGGGGGGGGGAGGGGGGGGTGGGTGTAATTAATTACCGGGGGGGGGGAGGGGAGGGTGGGGTGTAATTAATTACCGGGGGGGGGGGGGGGGGTGTAATTAATTACCGGGGGGGGGGAGGGAGGGGTGTAATTAATTACCGGGGGTGGGGGGGGGTGTAATTAATTACCGGGGGGGGGGAGGGAGGGGTGTAATTAATTACCGGGGGTGGCGGGGGGGGTGTAATTAATTACCGGGGGGGGCGGTGCCGTTAATGAGCTCCGCCCGACTCACCCGCACCGTCAGCCGAACCCTGAGCGGGACGCCGGGCCGCACCGCCTGCGTGCGCGCGTTGAAGTCCTGGCAGAACGCAGAGATCGGGACGCCGCGCTGCCGGGAGGCGGGGGGGGCACCGGTTATTGAGGGAGGGGGACCGGAAACGGGCGTAAGGGAACCGGAAGCGGGCTTTGCGGAGCAACGCAAACGGGCGTCGGGGGACACAGGAAGAGGGTTTGGGGGAGACCGGAAGAAGGCCTAAGGGAACCGGAAGCGGGCCTAAGGGAACCGGAAGCGGGCTTTGCGGGGCAACGCAAACGGGCGTCGGGGGACACAGGAAGAGGGTTTGGGGGAGACCGGAAGCGGGCTTAAGGAACCGGAAGCGGGCTTTGCGGGGCAACGCAAACGGGCGTCGGGGGACATAGGAAGAGGGTTTGGGGGAGACCGGAAGTGAGCCTAAGGGAACCGGAAGCGGGCTTTACGGAGCAACGCAAACGGGCGTCCGGGGACATAGGAAGAGGGTTTGGGGGGACCGGAAGCGGGCCTAAGGGAACCGGAAGCGCGCCTAAGGGAACCGGAAGCGGGCTTTACGGAGCAACGCAAACGGGCGTCGGGGGGATACAGGAAGCGGGCCTAAGGGAACCGGAAGCGGGCTTTACGGAGCAACGCAAACGGGCGTGGGAGGGACACAGGAACAGGGTTTGGGGGAACCGGAAGCGGGCCTAAGGGAACCGGAAGCGGGCTTTACGGAGCAACGCAAATGGGCGTCGGGGGGATACAGGAAGCGGGTTTGGGGGGGACCGGAAGCGGGCTTTACGGAGTAACGCAAACGGGCGTTGGGGGACACAGGAAGCGGGCCTAAGGGAACCGGAAGCGGGCTTTGCGGAGCAACGCAAATGGGCGTGGGGGGACACAGGAAGAGGGTTTGGGGGGACCGGAAGCAGGCCTAAGGGAACCGGAAGCGGGCTTTACGGAGCAACGCAAACGGGCGTCGGAGGACACAGGAAGCGGGTTTGGGGGGGGACCGGAAGCGGGCCTAAGCGAATAGGAAACGGACCGAAAAATGGCCTCGCGATCCCTACCTGCCCCAGGACGGGACCCAGAGGAGGACCCGGAGCCGCCCCCCCCGCCGGGATCAGCAGCCGCAGAGGTCTGGTTGATGGGGCGGGGGCAGAACCGCCGCCTGGGCCTCCGCGGATGGAGCGCGCAGCCCGCGCTGCTTTGGACATCGCTACTTCCGGTGATCCTCGGTCACATGGTTTCCGGTTCGGAGATGGCGCTCCCGCATCACGTGGTTTCCGGTTCGCGGAGAGTTCCTCTCGTCACGTGGTTTTGGCGCCGCGCCGCATCTCCCCCCCCGTCACGTGGCGTGGTGCCGCTATCACGTGACACGCAGCCCGGCGGAAAAGGGAGTCCCCGAAGTTCCCCTAGTGACGTCATTGCCCATATATGGTTACGAGTGATGTCAATGCCCATATATGGCTGCGCGGCGCTGTCAGGAGCGCGGGCGGCACCGGCATCCCATAATAGGCCACAGCCCAATATCCCACATCCCATAATAATACCCCACATCCCATAATAATACCCCACAAACCACCATCAGCCCCACAGCGGCCGCTCTCCCTTTAATGTCACCGCTCAGCCCCATAGCCGTGGGTCACGTGACCCCGCGGTCGGCCCCATAGCAATGTGGGTCATTCGGCCCCATAGGGCGGCTCACAGCCCCATATTCAGCCCCATATTTGGCCCCCACAGGGCACCCCGTAGGGCTGTGGGTCACATGGCCCCATAGGGTGCCCCATAGCGGCGGCTCACAGCCCCATACTTGGCCCCATAGTAATGTGGGTCACTCGGCCCCATAGGGAACCCCATAGCTGTGGGTCACATGACCCCATATTCGGCCCCATTGCAATGTGGGTCATTTAGCCCCATATTCGGCCCCAAAGGGAGGCTCACAGCCCCATATTTGGCCCCATATTCGGCCCCATATTCAGCCCCATAGGGCACCTCACAGCCCCATATTCGGCCCTATATTTGACCCCATAGGGAGGCTCACAGCCCCATACTCAGCCCTATAGAGTGGCTCACAGCCCCATATTTGGCCCCATATTCGGCCCCATATTTGGCCCCATAGGCAGGGTCACAGCCCCATATGCAGCCCTATATACAGCCCTATATTTGGCCCCAAAGGAGGCTCACAGCCCCATATTCAGCCCTATATTTGGCCCCATAAGGGAACTCACAGCCCCATATTCGGCCCCATATTCAGCCCTATGGAGTGGCTCACAGCTCCATATTCGGCCCTATATTTGGCCCCATATTCGGCCCTATATTCAGCTCCATAGGGCAGCGCACAACCCCATATTCAGCCCCATATTTGGCCCCATAGGGAGGCTCACAGCCCCATTTTCGGCCCCATATTTGGCCCCATAGGCAGGGTCACAGCCCCATATGCAGCCCTATAATCGGCCCCATATTTGGCCCCATCGGGCAGCTCACAGCCCATATTCGGCCCTATATACGGCCCTATATTTGGCCCCAGAGGGAGGCTCACAGCCCCATATTCAGCCCTATATTTGGCCCCATAAGGCAACTCACAGCCCCATATTTGGCCCCATATTTGGTCCTATGGAGTGGCTCACAGCCCCATAATCAGCCCTATATTCAGCCCCACAGGGCAGCTCACAGCCCCATATATGGCCCCATATTCAGCCCTATAGAGTGGCTCACAGCCCCATATTCGGCCCTATATACGGCCCTATATTTGGCCCCATAAGGCAACTCACAGCTGCATATTCGGCCCTATAATCAGCCCTATATTTGGCCCCATAAGGCAACTCACAGCCGCATATTCGGCCCCATATTCAGCCCTATGGAGTGGCTCACAGCTCCATATTCGGCCCTATATTTGGCCCCATATTCGGCCCTATATTCAGCTCCATAGGGCAGCGCACAACCCCATATTCAGCCCCATATTTGGCCCCATAGGCAGGGTCACAGCCCCATATGCAGCCCTAAAATTGGCCCTATATTTGGCCCCAGAGGGAGGCCCACAGCCCCATATTCTGCCCCATATTCGGCCCTACAGGGAGGCCCACAGCCCCATATTCAGCCCTATATTTGGCCCCATAAGGGAACTCACAGCCCCATATTCAGCCTCATATTCAGCCCTATGGAGTGGCTCACAGCTCCATATTCGGCCCTATATTTGGCCCCATATTCGGCCCTATATTCAGCTCCATAGGGCAGCGCACAACCCCATATTCAGCCCCATATTTGGCCCCATAGGGAGGCTCACAGCCCCATTTTCGGCCCCATATTTGGCCCCATAGGCAGGGTCACAGCCCCATATGCAGCCCTATAATCGGCCCTATATTTGGCCCCATCAGACAGCTCACAGCCCCATATTCGGCCCTATATACGGCCCTATATTTGGCCCCAGAGGAGGCTCACAGCCCCATATTCAGCCCTATATTTGGCCCCATAAGGGAACTCACAGCCCCGTATTCGGCCCCATATTCAGCCCGATGGAGTGGCTCACACTCCATATTCGGCCCTATATTTGGCCCCATATTCGGCCCTATATTCAGCTCCATAGGGCAGCGCACAACCCCATATTTGGCCCCATAGGCAGGGTCACAGCCCCATATGCAGCCCTAAAATTGGCCCTATATTTGGCCCCAGAGGGAGGCCCACAGCCCAATATTCAGCCCTATATTTGGCCCCATAAGGCAGCTCACAGCCCCATATTCGGCCCTATATTCGGCCCTATATTTGGCCCCAGAGGGAGGCTCACAGCCCCATATTCAGCCCTATATTTGGCCCCATAAGGCAACTCACAGCCCCATATTCAGCCCTATATTTGGCCCCATATTCGGCCCCATTTTCGGCCCCACAGGGAGGCTCACAGCCCCATATTCGGCCCTATAATGGGCCCCATATTCGGCCCCATAGGGCATTCACAGCCGCGCCCCCCGGCACTGGTCGCAGCGGCAGCCATTGGCGGTGATGGTCGGCAGCGTCAGCGTGCGGCCGCCGGGACAGGAAACGGAAACAGAGAGCTGGGGAGAGAGCGGGGCATTGTGGGATGTCGTGGGGCATTGTGGGATGTCACGTGGGGTATCGTGGGGCGTCACGTGGGGTTATTAAGGGATGTGTTATATGGGATTATGGGATGTCACGTGGGGTTATTATGGGATGTCACGTGGGGTTATTATGGGATGTGTTATATGGGGTTATTATGGGATGTTATATGGGGTTATTATGGGATGTGTTACATGGGGTTATTATGGGATGTGTTATATGGGGTTATTATGGGATGTTATATGGGGTTATTATGGGATGTGTTACATGGGGTTATTATGGGATGTTATATGGGGTTATTATGGGATGTCACATGGGGTTATTATGGGATGTTACATGGGGTTATTATGGGATGTCACATGGGTTATTATGGGATGTGTTACATGGGGTTATTATGGGATGTTACATGGGGTTATTATGGGATGTTACATGGGGTTATTATGGGATGTTATATGGGGTTATTATGGGATGTCACATGGGGTTATTATGGGATGTTACATGGGGTTATTATGGGATGTTATATGGGGTTATTATGGGATGTTATATGGGGTTATTATGGGATGTGTTACATGGGGTTATTATGGGATGTTACATGGGGTTATTATGGGATGTTACATGGGGTTATTATGGGATGTGTTATATGGGGTTATTATGGGATGTTACATGGGGTTATTACGGGATGTGTTATATGGGGTTATTATGGGATGTTATATGGGGTTATTATGGGATGTTATATGGGGTTATTACGGGATGTTACATGGGGTTATTATGGGATGTGTTATATGGGGTTATTATGGGATGTCACATGGGGTTATTATGGGATGTTACATGGGGTTATTATGGGATGTCACATGGGGTTATTATGGGATGTGTTACATGGGTTATTATGGGATGTCACATGGGGTTATTATGGGATGTCACATGGGGTTATTATGGGATGTTACATGGGGTTATTATGGGATGTGTTATATGGGGTTATTATGGGATGTCACATGGGGTTATTATGGGATGTTACATGGGGTTATTATGGGATGTCACATGGGGTTATTATGGATGTTACATGGGGTTATTATGGGATGTTACATGGGGTTATTATGGGATGTGTTACATGGGGTTATTATGGGATGTTATATGGGGTTATTATGGGATGTTATATGGGGTTATTATGGGATGTGTTACATGGGGTTATTATGGGATGTTACATGGGGTTATTATGGATGTGTTACATGGGGTTATTATGGATGTCACATGGGGTTATTATGGGATGTTACATGGGGTTATTATGGGATGTCACATGGGGTTATTATGGGATGTTACATGGGGTTATTATGGGATGTCACATGGGGTTATTATGGGATGTGTTATATGGGGTTATTATGGGATGTTACATGGGGTTATTATGGGATGTGTTACATGGGGTTATTATGGGATGTTATATGGGGTTATTATGGGATGTGTTACATGGGGTTATTATGGGATGTTACATGGGGTTATTATGGGATGTCACATGGGGTTATTATGGGATGTGTTATATGGGGTTATTATGGGATGTTACATGGGGTTATTATGGGATGTGTTACATGGGGTTATTACGGGATGTTACATGGGGTTATTATGGGATGTTATATGGGGTTACTATGGGATGTTACATGGGGTTATTACGGGATGTTACATGGGGTTATTATGGGATGTTACATTGGGGTTATTATGGGATGTTACATGGGGTTATTATGGGATGTCACATGGGGTTATTACGGGATGTCACATGGGGTTATTATGGGATGTTACATGGGGTTATTATGGGATGTTATATGGGGTTATTATGGGATGTCACATGGGGTTATTATGGGATGTTACATGGGGTTATTATGGGATGTTACATGGGGTTATTATGGGATGTGTTATATGGGGTTATTATGGGATGTCACATGGGGTTATTATGGGATGTTATATGGGGTTATTATGGGATGTCACATGGGGTTATTATGGGATGTTACATGGGGTTATTATGGGATGTTACATGGGGTTATTATGGGATGTGTTATATGGGGTTATTATGGGATGTCACATGGGGTTATTATGGGATGTTACATGGGGTTATTATGGGATGTTACATGGGGTTATTATGGGATGTGTTATATGGGGTTATTACGGGATGTCACATGGGGTTATTATGGGATGTCACATGGGGTTATTATGGGATGTGTTATATGGGGTTATTATGGGATGTGTTACATGGGGTTATTATGGGATGTGTTACATGGGGTTATTATGGGATGTGTTACATGGGGTTATTATGGGATGTTATATGGGGTTATTATGGGATGTGTTACATGGGGTTATTATGGGATGTTACATGGGGTTATTATGGGATGTCACATGGGGTTATTATGGGATGTTACATGGGGTTATTATGGGATGTTACATGGGGTTATTATGGGATGTGTTATATGGGGTTATTATGGGATGTCACATGGGGTTATTATGGGATGTCACATGGGGTTATTATGGGATGTTACATGGGGTTATTATGGGATGTCACATGGGGTTATTATGGGATGTGTTATATGGGGTTATTATGGGATGTGTTACATGGGGTTATTATGGGATGTGTTACATGGGGTTATTATGGGATGTTATATGGGGTTATTATGGGATGTGTTACATGGGGTTATTATGGGATGTGTTATATGGGGTTATTATGGGATGTTATATGGGGTTATTATGGGATGTGTTACATGGGGTTATTATGGGATGTTATATGGGGTTATTATGGGATGTTATATGGGGTTATTATGGGATGTGTTACATGGGGTTATTATGGGATGTTACATGGGGTTATTATGGGATGTTATATGGGGTTATTATGGGATGTTATATGGGGTTATTATGGGATGTGTTATATGGGGTTATTATGGGATGTGTTATATGGGGTTATTATGGGATGTTATATGGGGTTATTATGGGATGTGTTACATGGGGTTATTATGGGATGTTATATGGGGTTATTATGGGATGTTATATGGGGTTATTATGGGATGTGTTACATGGGGTTATTATGGGATGTTACATGGGGTTATTATGGGATGTTATATGGGGTTATTATGGGATGTTATATGGGGTTATTATGGGATGTGTTATATGGGGTTATTATGGGATGTCACATGGGGTTATTATGGGATGTCACATGGGGTTATTATGGGATGTTACATGGGGTTATTATGGGATGTCACATGGGGTTATTATGGGATGTGTTATATGGGGTTATTATGGGATGTGTTACATGGGGTTATTATGGGATGTGTTACATGGGGTTATTATGGGATGTGTTACATGGGGTTATTATGGGATGTTATATGGGGTTATTATGGGATGTGTTACATGGGGTTATTATGGGATGTGTTACATGGGGTTATTATGGGATGTTATATGGGGTTATTATGGGATGTGTTACATGGGGTTATTATGGGATGTGTTATATGGGGTTATTATGGGATGTTATATGGGGTTATTATGGGATGTGTTACATGGGGTTATTATGGGATGTGTTACATGGGGTTATTATGGGATGTTATATGGGGTTATTATGGGATGTGTTACATGGGGTTATTATGGGATGTGTTATATGGGGTTATTATGGGATGTTACATGGGGTTATTATGGGATGTTACATGGGGTTATTATGGGATGTTACATGGGGTTATTATGGGATGTTATATGGGGTTATTATGGGATGTTATATGGGGTTATTATGGGATGTTACATGGGGTTATTATGGGATGTTACATGGGGTTATTATGGGATGTGTTATATGGGGTTATTATGGGATGTTATATGGGGTTATTATGGGATGTGTTACATGGGGTTATTATGGGATGTTATATGGGGTTATTATGGGATGTGTTACATGGGGTTATTATGGGATGTTACATGGGGTTATTATGGGATGTTACATGGGGTTATTATGGGATGTTATATGGGGTTATTATGGGATGTTATATGGGGTTATTATGGGATGTTACATGGGGTTATTATGGGATGTTACATGGGGTTATTATGGGATGTGTTACATGGGGTTATTATGGGATGTCACATGGGGTTATTATGGGATGTTATATGGGGTTATTATGGGATGTCACATGGGGTTATTATGGGATGTTATATGGGGTTATTATGGGATGTTATATGGGGTTATTATGGGATGTGTTATATGGGGTTATTATGGGATGTTACATGGGGTTATTACGGGATGTTACATGGGGTTATTATGGGATGTTACATGGGGTTATTATGGGATGTCACATGGGGTTATTATGGGATGTGTTATATGGGGTTATTACGGGATGTGTTATATGGGGTTATTACGGGATGTTACATGGGGTTATTATGGATGTTACATGGGGTTATTACGGGATGTTACATGGGGTTATTATGGGATGTTACATGGGGTTATTACGGGATGTTACATGGGGTTATTATGGGATGTTATATGGGGTTATTATGGGATGTTATATGGGGTTATTATGGGATGTTATATGGGGTTATTATGGGATGTGTTACATGGGGTTATTATGGGATGTTACATGGGGTTATTATGGGATGTTACATGGGGTTATTATGGGATGTTACATGGGGTTATTATGGGATGTCACATGGGGTTATTATGGGATGTGTTATATGGGGTTATTATGGGATGTTATATGGGGTTATTATGGGATGTCACATGGGGTTATTATGGGATGTTACATGGGGTTATTATGGGATGTTACATGGGGTTATTATGGGATGTTACATGGGGTTATTATGGGATGTGTTACATGGGGTTATTATGGGATGTTATATGGGGTTATTATGGGATGTTATATGGGGTTATTATGGGATGTGTTACATGGGGTTATTATGGGATGTTATATGGGGTTATTATGGGATGTGTTACATGGGGTTATTACGGGATGTTACATGGGGTTATTATGGGATGTTACATGGGGTTATTATGGGATGTCACATGGGGTTATTATGGGATGTGTTATATGGGGTTATTATGGGATGTGTTACATGGGGTTATTATGGGATGTGTTATATGGGGTTATTATGGGATGTTACATGGGGTTATTATGGGATGTTACATGGGGTTATTATGGGATGTCACATGGGGTTATTATGGGATGTGTTATATGGGGTTATTATGGGATGTGTTACATGGGGTTATTATGGGATGTTATATGGGGTTATTATGGGATGTTACATGGGGTTATTATGGGATGTTACATGGGGTTATTACGGGATGTTATATGGGGTTATTACGGGATGTTACATGGGGTTATTATGGGATGTTATATGGGGTTATTACGGGATGTTACATGGGGTTATTATGGGATGTTACATGGGGTTATTATGGGATGTTACATGGGGTTATTATGGGATGTTATATGGGGTTATTATGGGATGTCACATGGGGTTATTATGGGATGTTACATGGGGTTATTATGGGATGTGTTATATGGGGTTATTATGGGATGTTACATGGGGTTATTATGGGATGTCACATGGGGTTATTATGGGATGTTACATGGGGTTATTATGGGATGTTATATGGGGTTATTATGGGATGTCACATGGGGTTATTATGGGATGTTACATGGGGTTATTATGGGATGTTACATGGGGTTATTATGGGATGTTACATGGGGTTATTATGGGATGTTATATGGGGTTATTATGGGATGTGTTACATGGGGTTATTACGGGATGTTACATGGGGTTATTATGGGATGTTACATGGGGTTATTATGGGATGTTATATGGGGTTATTATGGGATGTGTTACATGGGGTTATTATGGGATGTGTTATATGGGGTTATTATGGGATGTGTTACATGGGGTTATTATGGGATGTTATATGGGGTTATTATGGGATGTGTTACATGGGGTTATTACGGGATGTTACATGGGGTTATTATGGGATGTTACATGGGGTTATTATGGGATGTTACATGGGGTTATTATGGGATGTCACATGGGGTTATTATGGGATGTTACATGGGGTTATTATGGGATGTTACATGGGGTTATTATGGGATGTCACATGGGGTTATTATGGGATGTGTTATATGGGGTTATTATGGGATGTTACATGGGGTTATTATGGGATGTCACATGGGGTTATTATGGGATGTGTTACATGGGGTTATTACGGGATGTTACATGGGGTTATTATGGGATGTGTTACATGGGGTTATTACGGGATGTTACATGGGGTTATTATGGGATGTTATATGGGGTTATTATGGGATGTTACATGGGGTTATTATGGGATGTTACATGGGGTTATTATGGGATGTTATATGGGGTTATTATGGGATGTCACATGGGGTTATTATGGGATGTTATATGGGGTTATTATGGGATGTTATATGGGGTTATTATGGGATGTCACATGGGGTTATTATGGGATGTTACATGGGGTTATTATGGGATGTTATATGGGGTTATTATGGGATGTTACATGGGGTTATTATGGGATGTTATATGGGGTTATTATGGGATGTTACATGGGGTTATTATGGGATGTGTTACATGGGGTTATTATGGGATGTTATATGGGGTTATTATGGGATGTGTTACATGGGGTTATTACGGGATGTTACATGGGGTTATTATGGGATGTTACATGGGGTTATTATGGGATGTTACATGGGGTTATTATGGGATGTCACATGGGGTTATTATGGGATGTGTTATATGGGGTTATTATGGGATGTTACATGGGGTTATTATGGGATGTCACATGGGGTTATTATGGGATGTGTTACATGGGGTTATTACGGGATGTTACATGGGGTTATTATGGGATGTGTTACATGGGGTTATTACGGGATGTTACATGGGGTTATTATGGGATGTTATATGGGGTTATTATGGGATGTTATATGGGGTTATTATGGGATGTTACATGGGGTTATTATGGGATGTTATATGGGGTTATTATGGGATGTCACATGGGGTTATTATGGGATGTTATATGGGGTTATTATGGGATGTTATATGGGGTTATTATGGGATGTCACATGGGGTTATTATGGGATGTTACATGGGGTTATTATGGGATGTTATATGGGGTTATTATGGGATGTTACATGGGGTTATTATGGGATGTTATATGGGGTTATTATGGGATGTTACATGGGGTTATTATGGGATGTGTTACATGGGGTTATTATGGGATGTTATATGGGGTTATTATGGGATGTGTTACATGGGGTTATTACGGGATGTTACATGGGGTTATTATGGGATGTTACATGGGGTTATTATGGGATGTTACATGGGGTTATTATGGGATGTCACATGGGGTTATTATGGGATGTGTTATATGGGGTTATTATGGGATGTGTTACATGGGGTTATTATGGGATGTGTTATATGGGGTTATTATGGGATGTTACATGGGGTTATTATGGGATGTTACATGGGGTTATTATGGGATGTCACATGGGGTTATTATGGGATGTGTTATATGGGGTTATTATGGGATGTGTTACATGGGGTTATTATGGGATGTTATATGGGGTTATTATGGGATGTTACATGGGGTTATTATGGGATGTTACATGGGGTTATTATGGGATGTTATATGGGGTTATTACGGGATGTTACATGGGGTTATTATGGGATGTTATATGGGGTTATTACGGGATGTTACATGGGGTTATTATGGGATGTTACATGGGGTTATTATGGGATGTTACATGGGGTTATTATGGGATGTTATATGGGGTTATTATGGGATGTCACATGGGGTTATTATGGGATGTTACATGGGGTTATTATGGGATGTGTTATATGGGGTTATTATGGGATGTGTTATATGGGGTTATTATGGGATGTTATATGGGGTTATTATGGGATGTTACATGGGGTTATTATGGGATGTCACATGGGGTTATTATGGGATGTTATATGGGGTTATTATGGGATGTCACATGGGGTTATTATGGGATGTTACATGGGGTTATTATGGGATGTTACATGGGGTTATTATGGGATGTGTTACATGGGGTTATTATGGGATGTTACATGGGGTTATTATGGGATGTTATATGGGGTTATTATGGGATGTCACATGGGGTTATTATGGGATGTTACATGGGGTTATTATGGGATGTTACATGGGGTTATTATGGGATGTTACATGGGGTTATTATGGGATGTTATATGGGGTTATTATGGGATGTGTTACATGGGGTTATTACGGGATGTTACATGGGGTTATTATGGGATGTTACATGGGGTTATTATGGGATGTTACATGGGGTTATTATGGGATGTCACATGGGGTTATTATGGGATGTGTTATATGGGGTTATTATGGGATGTTACATGGGGTTATTATGGGATGTCACATGGGGTTATTATGGGATGTGTTACATGGGGTTATTACGGGATGTTACATGGGGTTATTATGGGATGTGTTACATGGGGTTATTACGGGATGTTACATGGGGTTATTATGGGATGTTATATGGGGTTATTATGGGATGTTACATGGGGTTATTATGGGATGTTATATGGGGTTATTATGGGATGTCACATGGGGTTATTATGGGATGTTATATGGGGTTATTATGGGATGTTATATGGGGTTATTATGGGATGTCACATGGGGTTATTATGGGATGTTACATGGGGTTATTATGGGATGTTATATGGGGTTATTATGGGATGTGTTACATGGGGTTATTATGGGATGTTACATGGGGTTATTATGGGATGTTATATGGGGTTATTATGGGATGTTATATGGGGTTATTATGGGATGTGTTACATGGGGTTATTATGGGATGTTACATGGGGTTATTATGGGATGTTACATGGGGTTATTATGGGATGTGTTACATGGGGTTATTATGGGATGTGTTACATGGGGTTATTATGGGATGTCACATGGGGTTATTATGGGATGTTACATGGGGTTATTATGGGATGTGTTATATGGGGTTATTATGGGATGTTACATGGGGTTATTATGGGATGTCACATGGGGTTATTATGGGATGTTACATGGGGTTATTATGGGATGTGTTATATGGGGTTGTTATGGGATGTTACATGGGGTTATTATGGGATGTGTTACATGGGGTTATTATGGGATGTTACATGGGGTTATTATGGGATGTTACATGGGGTTATTATGGGATGTTATATGGGGTTATTATGGGATGTTACATGGGGTTATTATGGGATGTCATGGGGTTATTATGGGATGTCACGTGGGGTTATTATGGGATGCCTTTTGGTTATGGGGTAGCGGGGTTGTGGGTTATGGGATCAGGCTATGAGGTGCGGATATGGGGTTGTGGGATTATAGGGTGTGGATACGGGGTGCGGGGTTACGGGGTTTCGCGTTATAGGGCCGGGCTATGGGGTGTGGTTGTGGGCTTATGGGGTTCTGGGGTGATTATGTGGGGTGTGAGGTTACGGGGTGTGGGTTTGTGGGGTTACGGAGGGGGGGTTGTGGTGTGGATATGGGCTGTGGGGTTATGGGGTGTGGGGTTATGGGGTGTGGGGTTATGGGGTTATGGGGTGTGGATATGGGGTGTGGGGTTATGGGGTGTGGGGTTATGGGGTGTGGATATGGGGTGTGGTTGTGGGGTTATGTGGTCAGATATGGGGTGTGAGGTTATGGGATGTGGGATATTATGGGGTGTGAGGTTATGGGGTGTGGCTTTATGGGGTGTGGGATATTATGGGATGTGGGCTTATGGGGTGTAGGTTTATGGGGTGTGAGGTTACGGGGTGAGGCTTTATGGGGTGTGGGATATTATGGGGTGTGGGCTGTGGGTTTTATGGGTTATGGGGTTATGGGGTGTGGGATATTATGGGGTGTGGGCTGTGGGGTTATCGAGTCATGGGATGAGGAATATTATGGGATGTGGGGTTATGGGGTTATGGGGTTATGGGATGTGGGATATTATGGGATGTGGGCTGTGGGGTTATTGGGTTTTGGGGCTGTGGGGTTATGGGGTGTGGGATATTACGGGGTGTGGGATATTATGGGGTTATTGGGTTATGGGATGTGGGATATTACGGGGTGTGGGATATTATGGGATGTGGGATATTATGGGATGTGGGCTTATGGGGTTATTGGGTTATGGGATGTGGGATATTATGGGATGTGGGATATTATGGGATGTGGGATATTATGGGATGTGGGCTGTGGGGTTATTGGGTTTTGGGGCTGTGGGGTTATGGGGTGTGGGATATTATGGGGTGTGGGATATTATGGGATGTGGGATATTATGGGGTGTGGGATATTATGGGATATGGGGTTATGGGGTTATTGGGTTATGGGGTGTGGGATATTATGGGATGTGGGATATTATGGGGTGTGGGCTTATGGGGTTATTGGGTTATGGGATGTGGGATATTATGGGATGTGGGGTTCTGGGGTTATTGGGTTTTGGGATGTGGGATATTATGGGATGTGGGATATTATGGGGTGTGGTATATTATGGGATGTGGGGTTATGGGGTTATTGGATTATGGGATGTGGGATATTATGGGGTGTGGGATATTATGGGATATGGGGTTATGGGGTTATTGGGTTATGGGGTGTGGGATATTATGGGATGTGGGATATTATGGGGTGTGGGCTTATGGGGTTATTGGGTTATGGGATGTGGGATATTATGGGATGTGGGGTTCTGGGGTTATTGGGTTTTGGGATGTGGGATATTATGGGATGTGGGATATTATGGGGTGTGGTATATTATGGGATGTGGGGTTATGGGGTTATTGGATTATGGGATGTGGGATATTATGGGGTGTGGGATATTATGGGGTGTGTGATATTATGGGATGTGGGATATTACGGGGTGTGTGATATTATGGGATGTGGGCTTACGGGCTGTGTCCTTACGGGCCGTGCGGCTCAGGGGCTCCATGCAGTTGGGTAACGGACGCGAAGCATTACGGGACGTTAGGGGGGCTATTATGGGATGGCGCACCTTCCGCGCGCTCCCGATGGTGCAGCACCGCGCGGCGGAAGTGATGCGGTGCCACGTGACCGCCGTGACCGCGCGCCGAGCCGGGAACGCGCCTGACTCGCAGTGACCCGCGCAGCCCAACAGCGCCGGGGACACCGCGCATGCGCCCTGCGGCACCGCTGCCAAACAGTGACGTCACGGCGCCGCCGCGGTCACGTGGTCACCCCCAATGTCCCGTATGGGATCGCAGTGCCCCATAGAGACCCCATTGATCCCATTGACCCCATGGAGACCCTATTGACCCATAGAGACCCCATTGATCCCATTGACCCCATAGAGACCCAAGGGCCCCATAGAGACCCCATTGACCCCATAGAGACCCCAATGCCCCATAGAGACCCCACTGACCCCATTGACCCCATAGAGACCCCAATGCCCCATAGAGACCTCACTGACCCCATTGACCCCATGGAGACCCCATTGACCCATAGAGACCCCATTGATCCCATTGACCCCATAGAGACCCAAGGGCCCCATAGAGACCCCATTGACCCCATAGAGACCCCAATGCCCCATAGAGACCCCACTGACCCCATTGACCCCATAGAGACCCCAATGCCCCATAGAGACAACATTGACCCCATTGACCCCATAGAGACCCCATTGACCCCATAGAGACCCCAATGCCCCATAGAGACCCCATTGACCCCATAGACCCCATGGAGACCCGATTGACCCATAGAGACCCCACTGACCCCATAGAGACCCCACTGACCCCATAGACCCCATAGAGACCCCAGTGCCCCATAGAGACCCCACTGACCCCATAGAGACCCCACTGACCCCATAGAGACACCATTGACCCCATAAAGACACCATTGAGCCCATAGAGACACCATTAACCCCAGAAAAACCCCATCGCCCCATAGAGACCCAACTGACCCCATAAAAACCCCAATGCCCCATAGAAACCCCACTGACCACACGGAGACCCCAATGTCTCCATAGCGACCCCATTGATCCCATAGAGACCCCAATGTGCCCCATAGAGACCCCCAATGTGACCCCACTGATCCCATAGAGACCCCAGTGTGACCCCAATGCCCCATAGAGACCCCACTGACCCCATAGAAACCTCATTGATCCCACAGAGACCCCAGTGTGACCCCAATGCCCCATAGAGACCCCATGGACACCATAGAAACCCCATTGATCCCACAGAGACCCCAATGTGACCCCCATGCCCCATAGAAACCCCATTGACCCCATAGAAACCCCATTGATCCCATAGAGACCCCAATGTGACCCCAATGCCCCATAGAGACCCCATTGACCCCATAGAAACCTCATTGATTCCATAGAGACCCCAATGTGACCCCAATGCCCCATAGAGACCCCACTGACCCCATAGAAACCCCACTGATCCCATAGAGACCCCAGTGTGACCCCAATGCCCCATAGAGACCCCATTGACCCCATAGAAACCCCATTGATCCCACAGAGATCCCATAGACCCCAATGTCTCCATGGAAACCCCATTGATCCCATAGAGACCCCATTGACCCCATAGAAACCCCATTGATCCCATAGAGACCCCAATGTGACCCCAATGTCTCCATAGAAACCCCATTGATCCCATAGAGATCCCAGTGTGACCCCAATGCCCCATAGAGACCCCATTGACCCCATAGAAACCCCATTGACCCCATAGAGACCCCAATGTGACCCCAGTGACCCATAGAGACCCCACTGACCCCATTGTCCCCTCCACCCCCCCCATAGAATCACCCATGGGTCCCTATATGGGGTTGGTGACATCGGGGTGGGGGTTCGTGAGGGGGGGGGTCCTGTGGGGGGAGGTGGGAGTTTGGGGTTGACCTTGTGGGGTCAACCCTAAATGGGGGGGGGGTGAAGGGGACACAGATGTGATTTGGGGGGGGTCCCATGGGGGGGTCTGATAATGAGGGGGTTTTGGGGGGGTCTCTATGGGGGTCTCTATGGGGCTGATGTGATTTGGGGGGGGTCTCATGGGGGGGTGATAAGGGGGGGGGGTTGGGGGGGGTCTCCATTGGGCTGATGTGATTTGGGGGGGGTCTCTATGGGGGGGACAATGGGGGGATTGGGGGGGTCTCTATGGGGGTCTCTATGGGGCTGATGTGATTTGGGGGGGGTCTCATGGGGGGGGTGATAATGAGGGGGGGTTTCGGGGGGTCTCTATGGGGGTCTCTATGGGGCTGATGTGATTTGGGGGGGGTCTCGTGGGTGGGGGGTGATAATGGGGGGGGTTTGGGGGGGGTCTCTATGGGTTGATGTGACTTGGGGGGGGTCTCTATGGGGGGGTGATAATAGGGGAGGGTTGGGGGGGTCTCTATGGGGGTCTCTATGGGGCTGATATGATTGGGGGGGGTCTCATGGGGGGGGTGATAATGGGGGGGGTTGGGGGGGTCTCTATGGGGGTCCTTATGGGGGGGGGTCCCTGTTTAGGGGGGTCCCTATAGGGGGGTCCACGTTGGGGGTCCCTATGGGGGAGTCCCTATGGGGGGGGTCCTTGGGGGGTCCCTTAGGGGGGGGTTCCCTTTTGGGGGGGTCCCTAAGTGGGAGCCCTTATGGGGGGGGCCTTGGGGGTGCCCATATGGGGGGGTCCATATTGGGGGTCCCCTTGGGGGGGTCCTTGGGGGGGTCCTTATGGGGGAGTGCGTTTGGGGAGACCTTTAGGGGGGCCCCTATGGGGGGGTCCCTTTGGGGGGGTCCCTATGGGGAGGGTGATTGGGGGGGGTCCCTGTTGGGGGGATCCCTATGGGGGGGGTCTTTGGGGGTGCCCCTATGGGGGGGGCCATGTTGGGGGTCCCTATGGGGGGGGTCCTTATGGGGGAGTCCGTTTGGGGGGACCTTTAGGGGGGCCCCTATGGGGGGGTCACTATGTGGGAATCCTTATGGGGGGGGTCGTTGGGGGGGGTCCCTGTTGGGGGAGCCCTATGGGGGTCGTCCCTATGGGGGGGTCTTTGGGGGTGCCCCTATGGGGGGGTCCATATTGGGGGTCCCTATGGGGGGGTCCCTTTGGGGGGGTCCCTATGTGGGAATTCCTATGGGGGGGTCATTGGGGGGGTCCCTGTTGGGGGATTCCTATGGGGGGGGTCTTTCGGGGTGCCCCTATGGGGGGGTCCATGTTGGGGGTCCCTATGGGGGGGTCCTTCGGGGGGGTCCCTATGTGGGAATTCTTATGGGGGGGTCATTTGGGAGGTCCCTGTTGGGGGATCCCTATGGGGGGGGTCTTTCGGGGTGCCCCTATGGGGGGGTCCATATTGGGGGTCCCCATGGGGGGGGGTCCTTGGGGGGGTCCCTATGTGGGAATTCCTACGGGGGGGTCATTGGGGGGATCCCTATGGGGGAGTCCCTTTGAGGGGGTCCTTATGGGGGGGGGGCCATGTTGGGGATCCCCTTGGGGGGGTCCTTGGGGGGGGGTCCCTATGGGGGGGTCCTTATGGGGGAGTGCGTTTGGGGAGACCTTTAGGGGGGCCACTATGGGGGGGTCCCTTTGGGGGGGTCCCTATGGGGAGGGTGATTGGGGGGGGTCCCTGTTGGGGGGATCCCTATGGGGGGGGGTCTTTGGGGGTGCCCCTATGGGGGGTCCATATTGGGGGTCCCTATGGGGGGGGTCCTTGGGGGGGGTCCCTATGTGGGAATTCCTATGGGGGGGTCATTGGGGGGGGTCCCTATGGGGGGGTCCATATTGGGGGTCCCTATGGGGGGGGTCCTTGGGGGGGGTCCCTATGTGGGAATTCCTATGGGGGGGTCATTGGGGGGGTCCCTATGGGGGGGTCATTAAGTGGGAGCCCCTATGGGGGAAGGGGGTCCTTTGGGGGGGGTTGTCCCCATGGGGGTCCCGGGGGGGGGGGGTCCCGGTGCTCACGCCTCAGTCTGCAGCCCGGCCCGGGCCCCGCGGGCAGCGAAGGCAGAAGCAGAAGCAGCACCAGGAAGAGACGGAGGGCGGCCATGGCGGGGGGGGTGCGGGGATTGAAGGGGCCCGAGCCGGGGGGGGCACGGAGCCGCTGGTCCGCCCCAACCGTGCACCGCCGCTTTCCGCCACAGGGGGCGCCATGCGGGGAGAGCGCTCACCCGGAAGTGAGCGGCGGGCGGAAGGGAGAAAGGCGGAAGAGGGGGTGGCGCGCGGCCAATGGGAGAGGAGGCGGGGTTTAGGGAAGCGGAGCCAATAGGAACGGAGAAGGGCAGACGGTGAGGTGCGGAAAGGCCAATGGGGGCGGAGAGGAGGCGGAGCTTAAAGAAGCGGAGCCAATAGAAGGCGAGCTGCGGGCGGAAGGGAAGAGGCCGGAAGAAGAGGCCGGTGGGGAAAGATCCAGAGCGGGGATTGGCCGCTCGCAGCCAATGGCGTGGCGGAGAGGGCGGGGCTCGGCGGAGCGCAGCCAATGGGAGGCGGGGGGCGGGGCTTAGCGGCGCAGCGCGGCCATGGGGCTCCTGACGATCCTGAAGAAGATGCGCGAGCGGGAGAAAGAACTGCGGCTGCTGATGCTGTGAGAGCGGCTTCCGGGAAGGGGCGGGGCCTGGCGAGGGTGCGGGGCTTTGGCGAATCGGCCAATGGCGATCGTGGGGGAAGGGAGGGGCGGGGTCTCTCGGAGTGGGCGGTGCTTTGGGGAAAGAGCCAATGGGGAACCGTGTGGGGAGGGAAGGGGGCGGGGCCTGGGGAGGAGGCGGGGCTTGGGGGGAGGGGGCGGAGGGGCGGGGAAGCGGCCAATGGGGGCGCGCAGGGGAAGGGAGGGGGCGGGGCTTTGGGGAGAGGGCCAATGGGGGATCGCGGGGCAAGGGAGGAGGCGGGGTCACATGGGGGGCGTGGTCAAGTGAGTTGGGGGCGTGGCCTGAGCGCGAGAAGGGGCGTGGTCGTGTAGTGGGCGGGGTTTTGAAGTGGGCGTGGCCTGTTTTGTGGGCGTGGTCAAACGAGGTGGGTGTGGCCAGCGGTGGGCGTGGCTCAATGGGGTGGGGTATTATGGGATGGGGAACGGGGGGGGTTGGGGATGTGGGGTGAGTGGGCGCTATGGGGTGAATGGGGTCTTTGGGGTGGATGGGGTCTGTGGGGTGAATGGGATCTATAGGGTGAATGATTGGGGTCTATGAAGTGAAGGGGATCTATGGGGTGAGTGGGATCTGTGGGGTGAATGAATGGGTCTATGGGGTGGAATGGGATTTATGGGGTGAATTAATAGGGTCTATGGATTGAATGGGATCTATAGGGTGAATGAATGGGGTCTATGAGATGAAGGGGATCTATGGGGTGAGTGGGATCTATGGGGTGAATGAATGGGGTCTATGGGGTGCATGGGATCTATGGGGTGAGTGGGATCTATGGGGTGAATTAATAGGGTCTACGGGGTGGATGAATGGGGTCTATGGGATGGATGGGATCTATGGGGTGAATGAATGGGGTCTGTGGGGGGAATGATTGGGGTCTATGGGGTGAAGGGGATCTGTGGGGTGAATGAATGGGATCTATGGGGTGAGTGGGGTCTATGGGGTGAACGATTGGGGTCTATGGATTGAATGGGATTTATAGGGTGAATGAATGGGGTCTATGGGGTGAAGAGGATCTATGGGGTGAAGGGGATCTATGGGGTGCGTGGGGTCTATGGGGTGGATGAATGGGATCTATGGGGTGAAGGGGATCTATGGGGTGAGTGGGGTCTATGGGGTGAATGATTGGGGTCAATGGGGTGGATGGGATCTATAGGGTGGAATGGGATCTATGGGGTGAATGATTGGGGTCTATGAGGGGAAGGGGATCTATGGGGTGAATGCGGTCTATGGGGTGAATGATTGGGGTCTATGGATTGAATGGATCTATAGGGTAAATGGGATCTATGGGGTGAGTGGGATCTATGGGGTGAGTGGGGTCTATGGGGTGAATTAATGGGGTTTATGGATTAAATGGGATTTATAGGGTGAATGAATGGGGTCTATGGGGTGAAGGGGATCTATGGGGTGAGTGGGGTCTATGGGGTGAATGAATGGGGTCAATGGGATGGATGGGATCTATAGGGTGGAATGGGATCTATAGGGTGAATGAATGGGTTCTATGGGGTGGATGGGATCTATAGGGTGGATGGGGTCTGTGGGGGGAATGGGTCTATGGGGTGAATGGGGTCTGTGGGGTGCATGAATGGGTCTATGGGGTGGAATGGGATTTATGGGGTGAATTAATAGGGTCTATGGATTGAATGGGATCTATAGGGTGAATGAATGGGGTCTATGGGGTGAAGGGGATCTGTGGGGTGAGTGGGATCTATGGGGTGAATGATTGGGGTCTATGGGGTGGAATGGGATCTATAGGGTGGATTATTGGGGTCTATGAGGTGAAGGGGATCTATGCGGTGAGTGGGGTCTGTGGGGTGGATGAATGGGATCTATGGGTTGAAGGGGATCTATGGGGTGAGTGGGATCTATGGGGTGGATGATTGGGGTCTATGAAGTGAAGGGGATCTATGGGGTGAGTGGGGTCTGTGGGGTGGATGAATGGGATCTATGGGGTGAAGGGGATCTATGGGGTGAGTGGGATCTATGGGGTGGATGAACGGGGTCTATGGGGTGAATGGGATCTATGGGGTGGAATGGGGTCTGTGGGGGGAATGATTGGGGTCTATGGATTGAGTGGGATCTATGGGGTGGATGAATGGGGTCTATGGGTTGAAGGGGATCTATGGGGTGAGTGGGATCTATGGGGTGAATGAATGGGGTCTATGGGGTGAATGGGATCTATAGGGTGAATGATTGGGGTCTATGGGGTGGATGAATGAGGTCTATGGGGTGCATGGGATCTATGGGGTGAGTGCGGTCTATGGGGTGAATGATTGGGGTCTATGGATTGAATGGATCTATAGGGTAAATGAATGGGATCTATGGGGTGAAGGGGATCTATGGGGTGAGTGGGGTCTATGGGGTGGATGAATGGGGTCTATGGGGTGCATGGGATCTATAGGGTGGAATGGGATCTATAGGGTGAATGAATGGGTTCTATGGGGTGCATGGGCTCTATGGGGTGAATGGGGTCTGTGGGGTGGATGAATGGGGTCTATGGGATGGATGGGGTCTATGGGGTGAACGATTGGGGTCTATGGATTGAATGGGATCTATAGGGTGAATGATTGGGGTCTATGGGGTGAAGAGGATCTATGGGGTGGAATGGGATCTCTAGGGTGAATGAATGGGGTCTGTGGGGGGAATGATTGGGGTCTATGGATTGAATGGGATCTATGGGGTGAATGAATGGGGTCTATGGGGTGGATGAATGGGATCTATGGGGTGAAGGGGATCTATGGGGTGAGTGGGGTCTATGGGGTGGATGATTGGGGTCTATGAGGTGAAGGGGATCTATGGGATGAGTGGGGTCTGTGGGGTGGATGAATGGGATCTATGGGTTGAAGGGGATCTATGGGATGAGTGGGATCTATGGGGTGGATGAACGGGGTCTATGGGGTGAATGGGATCTATGGGGTGAGTGGGGTCTATGGGGTGAATTAATAGGGTCTATGGGGTGGATGAATGGAGTCTATGGGATGGATGGGGTCTATAGGGTGAATGAATGGGGTCTATGGGGTGAATGGAATCTATGGGGTGAGTGGGGTCTATGGGGTGAATGATTGGGGTCTACAGGGTGGATGGGATCTATGGGGTGAGTGAATGGGATCTATGAGATGAAGGGGATCTATGGGGTGGAATGGGATCTATGGGATGAATGAATGGGTTCTATGGGGTGCATGGGGTAAGTGTGGTGAATGGGTCTATGGGGTGAAGGGGATCTATAGGGTGAATAGGATTTATGGGGTGGATGAATGGGGTCTATAGGGTGCATGGGATCTATGGGGTGGAATGGGGTCTATGGGATGAATGATTGGGGTCTATGGGGTGGAATGGGATCTATAGGGTGAGTGGGGTTTATGGGGTGAATTAATGGGGTCTATGGGGTGAATGATTGGGGTTTATGGGGTGAAGGGGATCTATGGGGTGAGTGGGGTCTGTGGGGTGAATTAATGGGGTCTACGGAGTGGATGAACGGGGTCTATGGGGTGCATGGGATCTATAGGGTGGAATGGGGTCTGTGGGGGGAATGATTGGGGTCTATGGATCTAATGGGATCTATGGGGTGGATGAATGGGGTCTATGGGGTGAAGGGGATCTATGGGGTGAGTGGGATCTATGGGGTGAATTAATAGGGTCTACGGGGTGGATGAACGGGGTCTATGGGATGGATGGGATCTATAGGGTGAATGAATGGGGTCTGTGGGGGGAATGATTGGGGTCTATGGATTGAATGGGATCTATGGGGTGAATGAATGGGGTCTATGGGGTGCATGGGATCTATGGGGTGAGTGGGATCTATGGGGTGAAAGACTGGGGTCTATGGGGTGGATGAATGGGATCTATGGGGTGAAGGGGATCTATGGGGTGAAGGGGATCTATGGGGTGCGTGGGGTCTGTGGGGTGGATGAATGGGGTCTATGGGGTGAGTGGGGTCTATGGGGTGAATGAATGGGGTCTATGGGGTGATTGGGGTCTATGGGGTGAATTACTGGGGTCTATGGGGTGAATGATTGGGATCTATGGGATGGATGGGGTCTATGGGATGGATGGGGTGTATGGGGCGAACGCACGCGATCTATGGGGTGTACGGGGTCTGTGGGCCGTAGGGGCTCTGCGGGGTGGCCGACCCCATAAGGTGGGGCTCCGCAGGGGGTTGGACAACGCCGGGAAGACGACGCTGCTGAAGCGATTCAACGGCGAGGACGTCAGCGGCGCCGCCCCGACGCTGGGCTTCAACATCAAAACGCTGCAGCACCGCGGGTAGGGCGCCGCCGTGTGGTCACCGCCGGTACTGCAGCACAGCGCCGTGGGGTGGCCAGAAATGGGGGGTGGCCATAAATGGGGGGTGGCCATAAATGGGGGGTGGCCATAAATGGGGGTCCCCATGGATTTGGGGTGGCCATAAATGTGGGGTGGCCATAAATGGGGGGTGGCCATAAATGTCAGTCCCCATAGATTTGGGGTGGCCATAAATGTGGGTCCCCATAGATTTGGGGTGGCCATAAATGGGGGGTGGCCATAGATGTGGGTCCCCATGGATTTGGGGTGGCCATAGATGGGAGGTGGCCATAAATGTGGGGTGGCCATAAATGGGGTTCCCCATGGATTTGGGGTGGCCATAAATGTGGGTCCCCACAGATTTGGGGTGGCCATAAATGGGGGGTGGCCATAAATGTGGGGTGGCCATAGATGTGGGTCCCCATAGATGTGGGTCCCCATGGATTTGGGGTGGCCATAAATGTGGGGTGACCATAAATGGGGGATGGCCATAAATGTGGGTCCCCATAGGTTTGGGGTGACCATAGATGTGGGGTGGCCATAAATGGGGGGTGGCCATAAATGTGGGTCCCCACAGATTTGGGGTGGCCATAAATGGGGGGTGGCCATAAATGTAGGTCCTTATGGATTTGGGGTGGCCATAAATTGTGGGGTGGCCATAAATGTCAGTCCCCATGGATTTGGGGTGGCCATAAATGGGGGGTGGCCATAGATGTAGGGTGGCCATAAATGTGGGTCCCCATGGATTTGGGGTGGCCATAAATAGGGGGTGCCCATAAATGGGGAGTGCCCATATGTGTGGATCCCCATAGATCTGGGGTGGCCATAAATGTGGGTCCCCATAGATTTGGGGTGGCCATAAATGCAGGGTGCCCATAAATGGGGGGTGGCCATAAATGCGAGGTGGCCATAAATGGGGGGTGGCCATAAATGTGGGTCCCCATGGATTTGGGGTCCCCATAGATGTGGGGCAGCCATAGATGTGGGGTGCCCATGGGTATGGGGTGCCCATAGTTTTGGGGTCCCCATAGGTGTGGGTACCCCTAGATTTGGGGTCCCCACAGATTTGGGGTCCCCATAGATTTGGGTCCCCATAGATGTGGGGTGCCCATAGATTTGGGGTGCTGACAGATTTGGGGTGCCCATAAATGTGGGGTTCCCTTAGATTTGGGTTCCCCATAGATGTGGGGTCCCATAGATTTGGGTCCCCATAAATTTGGGGTGCTGACAGATTTGGGGTACTGATAGATTTGGGGTCCCTATAGATGTGGGGTGCCCATAGGTTTGGGGTGTCTATAGGTGTGAGTACCCATAGATTTGGGGTCCCCATGGATTTGGGGTGCTGACAGATTTGGGGTGCTGATTGATTTGGGGTCCCCTTAGATTTGGGGTCCCCATAGATGTGGGGTGCCCAAAGATTTGGGTCCCCATGGATTTGGGGTGCTGACATATTTGGGGTGCCCGTAGGTTTGGGGTTCCCATAGATTTGGGTGCCCATAAACGTGGGGTGCTGAGAGGTGTGGGGTACTGATGAGTTTGGGGTCCGCACAGATTTGGGGTGCCCACATTTTGGGGTGCCATAGGATCGGGGTGCCCATATTATTTTTGGGGTGCCCATATTATTTTTGGGGTGCCTATAGGTTAGGGTGCCCATATTTTTGGGTGCCCATATTTTCGGGGTGCCATAGGTTGGGGTGCCCACATTTTTGGGGTGCCCATAGGATCAGGGTGCCCGTAGGTTCAGGATGCCCATATTTTGGGGTGCCCATATTATTTTTGGGGTCCCCGTATTTTTGGGGTGCCCAAATTTTTGGGGTGCCCATAGGTTCGGGGTGCCCATATTTTGGGGCGCCCATATTATTTTTGGGGTGCCTATGGGTTAGGGTGCCCACATTTTTAGGGTGCCCATAGGTTGGGGTGCCCACATTTCGGGGTGCCCACATTTTTGAGGTGCCCATATGTTGGGATGCCCACATTTCGGGGTGCCCATATTTTGGGGTGCCCATATTATTTTTGGGGTGCCCACATTTTGGGGTGCCCATAGGTTGATAGGTTGGGGTGCCCATATTTTGGGGTGCCCACATTTCGGGGCGCCCACATTTTTGGGGTGCCCACATTTCGGGGTGCCCACATTTTGGGGTGCCCACATTCTGGGGTGCCCATATTTTGGGGTGCCCACATTTCGGGGTGCCCACATTTTTGGGGTGCCCATAGGTTGGGGTGCCCACATTTTTGGGGTGCCCACATTTTGGGGTGCCCATAGGTTGGGGTGCCCATAGGATCGGGGTGCCCATATTTTGGGGTGCCCACATTTTTGGGGTGCCCGTAGGATTGGGGTGCCCACATTTTGGGGTGCCCACATTTTGGGTGCCCACATTTCGGGGCGCCCAGCAGAGCTGGCAGCGCTGACACCGCAGCCACGTGGCGCCCGCTGTTAGCAGTGCGGCCGCTGGGTGCCGCTGCGGCCACAGGGGGGCGCTGATGGCAGCCGGGGGGCGGCTGCGGGGGGTGGCGGCCATGTTGGCAGCCATGTTGGCAGCCATGTTGGCAGCCATGTTGGCAGCCATGTTGGCAGCCATGTTGGCAGCCATATTAGCAGTCATGTTGGCAGCCATGTTGGCAGCCATGTTGGCAGCCATGTTGGCAGCCATATTAGCAGCCATGTTGGCAGCCATATTAGCAGCCATGTTGGCAGCCATGTTGGCAGCCATGTTGGCAGCCATATTAGCAGCCATGTTGGCAGCCATGTTGGCAGCCATATTAGCAGCCATGTTGGCAGCCATGTTGGCAGCCATGTTGGCAGCCATATTAGCAGTCATGTTGATAGCCATGCTGGTAGCCATGCTAGTAGCCGTGATGGTAGCCATGTTGGCATCCATATTAGCAGCCATGTTGGCAGCCATGTTGGTAGCCGTGTTGGTAGCCATGTTGGTAGCCATGTTGATAGCCATGCTGGTATCTATGTCGGTAGCCATGTTGGCAACCATATTGGTAGCCACGTTGGCAGCCACGTTGGCAGGCATATTAGCAGCCATGTTGGCAGCCATATTAGCAGCCATATTGGCAGTCATAATAGCAGCCACATTGGTAGCCATATTGGTAGCCACGTTGGCAGCCACGTTGGCAGCCATGTTGGTAGCCATATTAGCAGCCATATTAGCAGCCATGTTGGTAGCCGTGTTGGTAGCCATGTTGATAGCCATGCTGGTATCTATGTCGGTAGCCATGTTGATAGCCATGTTGGTAGCCACGTTGGCAACCATGTTGGCAACCATGTTGGCAGCCATATTAGCAGCCATGTTGGCAGCCGTGTTGGCAGCCGTGTTGGTAGCCGTGTTGGTAGCCATGTTGATAGCCATGCTGGTATCTGTGTCGGTAGCCATGTTGGCAGCCATATTGGTAGCCACGTTGGCAGCCACATTGGCAGCCATGTTGGCAGTCATATTAGCAGCCATGTTGGTAGCAACATTGGCAGCCGTGTTGGCAGCCATGTTGGTAGCCACGTTGGTAGCCACATTGGTAGCCATGTTGGTAGCCACGTTGGTGGCCATGTTGGTAGGCTTTTTGGCAACCATGTTAGTAGCTATGTCAGCAGCCATGTCGTTAGCCATGTCGTTAGCCATGTCGGTAGCCATGTTGGTAGCCATGTTGGTAACCATGTTGGTAGCCATATTGGTAGCCATGTTAGTAGCTATGTCAGCAGCCATGTCAGCAGCCATGTCTGCAGCCATGCCGGTAGCCATGCCGGTAGCCATGTTGGTAGCCATGCCGGTAGCCGTGCCAGCAGCCATGCCGGCAGCCATGTTGACAGCCATGCTGGTAGCCATGTCAGTAGCCATGTCAGTAGCCATGCTGGTAGCCATGTCGGTAGCCATGTCGGCAGCCATGTCGGTAGCCATGTCGGCAGCCATGTCGGCAGCCATGTCAGTAGCCATGTCGGCAGCCATGTTGGTAGCCATGCCGGTAGCCATGCCGGTAGCCATGTTGGTAGCCGTGTCGGCAGCCATGTCAGCAGCCATGTCAGCAGCCATGCTGGTAGCCATGTCCGTAGCCATGTTGGTAGCCATGTTGGTAGCCATGTCGGTAGCCGTGCCAGCAGCCATGCCGGCAGTCATGTTGACAGCCATGCCGGTAGCCGTGTCAGTAGCCATGTCGACAGCCATGTCAGTAGCCATGACGCTAGCCATGTTGGTTGTCATGTTGGCAGCCATGTTGGTAACCATATTAGCAGCCATATTAGCAGCCATGTTGGTAGCCATGTCAGTAGCCATGCCGGTAGCCACGCCGGTAGCCACGTCATTAGCGATGCCGGTAGCCATGTCGGCAGCCATGTTGGCAGCCATGCTGGTAGCCACGCCGGTAGCCACGCCGGTAGCCATGTCAGTAGCCATGTCAGTAGCCATGCCGGTAGCCATGTCGGTAGCCATGTCAGTAGCCATGCCGGTAGCCACGCCGGTAGCCATGTCAGTAGCCATGTCGGTAGCCATGCCGGTAGCCATGCCGGTAGCCATGTCAGTAGCCATGCCGGTAGCCATGCCGGTAGCCATGTCAGTAGCCATGCCGGTAGCCACGCCGGTAGCCACGCCGGTAGCCACGTCGGTAGCCATGTTGTTAGTGATGCCGGTAGCCATGCCGGTAGCCATGCTGGTAGCCATGCCGGCAGCCATGCCGGTAGCCACGCTGGTAGCCACGGCGGTAGCCACGTGCCGTCCGCAGGTTCACGCTGAACGTGTGGGACGTGGGCGGGCAGAGCTCCCTGCGCTCCTACTGGCGGAATTACTTCGAGAGCACCGACGGCCTGGTGTGGGTGGTGGACAGCGGCGACCGGCAGCGCCTGCAGCTCTGCGCCTCCGAGCTCACAGCTCTGCTCAGGGAGGAGGTGCGGGGGGGGGGGGTTATGGGGTGTGGGGTTATATGGGGTTGTGGGGTTATATGGGATTGTGGGGTTATATGGGATTGTGGGGTTGTGGGGTGTGGGGTTATATGGGATTGTGGGGTTATATGGGATTGTGGGGTTGTGGGGTGTGGGGTTATATGGGATTGTGGGGTTATATGGGGTTGTGGGGTTATATGGGGTTGTGGGGTTATATGGGATTGTGGGGTTGTGGGGTGTGGGGTTATATGGGATTGTGGGGTTATATGGGGTTGTGGGGTTATATGGGGTTGTGGGGTTATATGGGATTGTGGGGTTATATGGGATTGTGGGGTTGTGGGGTGTGGGGTTATATGGGATTGTGGGGTTATATGGGATTGTGGGGTTGTGGGGTGTGGGGTTATATGGGATTGTGGGGTTATATGGGGTTGTGGGGTTATATGGGGTTGTGGGGTTATATGGGATTGTGGGGTTGTGGGGTGTGGGGTTATATGGGATTGTGGGGTTATATGGGGTTGTGGGGTTATATGGGATTGTGCGGTTATATGGGATTGTGGGGTTGTGGGGTGTGGGGTTATATGGGATTGTGGGGTTATATGGGGTTGTGGGGTTATATGGGGTTGTGGGGTTATATGGGATTGTGGGGTTATATGGGATTGTGGGGTTGTGGGGTGTGGGGTTATATGGGATTGTGGGGTTATATGGGGTTGTGGGGTTATATGGGGTTGTGGGGTTATATTGGATTGTGGGGTTATATGGGGTTGTGGGGTTATATGGGATTGTGGGGTTATATGGGGTTGTGGGGTTATATGGGATTGTGGGGTTATGGGGTGTGGGGTTATGGGGTTATATGGGATTGTGGGGTTATATGGGATTGTGGGGTTGTGGGGTGTGGGGTTATGGGGTTATATGGGATTGTGGGGTTATATGGGGTTATGGCGTTGTGGGGTGTGGGGTTATATGGGGTTATGGGGTTATATGGGATTGTGGGGTTATGGGGTTTTGGGGTTATATGGGATTGTGGGGTTGTGGGGTGTGGGGTTATGGGGTTTTGGGGTTATATGGGATTGTGGGGTGTGGGGTTATGGGGTGTGGGGTTATGGGGTGTGGGGTTATATGGGATTGTGGGGTTGTGGGGGTGTGGGGTTATATGGGATTGTGGGGTTATATGGGATTGTGGGGTTATATGGGATTGTGGGGTTGTGGGGTTGTGGGGTTATGGGGTTTTGGGGTTATATGGGATTGTGGGGTGTGGGGTGTGGGGTTATATGGGATTGTGGGGGTGTGGGGTGTGGGGTTATGGGATTTTGGGGTTATGGGGTTGTGGGGTTGTGGAGGTGTGGGGTTATGGGGTGTGGGGTTATATGGGGTTGTGGGGTTGTGGGGTGTGGGGTTATGGGGTTTTGGGGTTACATGGGATTGTGGGGTTGTGGGGTTGTGGGGGTGTGGGGTTATATGGGGTTGTGGGGTTATGGGGTTGTTGGGGTGTGGGGTTTTGGAGTTATATGGGATTGTGGGGGTGTGGGGTTGTGGGGTTATATGGGATTGTGGGGCTGTGGAGGTGTGGGGTTATGGGGTGTGGGGTTATATGGGATTGTGGGGGTGTGGGGGTGTGGGGGTGTGGGGTTATGGGTTGTGGGGTTATATGGGATTGTGGGGTTATGGGGCTGTGGGGCTGTGGGGTTATGGGGCTACGGGGTTATGGGGTTATGGGGGTGTGGGGTTATGGGGTTATGGGGTACGGAGCTGTGGGGTTACGGGGCTGTGGGGTTATGGGGGTTATGGGGTGTGGGGTTATGGGGGTGTGGGGTTATGGGGTTATGTGGGATTGTGGGGTTGTGGGGGTGTGGGGTTATGGGATTTTGGGGCTGTGGGGTTGTGGGATTATGGGGGTACAGGGTTGTAGGTTTATGGCGTTGTGGGGTTATGGGGGTTATGGGGTCATGGGGTTGTGGGGTTATGGGGTTGTGGGTTATGGGGGTTATGGGGTTGTGGGGTTATGGGGTTATGGGGTTGTGGGGTTGTGGGGTTGTGGGGTTTGGGGTTGTGGGGTTATGGGGGTACGGGGCTGTGGGGTTATGGGGGTTATGGGGTTGTGGGGTTATGGAGGTACAGGGTTGTGGGGTTATGGGGGTATGGGGCTGTGGAGTTATGGGGTTGTAGGGTTATGGGGGTTATGGGGTTGTGGGGTTGTGGAGTTATGGGATTGTGGGGTTATATGGGGTTGTGGGGGTATGGGGTTGTGGGGTTATGGGGTGTGGGGTTATATGGGGTTGTGGGGTTATGGAGTTGTGGGGGTACAGGGGTGTGGGGTTATGGGGTTTTGAGGTTATGGAGGTATGTGGTTGTGGGGTTGTGGGGTTATGGGGGTACAGGGCTGTGGGCTTATGGGGGTATGAGGTTATGGGAGTATGGGGTTATGGGGTTCTGGGAGTATGGGGTTGTGGGGTTATGGGGTTATGGGGTTGTGGGGTTGTGGGGTATGGGGTTGTGGGGTTATGGGGTTATGGGGTTGTGGGGTTGTGGGGTATGGGGTTGTGGTGTTATGGGGGTACAGGGTTGTAGGTTTATGGGGTTGTGGGGTTATGGGGATTATGGGGTCATGGGGTTGTGGGGTTATGGGGGTTTGGGGTTATGGGGTTGTGGGGTTATGGGGGTTATGGGGCTGTGGGGTTATGGGGTTGTGGGACTGTGGGGTTGTGGGGTTATGGGGTTGTGGGGTTATGGGGGTACAGGGCTGTGGGCTTATGGGAGTATGGGGTTATGGGAGTAGGGGGTTATGGGGTTGTGGGGTATGGGGTTGTGGGGTTATGGGGTTGTGGGGCTGTGGGGTTATGGGGGCTGTGGAGTTATGGGGTTGTGGGGGTACGGGGGTGTGGGGTGTGTGCAGGTGTGGGGTTATGGGGGTACAGGGTTGTAGGTTTATGGGGTCGTGGGGCTATGGGGGTATGGGGCTGTGGGGCTGTGGGGTTGTGGGGTTATGGGGTTGTGGGGTTGTGGGGTTGTGGGGTTATGGGGGTTATGGGGTTATGGCTTGTAGGGTTGTGGGGTTAAGGGGGTTATAGGAGTTATGGGGTTTATGGGGCTGTGGGCTTATGGGGGTATGGGGTTGTAGGGTTATGGGGTGTTGTGGGGTTGCGGGAGTATGGGGGTTATGGGGTTGTGGGGTTATGGGGGTTATGGAGGGTATGGGGTATGGGGTTGTGGGGTTATGGGGGTACGGGGCTGTGGGGTTATGGGGTTGTAGGGTTATGGGGGTTATGGGGTTGTGGGGTTGTGGGGTTATGGGATGTGGAGTTATGGCGTGGGATGTTATGGGGGTTTATAGAGTTATGGAGGATTATGGGATGTGGGGTTATGGGGGCTTATGGAGTTACGGGACTATGGGGTTATGGGGTAGAGCTGTGGGGCTGTGGGGCTGCAGGGTTGTGGAGCTGTGGGGTTGTAGGGCTGTGGGGTTGTGGGGCTGTGGGGTTGTGGAGCTGTGGGGTTGTGGGGCTGTGGGGTTGTGGGGCTGTGGGGTTGTAGGGCTGTGGGGTTGTGGGGCTGTGGGGTTGTGGGGCTGCAGGGCTGCGATCCGCTGTCCATCCATCTGTCCGTCCGTCCGTCCTGCAGCGCCTGGCCGGCGCCACCCTGCTGGTGTTGGCCAACAAACAGGACCTGCCTGGAGCGCTGCCGCCCAGCGCCATCCGCGAGGTGGGAACCGCCCCATAGCGCCCCATAGCGCCCCATAGCGCCCCATAGTGACCCATAGCAACCCAATAGCGCCCCATAGCGACCCATAGAGACCCATAGGGACCCATAGAGACCCACAGACACCAATAGGGACCCATAGCGACCCATAGCGACCCATAGCGCCCCATAGTGACCCATAGAGACCCATAGCGACCCATAGCGACCCATAGCAACCCATAGCGACTCTTAGAGACCCATAGCGACCTATAGTGACCCATAGAGACCCATAGGGACCCATAGAGACCCACAGACACCAATAGGGACCCATAGAGACCCATAGCAACCCATAGCGCCCCATAGCGACCCATAGAGACCCACAGACACCGATAGGGACCCATAGAGACCCATAGCAACCCATAGTGACCCATAGCGACCCATGGAGACACATAGACACCCATAGGTACCCATAGAGACACATAGAGACCCATAGATACCAATAGGGACCCATAGGAATCCATAGAGACCCATAGAGACCCATATCGACCCATAGAGACCCATAGAGGCCCATAGGGACCCATAGAGAGAGACCCCATAGGGAACAATAGAGACCTACAGACAGATCGATAGGGACCCATAGGGACCCATAGACACCAATAGGGACCCATAGCGACCCATAGACACCAATAGGGACCCATAGCGACCCATAAAGACCCATAGACACCAATAGGAACCCATAGAGACCCATAGGGACCCATAGGGCCCATAGTGACCCATAGGGACCCATAGCGACCCATAGAGATCTACAGCGACCCATAGGGACCCGTAGTGACCCATAGGGACCCATAGGGACCCCCAGAAACCTACAGAGACCCATAGGGACCCATAGGAACCCATAGAGACCCATAGGAACCCATAGAGACCTACAGACAGACCCATATGGACCCATAGGGACCCATAGACATCCACAGAGACCCATAGAGACTCACAGGGACCCATAGAGACCCATAGGAACTTATAGAGACCTATAGACAGACCCATAGAGACCCATAGGGACCCATAGGAACCCGTAGAGACCCACAGAGACCCATAGAGACCCATGGGGACCCATAGAGACCCATAGAGACCCACAGAAAGAGACCCATGGTGCCCCATAAGGACCCATAGGGGGACACACAGGGACCCCCCAGAAACCCACAGAGACCCATAGGAACCCATAGGGACCCATAGGGACCCATAGAGACCCACGGAGACCCATAGGGACCCATAGGAACCCATAGGGACCCATAGGAACCCATAGGAACCCATAGGGACCCATAGGGACCCATAGGGACCCCACTGCACCCCATAGAGACCCACAGCGACCCCAATATCCAGAATTCCCCCATTCCCCCAATGTCCCCAATGCCCCCATTGACCCCGATGTCCCCATTGGCCCTAATGAGTTCATTACCCCCATTGCCCCCATTGACCCTATTGCCCCAATGCCCCAATTACCCCATTACCCCCATTGCCCCCATTGACCCTATTACCCCAATGCCCCAATTACCCCATTGCACCCATTGCCCCCATTGACCCTATTGCCCCAATGCCCCAATTACCCCATTGCACCCATTGCCCCCATTGACCCTATTACCCCAATGCCCCAATTACCCCATTGCACCCATTGGCCCCCATTGCCTGCAATGCCCCAATGCCCCCATTACCTCAAAACCCCATTATCCCCATGTCCCCCTTGTCCCCATTACCCCCATAGACCCATTGACCCCATTGACCCCATTACCCCACTGCCTGCCTTACCCCCGTTACCCCCATTGACCCCAATGCCCCCATTGACTCCAATGCCCCCATTACCCCCATTGCCCCCATTACCTCCATTGACCCCAATGATCCCAATGCCCCCATTGACCCCAATGCCCCTATTACCCCCTGGACCCACTGACCCCAGTGTCCCCATTGACCCTAATGAGTTCATTGCCCCCATTGCCCCCATTACCTTCATTGACCCCATTGATCCCAATGCCCCCATTGACCCCAATGCCCCCATTGGCCCCATTTCCCCTATTACCCCCATTGACCCCAATGCCCCCATTACTCTCATTACCCCATTGCCCCCATTGCCCCCATTGCCCCCATTGTCCCCATTATCCTCATTACCCCTATTACCCCATTACCCCCATTGCCCCCATTGCCCCCATTGCCCCCATTACCCCTATCACCCCATTGCCCCCATTGCCCACAATACCCCATTACCCCAATGCCCCCATGGCCCCATTGTCTGCAATGCCCCCATTGCCCCCATTGCCCCCGATAGCCCCAGTGACCCCAATACCCTCAATGCCCCCATTGCCCCCATTACCTCCATTGACCCCATTGTCCCTATTACCCCATTGACCCCGATGTTCCCATTACCCTCATTACCCCACTGCCCCCATTTGCCCCATTGACCCCATTGCCCCTATTGACCCCAATGCCCCCATTACCCCCGTTGACCCACTGACCCCAATGTCCCCACTGACCCTAATGAGTTCATTACCCTCATTGCCCCCATTACCCCCATTGACCCCATTGACCCCAATGCCCCCGTTGGCCCCATTTCCCCTATTACCCCCATTGACCCCATTGCCCCCATTACTCTCATTACCCCATCACCCCCATTGCTCCCGTTACCCCCATTACCCCCATTACCCCCATTGCCCCCATTGCCCCCATTGCCCCCAATGCCCCCATTACCCCATAGACCCACTGACCCCAATGTCCCCATTAACCCTGATGAGTTCATTGCCCCCATTGCCCCCATTGACCCCAATGCCCCTATTACCCCCATAGACCCACTGACCCCAATGTCGCCATTGGCCCTAATGATTTCATTACCCCCATTGACCCCATTGCCCCCATTGACCCCAATGCCCCCATAACCCCATTGATCCCAATGCCCCCATTGACCCCATTGCCCCCAGTGCCCCTATTACCCCCATTGACCCCGATGCCCCTATTGCCCCCATTGACCCCATTGCCCCCATTGCCCCCATTGACCCCAATGCCCCTATTACCCCCATAGACCCACCGACCCCAATGTCCCCATTGACCGTAATGAGTTCATTGCCCCCATTATCCTCATTACCCCTATTACTCCATTGACCCCATTGCCCCCATTGTCCTCATTACCCCTATTACTCCATTACCCCTATTGCCCCCATTGACCCCAATGCCCCTATTACCCCCAAAGACCCACTGACCTCAATGTCCCCATTGACCCTAATGAGTTCATTGCCCCCATTATCCTCATTACCCCTATTACCCCATTACCCCCATTACCCCCATTGACCCCATCGCCCCCATTACCCCATTATCCTCATTACCCCTATTACTCCATTGACCCCATTGCCCCCATTACCTCCATTGAACCCATTGCCCCCATTGTCCGAATTGTCCCCATTACCCCCATAGACCCAATGACCCCATTGACCCCATTACCCCACTGCCTGCCTTACCCCCATTACCCCCATCGACCCCAATGCCCCCATTGTCCCCATTGCCCCCATTACCTCCATAGACCCTGTTACCCCCATGCCCCCATTGCCCCCAATGCCCCCATTGACCCCAATGCCCCTATTAGCCCCATAGACCCACTCACCCCAATGTCGCCATTGACCCTAATGAGTTCATTACCCCCATTATCTTCATTACTTCTATTATCTCATTGCCCCCATTGCCCCCATTGACCCCAATGCCCCATAACCCCATAGACCCACTGACCCCAATGCCCCCATTGACCCTAATGAGCTCATTGCCCCCCATTATCCTCATTACCCCCATTGCCCCCGTTACCTCCATTGACCCCATTGACCCCGATGCCCCCATTACCCATATTATCCCATTGCCCCCATTACCCCATTATCCTCATTACCCCTATTACTCCCTTACCCCACTGCACCCATTACCCCCATGCCCCCATTGCCCCCATTGACCCCAATGCCCCCATTACCCCCATAGACCCACTGACCCCAATGTTGCCATTGACCCTAATGAGTTCATTGCCCCCATTACCCCCATTGCCCCCATTGCTCCCATTGTCCTCATTACCCCTATTATCCCATTACCCCCATTGCCCCCATTGCCCCCATTGCCCACAATACCCATTACCCCAATGCCCCCATGGCCCCATTGTCTGCAGTGCCCCATTGGCCCCATTGCCCCCGATAGCCCCAGTGACCCCAATGCCCTCAATGCCCCCATTGCCCCCATTACCTCCATTGACCCCATTGCCCCTATTACCCCTATTGACCCCAGTGCTCCCATTACCCTCATTACCCCATTGCCCCCGTTATCCTCATTACCCCAATGCCCCCATTGACCCCAATGCCCCTATTACCCCCATAGACCCACTGACCCCAATGTCGCCATTGACCCTAATGAGTTCATTACCCCCATTATCTTCATTACTTCTATTATCCCATTGCCCCCATTGCCCCCATTGACCCGAATGCCCCATAACCCCATAGACCCACTGACCCCAATGTCCCCATTGACCCTAATGAGTTCATTACCCCCATTGCCCCCATTGCCCCCATTGACCCCAATGCCCCCATAACCCCAAAGACCCACTGACCCCAATGTCCCCAATGACCCTAATGAGTTCATTACCCCCATTGCCCCCATTGACCCCAATGCCCCCATTACCCCATAGACCCACTGACCCCAATGTCGTCATTGACCCTAATGAGTTCATTGCCCCCATTGCCCCCATTGCCCCCATTACCTCCATTGACCCCATTGACCCCATTGCCCCCATTGACCCCGATGCCCCCATTACCCCTATTACCCCATTGCCCCCATTACCCCATTGTCCTCATTACCCCTATTACCCCCCATTGACCCCAATGCCCCCATTACCCCCATGGACCCACTGACCCCAATGTCCCCATTGAACCTAATGAGTTCATTGCCCCCATTACCCCCATTGCCCCCATTGCCCCCATTGTCCTCATTACCCCTATTACCCCATTACCCCCATTGCCCCCATTACCCCATTACCCCTATTACCCCATTACCCCCATTGCCCCCATTACCCCATTACCCCTATCACCCCATTACCCCCATTGCCCCCATTACCCCTATCACCCCATTGCCCCCATTGCCCACAATACCCCATTACGCCAATGCCCCCATGCCCCCATTGTCTGCAATGCCCCCATTGCCCCCATTGCCCCCGATACCCCACTGACCCCAATGCCCTCAATGCCCCCATCGCCCCCATTGCCCCCATTGACCCCAGTGCCCCCATTACCCCATAGACCCACTGACCCCAATGTCGTCATTGACCCTAATGAGTTCATTGCCCCCATTGACCCCAATGCCCCCATTACTCCCATAGACCCACTGACCCCAATGTCCCCACTGATCCTAATGAGTTCATTACCCCCATTGCCCCCATTACCTCCATTGCCCCCATTGCCTCCATTGTCCCAATGCCCCTATTACCCCATAGACCCACTGACCCCAATGTCGCCATTGACCCTAATGAGTCCATTGCCCCCATTACCTCCATTGCCCCCAATGCCCCCATTACCCCATAGACCCACTGACCCCAATATCCCCATTGACCCTAATGAGTTCATTGCCCCCATTACCCCCATTGCCCCCATTGCCCCCATTGCCCCCATTGCCCCCATTGCCCACAATACCCCATTACCCCAATGCCCCCATGGCCCCATTGTCTGCAATGCCCCCATTGCCCCCATTGCCCCTGATACCCCCATTGCCCCCACTGCCCTCAATGCCCCCATTGCCCCCATGACCCCCTGACCCCCCCTCTCCCTCCCCCCCCCCCCCCAGGCCCTGGATCTGGACTCGGTGCGCAGCCACCATTGGTGCATCCAGGGTTGCAGCGCAGTGACGGGGCAGAACCTGCTGGGGGGCATCGATTGGCTGCTGGACGACATCGCGGCCCGCATCTTCACTGCAGAGTGACCCCCCCCAGAATGAGACCCCCCCCCAAATTCCAGGACCCCCCCAAAACTGAGAGCCGGCCCAGATTTGGGACCCCACCCAAATCCAGCGGGATCCCTCGCCCACATCTGGGACCCCCCCCCCAAATCCGAGACCTCCCCAAAACTGAGAGCCCCCCCCATAGTGGGACCCCCCCCCAAATCCAGGACCCCCCCAGAGCCAAGATCCCCCCCCCTTCCAAAACTGGGACCCCACCAAACTGGGACCCCACCAAATACAAGACCCCCTTCAGACTGGAAACCCCCCCCTCAAATCCAGGACCCCCCCTAAACTGAAGCCCCCCTCAGATTTGGGACTCCCCCCAAAAACTGGGCCCCCCCCGACCGGGAACTTCAACTCTCATATCCAGCCCCCCCCCCCCCCCCAAATTCCAGGACCCCCCCCGAAACTGAGAGCCGGCCCAGATTTGGGACCCCACTCAAATCCAGCGGGATCCCTCGCCCACATCTGGGACCCCCCCCCCAAATCCGAGACCTCCCCAAAACTGAGAGCCCCCCCATAGCGGGACCCCCCCCCAAATTCCAGGACCCCCCCAGAACCAGGATCCCCCCCCCTTCCAAAACTGGGACCCCACCAAACCAGGACCCCACCAAATACAGGACCCCCCCCCCCCAAACTGGAACCCCCCCCCCCAAATCTGGGACCCCCCCTAAACTGAAACCCCCCTCAGATTTGAGACTCCCCCCAAAAACTGGGACCCCCCCCAACTGGGAACTCCAACCCTCATATCCAGCCCCCCCCCCCAAATTCCAGGACCCCCCCCCCGAAACTGAGAGCCGGCCCCAGATTTGGGACCCCACCCAAATCCAGCGGGATCCCTCGCCCACATCTGGGACCCCCCCCCAAATCCAGGACCTCCCCAAAACTGAGAGCCCCCCCATAGTGGGACCCCCCCCCAAATTCCAGGACCCCCCCAGAACCAGGATCCCCCCCCCTTCCAAAACTGGGACCCACCAAACTGGGACCCCACCAAATACAAGACCCCCTTCAGACTGGAAACCCCCCCCTCAAATCCAGGACCCCCCCTAAACTGAAACCCCCCTCAGATTTGGGACTCCCCCAAAAACTGGGACCCCCCCCAGATTTGAGACCCCTCCCTAACCAGGACCCCCCCAAATCCAGATCCCCCAAGAACCGGGATCCCCCCCCCTAGATTTGGGACCCCCCCCAAATCCGGAACATCCCCCCAAAAACTGAGAGCCCCCCCACGATTGAAGACCCCCCCAAATCTGGGACCCTCCCCAAACCGGGACACCCCCCAGATTTGGGACCCCCCCATATCCAGGACCCCCCACCAGATTTGGGACCCCCCCCAAATCCAGGACCCCCCCCAGACCAGGACCCCTCCCCAAATCTGGAACCCCCCCCAAAACTGAGAGCCCCCCCAAACTGGGACCCCCCCCTCCAAATCTGGGATCCCCCCAGACCGGGATCCCCCACCCAGATCTGGGACCCCCCCCAAATCCTGGACACCCCCCCCGGTGAGGACACCCCAAAACCGGGCCCCCCCCGAAATCTGGGACCCCTCCCAGAACCGTGACCCCCCCCCCAGATTTGAGACCCTCCCCAAACCGGGACCCCCCCCCCCCCCAAGATTTGGGACCCCCGGATGGAACCTGGAATTGGGGGGGGGGGGGGTTGAGAGGTGCTGATAAATTAATGGAACCACCCCAGTGTTGTGATTTGGGGGGAAATGGGGGAAATTAATGGGGTCGGGGGGGGAACTGTGGGGTCTGGGGACCCCAAAGTGGGACATGGGGACCCAAAAATGGGAGATGGGGACCCCAAAAGGGACACAGGGACCCCAAAATGGACATGGGGACCCCAAAGTGGGTCATGGGGACCCCAAAATGGACATTGGAAACCCCAAAATGGGGGATGGAGACCCCAAAGTGGGACATGGAGACCCCAAAATGGGACATGAGGACCCCAAAATGGGAGATGGGGACCCCAAAAGGGGACACAGGGACCCCAAAATGTGACATAGAGACCCTAAAAGGACATGGGGACCCCAAAGTGGGTTCAGGTGGACACAAACTGGGTCATGGAGACCCCAAAATGGGACATGGGGACCCCAAAGTGGGTCATGGAGACCCTAAAATGGGGGATGGAGACCCCAAAGTGGGACATGGGACCCCAAAATGGGCCATGGAGACCCCAAAGTGGACATGGGGACCCCAAAGTGGGGGATGGAGACACCAAAGTGGGACATGGGGACCCCAAAGTGAACAGAGAGACCCCAAAGTGGACATGGGGACACAAAAATGGGGGATGGAGACCCCAAAGTGGGACATGGAGACCCAAAAATGGGAGATGGGGACCCCAAAAGAGGCATGGGGACCCCAAAATGTGACATAGAGGCCCCAAAATAGACATGGGGACCCCAAAATGGGGCATGGAGACCCCAAAATGGGACATGGAAACCCCAAAATGTACATGGGGATCCCAAAGTGGACATGGGGACCCTAAAGTGGGTCATGGAGACCCCAAAATGGGATATGGGGACCCCAAAATGGGCATGGAGACCCCAAAGTGGACATGGGGACCCCAAAGTTGGACGTGAGGACCCAAAAATGGGAGATGGGGACGCCAAAAGGGACACAGGGACCCCAAAATGTGACAGACCCCAAAGTGGACATGGGGACCCCAAAGTGGGTTCAGGTGAACACAAACTGGGTCATGGAGATCCCAAAGTGGACATGGGGACCCCAAGTGGGACATGGAGACCCCAAAGTTGGACATGGGTACCCCAATGGAATACGGGGACCTCAAAGTGGGAGATGGGGACCCCAAAATGGGTTATGGAGACCCCAAAGTGGACGTGGGAACCCCAAAATGGGACATAGGGACCCTAAAGAGGACATGGGGGCCCCAAAATGGGACACAAAGACCCCGAAATGGGACACAAAGACCCCAAAGTGGATATGGGGACCCCGAAGTGGGTTGAGGTGACCCCAAAGTGGGTCACAGGCGCTCCAAAATGGGCCATGGAGACCCCAAAGTTGGGCATGGGAACCCCAATGGAATACGGGGACCCCAAAGTGGGACACAGGGACCCTAAAATGTGACATAGAGACCCCAAAATGGACATGGGGACCCTAAATTGGGACATGGAGACCCCAAAATGGGACATGGGGATCCCAAAGTGAACATAGAGACCCCAAAGTGAACATGGGGACCCCAAGGTGGGTCATGGAGACCCTAAAGTGGGACATGGAGACCCCAAAGTTGGACATGGGGACCCCAAAATGGGGATGGGGACCCCAAAAGGGACACAGGGACCCCAATATGTGACATAGAGACCCCAAAGTGGACATGGGGACCCCAAATGGGGGATGGAGACCCCAAAGTGGGACATGGGGACCCCAAAATGGGCCATGGAAACCCCAAAGTGGAATATGAGGACCCTAAAGTGAACAGAGAGACCCCAGAGTTGGACATGGGGACCCCAAAATGGGGCATGGAGACCCCAAAGTGGGACATGGGGACCCCAAAGTGGACATGGGGACCCAAAAATGGGGGATGGAGACCCCAAAGTGGGACATGGGGACCCCAAAAGAGGACACAGGGACCCCAAAATGGACATGGGGACCCCAAAGTGGGTTCAGGTGGACACAAACTGGGTCATGGAGACCCCAAAGTGGGACATGGGGACCCCAAAATGGGCCATGGAGACCCCAAATGGGGCATGGAGACCCCAAAATGTACATGGGGATCCCAAAGTGGACATGGGGACCCAAAAATGGAGATGGGGACCCCCAAAAGGGGACACAGGGACCCCAAAGTGGGACATGGAGACCCCAAAGTGGGCCATGGAGACCCCAAAGTTGGGCATGGGAACCCCAATGGAATACGGGGACCCCAAAGTGAGACACAGAGACCCTAAAATGTGACATAGAGACCCCAAAATGGACATGGGGACCCTAAAGTGGGACATGGAGACCCCAAAATGGGACATGGGGATCCCACAATGGGCCATGGGGACCCCAAAGTGAACATGGGGATCCCAAAATGGGGCTTGGAGACCCCAAAGTGGTTCTGGGGACCCCAAAGTAGGATATGGGGACCCGAAAATAGGACATAAAGACCCCAAAGTGGGACATGGGGACCCCAAAATGGACATGGGGACCTCAAATGGACCACTGGGACCCCAAAATGGGACATGGGGACCCCAAAGTGGGTCATGGGGGACTCCAAGGTGGGACATGAGGACCCTAAAGTGAACATAGAGACCCCAAAGTGAACATGGGGACCCCAAAATGGGGCATGGAGACCCTAAAGTGGGTTCATGTGAACACAAACTGGGTCATGGAGACCCCAAAATGGGACATGGGGACCCCTAAAATAGGATATGGGGACCCAAAAATGGGACATAAAGACCCCAAAGTGGACATGGGGACCCCAAGGTGGGTTCAGGTGGACACAAACTGGGTCATGGAGACCCCAAAGTGGACATGACGACCCCAAAATGGACATGGGGACCCCAAATGGGGGATGGAGACCCCAAAGTTGGACATGGGGACCCCAAAATGGGCCATGGAAACCCCAAAGTGGAACATGAGGACCCCAAAGTGAACAGAGAGACCCCAGAGTGAATGTGGGGACCCCAAAATGGGTCATGGAGACCCCAAAGTGGGACATGGAGACCCCAAAATGGACATTAGAACCCCAAAATGGGGCATGGAGACCCTAAAGTGGGACATGGAGACCCCAAAATGGACATTGGAACCCCAAAATGGGGGATGGGGACCCTAAAGTGGGGACATGAGGACCCCAAAATGGGGCATGGGGACCCCAAAATGGACATGGGGACCCTAAAGTGGGTCATGGAGACCCCAAAATGGGGTATGGGGACCCCAAAATGGGGCATGGAGACCCCAAAGTGGGACATGGAGACCCCAAAGTTGGACGTGAGGACCCAAAAATGGGAGATGGGGACCCCAAAAGGAGACACAGGGACCCCAAAATGGACATGGGGACCCCAAAGTGGGTTCAGGTGAACACAAACTGGGTCATGGAGATCCCAAAACGGGACATGGGGACCCCAAAGTGGACATGGGGACCCAAAAATGGGGGATGGAGACCCCAAAGTGGGACATGGGGACCCCAAAGTGAACAGAGAGACCCCAAAGTGGACATGGGGACACAAAAATGGGGGATGGAGACCCCAAAGTGGGACATGAGGACCCAAAAATGGGAGATGGGGACCCCAAAAGAGGCATGGAGACCCCAAAATGTGACATAGAGGCCCCAAAATAGACATGGGGACCCAAAATGGGGCATGGAGACCCCAAAATGGGACATGGAAACCCCAAAATGTACATGGGGATCCCAAAGTGGACATGGGGACCCAAAAATGGGAGATGGGGACCCCCAAAAGGGGACACAGGGACCCCAAACTGGGACATGGAGACCCCAAAATGGGCCATGGAAACCCTAAAGTGGGACATGAGGACCCTAAAGTGAACAGAGAGACCCCAGAGTGAATGTGGGGACCCCAAAATGGGGCATGGAGACCCCAAAGTGGGACATGGGGAACCCAAAGTTGGACATGAGGACCCCAAAATGGGAGATGGGGACCCCAAAAGGGACACAGGGACCCCAAAATGTGACAGACCCCAAAATGGACATGGGGACCCCAAAGTGGGTTCAGGTGAACACAAACTGGGTCATGAAGACCCCAAAACGGGACATGGGGACCCCAAAGTGGACATGGGGACCCTAAAAATGGGGGATGGAGACCCAAAGTGGGACATAGAGACCCCAAATGGGAGATGGGGACCCCAAAAGAGGCATGGGGACCCCAAAATGTGACATAGAGACCCCAAATAGACATGGGGACCCAAAATGTACATGGGATACCCAAAGTGGACATGGGGACCCAAAAATGGGAGATGGGGACCCCAAAAGGGGACACAGGGGCCCCTAAGTGGGACATGGAGACCCCAAAATGGGCCATGGAAACCCTAAAGTGGGACATGAGGACCCTAAAGTGAACAGAGAGACCCCAGAGTGAACATGGGGACCCCAATATGGGGCATGGAGACCCTAAAGTTGGGCAAAGAGACCCCAAAGTTGGACATGGAGACCCAAAAAATGGGAGATGGGACCCCAAAAGGGGACACAGGGACCCCAAAATGTGACATAGAGGCCCGAAAATGGACATGGGGATCCCAAAGTGGGTTCAGGAGGACACAAACTGGGTCATGAAGACCCCAAAATGGGGCAATGGAGACCCCAAAGTTGGACATGGGGACCCCAAAATGGGCATGGAAACCCCATAGTGGGACATGAGGACCCTAAAGTGAACAGAGAGACCCAGAGTGAACATGGGGAACCCCAAAACGGGGCATGGAGACCCCAAAGAGGGACATGGGGACCCCAAAGTTGGACATGAGGACCCAAAAATGGGAGATGGGCACCCCAAAAGGGGACACAGGGACCCCAAAATGTGACATAGAGACCCCAAAATAGACATGGGGACCCCAAAGTGGGGGATGGAGACCCCAAAATGGGGCATGGAAACCCCAAAATGTACATGGGATCCCAAAGTGGACATGGGGACCCAAAAATGGGGGATGGGGACCCCAAAAGGGACACAGGGACCCCAAAGCGGGACACGGGGACCCCAAAATGGGGCATGGGGACCCCAAAGTGGGACATGGAGACCCCAAAGTTGGACATGGGGACCCGAAAATGGGAGATGGGGACCCCAAAAATGGACATGGGGGACCTTAAAGTGGGTCATGGAGACCCCTAAAATGGACATGGGGACCCCAAAATGTGACACAGAGACCCAAAATGGGACATGGGGATCCCAAAATGGACATAGGGACCCAAAATGGGGCATGGAGACCCCAAAAGGGAGATGGGTGACCCCAAAATGGGAGATGGGGACCCCAAAAGAGGACACAGGGACCCCAAAATGGACATGGGGACCCCAAAGTGGGACATGGGGACCCCAAAAGAGGACACAGGGACCCCAAAATGGACATGGGGACCCCAAAGTGGGTTCAGGTGGACACAAACTGTGTCATGGAGACCCCAAAGTGGGACATGGGGACCCCAAAATGGGCCATGGAGACCCCAAATGGGGCATGGAGACCCCAAAATGTACATGGGGATCCCAAAGTGGACATGGGGACCCCAAAAATGGGAGATGGGGACCCCCAAAAGGGGACACAGGGACCCCAAAGTGGGACATGGAGACCCCAAAGTTGGGCCATGGGAACCCCAATGGAATTACAGGGACCCCAAAGTGGGACACAGAGACCCTAAAATGTGACATAGAGACCCCAAAATGGACATGGGGACCCTAAAGTGGGACATGGAGACCCCAAAATGGGACATGGGGATCCCACAAATGGGCCATGGGGACCCCAAAGTGAACATGGGGATCCCAAAATGGGGCTCGGAGATCCCAAAGTGGTACTGGGGACCCCAAAGTAGGATATGGGGACCGAAAATGGGACATAAGGATCCCAAAGTGGGACATGGAGACACGAAAGTGGACATGGGGACCCCAAAAAGGACAACTGGGACCCCAAAATGGGACATGGAGACCCCAAAGTGGTACTGGGGACCCTAAAGTAGTATATGGGGACCTGAAAATGGGACATAAAGACCCAAAGTGGGACATGGAGACACGAAAATGGACTACTGGGACCCCAAAATGGGACATGGGGACCCCAAAGTGGGTCATGGGGATCCCAAAATGGGTCATGAGGACCCCAAAATGGGAGATGGGGACCCAAAAGGGGACACAGGAACCCCAAAATGTGACAGACCCCAAAATGGACATGGGGACCCCAAAGTGGGTTCAGCTGGACACAAACTGGGTCATGGAGATCCCAAAACGGGACATAGGGACCCCAAAGTGGACATGGGGACCCTAAAATGGGGGATGGAAACCCCAAAGTGGGACATGGGGACCCCAAAGTGGGTCATGGGGACTCCAAGGTGGTCATGGGGACCCTAAAGTGAACATAGAGACCCCAAAGTGAACATGGGGATCCCAAGGTGGGTCATGGAGACCCTAAAGTAGGTTCAGGTGAACACAAACTGGTCATGGAGACCCCAAAATTGGGACATGGGGACCCTAAAATAGGATATGGGGACCCAAAAATGGGACATAAAGACCCCAAAGTGGACATGGGGACCCTAAAATGGGAGATGGAGACCCAAGTGGGACATGGAGACCCCAAAACTGGGAGATGGGGACCCCAAAGTGGGTCATGGGGACCCTAAAATGGGAGATGGAGACCCAAAGTGGGACATGGAGACCCCAAAACTGGGAGATGGGGACCCCAAAAGAGGCATGGGGACCCCAAAATGTGACATAGAGACCCCAAAGTGGGTTCAGGTTAACACAAACTGGGTCATGAAGACCCCAAAACGGGACATGGAGACCCCAAAGTGGGACATGGGGACCCCAAAGTTGGACATGAGGACCCCAAAATGGGAGATGGGGACCCCAAAAGGGACACAGGGACCCTAAAATGTGACATAGAGACCCCAAAATGGGACATGGAGACCCCAAACTGGGAGATGGGGACCCCAAAAGGGACCAGGGACCCCAAAATGTGACAGACCCCAAAATGGACATGGGACCCAAAGTGGGTTCAGGTGGACACAAACTGGGTCATGAAGACTTCAAAACGGGACATGGGGACCCCAAAATGGACATGGGGACCCTAAAATGGGGGATGGAGACCCCAAAGTGGACATGGGGACCCCAAAGTGAACAGAGAGACCCCAAAGTGGACATGGGGACACAAAAATGAGGGATGGAGACCCCAAAGTGGGACATGGAGACCGCAAAATGGGAGACGGGGACCCCAAAAGAGGCATGGGGACCCCAAAATGTGACCTAGAGGCCCCAAAATAGACATGGGGACCCCAAAGTGGGGGATGGAGACCCCAAAATGGGGCATGGAAACCCCAAAATGTACATGGGGATCCCAAAGTGGGACATGGGGACCCAAAAATGGGAGATGGGGGACCCCAAAAGGGGACACAGGGACCCAAAGTGGGACATAGAGACCCCAAAATGGGCCATGGAGACCCCAAAGTGGACATGAGGACCCTAAAGTGAACAGAGAGACCCCAGAGTGAACATGGGGACCCCAAAATGGGGCATGGAGACCCCAAAGTGGGACATGGGGACCCCAAAGTTGGACATGAGGACCCAAAAATGGGAGATGGGCACCCCAAAAGGGACACAGGGACCCCAAAATGTGACATAGAGAACCCCAAAATAGACATGGGGACCCCAAAGTGGGGGATGGAGACCCCAAAGTGGGGCATGGAAACCCCAAAATGTACATGGGGATCCCAAAGTGGACATGGGGACCCAAAAATGGGGGATGGGGACCCCAAAGTGGGACATGGGGATCCCAAAGTGGAGATGGGGACCCCAAAAGGGGACACAGGGACCCCAAAGTGGGACATGGGGACCCCAAAATGGGGCATGGAGACCCAAAGTGGGACATGGAGACCCCAAAATGGACATTAGAACCCCAAAATGGGGCATGGAGACCCTAAAGTGGGACATGGAGTCCCCAAAATGGACATTGGAACCCCAAAATGGGGATGGGGACCCTAAAGTGGGACATGAGGACCCCAAAATGGGGCATGGGGACCCCAAAATGGACATGGGGACCCTAAAGTGGGTCATGGAGACCCCAAAATGGGGTATGGGGACCCCAAAGTGGGACATGAAGACCCCAAAATGGGCACGGAGACCCCAAAGTGGGACATGGAGACCCCAAAGTTGGACGTGAGGACCCAAAAATGGGAGATGGGCACCCCAAAAGGAGACACAGGGACCCCAAAAATGGACATGGGGACCCCAAAGTGGGTTCAGGTGAACACAAACTGGGTCATGGAGATCCCAAAGTGGACATGGGGACCCCAAAGTGGACATGGGACCCCAAAGTTGGACATGGGGACCGCAATGGAATACGGGGACCTCAAAGTGGGACATGGGGACCCCAAAATGGGTTATGGAAACCCCAAAGTGGACGTGGGAACCCCAAAATGGGACATAGGGACCCTAAAGAGGACATGGGGGCCCCAAAATGGACACAAAGACCCCGAAATGGGACACAAAGACCCCAAAGTGGACATGGGGACCCCGAAGTGGGTTGAGGTGACCCCAAAGTGGGTCACAGGCACTCCAAAATGGGCCATGGAGACCCCAAAGTTGGGCATGGGAACCCCAATGGAATACGGGGACCCCAAAGTGGGACACAGAGACCCTAAAATGTGACATAGAGACCCCAAAATGGACATGGGGACCCTAAATTGGGACGTGGAGACCCCAAAATGGGACATGGGGATTCCACAATGGGCCATGGGGACCCCAAAGTGAACATGGGATCCCAAAATGGGGCTTGGAGACCCCAAAGTGGTACTGGGACCCCAAAGTAGGATATGGGACCCGAAAATAGGACATAAAGACCCCAAAGTGGGACATGGGGACCCCAAAAAGGACCACTGGGACCCCAAAATGGGACATGGGGACCCCAAAGTGGGTCATGGGGACTCCAAGTGGGACATGGGACCCTAAAGTGAACATAGAGACCCCAAAGTGAACATGGGGACCCCAAAAATGGGGCATGAGACCCTAAAGTGGGTTCAGGTGAACACAAACTGGGTCATGGAGACCCAAAATGGGACATGGGGACCCTAAAATAGGATATGGGGACCCAAAAATGGACATAAAGACCCCAAGTGGACATGGGGACCCCAAAGTGGGTCATGGGGACCCTAAAGTGAACATAGAGGCCCCAAAGTGAACATAGAGACCCCAAAGTGAACACGGGGACCCCACAAAGTGGGATGTGGGGACCCCAAAGTGGGATGTGGGGACCCCAAAGTGGGACGTGGGACCTCAAAATGCCACCATGGGACCCCAGGCTGGGCTCTGCGGACCCCCAAGGCACGGGGCTGCGTGGGGCTGGCAGAACTTTATTGTGGGGGTGGGGGGGTCCCGGAAGGCCGGGGGGGGCGGCAGCGGCCCCTCCTCGTGTCTCCATCGCCGTCGCGGGGGGTCCGACCCCATGGGGACGTCTGTAGGGACACCAACACCGTAGGACCCCTTTGACCCCATAAGGACCCCATTGTTCCCATAGAGACCCCATTGACCCCATAGAGAACCCTTTGTTCCCATAGAGATCCCATTGTCCCCATAGAGACCCCATTGACCCCATATGGACCCCACTGTTCCCATTGAGATCCCATTGTCCCCATAGAGACCCCATTGACCCCATAGGGACCCCACTGTTCCCATAGAGATCCCATTGTCCCCATAGAGACCCCATTGACCCATAGGGACCCCACTGTTCCCATAGAGATCCCATTGTCCCCATAGAGACCCCATTGACCCCATAGAGAACCCTTTGTTCCCATAGAGATCCCATTGTCCCCATAGAGACCCCATTGGACCCCATAGGGACCCCACTGTTCCATTGAGATCCCATTGTCCCCATAGAGACCCCATTGACCCCATAGGGACCCCACTGTTCCCATTGAGATCCCATTGTCCCCATAGAGACCCCATTGACCCCATAGGGACCCCATTGTTCCCATAGAGACCCCATTGACCCCATAGAGACCCCATTGACCCCATAGGGACCCCACTGTTCCCATTGAGATCCCATTGTCCCCATAGAGACCCCATTGACCCCATAGGGACCTCACTGTTCCCATAGAGATCCCATTGTCCCCATAGAGACCCCATTGACTGACCCCATAGGGACCCCATTGTTCCCATAGAGACCCCATTGTCCCCATAGAGACCCCATTGACCCCATAGAGAACCCTTTGTTCCCATAGAGACCCCATTGACCCCATAGAGACCCCTTTGTTCCCATAGAGACCCTACTGACCCCATAGGGACCCCATTGTTCCCATAGAGACCCCAACGTGACCCCATTGTCCCCCTTGACCCTTTTGTCCCCATAGAGATCCCAACGTGACCCCAATGTCTCCATTGACCCCATTGTCCCCAATGTGACCCCAATGTGATCCCCATTGACCCCTTTGTCCCCATAGAGACCCCAATGTGACCCCAATGTCCCCATTGACCCCAATGTCCCCATTGTCCCCCAATGACCCCAATGTCCCCATTGACCCGAATGTCCCCAGTGTCCCCATTGACCCCAATGTCCCCAATGTCCCCCAATGTCCCCCATTGACCCCCAATGTCCCCAACACCCCCAACACCCCCAATGTCCCCATTGTCCCCATTGACCCCAATGCCCCCATGCCCCCAATGTCCCCAACACTCCCAATACCCCCATATTCCTTCATGTCCCCAATGCCCCCAATTCCCCCAATGTCCCCATTGTCCCCCAATGTCCCCAATGACCCCATTGACCCCAATGTCCCCATTGTCCCCCAATGTCCCCCATTGACCCCAATGTCCCCATTGACCCCAGTGCCCCAATGTCCCCAATGTCCCCATTGACCCCAATGTCCCCGTGCCCCCAGTGTCCCCAATGCTCCCAATACTCCCCATTGTCCCCCAATGTCCCCCATTGTCCCCAATGTCCCCAATGTCCCCATTGACCCCAATGTCCCCATTGTCCCCAATGTCCCCAATGTCCCCATTGACCCCAATGTCCCCAATGTCCCCAATGTCCCCAATGTCCCCATTGACCCCAATGTCCCCATTGTCCCCAATGTCCCCAATGCCCCCATTGACCCCAATGTCCCCATTGTCCCCAATGTCCCCAATGTCCCCGTGCCCCCAGTGTCCCCAACGCTCCCAATACTCCCCATAACCTCCATGTCCCCAATGCCCCCATTGACCCCAATGTCCCCACTGACCCCGATGTCCCCAATACTCCCAATGTCCCCAATACCCCCAATGTCCCCAATGCTCCCCATGTCCCCACGTGTCCCCCCCCCCGCTCAACCTGTACCCCCACGGCCAGCTCCTGCCCCGGGGGGGGCCACCAGGAACTGCTGTAGGGCCTCAGCCAGCCTTTGGGACAGCGCTACCCGCTGTAGGGCCACCGCCTGCGCCTGTAGGGCCACCACAGCCCGTGTCCCCATATGTGTCCCCATATATGTCCCCCCCCCCACCCTATAGAGACCCCCCCCCCCCCCATCCCCCTCACCAGACCCTGCAGGCGCTCCTCCAGGACCCGGTTCAGGCGCTGCGAGGCGGCAAAATCCTCCTGGAGCCTGGGGGACATCGGGGACATCATTGGGGTCATCGGGGTCATCGGGGTCATCGGGGACATTGGGGGTATTGGGGGCATTGGGGACATTGGGGGAATTGGGGTCATCGGGGACATTGGGGACACTGGGGGTATTGGGGTCATTGGGGTCATCAGGGACATTGGGGTCATCGGGGACATTGGGGGAATTGGGGGCATTGGGGTCATTGGGGACATCGGGGACATTGGGGTCAATGGGGGCATTGGGGTCATCGGGGACATTGGGGGTATTGGGGGCATTGGGGACATTGGGGTCATAGGGGACACTGGGGACATTGAGGGTATTGGGGTTTTTAGGGACATTGGGGTCATTGGGGACATTGGGGGAATTGGGGGCACTGGGGGCAATGGGGGGACATTGGGGACATTGGGGACATTGGGGACATTGGGGGAATTGGGGGCATTGGGGTCATCGGGGACATTGGGGACATTGGGGTCATTGGGGGAATTGGGGTCATTGGGGTCATTGGGGGCATTGGGGGCATTGGGGGTATTGGGGTCATTGGGGACACTGGGGACATTGGGGTCATTGGGGTCATCGGGGTCATCGGGGAAATTGGGGACATTGGGGTCATCGGGAACATTGGGGTCATTGGGGTCATTGGGGGAATTGGGGGCATTGGGGGTATTGAGGTCATCGGGGACATTGGGGGCATTGGGGACATTGGGGGCATTGGGGACATTGGGGGCAATGGGGACACTGGGGACATTGAGGGTATTGGGGTTTTTAGGGACATTGGGGTCATTGGGGACATTGGAGTCATTGGGGTCATTGGGGTCAATGGGGGCATTGGGGGCATTGGGGGAATTGGGGGCATTGGGGGCATTGGGGTCATTGGGGACATTGGGGTTGCTGGGGTCATTGGGGTTTTTTAGGGACATTGGGATCAAGGGGGACAATGGGGGTATTGGGGAAAATGTGGGCATTTGGGGGACATTGGGGACATCATTGGGGTCATTGGGGCTATTGGGGACACTGGGGACTCTATGGGGTCAATGGAGTCCTTATGGGGTCAATGGGGTCCCTATGGGGTCAATGGTGTCTCTATGGGGTCAATGGGGTCCCTATGGGGTAAATGGAGTCCTTACGGGGTCAGCGGTGTCTCTATGGGGTCAACGGGGTCCCTATGGGGTAAATGGAGTCCTTATGGGGTCAGTGGTGTCTCTATGGGATCAATGGGATCCCCATGGGGTAAATGGGGTCCTTATGGGGTCAATGGAGTCCTTATGGGGTCAATGGGGTCCCTATGGGGTCAATGGGGTCCCTATGGGGTCAATGGAGTCCTTATGGGGTCAATGGGCTCTCTATGGGGTCAGTGGTGTCTCTATGGGGTCGATGGGGTCCCTATGGGGTAAATGAAATCCTTATGGGGTCAATGGTCTCTCTATGGGGTCGATGGGGTCCCCATGGGGTAAATGGGGTCCCCATGGGGTCAATGGGGTCCCTATGGGGTCAATGGGGTCTCTATGGGGTCAATGGGGTCCCCATGGGGTAAATGGAGTCCTTATGGGGTCAGCGGTGTCTCTATGGGGTCAATGGGGTCCCCATGGGGTAAATGGGGTCCTTATGGGGTCAGTGGTGTCTCTATGGGGTCGATGGGGTCCCTATGGGGTAAATGGAGTCCTTATGGGGTCAGTGGTGTCTCTATGGGGTAAATGGGGTCCCCATGGGGTAAATGGGGTCCTTATGGGGTCAATGGTGTCTCTATGGGGTCAATGGGATCCCTATGGGGTAAATGGAGTCCTTATGGGGTCAGTGGTGTCTCTATGGGGTCAATGGGGCCCCTACGGGGTAAATGGGGTCCTTATGGGGTCAATGGTGTCTCTATGGGGTCAATGGGGTCCCTATGGGGTAAATGGGGTCCCTATGGGGTCAATGGTGTCTCTATGGGGTCAATGGGATCCCTATGGGGTAAATGGGGTCCTTATGGGGTCAATGGTGTCTCTATGGGGTCAATGGGGTCCCTATGGGGTAAATGGGGTCCTTATGGGGTCAATGGTGTCTCTATGGGGTCAATGGGGTCCCCATGGGGTAAATGGGGTCCTTATGGGGTCAGTGGTGTCTCTATGGGGTCGATGGGGTCCCTATGGGGTAAATGGGGTCCTTATGGGGTCAGTGGTGTCTCTATGGGGTAAATGGGGTCCCTATGGGGTCAATGGTGTCTCTATGGGGTCAATGGGGTCCCTATGGGATAAATGGGGTCCTTATGGGGTCAGTGGTGTCTCTATGGGGTCAATGGGGTCCCTATGGGGTAAATGGAGTCCTTATGGGGTCAGCGGTGTCTCTATGGGGTCGATGAGGTCCCTATGGGGTAAATGGGGTCCTTATGGGGTCAATGGTGTCTCTATGGGGTCGATGGGGTCCCTATGGGGTAAATGGAGTCCTTATGGGGTCAATGGTGTCTCTACGGGGTCAATGGGGTCCCTATGGGGTAAATGGGGTCCTTATGGGGTCAATGGTGTCTCTATGAGGTCGATGGGGTCCCTATGGGGTAAATGGGGTCCTTATGGGGTCAGTGGTGTCTCTATGGGGTCAATGGGGTCTCTATGGGGCGCATTGGGGTCTCTATGGGGCATTGGGATCCCTATGGGGTAAATGGAGTCCTTATGGGGTCAATGGTATCTCTATGGGGTCAATGGGGTCCCTATGGGGTCAATGGGGTCCTTATGGGGTCAATGGTGTCTCTATGGGGTCAATGGGGTCCCCATGGGGTCAATGGGGTCCCTATGGGGTCAATGGTGTCTCTATGGGGTCAATGGGGTCCCTATGGGGTCAATGGGGTCCTTATGGGGTCAATGGTGTCTCTATGGGGTCAATGGGGTCCTTATGGGGTCAATGGTGTCTCTATGGGGTCAATGGGGTCCCCATGGGGTAAATGGGGTCCTTATGGGGTCAGTGGTGTCTCTATGGGGTCGATGGGGTCCCTATGGGGTAAATGGAGTCCTTATGGGGTCAGTGGTGTCTCTATGGGGTCAATGGGGTCCCCATGGGGTAAATGGGGTCCTTATGGGGTCAATGGTGTCTCTATGGGGTCAATGGGATCCCTATGGGGTAAATGGAGTCCTTATGGGGTCAGTGGTGTCTCTATGGGGTCAATGGGGCCCCTACGGGGTAAATGGGGTCCTTATGGGGTCAATGGTGTCTCTATGGGGTCAATGGGGTCCCTATGGGGTAAATGGGGTCCCTATGGGGTCAATGGGGTCTCTATGGGGTCAATGGGATCCCTATGGGGTAAATGGAGTCCTTATGGGGTCAATGGTGTCTCTATGGGGTCAATGGGGTCCCTATGGGGTAAATGGGGTCCTTATGGGGTCAATGGTGTCTCTATGGGGTCGATGGGGTCCCTATGGGGTAAATGGGGTCCTTATGGGGTCAGTGGTGTCTCTATGGGGTCAATGGGGTCTCTATGGGGCGCATTGGGGTCTCTATGGGGCATTGGGATCCCTATGGGGTAAATGGAGTCCTTATGGGGTCAATGGTATCTCTATGGGGTCAATGGGGTCCCTATGGGGTCAATGGGGTCCTTATGGGGTCAATGGTGTCTCTATGGGGTCAATGGGGTCCCTATGGGGTCAATGGGGTCCCTATGGGGTCAGTGGTGTCTCTATGGGGTCAATGGGGTTCCCTATGGGGTAAATGGGGTCCTTATGGGCTCAGTGGTGTCTCTATGGGGTCAATGGGGTCTCTATGGGGTAAAGGGAGTCCTTATGGGGTCAATGGTGTCTCTATGGGGTCAATGGGGTCGCTATGAGGCATTGGGGTCCCATGGGTTCCCATCACCTCTCCATGCGCTCCCGCAGTTCCTGGAGCTCCCGTTGTGCCGTGGGGGGGCTGCAGGAGGGGGAGATCCCAAAACTCAGCGCTGTGTGCCCCCCCCTTTCCCCCCACATCCCCCCTTTCCCACCCCCACATCGCCCCAAAGACCCCCCAACTCCCCACTCCCCAAAATGCCCCATTTCACCCCAAATCTCACTCACCCCCACACAGCTGCAGCCGCTCCGGGGTCCTACAGGAAATGGGGGGGGGCAACATTAGGGGTCCGTCCCCCCCCCAAAAAAGGGGACCCAGGTACCCCCCCCCCCTCCCACGGCCCTATATCCCCCCTCCCCCTGCTCCCCATGGCCCTATAGGAGCCCTCTCCAGCCCTATAGACCCCCCCACTCCTATGCCCCCCCCAAAACCCTATATGTTCCTCCTATGACCCCATATCTCCCCCATATCCCCCCGAATGTGCCCCCCCCATGACCCCATGCCCCCCCCATGTCTCCATATGCTCCCGACCCCATATCCACCCCCATGATCCCATACCCACCTCCATGACCCCCCCTCGACCCCATATCCCCCCCCCATATGCCCATATCCATCCCCTATGACCCTGTATCCCCCCCATGACCCCATATCCCCTCCCATGACCCCATATCCCCCCATATCCCCCCAAATGTGCCGCACCCCGACCCCATATCCCCCCATGACCCCACATCCCCACCCAACCCCATATCCCCCCATATCTGCTCCCTATGATCCCATATCCCCCCATATCCCCCGAAATGTGCACCCTCGACCCCATATCCCCCCCATGACCCCATATCCCCCCATATCCCCCCAAATGTGCCCCACTCTGACCCCATATCCCCCCCATGACCCCACTTCCCCACCCAACCCCATATCCCCCCATATCCCCCCATATCCCCCAAATGTGCCCCCCCGACCCCATATCCCCTCCCATGACCCCACATCCCTCCCCCCCGACCCCATATCTGCGTCCTATGATCCCATATCCCCCCATATATCCCCAAATGTGCCCCTCTGATCCCATATCCCCCCATGACCCCATATCCCCCCATATCTCCATATCCATCCCCCCTGACCCCATATCCCCTCCCTGACCCCATATCCCCCCCATGACCCTATATCTCCCCCGTATCCCCCCATATCTCCATATCCATCCCCCATGACCCCATATCTCTCCCCTAACCCCATATCCCCCCCATGACCCCATATCCCCTCCCATGACCCCACATCCCTCCCCTCCGACCCCATATCCGCACCCTATGACCCCATATTCCCCCATGACCTCCTCATATCCCCTCATGACCCCATATCACCCCCCATGATCCCCCCATCCCTCTCCCATGACCCCATATCCCCCCTGACCTCCTATTCCCCCATAAACCCTCCATGACCCCATATCCCCCCATATCTCCATATCCATCCCCCCTGACCCCATATCCCCTCCCTGACCCCATATCCCCTCCCTGACCCCATATGCCCCCCATGACCCTATATCTCCCCCATATCCCCCCATATCTCCATATCCACTTCTCCTGACCCCATATCCACCCCCCGACCCCAACCCCCCCTCCATAACCCCACACCCCCCCCATGGCCCCATATTGTCCCCCATATCTCCCCAAATGTACCCACCCGACCCCACATCCCCCCCCCATGGTCCCATATTGCCCCCCATATCCCCCCCATATCTCCATATCCATCCCCCATGACCCCATATCCCCTCCATGACCCCATATCCCCCCCATGACCCCATATCCCCTCCCATGACCCCACATCCCTCCCCTCCGACCCCATATCCACACCCTATGACCCCATATTCCCCCATGACCTCCCCATATCTCCCCATGACCCCATATCACCCCCCATGATCCCCCCATCCCCCTCCCATGACCACATATCCCCCCTGACCCCCTATTCCCCCATAAACCCCCCAGGACCCCATATTCCCCCCATACCCCCCAAATGTGCCCCCCCAGCCCCATATCCCACCCTCCGACCCCACATCCCCCCCCCATGGCCCCATATTGCCACCATATCTCCGTATCCATCCCCCATGACCCCATATCCCCCCCATGACCCCATATCCCCTCCCATGACCCCACATCCCTCCCCCCTGACCCCATATCCCCTCCCTGACCCCATATCCCCCCCATGACCCTATATCTCCCCCATATCCCCCCATATCTCCATATCCACTCCCCCTGACCCCGTATCCCCCCCCCGACCCCAACCCCCCCCATAACCCCACACCCCCCCCCATGGCCCCATATTGCCCCCCATATCCCCCCATATCTCCATATCCATCCCCCATGACCCCATATCCCCTCCCTGACCCCATATCCCCCCCATGACCCTATATCTCCCCCATATCCCCCCCATATCTCCATGTCCATCCCCCATGACCCCATATCCCCCCCATGACCCCATATCCCCTCCCATGACCCCACATCCCTCCCCTCCGACCCCATATCCGCACCCCATGACCCCATATCCCCCCATGACCCCATATCACCCCCCATGATCCCCCCATCCCCCTCCCATGACCCCATATCTCCCCATATCTCCATATCCATCCCCCCCTGACCCATATCCCCTCCCTGACCCCATATCCCCCCCATGACCCTATATCTCCCCCATATCCCCCCATATCTCCATATCCACTCCCCCTGACCCCATATCCACCCCCCGAACCCCAACCCCCCCCCATAACTCCACACCCCCCCCATGGCCCCATATTGCCCCCCATATCCCCCCATATCTCCATGTCCATCCCCCATGACCCCATATCCCCTGCCTGACCCCATATCCCCCCCATGACCCCATATCTCCTCCCATGACCCCACATCCCTCCCCTCTGACCCCATATCCGCACCCTATGACCCCATATTCCCCCATGACCTCCCATATCCCCCCATGACCCCATATCACCCACCATGATCCCCCCATCCCCCCCCCATGACCCCATATCTCCCCTGACCTCCTATTCCCCCATATAACCCCCCCCCAGGACCCCATATTCCCTCCATATCCACCCGAATGTGCCCCCCCAGCCCCATACCCACTTCCCGACCCCATATCCCTCCCCCATGATCCCATATATCCCCTCATATCCCCCAAATGTGCCCCCCGACCTCATATCCCCACTCCCCTGAACCCATAACCTCCCCTCCCATGACCCCACATCCCCCCCATGACCCCATATCCCCCCATATCTCCATATCCATCTCCCTTGACCCCATATCCCCTCCCTGACCCCATATGCCCCCATGATCCCATATCTCCCCCATATCCCCCCCATATCTCCATATCCACTCTCCCTGACCCCGTATCCCCCCCCCGACCCCATAACCTCCCCTCATGACCCCACACCCCACCCCATGGCCCCATATCCCCCCATATCTCCCCAAATGTACCCACTCCGACCCCACATCCCCCCCCCCATGGTCCCATATTGCCCCCCATATCCCCCCCATATCTCCATATCCATCCCCCATGACCCCATATCCCCTCCATGACCCCACATCCCTCCCCTCCGACCCCCATATCCGCACCCTATGACCCCCATATTCCCCCATGACCTCCTCATATCCCTCATGACCCCACATCACCCCCCATGATCCCCCCATCCCTCTCCCATGACCCCATATCCCACCCTGACCTCCTATTCCCCCATAAACCCTCCATGACCCCATATCCCCCCATATCTCCATATCCATCCCCCCTGACCCCATATCCCCTCCCTGACCCCATATGCCCCCCATGACCCTATATCTCCCCCATATCCCCCCCATATCTCCATATCCACTCCCCCGACCCCATATCCACCCCCTGACCCCAAACCAACCCCCATGACCCCACACCCCACCCCATGGCCCCATATTGCCCCCCATATCCCCCCCATATCTCCGTATCCATCCCCCATGACCCCATATCCCCCCCCATGACCCCATATCCCCCCCATGACCCCACATCCCTCCCCCCATGACCCCATATCCACCCCCCGACCCCAACCCCCCCCCCCATAACCCCACACCCCCCCCATGGCCCCATATTGCCCCCCCATATCCCCCCATATTCCCATATCCATCCCCCATGACCATATCTCTCCCCTGACCCCATATCCCCCCCATGACCCCATATCCCCCCCATGACCCCATATCCCCTCCCTGACCCCATATCCCCCCCATGACCCTATATCTCCCCCATATCCCCCCCCATATCTCCATATCCATCCCCCATGACCCCATATCCCCCCCCATGACCCCCAATATCCCCCCCATGACCCCATATCCCCCCCATGAACCCCATATCCCCCCCCCATGACCCCATATCTCTCCCCTGACCCCATATCCCCCCCCATGACCCCATATCCCCCCCATGATCCCATATCCCCTCCCCGGCCCCACGCCCCCCCCCCCGACCCATATCCTCCCCCCCCACCTCTTCCTCCTCCCTCCTCCTCCTCCTCCTCCCGCAGCTCCCTGCTTTCACCCCCTCTATTCGGGGGGGTCTCCCCCCCCCTCGCTTGGATTCTCTCCCCCCAAATTTGGGGGGGGTCGGGGGGGAGATTCCAGCCAAATTCCCGCAGCTTCGCCGGGCTCAGCAGCCTCACTGTCAGCTCATCCAAGAACCCTCGAAAATCCGCTCCTTTCCGGGGGGGTCCCCCAATATTTCATCCCCCCCCTTCCCATTTCGATCCCCCCCCTTCCCATTTGGGGCTTTTTTTCTCCCATTTCGGGGTCCCCCCCCCACCCCCACGTTTCGGGGTCCCCCCTTTCCCCCCCCCCCCATCGTTTCCAATGAACGCCAACGTCGAGGGCCGCCCCCCCCATCGGGCCCCCCCCCGTCTCCCCTCCCCAACCCCTCCTGGCTTCGGCTCTGCCCCTCCTCAGCATCCCCGAATTGGCCCCAAATGTCGCCCTCCACCCCCCCTTTCCCCGTTCCCCCCCCGCCGTCGTTCATTGGGGGGGGCGGGATCCAATTCGGCTTCCCCCCCCCCTTTACCCCCCCGAATCCCTCCGGTGTCCCCAAATGTCCCCGTGCCACCGGGGGGGATGTAAGGGGGGGCCGCGGCCCCATAGGAACCCATGGGGTCTCCGGGGGGGGGGAGATGGGTGCCCCCACGTGACCTCGGGGTGTCCTCAGGTGACCCCAAGGTGTCCCCGAAGCCTCCCGAGGTGCCCCCACGTGACCCCAGGGCGACGCCGGGGGGGGGGGACGGATGTCCTCAAGTGACCCCCAAGACGTCTCCAAGGGGGTCCCGGAGCCCCCACGTGACCTCGGGGTGACCCCCACGTGACCCCAGGGGGTCCCCAAAGCCCCCCGAGGTGCCCCCCGCTGACCCCGAGATGGCCCCACGTGACCTCAGGGTGCCCCCAGGTGACCCCGAGGTGTCCCCACGTGACCCCAGGGGGTCCCCAAAGCCCCCCGAGGTGACCTCAGGTGACCCCAAGATGTCACCCACGTGACCCAGCTGCCCCCCCCGGGGACGAAGCGGATGACGACGATGATGATGATGATGATGAAGATGAGGCCGAAGGAAGCGGGGAGGTGAAGAATCGCTCCAGGAGCTGCAGTTTCCCGGGGGGCACCGAAGCCCCCCCCGGCCCCCCTCCGGGCCGCGACCCCCGGCGGCGCCTCAACGGGGACCCCCGAGGGACCCCCCCACTCATCGCCCCTCCCCCACCCCCACCGATGGGACCCCTGGGTGGGGGAAGGATCCGGTTCTTATCTGGGGCTGTTCTGATCTGATCCGGTTCTCTGATCCGGTTCTGTTCTGATCCGGTTCTGTCTGATCTGGTTCTGATCTGGTTCTGCTCTGATCCGGTTCTGATCCGATTCTGTTCTGATCTGGTTCTGATCCGGTTCTGCTCTGATCTGGTTCTGATCTGGGGCTGTTCTGCTCTGATCAGGTTCTGATCTGGTTCTGCTCTGATCTGGTTCTGCTCTGATCCGGTTCTGCTCTGATCTGGTTCTGCTCTGATCCGGTTCTGCTCTGATCCGGTTCTGATCCGGTTCTGTTCTGATCCGGTTCTGTTCCTGATCGGGTTCTGCTCTGATCAGGTTCTGATCTGGTTCTGCTCTGATCCGGTTCGGTTCTGATCGGTTCTGATCTGGTTCTGATCTGGGGCTGTTCTGCTCTGATCAGGTTCTGATCTGGTTCTGCTCTGATCTTGTTCTGCTCTGATCCGGTTCTGCTCTGATCCGGTTCTGATCTGGTTCTGCTCTGATCCGGTTCTGATCTGATCCGGTTCTGATCTGGTTCTGCTCTGATCTGGTTCTGCTCTGATCCGGTTCTGATCTGATTCTGCTCTGATCTGGTTCTACTCTGATCCGGTTCTGATCTGGTTCTGCTCTGATCTGGTTCTGTTCTAATCTGGTTATACTCTGATCCGGTTCTGTTCTGATCTGGTTCTGATCTGGAGCTGTTTTGAGCAGGTTCTGATCTGGTTCTGTTCTGATTCGGTTCCTATCTGGGGCTGCTCTGATCTGGTTCAGTTCTGTTCTGATCCAGTTCTGTTCTGATCCGATTTAGTTCTGATCCAGTTCTGCTCTCATCTGTTTCTCATCCGGTTCCACTCCTGATCCGGTTCAGTTCTGATCCGGTTTTACTCCCAGTCAGTCTCTGTTCTGATCCGGTTGAATTTGATCTGGTTCTGTTCTCATTCAGTTCTGGTGCTGATCCAGTTCTGCTGTAATCCAGTTCTGTTCCAATGTGGTTCAGTTCTGACCCAGTTCAGTTCTGATCCAGTTTCACTCCTAATCTGCTTTGGGTTCCGATCCACTTCCTCTCCTGATTTGGTTCAGTTCTGATCTGATCCGGTTCGGTTCCGATCCACTCCAGTTCTGATCCGGTTCTGTTCTGGACGAATTCCACTCCTGATCCACTTCAGTTTTGACCCAGTTCGGTTCTGATCCGGTTCTACTCCAGATCCGGTTCAATTTGGAGCATTCCCGGTCCTGATCCAGTTCTGCTCCGCTCCGTGTTGGGTTCTGCTCTGTTTATGCCACGCTCCGGTCCGGTTCTGCTCCCGATCCGGTTCTGCTCCTGTTCCGGTTCTGCTCCCAATCCGATTTTCCTCCCAGTTCGGTCCGGTTCTGCTCCACTCCGGTTCTGCTCCGGGTCTCCTTCTCCTTGCAGTCCAGTCCGGTTCAGCTCCTGATCCGGTTCTCCTCTGAGTCCGGTCCGGTTCAGCTCCCGATCCGGTTCAGCTCCCGATGCGGTTCAGCTCCCGATCCGGTTCTCCTCTCAGTCCGGTCCGTTTCAGCTCCCGATCCGCTCCGGTTCCGCTCCGGTTCTGCTTCTTCCCGCCCCCCCCCTCCGCCTCCCCCTTCCCCAAGGTCAGCGCGGATCGAAGCGGGGCGGAACCCGAACAGCCGGCAGCGCTTTTCCATCAGATACGGCGACATCCCATAATAACTACAGCCCTGAGTGCCCGCATCCCATAATAACAGCAGCCTAGAATAACAGCCCGTAACACCCCATTGTGCCCCACATCCCATAATAACCCATAAAGACCCATAACGTCCCACACCCTATAAAACGCCCCACACCCCATAATGCCCCACACCCCAAAATACCCCATAATACCCCACATCCCATAATATCCCATAATTCCCAAAAATACCCCATAATGCCCCACACCCCATAATGCCCCACACCCCATAATGCCCCGTAATACCCCACATCCCATAATACCCCAAAATACTCCAAAATACCCCATAATGCCCAATACCCCATAATGCCCCACACCCCAAAATAGCCCACAAAGCCCCACATCCCATAATGCCTCATAATATCCCATAATGCCCCATAATATTCCACATCCCAAATACCCCATAATACTCCATAATACCCCATAATACACTATAATGCCCCTTATTCCATAATACCCCACACCCCATAATGCCCCACACCCCAAAACACCCCATAATGCCCAAATCCCATAATGCCCCACACCCCATAATGCCCCGCATCCCAAAATACCCCATAAAACGCCATTATATCTCACACACCACAATACCGCACATCCCACCATGCCCCACATCCCATAATATCCCATAATGCCCCACATCCCATAATGCCCCATAATGCCCCACACCCTATAATATCCCATAATGCCCCATAATGCCCCACACCCCGTAATACCCTATATTGTCCCATAATGCCCCATAATGCACCACACCCCATAATGAGCCACAAAGCCTCATAATGCCCCACATCCCATAAAGACCCATAATGCCCCATAATATCCCATAATGCACCACATCCCATAATGCCCCATAATGCCCCATAATACCCCATAATGCACCATACCCAATAATGAGCCACAAAGCCTCATAATACCCATAATGCACCACATCCCATAATGCCCCATAATACCCATAATGCACCACAGCCCATAATGTCCCACATCCCATAATATGCCATAATGCCCTATAATGCCCCATAATACCCCATAATATCCCATAATGCACCACATCCCATAATGCCCCATAATACCTATAATACCCATAATGCACCACACCCCATAATGCCTCATAATACCCCATAATACCCATAATGCACCACATCCCATAATGCCCCATAATACCTATAATACCCATAATGCACCACACCCCATAATGCCCCATAATACCCCATAATACCCCATAATGCCCCACACCCTATAATATCCCATAATGCCCCATAATACCCCATAATACCCATAATGCACCACATCCCATAATAACCCATGATGTCCCATAATACCCATAATGCACCACAACCCACAATGCCCCATAATGCCCCATAATGCCCCTAATGCACCACATCTCATAATGCCCCAAAATGTCCCATAATGCCCCATAATACCCACACCCCATGATGCCCCACACCTCATAATGTCCCACACCCCACCACACCCCATATTGCCCCATAATATCCCATAATGCCCCATAATACCCCATAATGCACCACAGCCCATCATACCCCATAATGCCCCTAATGCTCCGTAATACCCATAATGCCCCACACCCCATAATGCCCCATGATGCCTCATATCCCATAATGCCCCACACCCCATTATACCCCATAATGCCCCATAATGCCCCATAATACCCCATAATGCACCACAGCCCATAGCGCCCGATAATGACCCATAATGCCCCATAATACCCATCTCCATAATGGCCCATGATGCCCCATATCCCATAATGCCCCACACCCCATAATACTCCATAATGCCCCATAACGCCCCACATCCCATAATGCCCCATAATGCCCCATAATATCCCATAATGCCCCATAATACCCATAATGCACCACATTCAATCATACCCCACGATGCCCCATAATATCCCATAATGCACCACATCCCATAATATCCCATTATGCCCCATATCCCATAATGCCCCACACCCCATCATACCCCATAATACTCATAATGCCTCATAATGCCTCCTAATGCCCATAAGGCACCACATCCCATAATATCCATAATGCCCCATAATGTTCCATAATGCCCCATAATACCCATAATGCACCACACCCCAAAATGTTCCATAATACCCATAATACCCATAATGCCCCACCATACCCACAATGCCCCATAATACCCATAATGCACCACACCCCAAAATGCTCCACAATACCCATAATACCCATAATGCCCCATAATGCCCATAAGGCACCACATCCCATAATACCCACAATGCCCCATAATACCCATAATGCACCAAACCCCATAATGCTCCATAATGCCCCACCATACCCATAATGCACCACACCCCAAAATGCTCCATAATGCCCATAATACCCATAATGCACCACACCCCGTAATGCTCCATAATACCCATAATACCCACAATGCCCCACCATACCCATAATGCACCACACCCCAAAATGCCCACAATACCCATAATACCCACAATGCCCCATAATGCTCCACAATGCCCCACCATACCCATAATGCACCACACCCCATAATGCCCACAATACCCATAATACCCACAATGCCCCACCATACCCATAATGCACCACACCCCAAAATGCTCCACAATACCCACAATACCCACGATGCCCCACAATACCCATAATGCACCACACCCCAAAATGCTCCATAATGCCCATAATACCCATAATGCACCACACCCCAAAATGCTCCACAATACCCACAATACCCACAATGCCCCACAATACAGATAATGCACCACACCCCAAAATGCTTCATAATGCCCATAATACCCATAATGCACCACACCCCAGAATGCTCCATAATACCCATAGTACCCACAATACCCATAAAGCACCACACCCCATAATACCCATAATACCCACAATGCCCCACAATACCCATAATGCACCACACCCCACAATGCTCCATAATGCCCATAATACCCATAATACCCATAATGCACCACACCCCACAATGCTCCATAATGCCCATAATACCCATAATACCCATAATGCACCACACCCCAAAATGCTCCACAATACCCACAATACCCATAATGCACCACACCCCACAATGCTCCATAATGCCCCATAATACCCATAATGCACCACACCCCATAATGCTCCATAATGCCCATAATACCCATAATACCCATAATGCACCACACCCCATAATGCCCATAATACCCATAATACCCACAATGCCCCATAATGCTCCACAATGTCCCATAATACCCATAATGCACCACACCCATAATGCTTCATAATGCCCCACCATACCCATAATGCACCACACCCCATAATACCCATAATGCCCACAATGCCCCACCATACCCATAATGCACCACACCCCAAAATGCCCACAATGCCACACAATACCCATAATGCCACACAATACCCATAATGCACCATACCCCAAAATGCTCCATAATGCCCATAATACCCATAATACCCACAATGCCCCACAATACCCATAATGCATCACACCCCACAATGCTCCATAATGCCCTACAATACCCATAATGCACCACACCCCATAATGCCCATAATACCCATAATACCCATAATGCACCACACCCCAAAATGCTCCACAATACCCATAATACCCACAATGCCCCACAATACCCATAATGCACCACACCCCAAAATGCCCACAATACCCATAATACCCACAATGCCCCATAATGCTCCACAATGCCCCACCATACCCATAATGCACCACACCCCATAATGCCCACAATACCCACAATACCCACAATGCCCCACAATACCCATAATGCACCACACCCCAAAATGCTCCATAATGCCCATAATACCCATAATGCACCACACCCCATAATGCTCCATAATGCCCATAATACCCATAATACCCATAATGCACCACACCCCATAATGCTCCATAATACCCATAGTACCCATAATACCCATAATGCACCACACCCCATAATACCCATAATACCCACAATGCCTCACAATACCCATAATGCACCACACCCCAAAATGCTCCATAATACCCACAGTACCCACAATGCACCACACCCCACAATGCTCCATAATGCCCCACAATACCCATAATGCACCACACCCCAAAATGCTCCATAATGCCCACAATACCCATAATGCACCACACCCCAAAATGCTCCATAACGCCCACAATACCCATAATGCACCACACCCCATAATGCTCCACAATACCCACCATACCCACAATGCCCCACCATACCCATAATGCCCCACACCCCGCCATACCCACAATGCCCCGCCCCGCCCCCCAATGGCGGCGCAGGCTGCCGCCCAATCAGAGCCGCCCGGCTGCACAGCGGCGCCCGCAGCGCCTGCCAGGGCCTGGCCTCAAAGTGCGACATCTGCTCCCAGCTGATGGCTTTTCTCACACAAACACCGCTTTTCTCACATAACTGATGGCTTTTCTCACACAAACACCGCTTTTCTCACAAATTTATGGCTTTTCTCACACAAACACCGCTTTTCTCACAAATTTATGGCTTTTCTCACACAAACACCGCTTTTCTCACAAATTTATGGCTTTTCTCACACAAACACCGCTTTTCTCACAAATTTATGGCATTTTCTTCCAGAAATCCCAGCTTTCTCCCAAATTTATGGCATTTTCTCACAAAAATACCAGTTTGCTCCCAAAATTTAGGGTGTTTTACACAGAAAAACCACTTTTCTCCCCAAATTGATGGCCTTTTCTCACAGAAATCCCAGCTTTCTCCCCAAATTTATGGCATTTTCTCGCAGAAATCCCAGCTTTCTCCCAAAATTATGGCATTTTCTCACAGAAATTCATCACTTTCAACCAAGTCTTTTATACTTTCTCACACAAATACCACTTTTCTCCCAAATTTATGGCCTTTTCTCACAGAAATCCCAGCTTTCTCCCAAAATTGATGGCATTTTCTCACAAAAATACCAGTTTTCTCCCAAATTTTAGGGTGTTTTACACAGAAAAACCACTTTTCACCCAAAATTGATGGCGTTTTATCACAAAAATCCCAGCTTTCTCCCAAAATTTATGGCATTTTCTCACAGAAATACCACTTTTCTCACAAAATTATGGCATTTTCTCACACAAAAAAAAACTTTTCTCCCAAAATTGATGCCATTTTCTCCCAGAAATCCCAGCTTTCTCCCGAATTTATGGTGTTTTCTCACAGAAATACCACTTTGCTCCCAAATTTATGGCATTTCCTCACAGAAATACCAGATTTCTCCCAAAATTTATGGCGTTTTATCACAGAAACAACAGATTTCTGCCAAATAGATGGCATTTTCTTTCTGAAATCCCAGCTTTCTCCCCAAATTGATGGCATTTTCTCACAGAAATACCACTTTTCTCCCAAAATTATGGCATTTCCTCACAGAAATACCAGCTTTCTCCCAAATTTATGGCGTTTTCTCACAGAAATACCACTTTTCTCCCAAAATTTACGGCATTTTCTCACAGAAATCCCAGCTTTCTCCCAAAATTTATGGCATTTTCTCACAGAAATACCACTTTTCTCACAAAATTATGGCGTTTTCTCACAGAAATTCATCACTTTCAACCCAGTCTGTTATATTTTCTCACAGAAATACCACTTTTCTCCCAAAATTGATGGCATTTTCTCACAAAAATCCCAGCTTTCTCCCAAATTTATGGCATTTTCTCACAAAAATACCAGTTTGCTCCCAAATTTTAGGGTGTTTTACACAGAAAAACCACTTTTCTCCCAAAATTGATGGCATTTTCTCACAGAAATACCACATTTCCCCCCCAAATTATGGCCTTTTATCACAAAAATCCCAGCTTTCTCCCCAAATTTCTGGCATTTTCTCACAGAAATAACACTTTGCTCCCAAAATTGATGGCTTTTTATCACAAAAATACCATTTTTCTCACAAAATTTATGGCATTTCCTCACAGAAATACCAGCTTTCTCCAAAATTATGCCATTTTCTCACAGAAATACCACTTTTCTCCCAAAATTTACGGCATTTTCTCCCAGAAATCCCTGCTTTCTTCCAAATTTATGGCCTTTTCTCACAGAAATACCAGCTTTCTCCCCAAATTTATGGCATTTTCTCGCAGAAATCCCTGCTTTCTCCCAAAATTATGGCATTTTCTCACAGAAATTCATCACTTTCAACCAAGTCTTTTATACTTTCTCACAGAAATACCACTTTTCTCACAAAACTATGGCATTTTCTCACACAAACACCAATTTTCTCCCAAAATTGATGCCATTTACTCCCAGAAATCCCAGCTTTCTCCCAAATTTATGGCATTTTCTCACAGAAATACCAGCTTTCTCCCAAATTTATGGCATTTTCTCACAGAAATACCACTTTTCTCACAAATTTATGGCGTTTTCTCACAAAAATTCATCACTTTCAACCCAGTCTGTAACATTTTCTCACACAAACACCACTTTTCTCCCAAAATTTACGGCATTTACTCCCAGAAATCCCATCTTTCTCCCAAAATTGATGGCATTTTCTCACAAAAATACCAGCTTTCTCCCAAATTTATGGTATTTTCTCACAGAAATACCAGTTTGCTCCCAAAATTTAGGGTGATTTACACAGAAAAACCACTTTTCTCCCAAAATTGATGCCATTTTCTCACATAAATACCACATTTCCCCCCCAAATTATGGAGTTTTCTCACATAAATACCACAATTCCCCCCCAAATTATGGCCTTTTATCACAAAAATTCCACTTTTCTCCAAAATTTTTGGCCTTTTCTCACAGAATCCCAGCTCTCTCCCAAAATTTACAGCATTTCCTCACAGAAATACCACTTTTCTCCCAAAATTATTGCATTTTCTCGCAGAAATCCCGGTTTTCTCCCAAATTTATGGCATCTTCTCACAAAAATACATGTTTCCTCCCAAAATTTAGGGTGTTTTACACAGAAAAACCACTTTTCTCCCAAAATTGATGGCCTTTTCTCACAGAAATACCAGCTTTCTCCCCAAATTTATGGCATTTCCTCACAGAAATCCCAGCTTTCTCCCAAATTTATGGCATTTTCTTCCAGAAATCCCAGCTTTCTCCCAAATTTATGGCGTTTTCTCACAGAAATTGATCACTTTCAACCAAGTCTTTTATATTTTCGCCCAGAAATACCATTTTTCTGCAAATTAGATGGCATTTTCTCACAGAAATCCCAGCTTTCTCCCCAAATTTATGGCCTTTTCTCACAGAAATACCACTTTTCTCCCAAAATTGATGCCATTTTCTCCAGAAATCCCAGCTTTCTCCCAAATTTATGGCATCTTCTCACAGAAATTCCAGCATTCTCCCAAAATTTAAGGCATTTTCTCACAGAAATAACACTTTTCTCACAAAATTATGGCATTTTCTCACAGAAATACCAGCTTTCTCCCAAATTTATGGCATTTTCTCACAGAAATACCACATTTCCCCCCCAAATTACGGCCTTTTATCAAAAAAACCCCAGCTTTCTCCCCAAATTTATGGCATTTTCTCACAGAAATACCACTTTTCTCCCAAAATTATGGTACTTTCTCACGCAAACACCACTTTTCTCCCAAAATTTACGGCATTTACTCCCAGAAATCCCTGCTTTCTCCCAGAATCATGGCATTTCCTCACAGAAATAACACTTTTCTCACAAAATTGATCACATTTTCTCCCAGAAATCCCAGCTTTCTCCCGAATTTATGGCGTTTTCTCACAGAAATCCCAGCTTTCTCCAAATTTATGGCGTTTTCTCACAGAAATACCACTTTGCTCCCAAAATTTATGGCATTTCCTCACAGAAATACCAGCTTTCTCCCAAAATTTATGGCGTTTTATCACAGAAATAACAGTTTTCTGCCAAATAGATGGCATTTTCTTTCTGAAATCCCAGCTTTCTCCCAAAATTGATGGCGTTTTCTCACAGAAATACCACTTTTCTCCCCAAATTAATGGCATCTTCTCACAAAAAAAACAGCTTTCTCACAAAATTTATGGCATTTCCTCACAGAAATACCACTTTTCTCCCAAAATTGATGGCCTTTTATCACAAAAATCCCAGCTTTCTCCCAAATTTATGGCATCTTCTCACAAAAATACCATTTTGCTCCCCAAATTCAGGGTGTTTTACACAGAAATACCACTTTTCTCCCGAACTTTTTGGTGTTTTCTCACAGAAATCCCAGCTTTCTCCCAAAATTTACAGCATTTTCTCACAGAAATATCACATTTCTCCCAAAACTTATGGCATTTTCTCACAGAAATCCCGGTTTTCTCCCAAATTTATGGCATTTTCTCACAAAAATACCAGTTCGCTCCCAAATTTTAGGGTGTTTTACACAGAAAAACCACTTTTCTCCCAAAATTGATGGCGTTTTATCACAGAAATCCCAGCTTTCTCCCAAATTTATGGCATTTTCTCACAGAAATCCCAGCTTTCTCCCAAATTTATGGCCTTTTCTCACAGAAATCCCAGCTTTCTCCCAAATTTATGGCATTTTCTCACAAAAATTCATCACTTTCAACCAAGTCTTTTATACCTTCTCACAGAAATACCACTTTTCTCCCAAAATTGATGGCCTTTTATCACAAAAATACCACTTTTCTCCCAAATTTATGGCATTTTCTCACAGAAATCCCAGCTTTCTCCCAAATTTATGGCATTTTCTTCCAGAAATCCCAGCTTTCTCCCAAATTTATGGCGTTTTCTCACAGAAATTGATCACTTTCAACCAAGTCTTTTATATTTTCGCCCAGAAATACCATTTTTCTGCAAATTAGATGGCATTTTCTCACAGAAATCCCAGCTTTCTCCCAAAATTTATGGCCTTTTCTCACAGAAATACCACTTTTCTCACAAAATTATGGCGTTTTCTCACAAAAATTCATCACTTTCAATCAAGTCTGTTATATTTTCTCACAGAAATTCCACTTCTCTCCCAAAATTGATGCCATTTTCTCACAAAAATCCCAGCTTTCTCCCAAAATTTATGGCATTTTCTCACAAAAATACCAGTTTGCTCCCAAAATTTAGGGTGTTTTACACAGAAAAACCACTTTTCTCCCAAAATTGATGGCATTTTCTCACAGAAATACCACATTTCCCCCCCAAATTATGGCCTTTTATCACAAAAATTCCAGCTTTCTCCCCAAATTTATGGCATTTCCTCACAGAAATACCACTTTTCTCCCAAATTTATGGCATTTTCTCACACCAACACCACTTTTCTCCCAAAATTTACGGCATTTACTCCCAGAAATCCCTGCTTTCTCCCAAATTTATGGCATTTTCTCACTGAAATACCAGTTTGCTCCCAAAATTCTGGGTGTTTTACACAGAAAAACCACTTTTCTCCCAAAATTGATGGCCTTTTCTCACAAAAATACCAGCTTTCTCCCCAAATTTATGGCATTTCCTCACAGAAATCCCAGCTTTCTCCCAAATTTATGGCGTTTTCTACCAGAAATCCCAGCTTTCTCCCAAATTTATGGCGTTTTCTCACAGAAATTGATCACTTTCAACCAAGTCTTTTATATTTTCGCCCAGAAATACCATTTTTCTGCAAATTAGATGGCATTTTCTCACAGAAATCCCAGCTTTCTCCCAAAATGTATGGCGTTTTCTCACAGAAAAACTACTTTTCTCCCAAAATTGATGCCATTTTCTCACAGAAATACCATATTTCCCCCCGAAATTATGGCCTTTTATCACAAAAATACCAGCTTTCTCCCCAAATTTATGGCATTTTCTCACAGAAATTCATCACTTTCAACCAAGTCTTTTATACTTTCTCACAGAAATACCACTTTTCTCCCAAAATTATGGCCTTTTCTCACAGAAATCCCAGCTTTCTCCCCAAATTTATGGCATTTTCTCACAGAAATAACACTTTTCTCACAAAATTATGCCATTTTCTCACGCAAAAACCACTTTTCTCCCAAAATTTACGGCATTTACTCCCAGAAATCCCAGCTTTCTCCCGAATTTATGGCGTTTTCTCACAGAAATCCCAGCTTTCTCCATAATTTATGGTGTTTTCTCACAGAAATACCACATTTCCCCCCCAAATTATGGCATTTTCTCACAAAAATACCAGTTCGCTCCCAAAATTTAGGGTGTTTTACACAGAAAAACGACTTTTCTCCCAAAATTTAAGGCCTTTTCTCACAGAAATACCAGTTTGCTCCCAAATTTATGGCATTTTCTCACAGAAATCCCAGCTTTCTCCCAAAATTATGGCATTTTCTCACAGAAATTCATCACTTTCAACCAAGTCTTTTATACTTTCTCACAGAAATACCACTTCTCTCCCAAATTTATGGCATTTTCTCACAGAAATCCCAGCTTTCTCCCCAAATTGATGACATTTTCTCACAAATATCAGATTTCCCCCCAAACATCTGGCATTTCCACCCAGAAATACAGCTTTTCGCTCCTAGATACGACATTTCCTCCCGAATACATGGCATTTTATCCCAGAAATCTCTCTTTTCTCCCACATACGTCATATTTTTGCCAGAAATACCACTTTTCTCCCAAAATTGATGGCCTTTTCTCACAGAAACACCAGTTTGCTCCCAAATTTATGGCGTTTTCTCACAGAAATACCACTTTTCTCCCAAATTTATGGCATTTCCTCACAGAAATACCACTTTTCTCCCAAAATTCATCACATTTTCTCACAGAAATCCCAGCTTTCTCCCGAATTTATGGCGTTTTCTCACAGAAATCCCAGCTTTCTCCAAAATTTATGGTGTTTTCTCACAGAAATAGCACTCTGCTCCCAAATTTATGGCATTTCCTCACAGAAATACCAGCTTTCTCCCCAAATTTATGGCGTTTTATCACAAAAATAACAGTTTTCTGCCAAATAGATGGCATTTTCCTTCTGAAATCCCAGCTTTCTCCCAAAATTTACAGCATTTTCTCACACAAATACCACTTTTCTCCCAAAATTATGGCATTTTCTCGCAGAAATCCCGGTTTTCTCCCAAATTTATGGCATCTTCTCACAAAAATACCAGTTTGCTCCCAAAATTTAGGGTGTTTTACACAGAAATACCACTGTTCTCCCAAAATTGATGGCCTTTTCTCACAAAAATCCCAGCTTTCTCCCAAAATTATGGCATTTTCTCACAGAAATTCATCACTTTCAACCAAGTCTTTTATACTTTCTCACAGAAATACCACTTTTCTCACAAAATTATGGCATTTTCTCACACAAACACCACTTTTCTCCCAAAATTTATGGCATTTACTCCCAGAAATCCCAGCTTTCTCCCAAATTGATGGCGTTTCTCACAGAAATTCATCACTTTAAACCAAGTCTTTTATATTTTCGCCCAGAAATACCAGTTTTCTGCAAATTAGATGGCGTTTTCTCACAGAAATACCAGCTTTCTCCCAAAATTTATGGCCTTTTCTCACAGAAATACCACTTTTCTCACAAATTTATGGCGTTTTCTCACAAAAATTCATCACTTTCAACCCAGTCTGTTATATTTTCTCACACAAACACCACTTTTCTCCCAAAATTTACGGCATTTACTTCAAGAAATCCCAGCTTTCTCCCAAAATTACGGCATTTTCTCCCAGAAATCCCTGCTTTCTCCCAAATTTATGGCATTTTCTCACAGAAATACCAGTTTGCTCCCAAAATTTAGGGTGCTTTACACAGAAATACCACTTTTCTCCCAAAATTGATGGCCTTTTATCACAAAAATACCAGCTTTCTCCCCAAATTTATGGCCTTTTATCACAAAAATCCCAGCTTTCTCCCCAAATTTATGGCCTTTTCTCACAGAAATACCACTTTTCTCACAAATTTATGGCGTTTTCTCACAAAAATTCATCACTTTCAACCAAGTCTGTTATATTTTCTCACAGAAATACCACTTTTCTCCCAAAATTGATCACGTTTTCTCCCAGAAATCCCAGCTTTCTCCAAAATTTATGGCATTTTCTCACAAAAATACCAGTTTGCTCCCAAATTTTAGGGTGTTTTACACAGAAAAACCACTTTTCTCCCAAAATTGATGGCATTTTCTCACTGAAATACCACATTTCCCCCCCAAATTATTGCCTTTTATCACAAAAATCCCAGCTTTCTCCCCAAATTTATGGCATTTTCTCACAGAAATAACACTTTGCTCCCAAATTTATGGCATTTACTCCCAGAAATCCCAGCTTTCTCCCGAATTTATCGCGTTTTCTCACAGAAATCCCAGCTTTCTCCAAAATTTATGGTGTTTTCTCACAGAAATACCACATTTCCCCCTAAATTATGGCATTTTCTCACAAAAATACCAGTTCGCTCCCAAAATTTAGGGTGTTTTACACAGAAAAACCACTTTTCTCCCAAAATTGATGGCCTTTTATCACAAAAATACCAGCTTTCTCCCCAAATTTATGGCATTTTCTCACAGAAATAACACTTTTCTCACAAAATTATGGCGTTTTCACACAGAAATTCATCACTTTCAACCAAGTTTTCTATACTTTCTCACATAAATACCACTTTTCTCCCAAATTTATGGCCTTTTCTCACAAAAATCCCAGCTTTCTCCCAAATTTATGGCATTTTCTCACAGAAATAACACTTTTCTCACAAAATTATGGCATTTTCTCACAAACACCACTTTGCTCCCAAAATTTATGGCATTTTCTCACAGAAATACCACCTTTCTCCTAAATTCATGGCATTTCCTCACAGAAATACCACTTTTCTCCCAAAATTGATGCCATTTTCTCCCAGAAATCCCAGCTTTCTCCCGAAATTATGGCGTTTTCTCACAGAAATACCAGCTTTCTCCCAAATTTATGGTGTTTTCTCCCAGAAATACCACTTTGCTCCCAAATTTATGGCCTTTTCTCACAGAAATCCCAGCTTTCTCCCAAATTTATGGCGTTTTCTCACAGAAATACCACATTTCCCCACCAAATTATGGCTTTCTCTCAGAAAAATACCAGTTTGCTCCCAAAATTTAGGGTGTTTTCTCACAGAAATAACACTTTTCTCCCAAATTTATGGCATTTTCTCACACAAACACCACTTTTCTCACAAAATTTATGGCATTTACTCCCAGAAATCCCAGCTTTCTCCCGAATTTATGGCGTTTTCTCACAGAAATCCCAGCTTTCTCCAAAATTTATGGTGTTTTCTCACAGAAATACCACATTTCCCCCCCAAATTATGGCATTTTCTCACAAAAATACCAGTTCGCTCCCAAATTTTAGGGTGTTTTACACAGAAAAACCACTTTTCTCCCAAAATTGATGGCCTTTTCTCACAGAAATCCCAGCTTTCTCCCCAAATTTATGGCATTTCCTCACAGAAATCCCAGCTTTCTCCCAAATTTATGGCATTTCCTCACAGAAATACCACTTTTCTCCCAAAATTGATCACATTTTCTCACAGAAATCCCAGCTTTCTCCCAAATTTATGGTGTTTTCTCACAGAAATACCACTTTGCTCCCAAATTTATGGCATTTCCTCACAGAAATCCCAGCTTTCTCCCAAAATTGATGGCGTTTTATCACAGAAATAACAGTTTTCTGCCAAATAGATGGCATTTTCTTTCTGAAATCCCAGCTTTCTCCCCAAATTGATGGCATTTTCTCACAGAAATACCACTTTTCTCCCAAATGTATGGCCTTTTCTCACAGAAATACCAGATTGCTCCCAAAATTGATGCCATATTCTCACAGAAATACCACTTTTCTCCCAAAATTTACGGCATTTACTCCCAGAAATCCCAGCTTTCTCCCAAAATTATGGCATTTTCTCACAGTTTTTTCAACTTTTCTCCAGTTTATGTAATGCTATCCACCAGAAATACCAGTTCCCTCCCAAATAGCTGCCATTTTATCAAAGCAATTTCAGTTTTCTCCCAAAATTCTCCCAAAATTGGGGAGAAAATGCCAAACACGTGGCATTTTCTCACAGAAATACCACTTTTCTCCCAAATTTATGGCATTTTCTCACAGAAATCCCAGCTTTCTCCCCAAACTGATGGCATTTTCTCCCACAAATATCAGATTTCCCCCCAAACAGCTGGCATTTACACCCAGAAATACAGCTTTTCTGCCCTAGCTATGACATTTCCTCCCGAATACATGGCATTTTATCCCAGAAATCTCTCTTTTCTCCCACATACGTCATATTTTTGCCCAGAAATACCACTTTGCTCCCAAAATTTATGGCATTTTCTCACAAAAATACCAGTTTTCTCCCAAAATTTAGGGTGTTTTACACAGAAATACCAGTTTGCTCCCAAAATTTATGGCCTTTTCTCACAGAAATTCATCACTTTAAACCAAGTCTTTTACATTTTCTCACAGAAATACCACTTTTCTCCCAAAATTCATGGCATTTTTTGACAGAAATTGATCACTTTCAACCAAGTCTTTTGTATTTTCGCCCAGAAATGCCATTTTTCTCCAAATTTATGGTGTTTTCTCACAGAAATCCCAGATTTCTCCCAAAATTTATGGCCTTTTCTCACAGAAATACCACTTTTCTCACAAATTTATGGCGTTTTCTCACAAAAATTCTTCACTTTCAACCCAGTCTGTTATATTCTCTCACACAAACACCACTTTTCTCCCAAAATTTACGGCATTTACCCCCAGAAATCCCAGCTTTCTCCCAAATTTATGGCATTTTCTCACAGAAATACCACTTTTCTCACAAATTTATGGCGTTTTCTCACAGAAATCCCAGCTTTCTCCCAAAATTTATGGCATTTCCTCACAGAAATAACACTTTTCTCCCAAATTTATGGCATTTTCTCACAAAAATACTAGTTTTCTCCCAAATTTTAGGGTGTTTTACACAGAAAAACCACTTTTCTCCCAAAATTGATGGCCTTTTATCACAAAAATCCCAGCTTTCTCCCAAATTTATGGCATTTACTCCCAGAAATCCCAGCTTTCTCCCAAATTTATGGCGTTTTCTCACAGAAATTGATCACTTTCAACCAAGTCTTTTATATTTTCGCCCAGAAATACCATTTTTCTGCAAATTAGATGGCGTTTTCTCACAGAAATACCAGCTTTCTCCCAAAATTTATGGCCTTTTCTCACAGAAATACCACTTTTCTCACAAATCTATGGCGTTTTCTCACAAAAATTCATCACTTTCAACCAAGTCTGTTATATTTTCTCACAGAAATACCACTTTTCTCCCAAAATTGATCACGTTTTCTCCCAGAAGTCCCAGCTTTCTCCAAAATTTATGGCATTTTCTCACAAAAATACCAGTTTGCTCCCAAATTTTAGGGTGTTTTACACAGAAAAACCACTTTTCTCCCAAAATTGATGGCATTTTCTCACAGAAATACCACATTTCCCCCCCAAATTATGGCCTTTTATCTCATAAATCCCAGCTTTCTCCCCAAATTTATGGCATTTTCTCACACAAACACCACTTTTCTCCTAAAATTTACGGCATTTACTCCCAGAAATCCCAGCTTTCTCCCGAGTTTATGGTGTTTTCTCACAGAAATACCACATTTCCCCCCCAAATTATGGCATTTTCTCACAAAAATACCAGTTCGCTCCCAAAATTTAGGGTGTTTTACACAGAAAAACCACTTTTCTCCCAAAATTGATGGCCTTTTCTCACAGAAATCCCAGCTTTCTCCCCAAATTTATGGCATTTTCTCACAGAAATAACACTTTTCTCACAAAATTATGGCGTTTTCTCACAGAAATTCATCACTTTCAACCAAGTCTTTTATACTTTCTCATAGAAATCCCAGCTTTCTCCCAAATTTATGGTGTTTTCTCACAGAAATACCACTTTGCTCCCAAATTTATGGCATTTCCTCACAGAAATCCCAGCTTTCTCCCAAAATTGATGGCGTTTTATCACAGAAATAACAGTTTTCTGCCAAATAGATGGCATTTTCTTTCTGAAATCCCAGCTTTCTCCCAAAATTGATGCCATTTTCTCACAGAAATACCACTTTTCTCCCAAAATTATGGCATTTTCTCACAGAATTCCCAGCTTTCTCCCAAATTTATGGCATTTTCTCACAAAAATACCAGTTCGCTCCCAAATTTTAGGGTGTTTTACACAGAAAAACCAATTTTCTCCCAAAATTGATGGCCTTTTCTCCCAGAAATCCCAGCTTTCTCCCAAATTTATGGCATTTTCTCACAGAAATACCACTTTTCTCCCAAAATTCATCACAGTTTCTCCCAGAAATCCCAGCTTTCTCCCAAAATTTATGGTGTTTTCTCACAGAAATACCACTTTTCTCCCAAAATTGATGGCCTTTTCTCACAGTTTTTTCAACTTTTCTCCAGTTTATGTAATGCTATCCACCAGAAATACCTGTTCCCTCCCAAATAGCTGCCATTTTATCAAAGAAAGTTCAGTTTTCTCCCAAACACGTGGCATTTTCTCACAGAAATACCACTTTTCTCCCAAAATTATGGCATTTTCTCACAGAAATCCCAGCTTTCTCCCCAAATTGATGGCATTTTCTCCCACAAATATCAGATTTCCCCCCAAACAGCTGGCATTTCCACCCAGAAATACAGCTTTTCTACCCTAGCTATGACATTTCCTCCCAAATACATGGCATTTTATCCCAGAAATCTCTCTTTTCTCCCACATACGTCATATTTTTGCCCGGAAATACCAATTTTCTCCCAAAATTGATGGCCTTTTCTCACAGAAATACCACTTTTCTCCCAAATTTATGGCATTTCCTCACAGAAATCCCAGCTTTCTCCCAAAATTTATGGCATTTTCTCATAGAAATACCACTTTTCTCCCAAAATTGATCACGTTTTCTCACAAAATACCACTTTTCTCCCAAATTTATGGCATTTTCTCACAAAAATACCAGTTTGCTCCCAAAATTTAGGGTGTTTTACACAGAAAAACCATTTTTCTCCCAAAATTGATGGCCTTTTCTCACAGAAATCCCAGCTTTCTCCCCAAATTGATGGCATTTTCTCCCACAAATATCAGATTTCCCCCCAAACAGCTGGCATTTCCACCCTGAAATACAGCTTTTCACTCCTAGATACAAGAATTTCTCCCGAATACATGGCATTTTATCCCAGAAATCTCTCTTTTCTCCCAAATACATCATGTTTCTGCCAGGAAATACCACTTTTCTCCCAAAATTGATGGCCTTTTCTCACAGAAATACCACTTTTCTCCCAAATTTATGGCGTTTTCGCTCAGAAATACCAGTTTGCTCCCAAATTTATGGCATTTCCTCACAGAAATTCATCACTTTCAACCAAGTCTTTTATATTTTCTCACACAAATACCACTTTTCTCCCAAAATTGATGCCATTTCCTCTCAGAAATCCCAGCTTTCTCCCGAATTTATGGCGTTTTCTCACAGAAATCCCAGCTTTCTCCCAAATTTATGGCATTTTCTCACAGAAATCCCAGCTTTCTCCAAAATTTATGGTGTTTTCTCACAGAAATAGCACTCTGCTCCCAAATTTATGGCATTTCCTCACAGAAATACCAGCTTTCTCCCCAAATTTATGGCGTTTTATCACAAAAATAACAGTTTTCTGCCAAATAGATGGCATTTTCCTTCTGAAATCCCAGCTTTCTCCCAAAATTTACAGCATTTTCTCACACAAATACCACTTTTCTCCCAAAATTATGGCATTTTCTCGCAGAAATCCCGGTTTTCTCCCAAATTTATGGCATCTTCTCACAAAAATACCAGTTTGCTCCCAAAATTTAGGGTGTTTTACACAGAAATACCACTGTTCTCCCAAAATTGATGGCCTTTTCTCACAAAAATCCCAGCTTTCTCCCAAAATTATGGCATTTTCTCACAGAAATTCATCACTTTCAACCAAGTCTTTTATACTTTCTCACAGAAATACCACTTTTCTCACAAAATTATGGCATTTTCTCACACAAACACCACTTTTCTCCCAAAATTTATGGCATTTACTCCCAGAAATCCCAGCTTTCTCCCAAATTGATGGCGTTTCTCACAGAAATTCATCACTTTAAACCAAGTCTTTTATATTTTCGCCCAGAAATACCAGTTTTCTGCAAATTAGATGGCGTTTTCTCACAGAAATACCAGCTTTCTCCCAAAATTTATGGCCTTTTCTCACAGAAATACCACTTTTCTCACAAATTTATGGCGTTTTCTCACAAAAATTCATCACTTTCAACCCAGTCTGTTATATTTTCTCACACAAACACCACTTTTCTCCCAAAATTTACGGCATTTACTTCAAGAAATCCCAGCTTTCTCCCAAAATTACGGCATTTTCTCCCAGAAATCCCTGCTTTCTCCCAAATTTATGGCATTTTCTCACAGAAATACCAGTTTGCTCCCAAAATTTAGGGTGCTTTACACAGAAATACCACTTTTCTCCCAAAATTGATGGCCTTTTATCACAAAAATACCAGCTTTCTCCCCAAATTTATGGCCTTTTATCACAAAAATCCCAGCTTTCTCCCCAAATTTATGGCCTTTTCTCACAGAAATACCACTTTTCTCACAAATTTATGGCGTTTTCTCACAAAAATTCATCACTTTCAACCAAGTCTGTTATATTTTCTCACAGAAATACCACTTTTCTCCCAAAATTGATCACGTTTTCTCCCAGAAATCCCAGCTTTCTCCAAAATTTATGGCATTTTCTCACAAAAATACCAGTTTGCTCCCAAATTTTAGGGTGTTTTACACAGAAAAACCACTTTTCTCCCAAAATTGATGGCATTTTCTCACTGAAATACCACATTTCCCCCCCAAATTATTGCCTTTTATCACAAAAATCCCAGCTTTCTCCCCAAATTTATGGCATTTTCTCACAGAAATAACACTTTGCTCCCAAATTTATGGCATTTACTCCCAGAAATCCCAGCTTTCTCCCGAATTTATCGCGTTTTCTCACAGAAATCCCAGCTTTCTCCAAAATTTATGGTGTTTTCTCACAGAAATACCACATTTCCCCCTAAATTATGGCATTTTCTCACAAAAATACCAGTTCGCTCCCAAAATTTAGGGTGTTTTACACAGAAAAACCACTTTTCTCCCAAAATTGATGGCCTTTTATCACAAAAATACCAGCTTTCTCCCCAAATTTATGGCATTTTCTCACAGAAATAACACTTTTCTCACAAAATTATGGCGTTTTCACACAGAAATTCATCACTTTCAACCAAGTTTTCTATACTTTCTCACATAAATACCACTTTTCTCCCAAATTTATGGCCTTTTCTCACAAAAATCCCAGCTTTCTCCCAAATTTATGGCATTTTCTCACAGAAATAACACTTTTCTCACAAAATTATGGCATTTTCTCACAAACACCACTTTGCTCCCAAAATTTATGGCATTTTCTCACAGAAATACCACCTTTCTCCTAAATTCATGGCATTTCCTCACAGAAATACCACTTTTCTCCCAAAATTGATGCCATTTTCTCCCAGAAATCCCAGCTTTCTCCCGAAATTATGGCGTTTTCTCACAGAAATACCAGCTTTCTCCCAAATTTATGGTGTTTTCTCCCAGAAATACCACTTTGCTCCCAAATTTATGGCCTTTTCTCACAGAAATCCCAGCTTTCTCCCAAATTTATGGCGTTTTCTCACAGAAATACCACATTTCCCCACCAAATTATGGCTTTCTCTCAGAAAAATACCAGTTTGCTCCCAAAATTTAGGGTGTTTTCTCACAGAAATAACACTTTTCTCCCAAATTTATGGCATTTTCTCACACAAACACCACTTTTCTCACAAAATTTATGGCATTTACTCCCAGAAATCCCAGCTTTCTCCCGAATTTATGGCGTTTTCTCACAGAAATCCCAGCTTTCTCCAAAATTTATGGTGTTTTCTCACAGAAATACCACATTTCCCCCCCAAATTATGGCATTTTCTCACAAAAATACCAGTTCGCTCCCAAATTTTAGGGTGTTTTACACAGAAAAACCACTTTTCTCCCAAAATTGATGGCCTTTTCTCACAGAAATCCCAGCTTTCTCCCCAAATTTATGGCATTTCCTCACAGAAATCCCAGCTTTCTCCCAAATTTATGGCATTTCCTCACAGAAATACCACTTTTCTCCCAAAATTGATCACATTTTCTCACAGAAATCCCAGCTTTCTCCCAAATTTATGGTGTTTTCTCACAGAAATACCACTTTGCTCCCAAATTTATGGCATTTCCTCACAGAAATCCCAGCTTTCTCCCAAAATTGATGGCGTTTTATCACAGAAATAACAGTTTTCTGCCAAATAGATGGCATTTTCTTTCTGAAATCCCAGCTTTCTCCCCAAATTGATGGCATTTTCTCACAGAAATACCACTTTTCTCCCAAATGTATGGCCTTTTCTCACAGAAATACCAGATTGCTCCCAAAATTGATGCCATATTCTCACAGAAATACCACTTTTCTCCCAAAATTTACGGCATTTACTCCCAGAAATCCCAGCTTTCTCCCAAAATTATGGCATTTTCTCACAGTTTTTTCAACTTTTCTCCAGTTTATGTAATGCTATCCACCAGAAATACCAGTTCCCTCCCAAATAGCTGCCATTTTATCAAAGCAATTTCAGTTTTCTCCCAAAATTCTCCCAAAATTGGGGAGAAAATGCCAAACACGTGGCATTTTCTCACAGAAATACCACTTTTCTCCCAAATTTATGGCATTTTCTCACAGAAATCCCAGCTTTCTCCCCAAACTGATGGCATTTTCTCCCACAAATATCAGATTTCCCCCCAAACAGCTGGCATTTACACCCAGAAATACAGCTTTTCTGCCCTAGCTATGACATTTCCTCCCGAATACATGGCATTTTATCCCAGAAATCTCTCTTTTCTCCCACATACGTCATATTTTTGCCCAGAAATACCACTTTGCTCCCAAAATTTATGGCATTTTCTCACAAAAATACCAGTTTTCTCCCAAAATTTAGGGTGTTTTACACAGAAATACCAGTTTGCTCCCAAAATTTATGGCCTTTTCTCACAGAAATTCATCACTTTAAACCAAGTCTTTTACATTTTCTCACAGAAATACCACTTTTCTCCCAAAATTCATGGCATTTTTTGACAGAAATTGATCACTTTCAACCAAGTCTTTTGTATTTTCGCCCAGAAATGCCATTTTTCTCCAAATTTATGGTGTTTTCTCACAGAAATCCCAGATTTCTCCCAAAATTTATGGCCTTTTCTCACAGAAATACCACTTTTCTCACAAATTTATGGCGTTTTCTCACAAAAATTCTTCACTTTCAACCCAGTCTGTTATATTCTCTCACACAAACACCACTTTTCTCCCAAAATTTACGGCATTTACCCCCAGAAATCCCAGCTTTCTCCAAAATTTATGGCATTTTCTCACAGAAATACCACTTTTCTCACAAATTTATGGCGTTTTCTCACAGAAATCCCAGCTTTCTCCCAAAATTTATGGCATTTCCTCACAGAAATAACACTTTTCTCCCAAATTTATGGCATTTTCTCACAAAAATACTAGTTTTCTCCCAAATTTTAGGGTGTTTTACACAGAAAAACCACTTTTCTCCCAAAATTGATGGCCTTTTATCACAAAAATCCCAGCTTTCTCCCAAATTTATGGCATTTACTCCCAGAAATCCCAGCTTTCTCCCAAATTTATGGCGTTTTCTCACAGAAATTGATCACTTTCAACCAAGTCTTTTATATTTTCGCCCAGAAATACCATTTTTCTGCAAATTAGATGGCGTTTTCTCACAGAAATACCAGCTTTCTCCCAAAATTTATGGCCTTTTCTCACAGAAATACCACTTTTCTCACAAATCTATGGCGTTTTCTCACAAAAATTCATCACTTTCAACCAAGTCTGTTATATTTTCTCACAGAAATACCACTTTTCTCCCAAAATTGATCACGTTTTCTCCCAGAAGTCCCAGCTTTCTCCAAAATTTATGGCATTTTCTCACAAAAATACCAGTTTGCTCCCAAATTTTAGGGTGTTTTACACAGAAAAACCACTTTTCTCCCAAAATTGATGGCATTTTCTCACAGAAATACCACATTTCCCCCCCAAATTATGGCCTTTTATCTCATAAATCCCAGCTTTCTCCCCAAATTTATGGCATTTTCTCACACAAACACCACTTTTCTCCTAAAATTTACGGCATTTACTCCCAGAAATCCCAGCTTTCTCCCGAGTTTATGGTGTTTTCTCACAGAAATACCACATTTCCCCCCCAAATTATGGCATTTTCTCACAAAAATACCAGTTCGCTCCCAAAATTTAGGGTGTTTTACACAGAAAAACCACTTTTCTCCCAAAATTGATGGCCTTTTCTCACAGAAATCCCAGCTTTCTCCCCAAATTTATGGCATTTTCTCACAGAAATAACACTTTTCTCACAAAATTATGGCGTTTTCTCACAGAAATTCATCACTTTCAACCAAGTCTTTTATACTTTCTCATAGAAATCCCAGCTTTCTCCCAAATTTATGGTGTTTTCTCACAGAAATACCACTTTGCTCCCAAATTTATGGCATTTCCTCACAGAAATCCCAGCTTTCTCCCAAAATTGATGGCGTTTTATCACAGAAATAACAGTTTTCTGCCAAATAGATGGCATTTTCTTTCTGAAATCCCAGCTTTCTCCCAAAATTGATGCCATTTTCTCACAGAAATACCACTTTTCTCCCAAAATTATGGCATTTTCTCACAGAATTCCCAGCTTTCTCCCAAATTTATGGCATTTTCTCACAAAAATACCAGTTCGCTCCCAAATTTTAGGGTGTTTTACACAGAAAAACCAATTTTCTCCCAAAATTGATGGCCTTTTCTCCCAGAAATCCCAGCTTTCTCCCAAATTTATGGCATTTTCTCACAGAAATACCACTTTTCTCCCAAAATTCATCACAGTTTCTCCCAGAAATCCCAGCTTTCTCCCAAAATTTATGGTGTTTTCTCACAGAAATACCACTTTTCTCCCAAAATTGATGGCCTTTTCTCACAGTTTTTTCAACTTTTCTCCAGTTTATGTAATGCTATCCACCAGAAATACCTGTTCCCTCCCAAATAGCTGCCATTTTATCAAAGAAAGTTCAGTTTTCTCCCAAACACGTGGCATTTTCTCACAGAAATACCACTTTGCTCCCAAATTGATGGCATTTTCTCACAGAAATCCCAGCTTTCTCCCCAAATTGATGGCATTTTCTCCCACAAATATCAGATTTCCCCCCAAACAGCTGGCATTTCCACCCAGAAATACAGCTTTTCTACCCTAGCTATGACATTTCCTCCCAAATACATGGCATTTTATCCCAGAAATCTCTCTTTTCTCCCACATACGTCATATTTTTGCCCGGAAATACCAATTTTCTCCCAAAATTGATGGCCTTTTCTCACAGAAATACCACTTTTCTCCCAAATTTATGGCATTTCCTCACAGAAATCCCAGCTTTCTCCCAAAATTTATGGCATTTTCTCATAGAAATACCACTTTTCTCCCAAAATTGATCACGTTTTCTCACAAAATACCACTTTTCTCCCAAATTTATGGCATTTTCTCACAAAAATACCAGTTTGCTCCCAAAATTTAGGGTGTTTTACACAGAAAAACCATTTTTCTCCCAAAATTGATGGCCTTTTCTCACAGAAATCCCAGCTTTCTCCCCAAATTGATGGCATTTTCTCCCACAAATATCAGATTTCCCCCCAAACAGCTGGCATTTCCACCCTGAAATACAGCTTTTCACTCCTAGATACAAGAATTTCTCCCGAATACATGGCATTTTATCCCAGAAATCTCTCTTTTCTCCCAAATACATCATGTTTCTGCCAGGAAATACCACTTTTCTCCCAAAATTGATGGCCTTTTCTCACAGAAATACCACTTTTCTCCCAAATTTATGGCGTTTTCGCTCAGAAATACCAGTTTGCTCCCAAATTTATGGCATTTCCTCACAGAAATTCATCACTTTCAACCAAGTCTTTTATATTTTCTCACACAAATACCACTTTTCTCCCAAAATTGATGCCATTTCCTCTCAGAAATCCCAGCTTTCTCCCGAATTTATGGCGTTTTCTCACAGAAATCCCAGCTTTCTCCCAAATTTATGGCATTTTCTCACAGAAATCCCAGCTTTCTCCAAAATTTATGGTGTTTTCTCACAGAAATAGCACTCTGCTCCCAAATTTATGGCATTTCCTCACAGAAATACCAGCTTTCTCCCCAAATTTATGGCGTTTTATCACAAAAATAACAGTTTTCTGCCAAATAGATGGCATTTTCCTTCTGAAATCCCAGCTTTCTCCCAAAATTTACAGCATTTTCTCACACAAATACCACTTTTCTCCCAAAATTATGGCATTTTCTCGCAGAAATCCCGGTTTTCTCCCAAATTTATGGCATCTTCTCACAAAAATACCAGTTTGCTCCCAAAATTTAGGGTGTTTTACACAGAAATACCACTGTTCTCCCAAAATTGATGGCCTTTTCTCACAAAAATCCCAGCTTTCTCCCAAAATTATGGCATTTTCTCACAGAAATTCATCACTTTCAACCAAGTCTTTTATACTTTCTCACAGAAATACCACTTTTCTCACAAAATTATGGCATTTTCTCACACAAACACCACTTTTCTCCCAAAATTTATGGCATTTACTCCCAGAAATCCCAGCTTTCTCCCAAATTGATGGCGTTTCTCACAGAAATTCATCACTTTAAACCAAGTCTTTTATATTTTCGCCCAGAAATACCAGTTTTCTGCAAATTAGATGGCGTTTTCTCACAGAAATACCAGCTTTCTCCCAAAATTTATGGCCTTTTCTCACAGAAATACCACTTTTCTCACAAATTTATGGCGTTTTCTCACAAAAATTCATCACTTTCAACCCAGTCTGTTATATTTTCTCACACAAACACCACTTTTCTCCCAAAATTTACGGCATTTACTTCAAGAAATCCCAGCTTTCTCCCAAAATTTATGGCCTTTTCTCACAGTTTTTTCAACTTTTCTCCAGTGTATGTAATACTATCCTCCAGAAATACCTGTTCCCTCCCAAATAGCTGCCATTTTATCAAAGCAATTTCAGTTTTCTCCCAAACACGTGGCATTTTCTCACAGAAATACCACTTTTCTCCCAAATTTATGGCATTTTCTTACAGAAATCCCAGCTTTCTCCCCAAATTGATGGCATTTTCTCCCACAAATATCAGATTTCCTCCCAAACAGCTGGCATTTCCACCCAGAAATACAGCTTTTCTACCCTAGCTATGACATTTCCTCCCGAATACATGGCATTTTATCCCAGAAATCTCTCTTTTCTCCCATATATATAATGTTTTTGCCGGGAAATACCACTTTTCTCCCAAAATTTACGGCATTTTCTCCCAGAAATACCAGTTTTCATCCCCAAAATGACATTTTCTCCAACAAATACCAGTTTTCTCCCCTGAAATATGACATTTTCTCTCCGAAGTACCACTTTTCTTCCCAAAAACATGGCATTTTCTCCTAAAAATACCAGTTTTCTCCCCCGAAATATGATATTTTCTCCCAGAAATACGAGGTTTCTCTCTAAAATCAGGAAGTTTTCACCCAGAAATACCAATTTTTATCAAAAATAGGACATTTTCTCCCAGAAATTCCAGTTTTCTCCGTAAAAATATGACATTTTTTAACCGAAATACCCATTTTCTCCCCAAAAGAGGACATTTTCTCCCAAAAATACCAGTTTTCTCCCCAGATATATGACATTTTCTGTCGTAAAAGTGGTTTCTGGGAGAACTGGTATTTTTGGGACCAGTTTTCTGGTATTTCTTGGAGAAAATGTCCTATTTTGGGGGAGAAAAGGGATATTTCATGGATATAATGACATATTTTAGGGTAGAAAACAGGTATTTCTGGGAGAAAATGTCCTCTTTTGGGGAGAAACCTGGTATTTCTGGGAGAAAATGCCCCATCTTCGGAAGAAAACTGGTATTTCTGGAGAAAATGTCCTATTTTGGGGGAGAAAACTGGTATTTCTGAGAGAAAATGTCAAATTCTTCGGAGAAGACGTATTTCTGGGAGAAAAATTCATATTTTCTGAAGAAAACGGGTATTTCTGGGAGAAAATGCCCTATTTTGGGTAAAAAATTGGTATTTCTGGGTGGAAATGTCATTTTGGGGGGAGAAAACTGGTATTTCTGGGAGGAAATGTCAGAGTTTCGGGAGGAAATGTCACATTTAGGATTGAGACAATGAATGAGGGCAGCCTGCTGGCGAGGCTTTCTGGCTTCAGATGCGGGAGGTTGGTGCTCACAGCTCCCATCCTGATGGGGGCTGCAGCCATCGGAGATGTGCTGGAAGGACAGACGGCCAGCTGCAGGAGCTCCAGGAGGCTCCTGGAACGCAGCCATGGTCACTTTGTGCTCCGGGCGTTGGGCAGACCGACCAGAGGTGAAGCGTGGCTGGATCTGCTGCTCAGCAGTGCGGAGGAGATGATGAGTGAAAGGCGCTCAGGTTGGGGCAGCCTGGCTGCAGTGAGCACGGCTTGTGGGGTTGGTGATCCGAGGGATGTGGGCACGGCAAGGAGTGGGGCAGGACCTGAGCTTTGGGACGGCGAGCTTTAAGCTTTCAAGGGCTGCTGGCCCAGATCTCTGGGGATCTGTCCGTAAAAACAAAGATGGCGAGCAGAGCTGGCTGCTCTTCAAGGCTGCCTTCCCTTCTGAGAGCACAAGAGCTCTCCGTCCCTCTGAATAGAAAGCAGAGGACGCAGGAAGCCCATCGGCTCGGCGCAGACCTGCTGGGCAGCTGGGGGCAAAGCAAGGAGCAACGAGCTCTGCTAACAGGCCGTGTCACCTGGAGGAACGCAGGGCTAACAAACAGGCCGTGTCACCTGGAGCAACGCAGGGCTAACAAACAGGCCGTGTCACCTGGAGCAATGCAGGGCTAACAAACAGGCCGTGTCACCTGGAGCAATACAGGGATGCCTGGAGCTGCATACGTGGGGTCAGAAAGCCAAGGCACAGAACTGAGCTGTCTCTCAAGGCAGGCTGTGAGGGCTACCAGGCCGTGGGGAATTCCTCACCGTGCAGTGGGACATTGGATGTTACGAAGGATTTAGCGGGGAATTATTCAAGGCTGGGAATCCCCAGAGCGGATCTCTGGTGGTGCTGTGGTGGGAAGATCTCACGGCCATTTTCACAGAATCACAGAATCACAGAATCGTAGGGGTTGGAAGGGACCTCCAGAGATCATCGAGTCCAACCCCCCTGCCAAAGCAGGCTCCCTACACCAGGTCACACAGGTAGGCGTCCAGGCGGGTCTTGAATATCTCTAGAGAAGGAGACTCCACAACCTCCCTGGGCAGCCTGTTCCAGTGCTCCGTCACCTCACCTAAAGAAGTTCTTGCGCACATTGGTGCGGAACTTCCTGTGCTCCAGCTTCTGGCCGTTTCCCCTTGTCCTGTCTCCGCACACTGCTGAAAAGAGTCCGGCCTCGCCACTTTGCCCCCCACACCTTAGATATTTATAGACCTGGATCAGGTCCCCTCTCAGTCTTCTCTTCTCAAGGCTGAACAGACCCACTTCTCTTAGCCTTTCTTCATAGGGGAGATGTTCCAGGCCCTTCACCATCTTTGTGGCTCTCCGCTGGACTCTTTCCAAGAGATCCCTGTCTTTTTTGTACTGGGGAGCCCAGAACTGGACACAGTACTCCAGATGAGGCCTTACCAGGGCAGAGTAGAGGGGGAGGATCACCTCCCTCGACCTGCTGGCCACGCTCTTTTTAATGCACCCCAGAATGCCATTGGCCTTTTAGGCCACAAGGGCACACTGCTGGCTCATGGCCAACCTGTCGTCCACCAGGACACCCAGGTCCCTCTCTGCAGAGCTCCTCTCCAGCAGGTCATCCCCCAGCCTGTACCGGTGCATGCAATTATTCCTCCCTAGGTGCAAGACTCTACACTTGCTTTTGTTAAACCTCATCTGGTTTCTTACTGCCCAGCTCTCCAACCTGTCCAGGTCTTGCTGAATGGCAGCACAGCCATCGGGTGTGTCAGCCAATCCTCCCAACTTCGTATCATCAGCAAACTTGCTGAGGGTGGCCACTATCCCCTCATCAAGGTCATTGATGAAGATGTTGAACAAGACCGGACCCAGCACCGACCCCTGGGGAACACCGCTGGTTACAGGTCTCCAACCAGACTCTACACCACCAACAACAACCCTCTACGCTCTGCCAGTCAGCCAGTTCTCAACCCACCTCACTGTCCACTCATCTATTTTATGTTGATTGTTGATCTATGGTAATTTCCAGAAGCTGTATTCTTTATTTATTCATCATCATAATGGTAATTCAATACTGTTGATATGTAAATGAAGGGACTTTTTTCTCTTCCATGGGCGGAAGTGAAGGAGGACGTGATCTCCAAAGGCAGAACTGCTCCTGAGCAGAGAAGTGAGAGGGACTGTGCTCACGGGACTGGCACTCAGAAGCCTCCCACCCATCATCTGGCTCTGTCCTGGGCTCCCCACGCTGTTGGTGCCAACCCAACACCCAGCCCACTGCCATCAGATGCCTGGTCCCACTGCTTTGTGCCTACCTGCTCCCACCAGGCTCTGATTTGCAGATAATGGACACTTTTTGCGGTTAATATTTGAATACATCACTTTCCACTTGACCTGTTTCAACAAATTCTTGATGGATATTCAACCTCTTTCCCAAACGGAGCTTATCCTTCAGCTCGAGGAGGAAATGAAACATTGACAAGAAATACGAAACGCAATTCAGGCTCTTTGTGATCAGAATAACTCCCATTGCAGCCAACATGTGGACACCTGCAGAGCTGATGGGCAGCGACCTGGGGCTGGAGAGCATCCCCCCAGTTCTCATTGCTGACACAAGAACAGAGAGCAGCACAGCAGCCCTTGTCCCCTGCACACGCTCTCCCATCCAATTGGGGAGGTACCTGTGCACTTGTTCATCTGGCCATGCCGTTCACTCTGGCATTCCAGAAGGATCTCTCACAGCTTCACAAAAGGAACAGAAGGAGCCCAGGAGCCCCATTTGATGCTGATGCAATAAACGGACTCAAATATATACAATATATATGGACTGGGGTGGCCAGAGGTGTCCCTGATGAATTTAAGGCTAGAAATCAAACTGCTGCAGGATTTGAATCCCTATTCCGCTGGGTGACAATTAACAAAAACGAAGATTGGAGAAACTACATCTACTACAATCAGCAGAGATTTAGGAACTACACAAAGGAGGCAATAAAGGGAATCGCGGAACAATTGGATGCTACAAGCAGGACGGCCTGCAGCCATACAGAATAGGGTCGCCCTAGACATGATACCAGCTGAAAAGGGGTTGCGTGTGCAATGCTGGGCACTCAGTGCTGTGCTTTTATCCCAAATAACACAGCCCCAGATGGCACGATAACTAGAGCACTGCGGGGCTTACTGCTCTGCCCAGGGAATTAGTTTCTGGAATAAACAGCTCCCTCGCTGGGAGTCCTGGTTTGGCAAAGGGAAAGGGATGATTGCGTCCATATTCACTTCTTTGGCTGTGGCAGCAGCAGTCCTGAAGGCCATCGGTTGCTGTGTTACAGAATCACAGAATGGCCAGGGTTGGAAGGGACCTCAAGGATGACGAATCTCCAACCCCCTGCCACACGCAGGGCCACCAACCTCCACATTTCACACTAGACCAGGCTGCTCAGATCCCCCTCCAACCTGGCCTTGAACACCTCCAGGGATGGACGGGGCATCCACAGCCTCTCTGGGCAGCTGTTCCAGCACCTCACCGCTCTCTGTAAAGAACTTCCCCCTGACATCCAACCTCAATCTCCCCTCCCTCAACTTAAAGCCATTTCCCCTCGTCCTGCTGTCACTCACCCTTTCCAAGAGTCGATTCCCCTCCTCCATTTTATCCCCTGCGTGGGGGGTTGGGGCAGCGATTAATAGAAACTGCGCTGCTGAAGCAAACAGCAGTGGAACCACCGCCGCACTCGGATGAAATGATGGTATGGGACGAAATGGAGAGTGAAGAAAGTGAAGAGGGCTTTGGAACCGTACCTCAAAAAGGGGGGATTGCAGAAATTGACGCTTTGAAAGAAGAAGAGGGGGGAGTTGTGGGAACGGAACGTTGCTTCTGCATTTGATATGAAAAAGGAGCGATCGGTTTGAAGAAGTGGAGCATCGTGCGTTTGCATTCTGTAACTCATCCTTGCAAATAGCTGATCTCAGAAGTACAATGCTGTATCTGTCAGCGGCACGTTTCAGAAACATTACTGCTGAATTGTGAGATTAATTCTCCCTCGCAAAACTGCAATAGTTGTTCAATGTTCCAAACAACGCGAGTACAGTGTGCTAAGGATTAGAGAACACATCGTAGAGCTGTTAGGATAAGAAACTCAGCAAAAGAAAGATGCCATCCTAGAGAATTACTTGGATATTTCCTACACCGTCAAGCGGCATTAACAGTAATTAATTTTGTTCAGTAGCAGCAGTTGTTTGGCTGCTTGTATCCCTTACTCTCGGTGCTCTGTGCGCTTTTTTTACCCATCCCCTCACGCACTGTCCCCGTGCTGCAGGAAGCTCTCCCTCTCCTTGCGAGCAGCACCCCGAGGGGACGGGAGCAGCGGTTCCCAGGCGTGTTGCAGCCCGGGTTGGGATCCGAGGGGCACAGGAAGGGGTTGGAGCTGGGACAGAGAGGAAGCGAGCAGAGGAGCTCAGCGTGCTCTGCTGCCCGCTTGGCTCTGTGTAACGCAGCCCGGCCGCGACTGCGTTTCTCCCTCTGGGCCACGGGAGGCACGAGATGACGTCGCTCCGCAGCTGTGCACGCATGGATGGATGGAAGCTTTCAGCTCCCCGATAAGTCCTTCGGAGCGTCTTACTTTCCGCTCCCCTCGCCCTCCCCGGCAGCCCGCAGTTTCCCTTCGGGGACGCAGCAGCAACACCTGCCTCTAGCGGCCCTTTCAGCGTTCCCTCTTGTGCGCCTAGCGCCGGGCTGATGGCTCAGCTGGGGTCGTGCAAACCCCTCCCGAGGCTTTTGTTCGGGCTGTCCCGGCAGCCGCAGATGCCTTTAGCGCTCAGCTGCGGGCCCTGAGCACGTTCGGCATCGGCGCCAGCTCCGGCACTGGGCTGTGTAATGGACGCTGAAAAGCTGACAGCCTGTGGGCTGACTGGAGCACGCGTGGAGAACCGCCCGAGCAGCAGGTCAGCAAAGCGCAGCCCGGGCTGCCTTGTGCAAAGGGCACCCGGTGCTGAGAACGGGCCCTGGAAGCGAGCGCAGGGTGCGTGCTGAGCTGAGTGGGGAGCAGCGCCCCCTGGGGGGGGAGGAGGGAAATGCAGCCGCCGAGGCGTTCTTGGTGCAAGGAGGGAGCGGGGCTTGTTCAGCTTGGAGAAGAGAAGGCTCCGGGGAGACCTGATTGTGGCCTTCCAGGACTTGAGGGAAACGCATAGACTGGAGGAGGATCGACTGCTTCCACGGGTGGATAGTGACAGGACAAGAGGGAATGGTTTTAAGTTGAGGCAGGGGAGATTCAGGTTGGATATTAGCAGGAAGTTTTTCACCCAGAGGGTGGTGACACACTGGAAGAGGTTGCCCAGGGAGGTTGTGGATGCCCCATCCCTCGAAGCGTTCGTGGCCACGCTGGATGTGGCTCAGGGCAGCCCGGTTTGATGGATGGCAACCCTGCACACAGCAGGGGGTTGAATCTAGGTGGTCATTGTGGTCCTTTTCAACCCAGGCCATTTTATAATTTTGTGATTACCTTCAGATATTCATTTAACACAACACCTTAGAGAAGCTCACAAAGCTCCAAACTAATGTTGGGTCTCTTAAAGAAGGTCTGTGTCAGCAAGGTGTCTTGACGTCAGGCTGAGTGGGATCTACAGGTGTTACCTTAAGAGACATCCCTGATTGCGGGGAGCTCCTGCTGTGCACCCAATGCTGTGCAGGAGGGCTCAAGGGGCGCTTGGGCTGCTCCCTGTTTAGGGGTCAGATGACTGACTCATTGCTGTGCATTGCCTTTAGGCATACAGTTCATGTTCCCTCAGCTGTTGACCGGGTGTCAGTGCTTTCTGCCCCCCAGTTTGAGTCAGCTGTGTGATTTGTAATCAGCTGTAGCTAGAGTGCTGCCCGTGCTGTTGCTGCTTGTGTTCCTGTGCGAGGCCAGCTGTGCCATCCCCCAGGCAGCGTCCTGCAGATGGGCTGTGCAGGGCTGGGCTGGGACAGGCACTGCTGCGTTCCCTCACAGCTCCCCTGCCATTTCTCTTGTCCCTGCAGGCTCCAGTTCAACTTCTGCCTTCCGGGCGTGATCATCTCACCTGCAGGAGAGCAGCAGATGGCCACAGCACATCCATGTCAGGTAGGGGCTGGGGGAAGCAGGCAGGAGAGGCGGAGGGGCGAGGGATGCGAATGCCGGGGGAGAGGGAGGTGCCCTCAGGCAGCACGTGTGTGCTGGGGCCAGAGAAGCGGCTGGGACGGGAGTTTGTGTCCTGTGCGAGCTGCTTCCCTGGGCCTTGGCTGTTCCCAGCAAGGAGCCTCTTTGCTTGCAGGAGCCCGTGAGCTTTGCGGAGGTGGCCGTGTATTTCAGCAGGGAGGAGTGGGCGCTGCTGGACCCTGCGCAGCGAGCGCTCTACCGGGACGTGATGCTGGAGACGTACCAGTGCGTGGCCTCGCTGGGTGAGGGCTTTGCTGCCTTTCCTCCTCGTTAGGGCACCTTTGGCTGTGCAGAATGAGCCTCTGCAGGCAGGGCCTAGAAGAATAGCCGTGCAGTTACATACTGATAACTACGACAGCAGCAAAGGAAATACTGAGAAGCATGAGTTTCAGGAGGGATTACTATGCACGACAGACTCATAAACGCCCCAGGGTCGGTGCTGGCATGCAGGCATCAACCAGAGGGAGAAAACCAGCCCTTCTGTCGGTGCGCCGCATGGTGCCACCAGCTGCAGCTCACACACGACTCCCTGGTTACTCCTTTACCATGTAGGATTTTGCATTCAGTTGCCATAGGCGTTTTGATGCCTTCTTCATTGATATGTTGTCAGAAAAGATACAAGGTGTTCCTTCATAATTTCCAGAGCTGTGAAAGCATTCTTTGCTCCAGCGGAAGCTGTGGGCCCAGCGTCATTCAGGCCCAAAGTGTGGTTTCTCCCTGGGGAGGGACACAGAGTGGAGCTGTTGAACAGGCACTGTGCCAGAAGGATGGAAATGTTCTCATCTCCCCTGTTTCTCTCGTTGAAGCTCCACTTGCAGCCCCCAAACCCGTGGTGATCTCCGTGCTTGAAGGAGGAGAAGAGCCCTGGATCCCAGATGTGCGTAGCCCTGAGGCCGTGCCAGAAGACCTCAGCCCAGGTGAGGTGGTGGAGGGAAGAGGTTTGGGGCAGGAAGAGCCATCTCTGTTTGTGTTTTATTTTGGGCACTGTGTGCTATTTCTGGATTTCCTCTTTCGTCCAGCAGGAATTGGGATTACAGATATATTGGAGGATCAGCAGGAAAGTGGTGTGGCTGAAAGGCTGTGGGGTAGTGCTTCTGGGGAAGGAATGAGAAGGGATGTCCAAGGAGGCCTGGAGCAAGGTCAGGGTGAGCACATCAAGAAGCCACAGGGAACGTGTCTGCGAAAGACAGGAAGCATCCCACTGGACTTCAGCATAGGTCAGAAGCAGCCTGAAGAACCCAGGAGCAAGGACGTGTGCCAGAAGAAAAAGCAGAATCCATGCGCCGAGTGTGGAAATAGCTTTGAAAAAGATTCCAGCATCATTAACCACCAGTGCATACGCTCAGCAATGAGTCCATACAAGTGCTCTGATTGTGGGAGGAGCTTCAGATGGAGATCCCGACTCACGTACCACCAACGCGTCCACACAGGAGAGAAACCATTTCGGTGTTCTGAGTGTGGGAAGAGCTTCAGAAGCAGTTCTAAGTTGAGGCTGCACCAGCGTGTACACACAGGAGAGAAACCCTACAAGTGCTCTGAGTGTGGGAAGAGCTTCAAAAGCAGTTATAACTTGAAGCTGCACCAGCGTGTACACACAGGAGAGAAACCCTACAAGTGCTCTGAGTGTGGGAAGAGCTTCAAAAGCGGCTCTGAATTGAAGCTTCACCAGCGCATCCACACAGGGGAGAGACCCTACAAGTGCTCTGAGTGTGGGAAGAGCTTCAGAAGCAGTAAGGCACTGAAGCTGCACCAGCGTGTACGCACAGGAGAGAAACCCTACAAGTGCTCTGAGTGTGGGAAGAGCTTCAAAAGCAGTTCTAAATTGAAGCTGCACCAGCGTGTACACACAGGAGAGAAACCCTACAAGTGCTCTGAGTGTGGGAAGAGCTTCAAAAGCAGCTCTGAATTGAAGTGCCACCAGCGCATCCACACAGGGGAGAGACCCTACAAGTGTCCGGAGTGTGGGAAGAGCTTCAGAAACAGTAATGCACTGAAGCTGCACCAGCGTGTACACACAGGAGAGAAACCCTACAAGTGCTCTGAGTGTGGGAAGAGCTTCAAAAGCAGCTCTGAATTGAAGCTGCACCACCGTATACACACAGGGGAGAGACCCTACAAGTGTCCTGAGTGTGGGAAGAGCTTCATAAAAAGTTCTGATTTGAAGGAACACCAGCGCATCCACACAGGGGAGAGACCCTTTCAGTGTCCTGAGTGTGAGAAGAGCTTTAATCGCAGATCTAGTCTCAACATCCACCAGCACATCCACAGCGCACGCAGGCTGTAGAAGCATCTCAAGACGCTGGAACCTTCAAAAGCAGTTGCAGTCTCGTTACCTACCAGCACAGCCACACAAGATACAGAGCCTGCAGACACATGAACGTGGGAAGAGCTTCAGCCAGAGCCCCAGCTTGGTGACCAACTATGGCTTTGTGTGGTGATGGACCTTACAAATCCCTTGAGTCGAGGAAGAGCTCTGTGGCCAAACTGAATCCTCTTTCTCCTTCTTCCCATGAGAATTATGCGTATTGCTCTCCTCCAGCTGCAGTTGCTGTGTTGAGTGGCCATAGAAAGGAGAATCCAGGGTGGGATGTGTCACAGCCACAGGAAACCCTCTGCCAGCTGGCACATTTCTGCCAGGGCTGTGTGCAAGGAGAGTCACCTCTTACCTTCCCTGTAGAAACTCCTCTGCTGTGGGGCAGCAGGTGAGGACCCAAAGGAGACCTCAGCTGGCCGATATGTCACCAGGAAGGAAGAAATCCTGTCTGCAGGGTGTTTGGGAAGAGCTTCATCTGGAACTCTACCGTCAGTAGTCCCCAGAGAAGCAACCAGGGGAGTCCCTATGAGTGCCTTGACTGCAGGAAGAGGTCTGTCCAGAGCTGGGAGCTCAACACACACCAGTGGATCCACGTGAGGAACCCTACAAATGTGCAGCGTGCAAGAAGAGCTTTGGCCACAGCTGGAACCTGCTGAGGTACCGGAGTGTCTGCACTTGGGTGAAGTCCAATGCGTGCCTGCACCAGTGAGTTCACGTGGCAGGAAGCCTTAGAACTGCCTCGAGTGTCAGAAGGGCTTTGTGCAGAGGGCAGAGCTCCTCACTGGCCCTGCAGGTGTTTTTGGTGCATCGCTGGCACCCTCTGCAGAAGGGACTTAAGCCTTCCCTTCAGATGGCCTTTCCTTGCTGCCCTAAGCAGTTCTCTCTCCATGCCCGCTTTCCTCTTCTGCTCTTCCTGCCAGCAGCTTTTTGATGCCGTTTCCTAAGGAGAAGCGGCTGTGCAGGGATGTTCTGTGTGTCTGTGCCTGTGTTGCTCTCAGTGATTTGTGAGTGCTCTGATGAATCTGGGAGAAGGGTCAGGAGAGCAGTACTGTGACTCTTGGAGGTTTTCTGAGAGCCATTTGTAGTGGAAAGGGAAGGGGGTGAATAAAGTAGCTGAGTTGTTCTGAAGCTTTCTTCACTGTAGTCTTGTTTTTTGTTCTGAAAACAAATGTCAGCACGGGGAATGAAGAGAGGGAAAGGTGCAAGCAGGATTTGGTTTTGGTGCCTCCTCCAGCCCAGTGCTTGCTTTTGGGAAGGCATTTCTTTCACACAACCCCATCATCCTTCCTAACCGTGCTGCACGTTGGTTCTACTGCTCTTCTCGAATGCTTTAATCAGCTGGTCAGAGCAGCTGTGTGACACCAAGCCTTGTTTGTCTGCAATAAAACTCCAAAAAGCTGAGCTTGTTCTTCCTCAGTGCACCATCCCAAGTTTCTGGAGGTGGTGGGAGCAGAAGGCAATGCAAACCCACGCGGTGCACAAGCGGCTCATCCCCAGAGCACAGAGATATCAGAGTGCTCTCCAGTGCATGCCTGCCTTGCAAGTGATCCCTTTTGAGCTTGAAGGTTTTTGCTTTGTGTCCTGGTTTTATGTTTTTTTGATTTTCAGTATTCCACATCAGAACATCACGTACTGGAATTAGAGTGTTAATGCTCTAATTCTACGTACCTGTCCCTATGCATTACGGAAGTCATGGGATCTGACCCTTGCGGGTGGGGCGGTCTCTCACTGCCTGGCAGTGGGTGCTGGAGGTGCTTTCCTAGCCGTTCCAAGCTTTTCAGGTTTGACTCGGTCTCGGGAACTCTCTCTCATATCTTATTTGATTTATTAGTCTCAATTTCAATTAGATGTATTATATTGTTATCTTGTATTCTGATATCATAGTTAGTAAAATAAGTTTTCCTCCATAGATTGTTGCCGCTGTTTTTTTTCCTCCCTTCCTTCCTTCCATTTTTGTGGGGCCAGGCGGGGGGAGGAGGGGAGTGGGGAGGGCATGGGCCGACTGCCCCCTGTCACGGGCATAGATTGATCTAGTTAACTTCGTGACAGATTTTGGTGGAGAATGCGGGCATAGCTGCTTTTTGGCTCTTAGAACGAATCTGCTCTTAGAGAGCTTCGTTAGGGAGCATTATCAGTAGTTCAGGTTTTTGTGCTGGAAAACTTGACCTTGAAAGACCAGGCGTAGTGCCAGTATTCTGGGATATTTGTAAACTTTGAGCACTGCTCAGTCTGGGTAGTGCCTTTTTTTCTTTCCCCCCTCTCTTGTTAGCTTCAATTCATTAACCCCTTTTGAGCAGATACCAGCGATGAACCCACTCTTTATCGTGGGAGTGCTGAGTAAGGGATTAAAAGCTGTGGTGTTACCTACTGGCCAATCATCAATGTCATAATTACTTGTTGTGGAATTGTGTCCATATATAACCACATAAGGGCACTGACGGAGACGCCTGTATGGTACCTATATTGGTACCTGTTTGCAGTGTGGTATGATATGAATTTTGATACTTGCATCCCAGATGGAATGGCTAATTTTACAAGCAACTACATCCCAAATGGAATAGCTAATTTTACAAACCACACGATGTTCAAACCAGTTTCCAGGCTTTCCTCTCGGTTTATCAGACGTTTTTCCAATGCTGAGTTAATTCTCATGCTTGTGGGCGTATCAGTCCTGTTCATATCAGTCTCTCTGAATGTATTCCAATGCAGGAATAGTAAGCAGAAGGAGTCTCCTCCAGAACCAGAGAATGCTGACTGGCAGGGAATATGGAGAGGTTTAGGAAAAATCTTAGAAGCATGGGGACCCGCAATGTCATGGGATTTCACTCTTGAGCACCTGTGGGATCCCCGGAAACTTGGCCAGTATTTGAGACAGGGGCAGTGCGGCTTAGGTAAATCTAAGGAGGTACAACTTATTTGGGGTGTGGCTTGTGCTTACCGTGCCCTATATAATACTGTTTTGGGGAGAGAGAGTTTCCGAGCTGAGGTTCAAGCCAAAGGGGAGAATCTCCAAGTCAAATCTGATCAATTACAGGAGACACCAGTAACAATATCAGTCGCCCCTGTGGAGGGCAAGAAATGGAAACGAGTGTCCTCACGTCTAGAACGGAAAAAAGAAGAAGAGGAGGAGGAGGTGGAGGAAGATCCAGGTGAGGGGCCCTGCTCGGAACCATCAACATCACAAAAATCCCAGCTTTCTCCCCAAATTTATGGCATTTTCTCGCAGAAACTCATCACTTTCAACCAAGTCTTTTATACTTTCTCACGTTTTCTCACAGAAATCCCAGCTTTCTCCCAAAATTTACAGCATTTTCTCACACAAATACCAGTTTGCTCCCAAAATTTAGGGTGCTTTACACAGAAATACCACTTTTCTCCCAAATTTGTGGGCGCTTTCTCACAGAATCCCAGCTTTCTCCCAAAATTTGCAGCATTTTCTCCCAGAAATACCACTTTTCTCCCAAAATTGATGGCTTTTTATCACAAAAATACCATTTTTCTCACAAAATTTATGGCATTTCCTCACAGAAATACCAGCTTTCTCCAAAATTGATGCCATTTTCTCACAGAAATACCACTTTTCTCCCAAAATGTACGGCATTTTCTCCCAGACATCCCAGCTTTCTCCCCAAATTTATGGCATTTTCTCACAGAAATCCCAGCTTTCTCCCAAAATATATGGCGTTTTCTCACAGAAATACCACTTTTCTCCCAAAATTTATGGCCTTTTCTCACAGAAATTCATCACTTTCAACCAAGTCTTTTACATTTTCTCACAGAAATACCACTTTTCTCCCAAAATTTAAGGCGTTTTTTCACAGAAATACCAGCTCTCTCCCAAAATTCATGGCATTTTTTGACAGAAATTGATCACTTTCAACCAAGTTTTTTATATTTTCGCCCAGAAATGCCATTTTTCTCCAAATTTATGGCATTTTCTCACAGAAATACCAGCTTTCTCCCCAAATTTATGGCATTTCCTCACAGAAATACCACAATTCTCCCAAAATTGATGCCATTTTCTCCCAGAAATCCCAGCTTTCTCCCGAATTTATGGCGTTTTCACACAGAAATCCCAGCTTTCTCCAAAATTTATGGTGTTTTCTCACAGAAATACCACATTTCCCCCCCAAATTATGGCATTTTCTCACAAAAATACCAGCTCGCACCCAAAATTTAGGGTGTTTTACACAGAAAAACCACTTTTCTCCCAAAATTGATGGCCTTTTATCACAAAAATACCAGCTTTCTCCCCAAATTTATGGCATTTTCTCACAGAAATACCACTTTTCTCACAAAATTATGGCATTTTCTCACAGAAATTCATCACTTTCAACCAAGTCTTTTATACTTTCTCACACAAATACCACTTTTCTCCCAAATTTATGGCCTTTTCTCACAGAAATCCCAGCTTTCTCCCAAATTTATGGCATTTTCTTACAAAAATACCAGTTTTCTCCCAAATTTTAGGGTGTTTTACACAGAAATACCACTTTTCTCCCAAATTTATGGCATTTTATCACAAAAATCCCAGCTTTCTCCCCAAATTGATGGCATTTTCTCCCACAAATATCAGATTTCCCCCCAAACACCTGGCATTTTCACCCAGAAATACAGATTTTCACTCCTAGATACAACAATTTCTCCCGAATACATGGCATTTTATCCCAGAAATCTCTCTTTTCTCCCACATACGTCATATATTTGCCTGGAAATACCACTTTTCTCCCAAAATTTATGGCATTTTCTCACAGAAATACCAGCTTTCTCCCAAAATTGATCACATTTTCTCACAGAAATCCCAGCTTTCTCCCAAATTTATGGCATTTTCTCACAAAAATACCAGTTCGCTCCCAAAATTTAGGGTGTTTTACACAGAAAAACCACTTTTCTCCCCAAATTGATGGTGTTTTATCACAAAAATCCCAGCTTTCTCCCAAAATTTATGGCATTTTCTCTCAGTAATACCACTTTTCTCACAAAATTTACGGCATTTTCTCACAGTTTTTTCAACTTTTCTCCAGTTTATGTAATACTATCCACCAGAAATACCTGTTCCCTCCCAAATAGCTGCCATTTTATCAAAGAAATTTCAGTTTTCTCCCAAACACGTGGCATTTTCTCACAGAAATAACACTTTTCTCCCAAAATTGATCACATTTTCTTACAGAAATCCCAGCTTTCTCCCCAAATTTATGGCATTTTCTCACAAATATACCAGTTTGCTCCCAAAATTTAGGGTGTTTTACACAGAAATAACACTTTTCTCCCAAATTTTTTGGCGTTTTCTCACAGAATCCCAGCTTTCTCCCCTAATTTATGGCATTTTCTCACAGAAATACCAGTTTTCCCCCTAAATTATGGCATTTACTCACAGAAATCCCAGCTTTCTCCCAAATTTACGGCATTTTCTCACAAAAATACCAGTTTGCACCCAAAATTTAGGGTGTTTTACACAGAAATACCACTTTTCTCCCAAATTTATGGCATTTTCTCCCCAAATACCACTTTTCTCCCAAAATTGATGGCATTTTCTCCCACAAATATCAGATTTCCCCCCAAACAGCTGGCATTTTCACCCAGAAATACAGATTTTCGCTCCTAGATACGGCATTTCCTCCCTAATACATGGCATTTTATCCCAGAAATCTCTCTTTTCTCCCAAATACGTCATATTTTTGCCCGGAAATACCACTTTTCTCACAAAATTTACGGCATTTTCTCACAGAAATACCACTTTTCTCCCAAATTTATGGCATTTTCTCACAGAAATACCACTTTTCTCCCAAAATTGATCACATTTTCTTACAGAAATCCCAGCTTTCTCCCCAAATTTATGGCATTTTCTCACAAAAATACCAGTTTGCACCCAAAATTTAGGGTGTTTTACACAGAAAAACCACTTTCTCCCAAATTTTTTGGCGTTTTCTCACAGAATCCCAGCTTTCTCCCCTAATTTATGGCATTTTCTCACAGAAATACCAGTTTTCCCCCAAAATTACGGCATTTTCTCACAAAAATACCAGTTTGCTCCCAAAATTTAGGGTGTTTTCACACAGAAATACCACTTTTCTCACAAAATTGATAGCGTTTTATCACAGAAATCCCAGCTTTCTCCCAAAATTTATGGCATTTTCTCGCAAAAATACCAGTTTGCACCCAAAATTTAGGGTGTTTTACACAGAAATACCACTTTTCTCCCAAATTTATGGCATTTTCTCCCCAAATACCACTTTTCTCCCAAAATTGATGGCATTTTCTCCCACAAATATCAGATTTCCCCCCAAACAGCTGGCATTTTCACCCAGAAATACAGATTTTCGCTCCTAGATACGGCATTTCCTCCCTAATACATGGCATTTTATCCCAGAAATCTCTCTTTTCTCCCACATACGTCATATTTTTGCCCGGAAATACCAGTTTTCTCCCAAAATTGATGGCATTTTCTCACAGAAATACCACTTTTCTCCCAAAATTGATGGCATTTTCTCCCACAAATATCATATTTCCCCCAAACAGCTGGCATTTCCACCCAGAAATATCACTTTTCAATCTATGATATGACATTTTCTCCCGAATACATGACATTTTATCCCAGAAATCTCTCTTTTCTCCCATATATATAATGTTTTTGCCAGGAAATACCACTTTTCTCCCAAAATTTACGGCATTTTCTCCCAGAAATACCAGTTTTCATCCCCAAAATGACATTTTCTCCAACAAATACCAGTTTTCTCCCCTGAAATATGACATTTTCTCTCCGAAGTACCTCTTTTCTTCCCAAAAACATGGCATTTTCTCCTAAAAATACCAGTTTTCACCCCCGAAATATGATATTTTCACCCAGAAATACCAGTTTTTATAAGAAATAGGACATTTTCTCCCAGAAATTCCAGTTTTCTCCGTAAAAATATGACATTTTTTAACCGAAATACCCATTTTCTCCTCAAAAGAGGACATTTTCTCCCAGAAATACCAGTTTTCTCCCCAGATATATGACATTTTCTGTCGTAAAAGTGGTTTCTGGGAGAACTGGTATTTTTGGGACCAGTTTTCTGGTATTTCTTGGAGAAAATGTCCTATTTTGGGGGAGAAAAGGGATATTTCATGGATATAATGACATATTTTAGGGTAGAAAACAGGTATTTCTGGGAGAAAATGTCCTCTTTTGGGGAGAAACCTGTTATTTCTGGGAGAAAATGCCCCATCTTCGGAAGAAAACTGGTATTTCTGGAGAAAATGTCCTATTTTGGGGGAGAAAACTGGTATTTCTGAGAGAAAATGTCAAATTCTTGGGAGAAGACATGTATTTCCGGGAGAAAAATTCATATTTTCTGAAGAAAACGGGTATTTCTGGGAGAAAATGTCCTATTTTGGGTAAAAAATTGGTATTTCTGGATGGAAATGTCATTTTGGGGGGAGAAAACTGGTATTTCTGGGAGAAATTTTCACATTTCAAGAAGAAAACTGGTATTTCTGGGGGAAAAATGTCCTATTTTGGGGGAGAAAAATGGAATTTCTTGGAGGAAACTTCCTATTTTGGGGGAGAAGACTGGTATTTCTGGGAGAAAATGTCATATCTGAAGAAAAAGCTGGCATTTCTGGGTGAAAATGTCATTTTTGGGGGGAGGGGAACCGGTATTTCTGGGAGAAAATGCCGTATATTTTTGAGAAAACGGGTTTTATGGCGGAGTAAACGTCGTATTTTTGGGAGAAAACCGGTATTTCTGGGAGGAAATGTCAGAGTTTCGGGAGGAAATGTCACATTTAGGATTGAGACAATGAATGAGGGCAGCCTGCTGGCGAGGCTTTCTGGCTTCAGATGCGGGAGGTTGGTGCTCACAGCTCCCATCCTGATGGGGGCTGCAGCCATCGGAGATGTGCTGGAAGGACAGACGGCCAGCTGCAGGAGCTCCAGGAGGCTCCTGGAACGCAGCCATGGTCACTTTGTGCTCCGGGCGTTGGGCAGACCGACCAGAGGTGAAGCGTGGCTGGATCTGCTGCTCAGCAGTGCGGAGGAGATGATGAGTGAAAGGCGCTCAGGTTGGGGCAGCCTGGCTGCAGTGAGCACGGCTTGTGGGGTTGGTGATCCGAGGGATGTGGGCACGGCAAGGAGTGGGGCAGGACCTGAGCTTTGGGACGGCGAGCTTTAAGCTTTCAAGGGCTGCTGGCCCAGATCTCTGGGGATCTGTCCGTAAAAACAAAGATGGCGAGCAGAGCTGGCTGCTCTTCAAGGCTGCCTTCCCTTCTGAGAGCACAAGAGCTCTCCGTCCCTCTGAATAGAAAGCAGAGGACGCAGGAAGCCCATCGGCTCGGCGCAGACCTGCTGGGCAGCTGGGGGCAAAGCAAGGAGCAACGAGCTCTGCTAACAGGCCGTGTCACCTGGAGGAACGCAGGGCTAACAAACAGGCCGTGTCACCTGGAGCAACGCAGGGCTAACAAACAGGCCGTGTCACCTGGAGCAATGCAGGGCTAACAAACAGGCCGTGTCACCTGGAGCAATACAGGGATGCCTGGAGCTGCATACGTGGGGTCAGAAAGCCAAGGCACAGAACTGAGCTGTCTCTCAAGGCAGGCTGTGAGGGCTACCAGGCCGTGGGGAATTCCTCACCGTGCAGTGGGACATTGGATGTTACGAAGGATTTAGCGGGGAATTATTCAAGGCTGGGAATCCCCAGAGCGGATCTCTGGTGGTGCTGTGGTGGGAAGATCTCACGGCCATTTTCACAGAATCACAGAATCACAGAATCGTAGGGGTTGGAAGGGACCTCCAGAGATCATCGAGTCCAACCCCCCTGCCAAAGCAGGCTCCCTACACCAGGTCACACAGGTAGGCGTCCAGGCGGGTCTTGAATATCTCTAGAGAAGGAGACTCCACAACCTCCCTGGGCAGCCTGTTCCAGTGCTCCGTCACCTCACCTAAAGAAGTTCTTGCGCACATTGGTGCGGAACTTCCTGTGCTCCAGCTTCTGGCCGTTTCCCCTTGTCCTGTCTCCGCACACTGCTGAAAAGAGTCCGGCCTCGCCACTTTGCCCCCCACACCTTAGATATTTATAGACCTGGATCAGGTCCCCTCTCAGTCTTCTCTTCTCAAGGCTGAACAGACCCACTTCTCTTAGCCTTTCTTCATAGGGGAGATGTTCCAGGCCCTTCACCATCTTTGTGGCTCTCCGCTGGACTCTTTCCAAGAGATCCCTGTCTTTTTTGTACTGGGGAGCCCAGAACTGGACACAGTACTCCAGATGAGGCCTTACCAGGGCAGAGTAGAGGGGGAGGATCACCTCCCTCGACCTGCTGGCCACGCTCTTTTTAATGCACCCCAGAATGCCATTGGCCTTTTAGGCCACAAGGGCACACTGCTGGCTCATGGCCAACCTGTCGTCCACCAGGACACCCAGGTCCCTCTCTGCAGAGCTCCTCTCCAGCAGGTCATCCCCCAGCCTGTACCGGTGCATGCAATTATTCCTCCCTAGGTGCAAGACTCTACACTTGCTTTTGTTAAACCTCATCTGGTTTCTTACTGCCCAGCTCTCCAACCTGTCCAGGTCTTGCTGAATGGCAGCACAGCCATCGGGTGTGTCAGCCAATCCTCCCAACTTCGTATCATCAGCAAACTTGCTGAGGGTGGCCACTATCCCCTCATCAAGGTCATTGATGAAGATGTTGAACAAGACCGGACCCAGCACCGACCCCTGGGGAACACCGCTGGTTACAGGTCTCCAACCAGACTCTACACCACCAACAACAACCCTCTACGCTCTGCCAGTCAGCCAGTTCTCAACCCACCTCACTGTCCACTCATCTATTTTATGTTGATTGTTGATCTATGGTAATTTCCAGAAGCTGTATTCTTTATTTATTCATCATCATAATGGTAATTCAATACTGTTGATATGTAAATGAAGGGACTTTTTTCTCTTCCATGGGCGGAAGTGAAGGAGGACGTGATCTCCAAAGGCAGAACTGCTCCTGAGCAGAGAAGTGAGAGGGACTGTGCTCACGGGACTGGCACTCAGAAGCCTCCCACCCATCATCTGGCTCTGTCCTGGGCTCCCCACGCTGTTGGTGCCAACCCAACACCCAGCCCACTGCCATCAGATGCCTGGTCCCACTGCTTTGTGCCTACCTGCTCCCACCAGGCTCTGATTTGCAGATAATGGACACTTTTTGCGGTTAATATTTGAATACATCACTTTCCACTTGACCTGTTTCAACAAATTCTTGATGGATATTCAACCTCTTTCCCAAACGGAGCTTATCCTTCAGCTCGAGGAGGAAATGAAACATTGACAAGAAATACGAAACGCAATTCAGGCTCTTTGTGATCAGAATAACTCCCATTGCAGCCAACATGTGGACACCTGCAGAGCTGATGGGCAGCGACCTGGGGCTGGAGAGCATCCCCCCAGTTCTCATTGCTGACACAAGAACAGAGAGCAGCACAGCAGCCCTTGTCCCCTGCACACGCTCTCCCATCCAATTGGGGAGGTACCTGTGCACTTGTTCATCTGGCCATGCCGTTCACTCTGGCATTCCAGAAGGATCTCTCACAGCTTCACAAAAGGAACAGAAGGAGCCCAGGAGCCCCATTTGATGCTGATGCAATAAACGGACTCAAATATATACAATATATATGGACTGGGGTGGCCAGAGGTGTCCCTGATGAATTTAAGGCTAGAAATCAAACTGCTGCAGGATTTGAATCCCTATTCCGCTGGGTGACAATTAACAAAAACGAAGATTGGAGAAACTACATCTACTACAATCAGCAGAGATTTAGGAACTACACAAAGGAGGCAATAAAGGGAATCGCGGAACAATTGGATGCTACAAGCAGGACGGCCTGCAGCCATACAGAATAGGGTCGCCCTAGACATGATACCAGCTGAAAAGGGGTTGCGTGTGCAATGCTGGGCACTCAGTGCTGTGCTTTTATCCCAAATAACACAGCCCCAGATGGCACGATAACTAGAGCACTGCGGGGCTTACTGCTCTGCCCAGGGAATTAGTTTCTGGAATAAACAGCTCCCTCGCTGGGAGTCCTGGTTTGGCAAAGGGAAAGGGATGATTGCGTCCATATTCACTTCTTTGGCTGTGGCAGCAGCAGTCCTGAAGGCCATCGGTTGCTGTGTTACAGAATCACAGAATGGCCAGGGTTGGAAGGGACCTCAAGGATGACGAATCTCCAACCCCCTGCCACACGCAGGGCCACCAACCTCCACATTTCACACTAGACCAGGCTGCTCAGATCCCCCTCCAACCTGGCCTTGAACACCTCCAGGGATGGACGGGGCATCCACAGCCTCTCTGGGCAGCTGTTCCAGCACCTCACCGCTCTCTGTAAAGAACTTCCCCCTGACATCCAACCTCAATCTCCCCTCCCTCAACTTAAAGCCATTTCCCCTCGTCCTGCTGTCACTCACCCTTTCCAAGAGTCGATTCCCCTCCTCCATTTTATCCCCTGCGTGGGGGGTTGGGGCAGCGATTAATAGAAACTGCGCTGCTGAAGCAAACAGCAGTGGAACCACCGCCGCACTCGGATGAAATGATGGTATGGGACGAAATGGAGAGTGAAGAAAGTGAAGAGGGCTTTGGAACCGTACCTCAAAAAGGGGGGATTGCAGAAATTGACGCTTTGAAAGAAGAAGAGGGGGGAGTTGTGGGAACGGAACGTTGCTTCTGCATTTGATATGAAAAAGGAGCGATCGGTTTGAAGAAGTGGAGCATCGTGCGTTTGCATTCTGTAACTCATCCTTGCAAATAGCTGATCTCAGAAGTACAATGCTGTATCTGTCAGCGGCACGTTTCAGAAACATTACTGCTGAATTGTGAGATTAATTCTCCCTCGCAAAACTGCAATAGTTGTTCAATGTTCCAAACAACGCGAGTACAGTGTGCTAAGGATTAGAGAACACATCGTAGAGCTGTTAGGATAAGAAACTCAGCAAAAGAAAGATGCCATCCTAGAGAATTACTTGGATATTTCCTACACCGTCAAGCGGCATTAACAGTAATTAATTTTGTTCAGTAGCAGCAGTTGTTTGGCTGCTTGTATCCCTTACTCTCGGTGCTCTGTGCGCTTTTTTTACCCATCCCCTCACGCACTGTCCCCGTGCTGCAGGAAGCTCTCCCTCTCCTTGCGAGCAGCACCCCGAGGGGACGGGAGCAGCGGTTCCCAGGCGTGTTGCAGCCCGGGTTGGGATCCGAGGGGCACAGGAAGGGGTTGGAGCTGGGACAGAGAGGAAGCGAGCAGAGGAGCTCAGCGTGCTCTGCTGCCCGCTTGGCTCTGTGTAACGCAGCCCGGCCGCGACTGCGTTTCTCCCTCTGGGCCACGGGAGGCACGAGATGACGTCGCTCCGCAGCTGTGCACGCATGGATGGATGGAAGCTTTCAGCTCCCCGATAAGTCCTTCGGAGCGTCTTACTTTCCGCTCCCCTCGCCCTCCCCGGCAGCCCGCAGTTTCCCTTCGGGGACGCAGCAGCAACACCTGCCTCTAGCGGCCCTTTCAGCGTTCCCTTTTGTGCGCCTAGCGCCGGGCTGATGGCTCAGCTGGGGTCGTGCAAACCCCTCTGGAGGCTTTTGTTCGGGCTGTCCCGGCAGCCGCAGATGCCTTTAGCGCTCAGCTGCGGGCCCTGAGCACGTTCGGCATCGGCGCCAGCTCCGGCACTGGGCTGTGTAATGGACGCTGAAAAGCTGACAGCCTGTGGGCTGACTGGAGCACGCGTGGAGAACCGCCCGAGCAGCAGGTCAGCAAAGCGCAGCCCGGGCTGCCTTGTGCAAAGGGCACCCGGTGCTGAGAACGGGCCCTGGAAGCGAGCGCAGGGTGCGTGCTGAGCTGAGTGGGGAGCAGCGCCCCCTGGGGGGGGAGGAGGGAAATGCAGCCGCCGAGGCGTTCTTGGTGCAAGGAGGGAGCGGGGCTTGTTCAGCTTGGAGAACAGAAGGCTCCGGGGAGACCTGATTGTGGCCTTCCAGGACTTGAGGGAAACGCATAGACTGGAGGAGGATCGACTGCTTCCACGGGTGGATAGTGACAGGACAAGAGGGAATGGTTTTAAGTTGAGGCAGGGGAGATTCAGGTTGGATATTAGCAGGAAGTTTTTCACCCAGAGGGTGGTGACACACTGGAAGAGGTTGCCCAGGGAGGTTGTGGATGCCCCATCCCTCGAAGCGTTCGTGGCCACGCTGGATGTGGCTCAGGGCAGCCCGGTTTGATGGATGGCAACCCTGCACACACAGCAGGGGGTTGAATCTAGGTGGCCATTGTGGTCCTTTTCAACCCAGGCCATCGTATAATTCTATGATTACCTTCAGATATTCATTTAACACAACCCCTTAGAGAAGCTCACAAAGCTCCAAACTAATGTTGGGTCTCTTAAAGAAGGTCTGTGTCAGCAAGGTGTCTTGACGTCAGGCTGAGTGGGATCTACAGGTGTTACCTTAAGAGACATCCCTGATTGTTGCGTGACCCTGTCATACAGCCCATTGCTGTGCAGGAGGGCTCAAGGGGCGCTTGGGCTGCTCCCTGTTTAGGGGTCAGATGACTGACTCCTTGCTGTGCATTGCCTTTAGGCATACAGTTCATGTTCCCTCAGCTGTTGAACCGGGTGTCAGTGCTTTCTGCCCCCCAGTTTGAGTCAGCTGTGTGATTTGTAATCAGCTGTAGCTAGAGTGCTGCCCGTGCTGTTGCTGCTTGTGTTCCTGTGCGAGGCCAGCTGTGCCATCCCCCAGGCAGCGTCCTGCAGATGGGCTGTGCAGGGCTGGGCTGGGACAGGCACTGCTGCGTTCCCTCACAGCTCCCCTGCCATTTCTCTTGTCCCTGCAGGCTCCAGTTCAACTTCTGCCTTCCGGGCGTGATCATCTCACCTGCAGGAGAGCAGCAGATGGCCACAGCACATCCATGTCAGGTAGGGGCTGGGGGAAGCAGGCAGGAGAGGCGGAGGGGCGAGGGATGCGAATGCCGGGGGAGAGGGAGGTGCCCTCAGGCAGCACGTGTGTGCTGGGGCCAGAGAAGCGGCTGGGACGGGAGTTTGTGTCCTGTGCGAGCTGCTTCCCTGGGCCTTGGCTGTTCCCAGCAAGGAGCCTCTTTGCTTGCAGGAGCCCGTGAGCTTTGCGGAGGTGGCCGTGTATTTCAGCAGGGAGGAGTGGGCGCTGCTGGACCCTGCGCAGCGAGCGCTCTACCGGGACGTGATGCTGGAGACGTACCAGTGCGTGGCCTCGCTGGGTGAGGGCTTTGCTGCCTTTCCTCCTCGTTAGGGCACCTTTGGCTGTGCAGAATGAGCCTCTGCAGGCAGGGCCTAGAAGAATAGCCGTGCAGTTACATACTGATAACTACGACAGCAACAAAGGAAATACTGAGAAGCATGAGTTTCAGGAGGGATTACTATGCACGGCAGACTCATAAACGCCCCAGGGTCGGTGCTGGCACGCAGGCATCAACCAGAGGGAGAAAACCAGCCCTTCTGTCGGTGCGCCGCATGGTGCCACCAGCTGCAGCTCACACACGACTCCCTGGTTACTCCTTTACCATGTAGGATTTTGCATTCAGTTGCCATAGGCGTTTTGATGCCTTCTTCATTGATATGTTGTCAGAAAAGATACAAGGTGTTCCTTCATAATTTCCAGAGTTGTGAAAGCATTCTTTGCTCCAACGGAAGCTGTGGGCCCAGCGTCATTCAGGCCCAAAGTGTGGTTTCTCCCTGGGGAGGGACACAGAGTGGAGCTGTTGAACAGGCACTGTGCCAGAAGGATGGAAATGTTCTCATCTCCCCTGTTTCTCTCGTTGAAGCTCCACTTGCAGCCCCCAAACCCGTGGTGATCTCCGTGCTTGAAGGAGGAGAAGAGCCCTGGATCCCAGATGTGCGTAGCCCTGAGGCCGTGCCAGGGGACCTCAGCCCAGGTGAGGTGGTGGAGGGAAGAGGTTTGGGGCAGGAAGAGCCATCTCTGTTTGTGTTTTATTTTGGGCACTGTGTGCTATTTCTGGATTTCCTCTTTCGTCCAGCAGGAATTGGGATTACAGATATATTGGAGGATCAGCAGGAAAGTGGTGTGGCTGAAAGGCTGTGGGGTAGTGCTTCTGGGGAAGGAATGAGAAGGGATGTCCAAGGAGGCCTGGAGCAAGGTCAGGGTGAGCACATCAAGAAGCCCCAGGGAAAGTGTCTGCGAAAGACAGGAAGCATCCCACTGGACTTCAGCATAGGTCAGAAGCAGCCTGAAGAACCCAGGAGCAAGGACGTGTGCCAGAAGAAAAAGCAGAATCCATGCGCCGAGTGTGGAAATAGCTTTGAAAAAGATTCCAGCATCATTAACCACCAGTGCATACGCTCAGCAATGAGTCCATACAAGTGCTCTGATTGTGGGAGGAGCTTCAGATGGAGATCCCGACTCACGTACCACCAACGCGTCCACACAGGAGAGAAACCATTTCGGTGTCCTGAGTGTGGGAAGAGCTTCAGAAGCAGTTCTAAGTTGAGGCTGCACCAGCGTGTACACACAGGAGAGAAACCCTACAAGTGCTCTGAGTGTGGGAAGAGCTTCAAAAGCAGTTATAACTTGAAGCTGCACCAGCGTGTACACACAGGAGAGAAACCCTACAAGTGCTCTGAGTGTGGGAAGAGCTTCAAAAGCGGCTCTGAATTGAAGCTTCACCAGCGCATCCACACAGGGGAGAGACCCTACAAGTGCTCTGAGTGTGGGAAGAGCTTCAGAAGCAGTAAGGCACTGAAGCTGCACCAGCGTGTACGCACAGGAGAGAAACCCTACAAGTGCTCTGAGTGTGGGAAGAGCTTCAAAAGCAGTTCTAAATTGAAGCTGCACCAGCGTGTACACACAGGAGAGAAACCCTACAAGTGCTCTGAGTGTGGGAAGAGCTTCAAAAGCAGCTCTGAATTGAAGTGCCACCAGCGCATCCACACAGGGGAGAGACCCTACAAGTGTCCGGAGTGTGGGAAGAGCTTCAGAAACAGTAATGCACTGAAGCTGCACCAGCGTGTACACACAGGAGAGAAACCCTACAAGTGCTCTGAGTGTGGGAAGAGCTTCAAAAGCAGCTCTGAATTGAAGCTGCACCACCGTATACACACAGGGGAGAGACCCTTTCAGTGTCCTGAGTGTGGGAAGAGCTTCATAAAAAGTTCTGATTTGAAGGAACACCAGCGCATCCACACAGGGGAGAGACCTTTTCAGTGTCCTGAGTGTGAGAAGAGCTTTAAACACAGATCTAGTCTCAACATCCACCAGCACATCCACAGCGCACGCAGGCTGTAGAAGCATCTCAAGACGCTGGGAACCTTCAAAAGCAGTTGCAGTCTCGTTACCTACCAGCACAGCCACACAAGATACAGAGCCTGCAGACACATGAACGTGGGAAGAGCTTCAGCCAGAGCCCCAGCTTGGTGACCAACTATGGCTTTGTGTGGTGATGGACCTTACAAATCCCTTGAGTCGAGGAAGAGCTCTGTGGCCAAACTGAATCCTCTTTCTCCTTCTTCCCATGAGAATTATGCGTATTGCTCTCCTCCAGCTGCAGTTGCTGTGTTGAGTGGCCATAGAAAGGAGAATCCAGGGTGGGATGTGTCACAGCCACAGGAAACCCTCTGCCAGCTGGCACATTTCTGCCAGGGCTGTGTGCAAGGAGAGTCACCTCTTACCTTCCCTGTAGAAACTCCTCTGCTGTGGGGCAGCAGGTGAGGACCCAAAGGAGACCTCAGCTGGCCGATATGTCACCAGGAAGGAAGAAATCCTGTCTGCAGGGTGTTTGGGAAGAGCTTCATCTGGAACTCTACCGTCAGTAGTCCCCAGAGAAGCAACCAGGGGAGTCCCTATGAGTGCCTTGACTGCAGGAAGAGGTCTGTCCAGAGCTGGGAGCTCAACACACACCAGTGGATCCACGTGAGGAACCCTACAAATGTGCAGCGTGCAAGAAGAGCTTTGGCCACAGCTGGAACCTGCTGAGGTACCGGAGTGTCTGCACTTGGGTGAAGTCCAATGCGTGCCTGCACCAGTGAGTTCACGTGGCAGGAAGCCTTAGAACTGCCTCGAGTGTCAGAAGGGCTTTGTGCAGAGGGCAGAGCTCCTCACTGGCCCTGCAGGTGTTTTTGGTGCAACGCTGGCACCCTCTGCAGAAGGGACTTAAGCCTTCCCTTCAGATGGCCTTTCCTTGCTGCCCTAAGCAGTTCTCTCTCCATGCCCGCTTTCCTCTTCTGCTCTTCCTGCCAGCAGCTTTTTGATGCCGTTTCCTAAGGAGAAGCGGCTGTGCAGGGATGTTCTGTGTGTCTGTGCCTGTGTTGCTCTCAGTGATTTGTGAGTGCTCTGATGAATCTGGGAGAAGGGTCAGGAGAGCAGTACTGTGACTCTTGGAGGTTTTCTGAGAGCCATTTGTAGTGGAAAGGGAAGGGGGTGAATAAAGTAGCTGAGTTGTTCTGAAGCTTTCTTCACTGTAGTCTTGTTTTTTGTTCTGAAAACAAATGTCAGCACGGGGAATGAAGAGAGGGAAAGGTGCAAGCAGGATTTGGTTTTGGTGCCTCCTCCAGCCCAGTGCTTGCTTTTGGGAAGGCATTTCTTTCACACAACCCCATCATCCTTCCTAACCGTGCTGCACGTTGGTTCTACTGCTCTTCTCGAATGCTTTAATCAGCTGGTCAGAGCAGCTGTGTGACACCAAGCCTTGTTTGTCTGCAATAAAACTCCAAAAAGCTGAGCTTGTTCTTCCTCAGTGCACCATCCCAAGTTTCTGGAGGTGGTGGGAGCAGAAGGCAATGCAAACCCACGCGGTGCACAAGCGGCTCATCCCCAGAGCACAGAGATATCAGAGTGCTCTCCAGTGCATGCCTGCCTTGCAAGTGATCCCTTTTGAGCTTGAAGGTTTTTGCTTTGTGTCCTGGTTTTATGTTTTTTTGATTTTCAGTATTCCACATCAGAACATCACGTACTGGAATTAGAGTGTTAATGCTCTAATTCTACGTACCTGTCCCTATGCATTACGGAAGTCATGGGATCTGACCCTTGTGGGTGGGGCGGTCTCTCACTGCCTGGCAGTGGGTGCTGGAGGTGCTTTCCTGGCCATTCCAAGCTTTTCAGGTTTGACTCAGTCTCGGGAACTCTCTCTCATATCTTATTTGATTTATTAGTCTCAATTTCAATTAGATGTATTATATTGTTATCTTGTATTCTGATATCATAGTTAGTAAAATAAGTTTTCCTCCATAGATTGTTGCCGCTGTTTTTTTTCCTCCCTTCCTTCCTTCCATTTTTGTGGGGCCAGGCGGGGGGAGGGGGGGAATGGGGAGGGCATGGGCCGACTGCCCCCTGTCACGGGCATAGATTGATCTAGTTAACTTCGTGACAGATTTTGGTGGAGAATGCGGGCATAGCTGCTTTTTGGCTCTTAGAACGAATCTGCTCTTAGAGAGCTTCGTTAGGGAGCATTATCAGTAGTTCAGGTTTTTGTGCTGGAAAACTTGACCTTGAAAGACCAGGTGTAGTGCCAGTATTCTGGGATATTTGTAAACTTTGAGCACTGCTCAGTCTGGGTAGTGCCTTTTTTTCTTTCCCCCCTCTCTTGTTAGCTTCAATTCATTAACCCCTTTTGAGCAGAAACCAGCGATGAACCCACTCTTTATCGTGGGAGTGCTGAGTAAGGGATTAAAAGCTGTGGTGTTACCCACTGGCCAATCATCAATGTCATAATTACTTGCTGTGGAATTGTGTTCATATATAACCACATAAGGGCACTGACGGAGACGCCTGTATGGTACCTATATTGGTACCTGTTTGCGATGTGGTACGATGTGAGTTTTGATACTTGCATCCTGGCTGGAATGGCTAATTTTACAAGCAACTACATCCCAAATGGAATAGCTAATTTTACAAACCACACGATGTTCAAACCAGCTTCCAGGCTTTCCTCTCGGTTTATCAGACGTTTTTCCAATGCTGAGTTAATTCTCATGCTTGTGGGCGTATCAGTCCTGTTCATATCAGTCTCTCTGAATGTATTCCAATGCAGGAATAGTAAGCAGAAGGAGTCTCCTCCAGAACCAGAGAATGCTGACTGGCAGGGAATATGGAGAGGTTTAGGAAAAATCTTAGAAGCATGGGGACCCGCAATGTCATGGGATTTCACTCTTGAGCACCTGTGGGATCCCCGGAAACTTGGCCAGTATTTGAGACAGGGGCAGTGCGGCTTAGGTAAATCTAAGGAGGTACAACTTATTTGGGGTGTGGCTTGTGCTTACCGTGCCCTATATAATACTGTTTTGGGGAGAGAGAGTTTCCGAGCTGAGGTTCAAGCCAAAGGGGAGAATCTCCAAGTCAAATCTGATCAATTACAGGAGACACCAATAACAATATCAGTCGCCCCTGTGGAGGGCAAGAAATGGAAACGAGTGTCCTCGCGTCTAGAACGGAAAAAAGAAGAAGAGGAGGAGGAGGTGGAGGAAGATCCAGGTGAGGGGCCCTCCTCGGAACGATCAACATCACAAAAATACCAGCTTTCTCCCCAAATTTATGGCATTTTCTTCCGGAAATCCCAGCTTTCTCCCAAATTTATGGCGTTTTCTCACAGAAATTGATCACTTTCAACCAAGTCTTTTATATTTTCGCCCAGAAATACCATTTTTCTGCAAATTACATGGCATTTTCTCACAGAAATCCCAGCTTTCTCCCAAAATTTATGGCGTTTTCTCACAGAAATACCACTTTTCTCACAAATTTATGGCGTTTTCTCACAAAAATTCATCACTTTCAACCCAGTCTGTTATATTTTCTCACAGAAATACCACTTTTCTCCCAAAATTGATGCCATTTTCTCCCAGAAATCCCAGCTTTCTCCCAAATTTATGGCATATTCTCACAGAAATACCAGCATTCTCCCAAAATTTATGGCATTTTCTCACAGAAATAACACTTTTCTCACAAAATTATGGCATTTTCTCACAGAAATAACACTTTTCTCCCAAATTGATGGCATTTTCTCACAGAAATACCACATTTCCCCCCCAAATTATGGCCTTTTATCACAAAAATCCCAGCTTTCTCCCCAAATTTATGGCATTTTCTCACAGAAATAACACTTTTCTCACAAAATTATGGCATTTTCTCACGCAAACACCACTTTTCTCTCAAAATTTATGGCATTTACTCCCAGCAATCCCAGCTTTCTCCCAGAATTATGGCATTTCCTCACAGAAATACCACTTTTCTCCCCAAATTGATCACATTTTCTCCCAGAAATCCCAGCTTTCTCCCGAATTTATTGTGTTTTCTCACAGAAATCCCAGCTTTCTCCAAAATTTATGGTGTTTTCTCACAGAAATACCACTTTGCTCCCAAAATTTATGGCATTTCCTCACAGAAATACCAGCTTTCTCCCAAAATTTATGGCGTTTTATCACAGAAATAACAGTTTTCTGCCAAATAGATGGCATTTTCTTTCTGAAATCCCAGCTTTCTCCCAAAATTGATGCCGTTTTCTCACATAAATACCACATTTCCCCCCCAAATTATGGCGTTTTCTCACGGAAATACCACTTTTCTCCCCAAATTAATGGCATCTTCTCACAAAAAAAACAGCTTTCTCACAAAATTGATGGCATTTTCTCACAGAAATACCACTTTTCTCCCAAAATTGATGGCCTTTTATCACAAAAATCCCAGCTTTCTCCCAAATTTGTGGCATCTTCTCACAAAAATACCATTTTGCTCCCCAAATTCAGGGTGTTTTACACAGAAATACCACTTTTCTCCCAAATTTTTTGGCGTTTTCTCACAGAATCCCAGCTTTCTTCCAAAATTTACAGCATTTTCTCACAGAAATACCACTTTTCTCCCAAAATTATGGCATTTTCTCACAGAAATCCCAGCTTTCTCCCAAATTTATGGCATTTTCTCACAAAAATACCAGTTCGCTCCCAAAATTTAGGGTGTTTTACACAGAAAAACCACTTTTCTCCTAAAATTGATGGCCTTTTCTCACAAAAATCCCAGCCTTCTCCCCAAATTTATGGCATTTTCTCGCAGAAATCCCAGCTTTCTCCCAAAATTATGGCATTTTCTCACAGAAATTCATCACTTTCAACCTAGTCTTTTATACTTTCTCACAGAAATACCACTTTTCTCCCAAATTTATGGCATTTTCTCGCAGAAATCCCAGCTTTCTTCCAAAATTTATGGCATTTCCTCACAGTTTTTTCAACTTTTCTCCAGTTTATGTAATACTATCCTCCAGAAATACCTGTTCCCTCCCAAATAGCTGCCATTTTATCAAAGCAATTTCAGTTTTCTCCCAAACACGTGGCATTTTCTCACAGAAATACCACTTTTCTCCCAAATTTATGGCATTTTCTCACAGAAATACCACTTTTCTCCCAAATTTATGGCATTTTCTCCCACAAATATCAGATTTCCCCCCAAACAGCTGGCATTTTCACCCAGAAGTACAGCTTTTCGCTCCTAGATACAACATTTCCTCCCGAATACATGGCATTTTATCCCAGAAATCTCTCTTTTCTCCAACATACGTCATATTTTTGCCCGGAAATACCACTTTTCTCCCAAAATTGATGGTATTTTCTCACAGAAATACCACTTTTCTCCCAAAATTGATCACGTTTTCTCACAGAAATCCCAGCTTTCTCCCAAATTTATGGCGTTTTCTCACAGAAATCCCAGCTTTCTCCAAAATTTATGGTGTTTTCTCACAGAAATACCACTTTGCTCCCAAATTTATGGCATTTCCTCACAGAAATACCAGCTTTCTCCCAAAATTTATGGCGTTTTATCACAGAAATAACAGTTTTCTGCCAAATAGATTGCATTTTCTTTCTGAAATCCCAGCTTTCTCCCCGAATTGATGGCATTTTCTCACAGAAATACCACTTTTCTCCCAAAATTGATCACGTTTTCTCACAGAAATCCCAGCTTTCTCCCAAATTTATGGCATTTTCTCACAAAAATACCAGTTCGCTCCCAAAATTCAGGGTGTTTTACACAGAAATACCACTTTTCTCCTAAAATTGATGGCCTTTTATCACAGAAATCCCAGCTTTCTCCCCAAATTTATGGCATTTTCTCGCAGAAATCCCAGCTTTCTCCCAAAATTAATGGCATTTTCTCACAGAAATTCATCACTTTCAACCAAGTCTTTTATACTTTCTCACAGAAATACCACTTTTCTCCCAAATTTATGGCATTTTTTCTCAGAAATCCCAGCTTTCTCCCAAAATTGATGGCCTTTTATCACAAAAATCCCAGCTTTCTCCCCAAATTTATGGCATTTTCTCACAGAAATAACACTTTTCTCACAAAATTATGGCATTTTCTCACACAAACACCACTTTGCTCCCCAAATTTATGGCATTTTCTCACAGAAATCCCAGCTTTCTCCCAAATTTATGGCATTTCCTCACAGAAATACCACTTTTCTCCCCAAATTGATCACGTTTTCTCCCAGAAATCCCATCTTTCTCCCGAATTTATGGTGTTTTCTCACAGAAATCCCAGCTTTCTCCCAAATTTATGGTGTTTTCTCACAGAAATACCACTTTGCTCCCAAATTGATGGCATTTCCTCACAGAAATACCAGCTTTCTCCCAAATTCATGGCGTTTTATCACAGAAATAACAGTTTTCTGCCAAATAGATGGCATTTTCTTTCTGAAATCCCAGCTTTCTCCCAAAATTGATGGCCTTTTCTCACAGAAATACCACTTTTCTCACAAATTTATGGCGTTTTCTCACAAAAATTCATCACTTTCAACCCAGTCTGTTATATTTTCTCACAGAAATACCACTTTTCTCCCAAAATTGATGCCATTTTCTCCCAGAAATCCCAGCTTTCTCCCAAACTTATGGCATATTCTCACAGAATACCAGCATTCTCCCAAAATTTATGGCATTTTCTCACAGAAATAACACTTTTCTCACAAAATTATGGCATTTTCTCACAGAAATAACACTTTTCTCCCAAATTGATGGCATTTTCTCACAGAAATACCACATTTCCCCCCCAAATTATGGCCTTTTATCACAAAAATCCCAGCTTTCTCCCCAAATTTATGGCATTTTCTCACAGAAATAACACTTTTCTCACAATTTTATGGCATTTTCTCACGCAAACACCACTTTTCTCCCAAAATTTATGGCATTTACTCCCAGCAATCCCAGCTTTCTCCCAGAATTATGGCATTTCCTCACAGAAATACCACTTTTCTCCCCAAATTGATCACATTTTCTCCCAGAAATCCCAGCTTTCTCCCGAATTTATTGTGTTTTCTCACAGAAATCCCAGCTTTCTCCCAAAATTGATGGCCTTTTCTCACAGAAATACCACTTTGCTCCCAAAATTTATGGCATTTCCTCACAGAAATACCAGCTTTCTCCCAAAATTTATGGCGTTTTATCACAGAAATAACAGTTTTCTGCCAAATAGATGGCATTTTCTTTCTGAAATCCCAGCTTTCTCCCAAAATTGATGCCGTTTTCTCACATAAATACCACATTTCCCCCCCAAATTATGGCGTTTTCTCACGGAAATACCACTCTTCTCCCCAAATTAATGGCATCTTCTCACAAAAAAAACAGCTTTCTCACAAAATTGATGGCATTTTCTCACAGAAATACCACTTTTCTCCCAAAATTGATGGCCTTTTATCACAAAAATCCCAGCTTTCTCCCAAATTTGTGGCATCTTCTCACAAAAATACCATTTTGCTCCCCAAATTCAGGGTGTTTTACACAGAAATACCACTTTTCTCCCAAATTTTTTGGCGTTTTCTCACAGAATACCAGCTTTCTCCCAAAATTTACAGCATTTTCTCACAGAAATACCACTTTTCTCAAAAATTATGGCATTTTCTCACAGAAATCCCAGCTTTCTCCCAAATTTATGGCATTTTCTCACAAAAATACCAGTTCGCTCCCAAAATTCAGGGTGTTTTACACAGAAATACCACTTTTCTCCTAAAATTGATGGCCTTTTATCACAGAAATCCCAGCTTTCTCCCAAATTTATGGCATTTTCTCGCAGAAATCCCAGCTTTCTCCCAAAATTAATGGCATTTTCTCACAGAAATTCATCACTTTCAACCAAGTCTTTTATACTTTCTCACAGAAATACCACTTTTCTCCCAAATTTATGGCATTTTTTCTCAGAAATCCCAGCTTTCTCCCAAAATTGATGGCCTTTTATCACAAAAATCCCAGCTTTCTCCCCAAATTTATGGCATTTTTTGACAGAAATACCACTTTTCTCACAAAATTATGGCATTTTCTCACACAAACACCACTTTGCTCCCCAAATTTATGGCATTTTCTCACAGAAATCCCAGCTTTCTCCCAAATTTATGGCATTTCCTCACAGAAATACCACTTTTCTCCCAAAATTAATGCCATTTTCTCCCAGAAATCCCAGCTTTCTCCCGAATTTATGGTGTTTTCTCACAGAAATCCCAGCTTTCTCCCAAATTTATGGTGTTTTCTCACACAAATACAACTTTGCTCCCAAATTTATGGCATTTCCTCACAGAAATACCAGCTTTCTCCCAAATTCATGGCGTTTTATCACAGAAATAACAGTTTTCTGCCAAATAGATGGCATTTTCTTTCTGAAATCCCAGCTTTCTCCCAAAATTGATGGCATTTTCTCACAGAAATACCACTTTTCTCCCAAAATTGATGCCATTTTTTCACAGAAATACCACTTTTCTCCCAAAATTATGGCATTTTCTCACAAAAATACCAGTTCGCTCCTAAAATTTAGGGTGTTTTACACAGAAAAACCACTTTTCTCCCAAAATTGATGGCCTTTTCTCACAGAAATCCCATCTTTCTCCCCAAATTTATGGCATTTTCTCACAGAAATCCCAGCTTTCTCCCAAAATTATGGCATTTTCTCACAGAAATTCATCACTTTCAACCAAGTCTTTTATACTTTCTCACAGAAATACCACTTTTCTCCCAAATTTATGGCATTTTTTCTCAGAAATCCCAGCTTTCTCCCAAAATTGATGGCCTTTTCCTCACAGTTTTTTCAACTTTTCTCCAGTTTATGTAATACTATCCTCCAGAAATACCTGTTCCCTCCCAAATAGCTGCCATTTTATCAAAGCAATTTCAGTTTTCTCCCAAACGCGTGGCATTTTCTCACAGAAATACCATTTTTCTCCCAAATTTATGGCATTTTCTCACAGAAATAACACTTTTCTCCCAAATTTATGGCATTTTCTCACAGAAATACCACATTTCCCCCCCAAATTATGGCCTTTTATCACAAAAATCCCAGCTTTCTCCCCAAATTTATGGCATTTTCTCACAGAAATAACACTTTTCTCACAAAATTATGGCATTTTCTCACGCAAACACCACTTTTCTCCCAAAATTTATGGCATTTACTCCCAGCAATCCCAGCTTTCTCCCAGAATTATGGCATTTCCTCACAGAAATACCACTTTTCTCCCCAAATTGATCACATTTTCTCCCAGAAATCCCAGCTTTCTCCCGAATTTATTGTGTTTTCTCACAGAAATCCCAGCTTTCTCCCAAAATTGATGGCCTTTTATCACAAAAATCCCAGCTTTCTCCCCAAATTTATGGCATTTTCTCACAGAAATCCCAGCTTTCTCCCAAATTTATGGCATTTCCTCACAGAAATACCACTTTTCTCCCAAATTTAATGCCATTTTCTCCCAGAAATCCCAGCTTTCTCCCGAATTTATGGTGTTTTCTCACAGAAATCCCAGCTTTCTCCCAAATTTATGGTGTTTTCTCACACAAATACAACTTTGCTCCCAAATTTATGGCATTTCCTCACAGAAATACCACTTTTCTCCCAAAATTGATGCCATTTTCTCCCAGAAATTTCAGCTTTCTCCCGAAATTTATGGCGTTTTCTCACAGAAATCCCAGCTTTCTCCCAAATTTATGGTGTTTTCTCACAGAAATACCACTTTGCTCCCAAATTTATGGCATTTCCTCACAGAAATACCAGCTTTCTCACAAAATTTATGGCGTTTTATCACAGAAATAACAGTTTTCTGCCAAATAGATGGCATTTTCTTTCTGAAATCCCAGCTTTCTCCCAAAATTGATGGCATTTTCTCACAGAAATACCACTTTTCTCCCAAAATTTACGGCATTTTCTCACAGAAATCCCAGCTTTCTCCCAAATTTATGGCATTTTCTCACAAAAATACCAGTTCGCTCCCAAAATTTAGGGTGTTTTACACAGAAAAACCACTTTTCTCCCGAAATTGATGGCCTTTTCTCACAGAAATCCCAGCTTTCTCCCCAAATTAATGGCATTTTCTCACAGAAATTCATCACTTTCAACCAAGTCTTTTATACTTTCTCACAGAAATACCACTTTTCTCCCAAATTTATGGCATTTTCTCTCAGAAATCCCAGCTTTCTCCCAAAATTTATGGCATTTCCTCACAGTTTTTTCAACTTTTCTCCAGTTTATGTAATACTATCCTCCAGAAATACCTGTTCCCTCCCAAATAGCTGCCATTTTATCAAAGCAATTTCAGTTTTCTCCCAAACACGTGGCATTTTCTCACAGAAATACCACTTTGCTCCCAAATTTATGGCATTTTCTCCCACAAATATCAGATTTCCCCCCAAACAGCTGGCATTTTCACCCAGAAATACAGCTTTTCGCTCCTAGATACGACATTTCCTCCCGAATACATGGCATTTTATCCCAGAAATCTCTCTTTTCTCCAACATACGTCATATTTTTGCCCGGAAATACCAGCTTTCTCCCAAAATTGATGGCATTTTCTCACAGAAATACCAGCTTTCTCCCAAAATTGATGGCATTTTCTCACAGAAATACCACTTTTCTCCCAAAATTGATCACGTTTTCTCACAGAAATCCCAGCTTTCTCCCAAATTTATGGCGTTTTCTCACAGAAATCCCAGCTTTCTCCAAAATTTATGGTGTTTTCTCACAGAAATAACACTTTGCTCCCAAATTTATGGCATTTCCTCACAGAAATACCGGCTTTCTCCCAAAATTTATGGCCTTTTCTCACAGTTTTTTCAACTTTCCTCCAGTTTATGTAATACTATCCTCCAGAAATACCTGTTCCCTCCCAAATAGCTGCCATTTTATCAAAGCAATTTCAGTTTTCTCCCAAACACGTGGCATTTTCTCACAGAAATACCACTTTTCTCCCAAAATTATGGCATTTTCTCACAGAAATACCAGCTTTCTCCCAAAATTTATGGCATTTTCTCACAGAAATCCCAGCTTTCTCCCAAATTTACGGCATTTTCTCACAAAAATACCAGTTCGCTCCCAAAATTTAGGGTGTTTTACACACAAATACCACTTTGCTCCCAAATTTTTTGGCATTTTCTCACAGAAATACCACTTTTCTCCCAAAATTGATGGCTTTTTATCACAAAAATACCATTTTTCTCACAAAATTTATGGCATTTCCTCACAGAAATACCAGCTTTCTCCAAAATTATGCCATTTTATCACAGAAATACCACTTTTCTCCCAAAATTTACGGCATTTTCTCACAGAAATCCCTGCTTTCTCCCCAAATTTATGGCATTTTCTCACAGAAATAACACTTTTCTCACAAAATTATGGCATTTTCTCACACAAACACCACTTTGCTCCCCAAATTTATGGCATTTTCTCACAGAAATCTCAGCTTTCTCCCAAATTTATGGCATTTCCTCACAGAAATACCAGCTTTCTCCCAAAATTTATGGCGTTTTATCACAGAAATAACAGTTTTCTGCCAAATAGATGGCATTTTCCTTCTGAAATCCCAGCTTTCTCCCAAAATTGATGGCATTTTCTCACAGAAATACCACATTTCTCCCAAAATTGATCACGTTTTCTCCCAGGAATCCCAGCTTTCTCCCAAATTTATGGCATTTTCTCACAAAAATACCAGTTCGCTCCCAAAATTTAGGGTGTTTTACACAGAAAAACCACTTCTCTCCCAAAATTGATGGCCTTTTCTCACAGAAATCCCAGCTTTCTCCCCAAATTTATGGCATTTTCTCGCAGAAATCCCAGCTTTCTCCCAAAATTAATGGCATTTTCTCACAGAAATTCATCACTTTCAACCTACTCTTTTATACTTTCTCACAGAAATACCACTTTTCTCCCAAATTGATGGCATTTTCTCCCACAAATATCAGATTTCCCCCCAAACATCTGGCATTTCCACCCAGAAATACAGCTTTTCGCTCCTAGATACGACATTTCCTCCCGAATACATGGCATTTTATCCCAGAAATCTCTCTTTTCTCCCACATACGTCATATTTTTGCCCGGAAATACCAGCTTTCTCCCAAAATTTATGGCATTTTCTCACAGAAATACCAGCTTTCTCCCAAAATTTATGGTATTTTCTCACAGAAATACCACTTTGCTCCCAAAATTGATCACGTTTTCTCACAGAAATCCCAGCTTTCTCCCAAATTTATGGCATTTTCTCACAAAAATACCAGTTCGCTCCCAAAATTTAGGGTGTTTTACACACAAATACCACTTTGCTCCCAAATTTTTTGGCATTTTCTCACAGAATACCAGCTTTCTCCCAAAATTTACAGCATTTTCTCACAGAAATACCACTTTTCTCCCAAAATTGATGGCTTTTTATCACAAAAATACCATTTTTCTCACAAAATTTATGGCATTTCCTCACAGAAATACCAGCTTTCTCCAAAATTATGCCATTTTCTCACAGAAATACCACTTTTCTCCCAAAATTGATGGCATTTTCTCCCAGAAATCCCGGTTTTCTCCCAAATTTATGGCATCTTCTCACAAAAATACCAGTTTGCTCCCAAATTTTAGGGTGTTTTACACAGAAATACCACTTTTCTCCCAAAATTGATGGCCTTTTCTCACAAAAATCCCAGCTTTCTCACAAAATTTATGGCATTTTCTCGCAGAAATCCCAGCTTTCTCCCAAATTTATGGCATTTTCTCACAAAAATACCATTTTGCTCCCAAAATTCAGGGTGTTTTACACAGAAAAACCACTTTTCTCCCAAAATTGATGGCCTTTTATCACAAAAATACCAGCTTTCTCCCCAAATTTATGGCATTTTCTCACAGAAATAACACTTTTCTCACAAAATTATGGCATTTTCTCACACAAACACCACTTTGCTCCCAAAATTTATGGCCTTTTCTCACAGAAATCCCAGCTTTCTCCCAAATTTATGGCATTTCCTCACAGAAATACCACTTTTCTCCCAAAATTGATGCCATTTTCTCCCAGAAATTTCAGCTATCTCCCGAAATTTATGGCGTTTTCTCACAGAAATCCCAGCTTTCTCCCAAATTTATGGTGTTTTCTCACAGAAATACCACTTTGCTCCCAAATTTATGGCATTTCCTCACAGAAATACCAGCTTTCTCACAAAATTTATGGCGTTTTATCACAGAAATAACAGTTTTCTGCCAAATAGATGGCATTTTCTTTCTGAAATCCCAGCTTTCTCCCAAAATTGATGGCATTTTCTCACAGAAATACCACTTTTCTCCCAAAATTTACGGCATTTTCTCACAGAAATCCCAGCTTTCTCCCAAATTTATGGCATTTTCTCACAAAAATACCAGTTCGCTCCCAAAATTTAGGGTGTTTTACACAGAAATACCACTTTTCTCCCAAAATTGATGGCCTTTTCTCACAGAAATCCCAGCTTTCTCCCCAAATTTATGGCATTTTCTCGCAGAAATCCCAGCTTTCTCCCAAAATTATGGCATTTCCTCACAGAAATACCAGTGTGCTCCCAAAATTGATGCCATTTTCTCCCAGAAATTTCAGCTTTCTCCCGAAATTTATGGCGTTTTCTCACAGAAATCCCAGCTTTCTCCCAAATTTATGGTGTTTTCTCACAGAAATACCACTTTGCTCCCAAATTTATGGCATTTCCTCACAGAAATACCAGCTTTCTCACAAAATTTATGGCGTTTTATCACAGAAATAACAGATTTCTGCCAAATAGATGGCATTTTCTTTCTGAAATCCCAGCTTTCTCCCAAAATTGATGGCATTTTCTCACAGAAATACCACTTTTCTCCCAAAATTTACGGCATTTTCTCACAGAAATCCCAGCTTTCTCCCAAATTTATGGCATTTTCTCACAAAAATACCAGTTCGCTCCCAAAATTTAGGGTGTTTTACACAGAAATACCACTTTTCTCCCAAAATTGATGGCCTTTTCTCACAGAAATCCCAGCTTTCTCCCCAAATTTATGGCATTTTCTCGCAGAAATCCCAGCTTTCTCCCAAAATTATGGCATTTCCTCACAGAAATACCACTTTTCTCACAAAATTGATGCCATTTTCTCCCAGAAATCCCAGCTTTCTCCCCAAATTTATGGCGTTTTCTCACAGAAATACCAGCTTTCTCCCAAAATTTACAGCATTTTCTCACAGAAATAACACTTTTCTCCCAAAATTGATGCCATTTTCTCCCAGAAATCCCAGCTTTCTCCCGAATTTATGGCGTTTTCTCACAGAATCCCAGCTTTCTCCCCAAATTTATGGCATTTTCTCACAGAAATACAAGTTTTCCCCCAAAATTATGGCATTTTCTCACAGAAATCCCAGCTTTCTCCCAAATTTATGGTGTTTTCTCACAGAAATACCACTTTGCTCCCAAATATATGGCATTTTCGCACTGAAATCCCAGCTTTCTCCCCAAATTTATGGCGTTTTCACAGAAATAACAGTTTTCTGCCAAATAGATGGCATTTTCTTTCTGAAATCCCAGCTTTCTCCCCAAAATTGATGGCATTTTCTCACAGAAATACCACTGTTCTCCCAAATTATTGGCCTTTTCTCACAGAAATACCAGATTGCTCCCAAAATTGCTGCCATTTTCTCACAGAAATACCACTTTTCTCTCAAAATTTACGGCATTTACTCCCAGAAATCCCAGCCTTCTCCCAAATTTATGGCATTTTCTCGCAGAAATCCCAGCTTTCTCCCAAAATTTATGGCCTTTTCTCACAGTTTTTTCAACTTTTCTCCAGTTTATGTAATGCTATCCACCAGAAATACCTGTTCCCTCCCAAATAGCTGCCATTTTATCAAAGAAATTTCAGTTTTCTCCTAAAATTCTCCCAAAATTGGGGAGAAAATGCCAAACACGTGGCATTTTCTCACAGAAATACCACTTTTCTCCCAAAATTATGGCATTTTCTCACAGAAATCCCAGCTTTCTCCCCAAATTGATGGCATTTTCTCCCACAAATATCAGATTTCCCCCCAAACAGCTGGCATTTCCACCCAGAAATACAGCTTTTCGCTCCTAGATACGACATTTCCTCCCGAATACATGGCATTTTATCCCAGAAATCTCTCTTTTCTCCCACATACGTCATATTTTTGCCCGGAAATACCAGCTTTCTCCCAAAATTTATGGCATTTTCTCACAGAAATACCAGCTTTCTCCCAAAATTTATGGCATTTTCTCACAGAAATACCACTTTGCTCCCAAAATTGATCACGTTTTCTCACAGAAATCCCAGCTTTCTCCCAAATTTATGGCATTTTCTCACAAAAATACCAGTTCGCTCCCAAAATTTAGGGTGTTTTACACACAAATACCACTTTTCTCCCAAATTTATGGCATTTTCTCTCAGAAATCCCAGCTTTCTCCCAAAATTTATGGCATTTCCTCACAGTTTTTTCAACTTTTCTCCAGTTTATGTAATACTATCCTCCAGAAATACCTGTTCCCTCCCAAATAGCTGCCATTTTATCAAAGCAATTTCAGTTTTCTCCCAAACACGTGGCATTTTCTCACAGAAATACCACTTTGCTCCCAAATTTATGGCATTTTCTCCCACAAATATCAGATTTCCCCCCAAACAGCTGGCATTTTCACCCAGAAATACAGCTTTTCGCTCCTAGATACGACATTTCCTCCCGAATACATGGCATTTTATCCCAGAAATCTCTCTTTTCTCCAACATACGTCATATTTTTGCCCGGAAATACCAGCTTTCTCCCAAAATTGATGGCATTTTCTCACAGAAATACCAGCTTTCTCCCAAAATTTATGGCATTTTCTCACAGAAATACCAGCTTTCTCCCAAAATTTATGGTATTTTCTCACAGAAATACCACTTTTCTCCCAAAATTGATCACGTTTTCTCACAGAAATCCCAGCTTTCTCCCAAATTTATGGCGTTTTCTCACAGAAATCCCAGCTTTCTCCAAAATTTATGGTGTTTTCTCACAGAAATAACACTTTGCTCCCAAATTTATGGCATTTCCTCACAGAAATACCGGCTTTCTCCCAAAATTTATGGCCTTTTCTCACAGTTTTTTCAACTTTCCTCCAGTTTATGTAATACTATCCTCCAGAAATACCTGTTCCCTCCCAAATAGCTGCCATTTTATCAAAGCAATTTCAGTTTTCTCCCAAACACGTGGCATTTTCTCACAGAAATACCACTTTTCTCCCAAAATTATGGCATTTTCTCACAGAAATACCAGCTTTCTCCCAAAATTTATGGCATTTTCTCACAGAAATCCCAGCTTTCTCCCAAATTTACGGCATTTTCTCACAAAAATACCAGTTCGCTCCCAAAATTTAGGGTGTTTTACACAGAAATACCACTTTGCTCCCAAATTTTTTGGCATTTTCTCACAGAAATACCACTTTTCTCCCAAAATTGATGGCTTTTTATCACAAAAATACCATTTTTCTCACAAAATTTATGGCATTTCCTCACAGAAATACCAGCTTTCTCCAAAATTATGCCATTTTATCACAGAAATACCACTTTTCTCCCAAAATTTACGGCATTTTCTCACAGAAATCCCTGCTTTCTCCCCAAATTTATGGCATTTTCTCACAGAAATAACACTTTTCTCACAAAATTATGGCATTTTCTCACACAAACACCACTTTGCTCCCCAAATTTATGGCATTTTCTCACAGAAATCTCAGCTTTCTCCCAAATTTATGGCATTTCCTCACAGAAATACCAGCTTTCTCCCAAAATTTATGGCGTTTTATCACAGAAATAACAGTTTTCTGCCAAATAGATGGCATTTTCCTTCTGAAATCCCAGCTTTCTCCCAAAATTGATGGCATTTTCTCACAGAAATACCACATTTCTCCCAAAATTGATCACGTTTTCTCCCAGGAATCCCAGCTTTCTCCCAAATTTATGGCATTTTCTCACAAAAATACCAGTTCGCTCCCAAAATTTAGGGTGTTTTACACAGAAAAACCACTTCTCTCCCAAAATTGATGGCCTTTTCTCACAGAAATCCCAGCTTTCTCCCCAAATTTATGGCATTTTCTCGCAGAAATCCCAGCTTTCTCCCAAAATTAATGGCATTTTCTCACAGAAATTCATCACTTTCAACCTACTCTTTTATACTTTCTCACAGAAATACCACTTTTCTCCCAAATTGATGGCATTTTCTCCCACAAATATCAGATTTCCCCCCAAACATCTGGCATTTCCACCCAGAAATACAGCTTTTCGCTCCTAGATACGACATTTCCTCCCGAATACATGGCATTTTATCCCAGAAATCTCTCTTTTCTCCCACATACGTCATATTTTTGCCCGGAAATACCAGCTTTCTCCCAAAATTTATGGCATTTTCTCACAGAAATACCAGCTTTCTCCCAAAATTTATGGTATTTTCTCACAGAAATACCACTTTGCTCCCAAAATTGATCACGTTTTCTCACAGAAATCCCAGCTTTCTCCCAAATTTATGGCATTTTCTCACAAAAATACCAGTTCGCTCCCAAAATTTAGGGTGTTTTACACACAAATACCACTTTGCTCCCAAATTTTTTGGCATTTTCTCACAGAATACCAGCTTTCTCCCAAAATTTACAGCATTTTCTCACAGAAATACCACTTTTCTCCCAAAATTGATGGCTTTTTATCACAAAAATACCATTTTTCTCACAAAATTTATGGCATTTCCTCACAGAAATACCAGCTTTCTCCAAAATTATGCCATTTTCTCACAGAAATACCACTTTTCTCCCAAAATTGATGGCATTTTCTCCCAGAAATCCCGGTTTTCTCCCAAATTTATGGCATCTTCTCACAAAAATACCAGTTTGCTCCCAAATTTTAGGGTGTTTTACACAGAAATACCACTTTTCTCCCAAAATTGATGGCCTTTTCTCACAAAAATCCCAGCTTTCTCACAAAATTTATGGCATTTTCTCGCAGAAATCCCAGCTTTCTCCCAAATTTATGGCATTTTCTCACAAAAATACCATTTTGCTCCCAAAATTCAGGGTGTTTTACACAGAAAAACCACTTTTCTCCCAAAATTGATGGCCTTTTATCACAAAAATACCAGCTTTCTCCCCAAATTTATGGCATTTTCTCACAGAAATAACACTTTTCTCACAAAATTATGGCATTTTCTCACACAAACACCACTTTGCTCCCAAAATTTATGGCCTTTTCTCACAGAAATCCCAGCTTTCTCCCAAATTTATGGCATTTCCTCACAGAAATACCACTTTTCTCCCAAAATTGATGCCATTTTCTCCCAGAAATTTCAGCTATCTCCCGAAATTTATGGCGTTTTCTCACAGAAATCCCAGCTTTCTCCCAAATTTATGGTGTTTTCTCACAGAAATACCACTTTGCTCCCAAATTTATGGCATTTCCTCACAGAAATACCAGCTTTCTCACAAAATTTATGGCGTTTTATCACAGAAATAACAGTTTTCTGCCAAATAGATGGCATTTTCTTTCTGAAATCCCAGCTTTCTCCCAAAATTGATGGCATTTTCTCACAGAAATACCACTTTTCTCCCAAAATTTACGGCATTTTCTCACAGAAATCCCAGCTTTCTCCCAAATTTATGGCATTTTCTCACAAAAATACCAGTTCGCTCCCAAAATTTAGGGTGTTTTACACAGAAATACCACTTTTCTCCCAAAATTGATGGCCTTTTCTCACAGAAATCCCAGCTTTCTCCCCAAATTTATGGCATTTTCTCGCAGAAATCCCAGCTTTCTCCCAAAATTATGGCATTTCCTCACAGAAATACCAGTGTGCTCCCAAAATTGATGCCATTTTCTCCCAGAAATTTCAGCTTTCTCCCGAAATTTATGGCGTTTTCTCACAGAAATCCCAGCTTTCTCCCAAATTTATGGTGTTTTCTCACAGAAATACCACTTTGCTCCCAAATTTATGGCATTTCCTCACAGAAATACCAGCTTTCTCACAAAATTTATGGCGTTTTATCACAGAAATAACAGATTTCTGCCAAATAGATGGCATTTTCTTTCTGAAATCCCAGCTTTCTCCCAAAATTGATGGCATTTTCTCACAGAAATACCACTTTTCTCCCAAAATTTACGGCATTTTCTCACAGAAATCCCAGCTTTCTCCCAAATTTATGGCATTTTCTCACAAAAATACCAGTTCGCTCCCAAAATTTAGGGTGTTTTACACAGAAATACCACTTTTCTCCCAAAATTGATGGCCTTTTCTCACAGAAATCCCAGCTTTCTCCCCAAATTTATGGCATTTTCTCGCAGAAATCCCAGCTTTCTCCCAAAATTATGGCATTTCCTCACAGAAATACCACTTTTCTCACAAAATTGATGCCATTTTCTCCCAGAAATCCCAGCTTTCTCCCCAAATTTATGGCGTTTTCTCACAGAAATACCAGCTTTCTCCCAAAATTTACAGCATTTTCTCACAGAAATAACACTTTTCTCCCAAAATTGATGCCATTTTCTCCCAGAAATCCCAGCTTTCTCCCGAATTTATGGCGTTTTCTCACAGAATCCCAGCTTTCTCCCCAAATTTATGGCATTTTCTCACAGAAATACAAGTTTTCCCCCAAAATTATGGCATTTTCTCACAGAAATCCCAGCTTTCTCCCAAATTTATGGTGTTTTCTCACAGAAATACCACTTTGCTCCCAAATATATGGCATTTTCGCACTGAAATCCCAGCTTTCTCCCCAAATTTATGGCGTTTTCACAGAAATAACAGTTTTCTGCCAAATAGATGGCATTTTCTTTCTGAAATCCCAGCTTTCTCCCCAAAATTGATGGCATTTTCTCACAGAAATACCACTGTTCTCCCAAATTATTGGCCTTTTCTCACAGAAATACCAGATTGCTCCCAAAATTGCTGCCATTTTCTCACAGAAATACCACTTTTCTCCCAAAATTTACGGCATTTACTCCCAGAAATCCCAGCCTTCTCCCAAATTTATGGCATTTTCTCGCAGAAATCCCAGCTTTCTCCCAAAATTTATGGCCTTTTCTCACAGTTTTTTCAACTTTTCTCCAGTTTATGTAATGCTATCCACCAGAAATACCTGTTCCCTCCCAAATAGCTGCCATTTTATCAAAGAAATTTCAGTTTTCTCCTAAAATTCTCCCAAAATTGGGGAGAAAATGCCAAACACGTGGCATTTTCTCACAGAAATACCACTTTTCTCCCAAAATTATGGCATTTTCTCACAGAAATCCCAGCTTTCTCCCCAAATTGATGGCATTTTCTCCCACAAATATCAGATTTCCCCCCAAACAGCTGGCATTTCCACCCAGAAATACAGCTTTTCGCTCCTAGATACGACATTTCCTCCCGAATACATGGCATTTTATCCCAGAAATCTCTCTTTTCTCCCACATACGTCATATTTTTGCCCGGAAATACCAGCTTTCTCCCAAAATTTATGGCATTTTCTCACAGAAATACCAGCTTTCTCCCAAAATTTATGGCATTTTCTCACAGAAATACCACTTTGCTCCCAAAATTGATCACGTTTTCTCACAGAAATCCCAGCTTTCTCCCAAATTTATGGCATTTTCTCACAAAAATACCAGTTCGCTCCCAAAATTTAGGGTGTTTTACACACAAATACCACTTTGCTCCCAAATTTTTTGGCATTTTCTCACAGAATACCAGCTTTCTCCCAAAATTTACAGCATTTTCTCACAGAAATACCACTTTGCTCCCAAAATTGATGGCATTTTATCACAAAAATACCATTTTTCTCACAAAATTTATGGCATTTCCTCACAGAAATACCAGCTTTCTCCAAAATTATGCCATTTTCTCACAGAAATACCACTTTTCTCCCAAAATTGATGGCATTTTCTCACAGAAATCCCGGTTTTCTCCCAAATTTATGGCATCTTCTCACAAAAATACCAGTTTGCTCCCAAATTTTAGGGTGTTTTACACAGAAATACCACTTTTCTCCCAAAATTGATGGCCTTTTCTCACAAAAATCCCAGCTTTCTCACAAAATTTATGGCATTTTCTCGCAGAAATCCCAGCTTTCTCCCAAATTTATGGCATTTTCTCACAAAAATACCATTTTGCTCCCAAAATTCAGGGTGTTTTACACAGAAATAACACTTTTCTCCCAAAATTGATGCCATTTTCTCCCAGAAATCCCAGCTTTCTCCCGAATTTATGGCGTTTTCTCACAGAATCCCAGCTTTCTCCCCAAATTTATGGCATTTTCTCACAGAAATACAAGTTTTCCCCCAAAATTATGGCATTTTCTCACAGAAATCCCAGCTTTCTCCCAAATTTATGGTGTTTTCTCACAGAAATACCACTTTGCTCCCAAATATATGGCATTTTCGCACAGAAATCCCAGCTTTCTCCCCAAATTTATGGCGTTTTCACAGAAATAACAGTTTTCTGCCAAATAGATGGCATTTTCTTTCTGAAATCCCAGCTTTCTCCCCAAAATTGATGGCATTTTCTCACAGAAATACCACTGTTCTCCCAAATTATTGGCCTTTTCTCACAGAAATACCAGATTGCTCCCAAAATTGCTGCCATTTTCTCACAGAAATACCACTTTTCTCCCAAAATTTACGGCATTTACTCCCAGAAATCCCAGCCTTCTCCCAAATTTATGGCATTTTCTCGCAGAAATCCCAGCTTTCTCCCAAAATTTATGGCCTTTTCTCACAGTTTTTTCAACTTTTCTCCAGTTTATGTAATGCTATCCACCAGAAATACCTGTTCCCTCCCAAATAGCTGCCATTTTATCAAAGAAATTTCAGTTTTCTCCTAAAATTCTCCCAAAATTGGGGAGAAAATGCCAAACACGTGGCATTTTCTCACAGAAATACCACTTTTCTCCCAAAATTATGGCATTTTCTCACAGAAATCCCAGCTTTCTCCCAAATTGATGGCATTTTCTCCCACAAATATCAGATTTCCCCCCAAACAGCTGGCATTTCCACCCAGAAATACAGCTTTTCGCTCCTAGATACGACATTTCCTCCCGAATACATGGCATTTTAGCCCAGAAATCTCTCTTTTCTCCCACATACGTCATATTTTTGCCCGGAAATACCAGCTTTCTCCCAAAATTTATGGCATTTTCTCACAGAAATACCAGCTTTCTCCCAAAATTTATGGTATTTTCTCACAGAAATACCACTTTGCTCCCAAAATTGATCACGTTTTCTCACAGAAATCCCAGCTTTCTCCCAAATTTATGGCATTTTCTCACAAAAATACCAGTTCGCTCCCAAAATTTAGGGTGTTTTACACACAAATACCACTTTGCTCCCAAATTTTTTGGCATTTTCTCACAGAATACCAGCTTTCTCCCAAAATTTACAGCATTTTCTCACAGAAATACCACTTTGCTCCCAAAATTGATGGCTTTTTATCACAAAAATACCATTTTTCTCACAAAATTTATGGCATTTCCTCACAGAAATACCAGCTTTCTCCAAAATTATGCCATTTTCTCACAGAAATACCACTTTTCTCCCAAAATTGATGGCATTTTCTCACAGAAATCCCGGTTTTCTCCCAAATTTATGGCATTTTCTCACAAAAATACCAGTTCGCTCCCAAATTTTAGGGTGTTTTACACAGAAATACCACCTTTCTCCCAAAATTGATGGCCTTTTCTCACAGAAATCCCAGCTTTCTCACAAAATTTATGGCATTTTCTCGCAGAAATCCCAGCTTTCTCCCAAATTTATGGCATTTTCTCACAAAAATACCATTTTGCTCCCAAAATTCAGGGTGTTTTACACAGAAAAACCACTTTTCTCCCAAAATTGATGGCCTTTTATCACAAAAATACCAGCTTTCTCCCCAAATTTATGGCATTTTCTCACAGAAATAACACTTTTCTCACAAAATTATGGCATTTTCTCACACAAACACCACTTTGCTCCCAAAATTTATGGCCTTTTCTCACAGAAATCCCAGCTTTCTCCCAAATTTATGGCATTTCCTCACAGAAATACCACTTTTCTCCCAAAATTGATGCCATTTTCTCCCAGAAATTTCAGCTTTCTCCCGAAATTTATGGCGTTTTCTCACAGAAATCCCAGCTTTCTCCCAAATTTATGGTGTTTTCTCACAGAAATACCACTTTGCTCCCAAATTTATGGCATTTCCTCACAGAAATACCAGCTTTCTCACAAAATTTATGGCGTTTTATCACAGAAATAACAGTTTTCTGCCAAATAGATGGCATTTTCTTTCTGAAATCCCAGCTTTCTCCCAAAATTGATGGCATTTTCTCACAGAAATACCACTTTTCTCCCAAAATTTACGGCATTTTCTCACAGAAATCCCAGCTTTCTCCCAAATTTATGGCATTTTCTCACAAAAATACCAGTTCGCTCCCAAAATTTAGGGTGTTTTACACAGAAATACCACTTTTCTCCCAAAATTGATGGCCTTTTCTCACAGAAATCCCAGCTTTCTCCCCAAATTTATGGCATTTTCTCGCAGAAATCCCAGCTTTCTCCCAAAATTATGGCATTTCCTCACAGAAATACCACTTTTCTCACAAAATTGATGCCATTTTCTCCCAGAAATCCCAGCTTTCTCCCCAAATTTATGGCGTTTTCTCACAGAAATACCAGCTTTCTCCCAAATTTATGGCATTTTCTCACAGAAATAACACTTTTCTCCCAAAATTGATGCCATTTTCTCCCAGAAATCCCAGCTTTCTCCCGAATTTATGGCGTTTTCTCACAGAATCCCAGCTTTCTCCCCAAATTTATGGCATTTTCTCACAGAAATACAAGTTTTCCCCCAAAATTATGGCATTTTCTCACAGAAATCCCAGCTTTCTCCCAAATTTATGGTGTTTTCTCACAGAAATACCACTTTGCTCCCAAATATATGGCATTTTCGCACAGAAATCCCAGCTTTCTCCCCAAATTTATGGCGTTTTCACAGAAATAACAGTTTTCTGCCAAATAGATGGCATTTTCTTTCTGAAATCCCAGCTTTCTCCCCAAAATTGATGGCATTTTCTCACAGAAATACCACTGTTCTCCCAAATTATTGGCCTTTTCTCACAGAAATACCAGATTGCTCCCAAAATTGCTGCCATTTTCTCACAGAAATACCACTTTTCTCCCAAAATTTACGGCATTTACTCCCAGAAATCCCAGCCTTCTCCCAAATTTATGGCATTTTCTCGCAGAAATCCCAGCTTTCTCCCAAAATTTATGGCCTTTTCTCACAGTTTTTTCAACTTTTCTCCAGTTTATGTAATGCTATCCACCAGAAATACCTGTTCCCTCCCAAATAGCTGCCATTTTATCAAAGAAATTTCAGTTTTCTCCTAAAATTCTCCCAAAATTGGGGAGAAAATGCCAAACACGTGGCATTTTCTCACAGAAATACCACTTTTCTCCCAAAATTATGGCATTTTCTCACAGAAATCCCAGCTTTCTCCCAAATTGATGGCATTTTCTCCCACAAATATCAGATTTCCCCCCAAACAGCTGGCATTTCCACCCAGAAATACAGCTTTTCGCTCCTAGATACGACATTTCCTCCCGAATACATGGCATTTTAGCCCAGAAATCTCTCTTTTCTCCCACATACGTCATATTTTTGCCCGGAAATACCAGCTTTCTCCCAAAATTTATGGCATTTTCTCACAGAAATACCAGCTTTCTCCCAAAATTTATGGTATTTTCTCACAGAAATACCACTTTGCTCCCAAAATTGATCACGTTTTCTCACAGAAATCCCAGCTTTCTCCCAAATTTATGGCATTTTCTCACAAAAATACCAGTTCGCTCCCAAAATTTAGGGTGTTTTACACACAAATACCACTTTGCTCCCAAATTTTTTGGCATTTTCTCACAGAATACCAGCTTTCTCCCAAAATTTACAGCATTTTCTCACAGAAATACCACTTTGCTCCCAAAATTGATGGCTTTTTATCACAAAAATACCATTTTTCTCACAAAATTTATGGCATTTCCTCACAGAAATACCAGCTTTCTCCAAAATTATGCCATTTTCTCACAGAAATACCACTTTTCTCCCAAAATTGATGGCATTTTCTCACAGAAATCCCGGTTTTCTCCCAAATTTATGGCATTTTCTCACAAAAATACCAGTTCGCTCCCAAATTTTAGGGTGTTTTACACAGAAATACCACCTTTCTCCCAAAATTGATGGCCTTTTCTCACAGAAATCCCAGCTTTCTCACAAAATTTATGGCATTTTCTCGCAGAAATCCCAGCTTTCTCCCAAATTTATGGCATTTTCTCACAAAAATACCATTTTGCTCCCAAAATTCAGGGTGTTTTACACAGAAAAACCACTTTTCTCCCAAAATTGATGGCCTTTTATCACAAAAATACCAGCTTTCTCCCCAAATTTATGGCATTTTCTCACAGAAATAACACTTTTCTCACAAAATTATGGCATTTTCTCACACAAACACCACTTTGCTCCCAAAATTTATGGCCTTTTCTCACAGAAATCCCAGCTTTCTCCCAAATTTATGGCATTTCCTCACAGAAATACCACTTTTCTCCCAAAATTGATGCCATTTTCTCCCAGAAATTTCAGCTTTCTCCCGAAATTTATGGCGTTTTCTCACAGAAATCCCAGCTTTCTCCCAAATTTATGGTGTTTTCTCACAGAAATACCACTTTGCTCCCAAATTTATGGCATTTCCTCACAGAAATACCAGCTTTCTCACAAAATTTATGGCGTTTTATCACAGAAATAACAGTTTTCTGCCAAATAGATGGCATTTTCTTTCTGAAATCCCAGCTTTCTCCCAAAATTGATGGCATTTTCTCACAGAAATACCACTTTTCTCCCAAAATTTACGGCATTTTCTCACAGAAATCCCAGCTTTCTCCCAAATTTATGGCATTTTCTCACAAAAATACCAGTTCGCTCCCAAAATTTAGGGTGTTTTACACAGAAATACCACTTTTCTCCCAAAATTGATGGCCTTTTCTCACAGAAATCCCAGCTTTCTCCCCAAATTTATGGCATTTTCTCGCAGAAATCCCAGCTTTCTCCCAAAATTATGGCATTTCCTCACAGAAATACCACTTTTCTCACAAAATTGATGCCATTTTCTCCCAGAAATCCCAGCTTTCTCCCCAAATTTATGGCGTTTTCTCACAGAAATACCAGCTTTCTCCCAAATTTATGGCATTTTCTCACAGAAATAACACTTTTCTCCCAAAATTGATGCCATTTTCTCCCAGAAATCCCAGCTTTCTCCCGAATTTATGGCGTTTTCTCACAGAATCCCAGCTTTCTCCCCAAATTTATGGCATTTTCTCACAGAAATACAAGTTTTCCCCCAAAATTATGGCATTTTCTCACAGAAATCCCAGCTTTCTCCCAAATTTATGGTGTTTTCTCACAGAAATACCACTTTGCTCCCAAATATATGGCATTTTCGCACAGAAATCCCAGCTTTCTCCCCAAATTTATGGCGTTTTCACAGAAATAACAGTTTTCTGCCAAATAGATGGCATTTTCTTTCTGAAATCCCAGCTTTCTCCCCAAAATTGATGGCATTTTCTCACAGAAATACCACTGTTCTCCCAAATTATTGGCCTTTTCTCACAGAAATACCAGATTGCTCCCAAAATTGCTGCCATTTTCTCACAGAAATACCACTTTTCTCCCAAAATTTACGGCATTTACTCCCAGAAATCCCAGCCTTCTCCCAAATTTATGGCATTTTCTCGCAGAAATCCCAGCTTTCTCCCAAAATTTATGGCCTTTTCTCACAGTTTTTTCAACTTTTCTCCAGTTTATGTAATGCTATCCACCAGAAATACCTGTTCCCTCCCAAATAGCTGCCATTTTATCAAAGAAATTTCAGTTTTCTCCTAAAATTCTCCCAAAATTGGGGAGAAAATGCCAAACACGTGGCATTTTCTCACAGAAATACCACTTTTCTCCCAAAATTATGGCATTTTCTCACAGAAATCCCAGCTTTCTCCCCAAATTGATGGCATTTTCTCCCACAAATATCAGATTTCCCCCCAAACAGCTGGCATTTCCACCCAGAAATACAGCTTTTCGCTCCTAGATACGACATTTCCTCCCGAATACATGGCATTTTATCCCAGAAATCTCTCTTTTCTCCCACATACGTCATATTTTTGCCCGGAAATACCAGCTTTCTCCCAAAATTTATGGCATTTTCTCACAGAAATACCAGCTTTCTCCCAAAATTTATGGCATTTTCTCACAGAAATACCACTTTGCTCCCAAAATTGATCACGTTTTCTCACAGAAATCCCAGCTTTCTCCCAAATTTATGGCATTTTCTCACAAAAATACCAGTTCGCTCCCAAAATTTAGGGTGTTTTACACACAAATACCACTTTGCTCCCAAATTTTTTGGCATTTTCTCACAGAATACCAGCTTTCTCCCAAAATTTACAGCATTTTCTCACAGAAATACCACTTTGCTCCCAAAATTGATGGCATTTTATCACAAAAATACCATTTTTCTCACAAAATTTATGGCATTTCCTCACAGAAATCCCAGCTTTCTCCAAAATTATGCCATTTTCTCACAGAAATACCACTTTTCTCCCAAAATTGATGGCATTTTCTCACAGAAATCCCGGTTTTCTCCCAAATTTATGGCATCTTCTCACAAAAATACCAGTTTGCTCCCAAATTTTAGGGTGTTTTACACAGAAATACCACTTTTCTCCCAAAATTGATGGCCTTTTCTCACAAAAATCCCAGCTTTCTCACAAAATTTATGGCATTTTCTCGCAGAAATCCCAGCTTTCTCCCAAATTTATGGCATTTTCTCACAAAAATACCATTTTGCTCCCAAAATTCAGGGTGTTTTACACAGAAATAACACTTTTCTCCCAAAATTGATGCCATTTTCTCCCAGAAATCCCAGCTTTCTCCCGAATTTATGGCGTTTTCTCACAGAATCCCAGCTTTCTCCCCAAATTTATGGCATTTTCTCACAGAAATACAAGTTTTCCCCCAAAATTATGGCATTTTCTCACAGAAATCCCAGCTTTCTCCCAAATTTATGGTGTTTTCTCACAGAAATACCACTTTGCTCCCAAATATATGGCATTTTCGCACAGAAATCCCAGCTTTCTCCCCAAATTTATGGCGTTTTCACAGAAATAACAGTTTTCTGCCAAATAGATGGCATTTTCTTTCTGAAATCCCAGCTTTCTCCCCAAAATTGATGGCATTTTCTCACAGAAATACCACTGTTCTCCCAAATTATTGGCCTTTTCTCACAGAAATACCAGATTGCTCCCAAAATTGCTGCCATTTTCTCACAGAAATACCACTTTTCTCCCAAAATTTACGGCATTTACTCCCAGAAATCCCAGCCTTCTCCCAAATTTATGGCATTTTCTCGCAGAAATCCCAGCTTTCTCCCAAAATTTATGGCCTTTTCTCACAGTTTTTTCAACTTTTCTCCAGTTTATGTAATGCTATCCACCAGAAATACCTGTTCCCTCCCAAATAGCTGCCATTTTATCAAAGAAATTTCAGTTTTCTCCTAAAATTCTCCCAAAATTGGGGAGAAAATGCCAAACACGTGGCATTTTCTCACAGAAATACCACTTTTCTCCCAAAATTATGGCATTTTCTCACAGAAATCCCAGCTTTCTCCCAAATTGATGGCATTTTCTCCCACAAATATCAGATTTCCCCCCAAACAGCTGGCATTTCCACCCAGAAATACAGCTTTTCGCTCCTAGATACGACATTTCCTCCCGAATACATGGCATTTTAGCCCAGAAATCTCTCTTTTCTCCCACATACGTCATATTTTTGCCCGGAAATACCAGCTTTCTCCCAAAATTTATGGCATTTTCTCACAGAAATACCAGCTTTCTCCCAAAATTTATGGTATTTTCTCACAGAAATACCACTTTGCTCCCAAAATTGATCACGTTTTCTCACAGAAATCCCAGCTTTCTCCCAAATTTATGGCATTTTCTCACAAAAATACCAGTTCGCTCCCAAAATTTAGGGTGTTTTACACACAAATACCACTTTGCTCCCAAATTTTTTGGCATTTTCTCACAGAATACCAGCTTTCTCCCAAAATTTACAGCATTTTCTCACAGAAATACCACTTTGCTCCCAAAATTGATGGCTTTTTATCACAAAAATACCATTTTTCTCACAAAATTTATGGCATTTCCTCACAGAAATACCAGCTTTCTCCAAAATTATGCCATTTTCTCACAGAAATACCACTTTTCTCCCAAAATTGATGGCATTTTCTCACAGAAATCCCGGTTTTCTCCCAAATTTATGGCATCTTCTCACAAAAATACCAGTTTGCTCCCAAATTTTAGGGTGTTTTACACAGAAATACCACTTTTCTCCCAAAATTGATGGCCTTTTCTCACAAAAATCCCAGCTTTCTCACAAAATTTATGGCATTTTCTCGCAGAAATCCCAGCTTTCTCCCAAATTTATGGCATTTTCTCACAAAAATACCATTTTGCTCCCAAAATTCAGGGTGTTTTACACAGAAAAACCACTTTTCTCACAAAATTGATGGCCTTTTATCACAAAAATACCAGCTTTCTCCCCAAATTTATGGCATTTTCTCACAGAAATAACACTTTTCTCACAAAATTATGGCATTTTCTCACACAAACACCACTTTGCTCCCAAAATTTATGGCCTTTTCTCACAGAAATCCCAGCTTTCTCCCAAATTTATGGCATTTCCTCACAGAAATACCACTTTTCTCCCAAAATTGATGCCATTTTCTCCCAGAAATTTCAGCTTTCTCCCGAAATTTATGGCGTTTTCTCACAGAAATCCCAGCTTTCTCCCAAATTTATGGTGTTTTCTCACAGAAATACCACTTTGCTCCCAAATTTATGGCATTTCCTCACAGAAATACCAGCTTTCTCACAAAATTTATGGCGTTTTATCACAGAAATAACAGTTTTCTGCCAAATAGATGGCATTTTCTTTCTGAAATCCCAGCTTTCTCCCAAAATTGATGGCATTTTCTCACAGAAATACCACTTTTCTCCCAAAATTTACGGCATTTTCTCACAGAAATCCCAGCTTTCTCCCAAATTTATGGCATTTTCTCACAAAAATACCAGTTCGCTCCCAAAATTTAGGGTGTTTTACACAGAAATACCACTTTTCTCCCAAAATTGATGGCCTTTTCTCACAGAAATCCCAGCTTTCTCCCCAAATTTATGGCATTTTCTCGCAGAAATCCCAGCTTTCTCCCAAAATTATGGCATTTCCTCACAGAAATACCACTTTTCTCACAAAATTGATGCCATTTTCTCCCAGAAATCCCAGCTTTCTCCCCAAATTTATGGCGTTTTCTCACAGAAATCCCAGCTTTCTCCCAAAATTTACAGCATTTTCTCACAGAAATAACACTTTTCTCCCAAAATTGATGCCATTTTCTCCCAGAAATCCCAGCTTTCTCCCGAATTTATGGCGTTTTCTCACAGAATCCCAGCTTTCTCCCCAAATTTATGGCATTTTCTCACAGAAATACAAGTTTTCCCCCAAAATTATGGCATTTTCTCACAGAAATCCCAGCTTTCTCCCAAATTTATGGTGTTTTCTCACAGAAATACCACTTTGCTCCCAAATATATGGCATTTTCGCACAGAAATCCCAGCTTTCTCCCCAAATTTATGGCGTTTTCACAGAAATAACAGTTTTCTGCCAAATAGATGGCATTTTCTTTCTGAAATCCCAGCTTTCTCCCCAAAATTGATGGCATTTTCTCACAGAAATACCACTGTTCTCCCAAATTATTGGCCTTTTCTCACAGAAATACCAGATTGCTCCCAAAATTGCTGCCATTTTCTCACAGAAATACCACTTTTCTCCCAAAATTTACGGCATTTACTCCCAGAAATCCCAGCCTTCTCCCAAATTTATGGCATTTTCTCGCAGAAATCCCAGCTTTCTCCCAAAATTTATGGCCTTTTCTCACAGTTTTTTCAACTTTTCTCCAGTTTATGTAATGCTATCCACCAGAAATACCTGTTCCCTCCCAAATAGCTGCCATTTTATCAAAGAAATTTCAGTTTTCTCCTAAAATTCTCCCAAAATTGGGGAGAAAATGCCAAACACGTGGCATTTTCTCACAGAAATACCACTTTTCTCCCAAAATTATGGCATTTTCTCACAGAAATCCCAGCTTTCTCCCAAATTGATGGCATTTTCTCCCACAAATATCAGATTTCCCCCCAAACATCTGGCATTTCCACCCAGAAATACAGCTTTTCGCTCCTAGATACGACATTTCCTCCCGAATACATGGCATTTTATCCCAGAAATCTCTCTTTTCTCCCACATACGTCATATTTTTGCCCGGAAATACCAGCTTTCTCCCAAAATTTATGGCATTTTCTCACAGAAATACCAGCTTTCTCCCAAAATTTATGGTATTTTCTCACAGAAATACCACTTTGCTCCCAAAATTGATCACGTTTTCTCACAGAAATCCCAGCTTTCTCCCAAATTTATGGCATTTTCTCACAAAAATACCAGTTCGCTCCCAAAATTTAGGGTGTTTTACACACAAATACCACTTTGCTCCCAAATTTTTTGGCATTTTCTCACAGAATACCAGCTTTCTCCCAAAATTTACAGCATTTTCTCACAGAAATACCACTTTGCTCCCAAAATTGATGGCTTTTTATCACAAAAATACCATTTTTCTCACAAAATTTATGGCATTTCCTCACAGAAATACCAGCTTTCTCCAAAATTATGCCATTTTCTCACAGAAATACCACTTTTCTCCCAAAATTGATGGCATTTTCTCACAGAAATCCCAGCTTTCTCCCAAATTTATGGCATCTTCTCACAAAAATACCAGTTTGCTCCCAAATTTTAGGGTGTTTTACACAGAAATACCACTTTTCTCCCAAAATTGATGGCCTTTTCTCACAAAAATCCCAGCTTTCTCACAAAATTTATGGCATTTTCTCGCAGAAATCCCAGCTTTCTCCCAAATTTATGGCATTTTCTCACAAAAATACCATTTTGCTCCCAAAATTCAGGGTGTTTTACACAGAAAAACCACTTTTCTCCCAAAATTGATGGCCTTTTATCACAAAAATACCAGCTTTCTCCCCAAATTTATGGCATTTTCTCACAGAAATAACACTTTTCTCACAAAATTATGGCATTTTCTCACACAAACACCACTTTGCTCCCAAAATTTATGGCCTTTTCTCACAGAAATCCCAGCTTTCTCCCAAATTTATGGCATTTCCTCACAGAAATACCACTTTTCTCCCAAAATTGATGCCATTTTCTCCCAGAAATTTCAGCTTTCTCCCGAAATTTATGGCGTTTTCTCACAGAAATCCCAGCTTTCTCCCAAATTTATGGTGTTTTCTCACAGAAATACCACTTTGCTCCCAAATTTATGGCATTTCCTCACAGAAATACCAGCTTTCTCACAAAATTTATGGCGTTTTATCACAGAAATAACAGTTTTCTGCCAAATAGATGGCATTTTCTTTCTGAAATCCCAGCTTTCTCCCAAAATTGATGGCATTTTCTCACAGAAATACCAGTTTTCTCCCAAAATTTACGGCATTTTCTCACAGAAATCCCAGCTTTCTCCCAAATTTATGGCATTTTCTCACAAAAATACCAGTTCGCTCCCAAAATTTAGGGTGTTTTACACAGAAATACCACTTTTCTCCCAAAATTGATGGCCTTTTCTCACAGAAATCCCAGCTTTCTCCCCAAATTTATGGCATTTTCTCGCAGAAATCCCAGCTTTCTCCCAAAATTATGGCATTTCCTCACAGAAATACCACTTTTCTCACAAAATTGATGCCATTTTCTCCAAGAAATCCCAGCTTTCTCCCCAAATTTATGGCGTTTTCTCACAGAAATACCAGCTTTCTCCCAAAATTTACAGCATTTTCTCACAGAAATAACACTTTTCTCCCAAAATTGATGCCATTTTCTCCCAGAAATCCCAGCTTTCTCCCGAATTTATGGCGTTTTCTCACAGAATCCCAGCTTTCTCCCCAAATTTATGGCATTTTCTCACAGAAATACAAGTTTTCCCCCAAAATTATGGCATTTTCTCACAGAAATCCCAGCTTTCTCCCAAATTTATGGTGTTTTCTCACAGAAATACCACTTTGCTCCCAAATATATGGCATTTTCGCACAGAAATCCCAGCTTTCTCCCCAAATTTATGGCGTTTTCACAGAAATAACAGTTTTCTGCCAAATAGATGGCATTTTCTTTCTGAAATCCCAGCTTTCTCCCCAAAATTGATGGCATTTTCTCACAGAAATACCACTGTTCTCCCAAATTATTGGCCTTTTCTCACAGAAATACCAGATTGCTCCCAAAATTGCTGCCATTTTCTCACAGAAATACCACTTTTCTCCCAAAATTTACGGCATTTACTCCCAGAAATCCCAGCCTTCTCCCAAATTTATGGCATTTTCTCGCAGAAATCCCAGCTTTCTCCCAAAATTTATGGCCTTTTCTCACAGTTTTTTCAACTTTTCTCCAGTTTATGTAATGCTATCCACCAGAAATACCTGTTCCCTCCCAAATAGCTGCCATTTTATCAAAGAAATTTCAGTTTTCTCCTAAAATTCTCCCAAAATTGGGGAGAAAATGCCAAACACGTGGCATTTTCTCACAGAAATACCACTTTTCTCCCAAAATTATGGCATTTTCTCACAGAAATCCCAGCTTTCTCCCAAATTGATGGCATTTTCTCCCACAAATATCAGATTTCCCCCCAAACAGCTGGCATTTCCACCCAGAAATACAGCTTTTCGCTCCTAGATACGACATTTCCTCCCGAATACATGGCATTTTATCCCAGAAATCTCTCTTTTCTCCCACATACGTCATATTTTTGCCCGGAAATACCAGCTTTCTCCCAAAATTTATGGCATTTTCTCACAGAAATACCAGCTTTCTCCCAAAATTTATGGCATTTTCTCACAGAAATACCACTTTGCTCCCAAAATTGATCACGTTTTCTCACAGAAATCCCAGCTTTCTCCCAAATTTATGGCATTTTCTCACAAAAATACCAGTTCGCTCCCAAAATTTAGGGTGTTTTACACACAAATACCACTTTGCTCCCAGATTTTTTGGCATTTTCTCACAGAATACCAGCTTTCTCCCAAAATTTACAGCATTTTCTCACAGAAATACCACTTTGCTCCCAAAATTGATGGCTTTTTATCACAAAAATACCATTTTTCTCACAAAATTTATGGCATTTCCTCACAGAAATACCAGCTTTCTCCAAAATTATGCCATTTTCTCACAGAAATACCACTTTTCTCCCAAAATTGATGGCATTTTCTCACAGAAATCCCGGTTTTCTCCCAAATTTATGGCATCTTCTCACAAAAATACCAGTTTGCTCCCAAATTTTAGGGTGTTTTACACAGAAATACCACCTTTCTCCCAAAATTGATGGCCTTTTCTCACAAAAATCCCAGCTTTCTCACAAAATTTATGGCATTTTCTCGCAGAAATCCCAGCTTTCTCCCAAATTTATGGCATTTTCTCACAAAAATACCATTTTGCTCCCAAAATTCAGGGTGTTTTACACAGAAAAACCACTTTTCTCCCAAAATTGATGGCCTTTTATCACAAAAATACCAGCTTTCTCCCCAAATTTATGGCATTTTCTCACAGAAATAACACTTTTCTCACAAAATTATGGCATTTTCTCACACAAACACCACTTTGCTCCCAAAATTTATGGCCTTTTCTCACAGAAATCCCAGCTTTCTCCCAAATTTATGGCATTTCCTCACAGAAATACCACTTTTCTCCCAAAATTGATGCCATTTTCTCCCAGAAATTTCAGCTTTCTCCCGAATTTATGGTGTTTTCTCACAGAAATACCACTTTGCTCCGAAATTTATGGCATTTCCTCACAGAAATACCAGCTTTCTCACAAAATTTATAGCGTTTTATCACAGAAATAACAGTTTTCTGCCAAATAGATGGCATTTTCTTTCTGAAATCCCAGCTTTCTCCCAAAATTGATGGCATTTTCTCACAGAAATACCACTTTTCTCCCAAAATTTACGGCATTTTCTCACAGAAATCCCAGCTTTCTCCCAAATTTATGGCATTTTCTCACAAAAATACCATTTTGCTCCCAAAATTCAGGGTGTTTTACACAGAAAAACCACTTTTCTCCCAAAATTGATGGCCTTTTATCACAAAAATACCAGCTTTCTCCCCAAATTTATGGCATTTTCTCACAGAAATAACACTTTTCTCACAAAATTATGGCATTTTCTCACACAAACACCACTTTGCTCCCAAAATTTATGGCCTTTTCTCACAGAAATCCCAGCTTTCTCCCAAATTTATGGCATTTCCTCACAGAAATACCACTTTTCTCCCAAAATTGATGCCATTTTCTCCCAGAAATCCCAGCTTTCTCCCGAATTTATGGCGTTTTCTCACAGAAATCCCAGCTTTCTCCCAAATTTATGGTGTTTTCTCACAGAAATACCACTTTGCTCCGAAATTTATGGCATTTCCTCACAGAAATACCAGCTTTCTCACAAAATTTATGGCGTTTTATCACAGAAATAACAGTTTTCTGCCAAATAGATGGCATTTTCTTTCTGAAATCCCAGCTTTCTCCCAAAATTGATGGCATTTTCTCACAGAAATACCACTTTTCTCCCAAAATTTACGGCATTTTCTCACAGAAATCCCAGCTTTCTCCCAAATTTATGGCATTTTCTCACAAAAATACCAGTTCGCTCCCAAAATTTAGGGTGTTTTACACAGAAATACCACTTTTCTCCCAAAATTGATGGCCTTTTCTCACAGAAATCCCAGCTTTCTCCCCAAATTTATGGCATTTTCTCGCAGAAATCCCAGCTTTCTCCCAAAATTATGGCATTTCCTCACAGAAATACCACTTTTCTCACAAAATTGATGCCATTTTCTCCCAGAAATCCCAGCTTTCTCCCCAAATTTATGGCGTTTTCTCACAGAAATCCCAGCTTTCTCCCAAAATTTACGGCATTTTCTCACAGAAATAACACTTTTCTCCCAAAATTGATGCCATTTTCTCCCAGAAATCCCAGCTTTCTCCCGAATTTATGGCGTTTTCTCACAGAATCCCAGCTTTCTCCCTAAATTTATGGCATTTTCTCACAGAAATACAAGTTTTCCCCTAAAATTATGGCATTTTCTCACAGAAATCCCAGCTTTCTCCCAAATTTATGGTGTTTTCTCACAGAAATACCACTTTGCTCCCAAATATATGGCATTTTCGCACAGAAATCCCAGCTTTCTCCCCAAATTTATGGCGTTTTCACAGAAATAACAGTTTTCTGCCAAATAGATGGCATTTTCTTTCTGAAATCCCAGCTTTCTCCCCAAAATTGATGGCATTTTCTCACAGAAATACCACTGTTCTCCCAAATTATTGGCCTTTTCTCACAGAAATACCAGATTGCTCCCAAAATTGCTGCCATTTTCTCACAGAAATACCACTTTTCTCCCAAAATTTACGGCATTTACTCCCAGAAATCCCAGCCTTCTCCCAAATTTATGGCATTTTCTCGCAGAAATCCCAGCTTTCTCCCAAAATTTATGGCCTTTTCTCACAGTTTTTTCAACTTTTCTCCAGTTTATGTAATGCTATCCACCAGAAATACCTGTTCCCTCCCAAATAGCTGCCATTTTATCAAAGAAATTTCAGTTTTCTCCTAAAATTCTCCCAAAATTGGGGAGAAAATGCCAAACACGTGGCATTTTCTCACAGAAATACCACTTTTCTCCCAAAATTATGGCATTTTCTCACAGAAATCCCAGCTTTCTCCCAAATTGATGGCATTTTCTCCCACAAATATCAGATTTCCCCCCAAACAGCTGGCATTTCCACCCAGAAATACAGCTTTTCGCTCCTAGATACGACATTTCCTCCCGAATACATGGCATTTTATCCCAGAAATCTCTCTTTTCTCCCACATACGTCATATTTTTGCCCGGAAATACCAGCTTTCTCCCAAAATTTATGGCATTTTCTCACAGAAATACCAGCTTTCTCCCAAAATTTATGGTATTTTCTCACAGAAATACCACTTTGCTCCCAAAATTGATCACGTTTTCTCACAGAAATCCCAGCTTTCTCCCAAATTTATGGCATTTTCTCACAAAAATACCAGTTCGCTCCCAAAATTTAGGGTGTTTTACACACAAATACCACTTTGCTCCCAGATTTTTTGGCATTTTCTCACAGAATACCAGCTTTCTCCCAAAATTTACAGCATTTTCTCACAGAAATACCACTTTGCTCCCAAAATTGATGGCTTTTTATCACAAAAATACCATTTTTCTCACAAAATTTATGGCATTTCCTCACAGAAATACCAGCTTTCTCCAAAATTATGCCATTTTCTCACAGAAATACCACTTTTCTCCCAAAATTGATGGCATTTTCTCACAGAAATCCCAGCTTTCTCCCAAATTTATGGCATCTTCTCACAAAAATACCAGTTTGCTCCCAAATTTTAGGGTGTTTTACACAGAAATACCACCTTTCTCCCAAAATTGATGGCCTTTTCTCACAAAAATCCCAGCTTTCTCACAAAATTTATGGCATTTTCTCGCAGAAATCCCAGCTTTCTCCCAAATTTATGGCATTTTCTCACAAAAATACCATTTTGCTCCCAAAATTCAGGGTGTTTTACACAGAAAAACCACTTTTCTCCCAAAATTGATGGCCTTTTATCACAAAAATACCAGCTTTCTCCCCAAATTTATGGCATTTTCTCACAGAAATAACACTTTTCTCACAAAATTATGGCATTTTCTCACACAAACACCACTTTGCTCCCAAAATTTATGGCCTTTTCTCACAGAAATCCCAGCTTTCTCCCAAATTTATGGCATTTCCTCACAGAAATACCACTTTTCTCCCAAAATTGATGCCATTTTCTCCCAGAAATTTCAGCTTTCTCCCGAATTTATGGTGTTTTCTCACAGAAATACCACTTTGCTCCGAAATTTATGGCATTTCCTCACAGAAATACCAGCTTTCTCACAAAATTTATAGCGTTTTATCACAGAAATAACAGTTTTCTGCCAAATAGATGGCATTTTCTTTCTGAAATCCCAGCTTTCTCCCAAAATTGATGGCATTTTCTCACAGAAATACCAGTTTTCTCCCAAAATTTACGGCATTTTCTCACAGAAATCCCAGCTTTCTCCCAAATTTATGGCATTTTCTCACAAAAATACCATTTTGCTCCCAAAATTCAGGGTGTTTTACACAGAAAAACCACTTTTCTCACAAAATTGATGGCCTTTTATCACAAAAATACCAGCTTTCTCCCCAAATTTATGGCATTTTCTCACAGAAATAACACTTTTCTCACAAAATTATGGCATTTTCTCACACAAACACCACTTTGCTCCCAAAATTTATGGCCTTTTCTCACAGAAATCCCAGCTTTCTCCCAAATTTATGGCATTTCCTCACAGAAATACCACTTTTCTCCCAAAATTGATGCCATTTTCTCCCAGAAATTTCAGCTTTCTCCCGAAATTTATGGCGTTTTCTCACAGAAATCCCAGCTTTCTCCCAAATTTATGGTGTTTTCTCACAGAAATACCACTTTGCTCCCAAATTTATGGCATTTCCTCACAGAAATACCAGCTTTCTCACAAAATTTATGGCGTTTTATCACAGAAATAACAGTTTTCTGCCAAATAGATGGCATTTTCTTTCTGAAATCCCAGCTTTCTCCCAAAATTGATGGCATTTTCTCACAGAAATACCACTTTTCTCCCAAAATTTACGGCATTTTCTCACAGAAATCCCAGCTTTCTCCCAAATTTATGGCATTTTCTCACAAAAATACCAGTTCGCTCCCAAAATTTAGGGTGTTTTACACAGAAATACCACTTTTCTCCCAAAATTGATGGCCTTTTCTCACAGAAATCCCAGCTTTCTCCCCAAATTTATGGCATTTTCTCACAGAAATCCCAGCTTTCTCCCAAATTTATGGCATTTCCTCACAGAAATACCACTTTTCTCACAAAATTGATGCCATTTTCTCCCAGAAATCCCAGCTTTCTCCCCAAATTTATGGCGTTTTCTCACAGAAATCCCAGCTTTCTCCCAAAATTTACAGCATTTTCTCACAGAAATAACACTTTTCTCCCAAAATTGATGCCATTTTCTCCCAGAAATCCCAGCTTTCTCCCGAATTTATGGCGTTTTCTCACAGAATCCCAGCTTTCTCCCCAAATTTATGGCATTTTCTCACAGAAATACAAGTTTTCCCCCAAAATTATGGCATTTTCTCACAGAAATCCCAGCTTTCTCCCAAATTTATGGTGTTTTCTCACAGAAATACCACTTTGCTCCCAAATATATGGCATTTTCGCACAGAAATCCCAGCTTTCTCCCCAAATTTATGGCGTTTTCACAGAAATAACAGTTTTCTGCCAAATAGATGGCATTTTCTTTCTGAAATCCCAGCTTTCTCCCCAAAATTGATGGCATTTTCTCACAGAAATACCACTGTTCTCCCAAATTATTGGCCTTTTCTCACAGAAATACCAGATTGCTCCCAAAATTGCTGCCATTTTCTCACAGAAATACCACTTTTCTCCCAAAATTTACGGCATTTACTCCCAGAAATCCCAGCCTTCTCCCAAATTTATGGCATTTTCTCGCAGAAATCCCAGCTTTCTCCCAAAATTTATGGCCTTTTCTCACAGTTTTTTCAACTTTTCTCCAGTTTATGTAATGCTATCCACCAGAAATACCTGTTCCCTCCCAAATAGCTGCCATTTTATCAAAGAAATTTCAGTTTTCTCCTAAAATTCTCCCAAAATTGGGGAGAAAATGCCAAACACGTGGCATTTTCTCACAGAAATACCACTTTTCTCCCAAAATTATGGCATTTTCTCACAGAAATCCCAGCTTTCTCCCAAATTGATGGCATTTTCTCCCACAAATATCAGATTTCCCCCCAAACAGCTGGCATTTCCACCCAGAAATACAGCTTTTCGCTCCTAGATACGACATTTCCTCCCGAATACATGGCATTTTAGCCCAGAAATCTCTCTTTTCTCCCACATACGTCATATTTTTGCCCGGAAATACCAGCTTTCTCCCAAAATTTATGGCATTTTCTCACAGAAATACCAGCTTTCTCCCAAAATTTATGGTATTTTCTCACAGAAATACCACTTTGCTCCCAAAATTGATCACGTTTTCTCACAGAAATCCCAGCTTTCTCCCAAATTTATGGCATTTTCTCACAAAAATACCAGTTCGCTCCCAAAATTTAGGGTGTTTTACACACAAATACCACTTTGCTCCCAAATTTTTTGGCATTTTCTCACAGAATACCAGCTTTCTCCCAAAATTTATGGCATTTTCTCACAGAAATACCAGCTTTCTCCCAAAATTTATGGTATTTTCTCACAGAAATACCACTTTGCTCCCAAAATTGATCACGTTTTCTCACAGAAATCCCAGCTTTCTCCCAAATTTATGGCATTTTCTCACAAAAATACCAGTTCGCTCCCAAAATTTAGGGTGTTTTACACACAAATACCACTTTGCTCCCAAATTTTTTGGCATTTTCTCACAGAATACCAGCTTTCTCCCAAAATTTACAGCATTTTCTCACAGAAATACCACTTTGCTCCCAAAATTGATGGCTTTTTATCACAAAAATACCATTTTTCTCACAAAATTTATGGCATTTCCTCACAGAAATACCAGCTTTCTCCAAAATTATGCCATTTTCTCACAGAAATACCACTTTTCTCCCAAAATTGATGGCATTTTCTCACAGAAATCCCGGTTTTCTCCCAAATTTATGGCATCTTCTCACAAAAATACCAGTTTGCTCCCAAATTTTAGGGTGTTTTACACAGAAATACCACTTTTCTCCCAAAATTGATGGCCTTTTCTCACAAAAATCCCAGCTTTCTCACAAAATTTATGGCATTTTCTCGCAGAAATCCCAGCTTTCTCCCAAATTTATGGCATTTTCTCACAAAAATACCATTTTGCTCCCAAAATTCAGGGTGTTTTACACAGAAAAACCACTTTTCTCACAAAATTGATGGCCTTTTATCACAAAAATACCAGCTTTCTCCCCAAATTTATGGCATTTTCTCACAGAAATAACACTTTTCTCACAAAATTATGGCATTTTCTCACACAAACACCACTTTGCTCCCAAAATTTATGGCCTTTTCTCACAGAAATCCCAGCTTTCTCCCAAATTTATGGCATTTCCTCACAGAAATACCACTTTTCTCCCAAAATTGATGCCATTTTCTCCCAGAAATTTCAGCTTTCTCCCGAAATTTATGGCGTTTTCTCACAGAAATCCCAGCTTTCTCCCAAATTTATGGTGTTTTCTCACAGAAATACCACTTTGCTCCCAAATTTATGGCATTTCCTCACAGAAATACCAGCTTTCTCACAAAATTTATGGCGTTTTATCACAGAAATAACAGTTTTCTGCCAAATAGATGGCATTTTCTTTCTGAAATCCCAGCTTTCTCCCAAAATTGATGGCATTTTCTCACAGAAATACCACTTTTCTCCCAAAATTTACGGCATTTTCTCACAGAAATCCCAGCTTTCTCCCAAATTTATGGCATTTTCTCACAAAAATACCAGTTCGCTCCCAAAATTTAGGGTGTTTTACACAGAAATACCACTTTTCTCCCAAAATTGATGGCCTTTTCTCACAGAAATCCCAGCTTTCTCCCCAAATTTATGGCATTTTCTCGCAGAAATCCCAGCTTTCTCCCAAAATTATGGCATTTCCTCACAGAAATACCACTTTTCTCACAAAATTGATGCCATTTTCTCCCAGAAATCCCAGCTTTCTCCCCAAATTTATGGCGTTTTCTCACAGAAATCCCAGCTTTCTCCCAAAATTTACAGCATTTTCTCACAGAAATAACACTTTTCTCCCAAAATTGATGCCATTTTCTCCCAGAAATCCCAGCTTTCTCCCGAATTTATGGCGTTTTCTCACAGAATCCCAGCTTTCTCCCCAAATTTATGGCATTTTCTCACAGAAATACAAGTTTTCCCCCAAAATTATGGCATTTTCTCACAGAAATCCCAGCTTTCTCCCAAATTTATGGTGTTTTCTCACAGAAATACCACTTTGCTCCCAAATATATGGCATTTTCGCACAGAAATCCCAGCTTTCTCCCCAAATTTATGGCGTTTTCACAGAAATAACAGTTTTCTGCCAAATAGATGGCATTTTCTTTCTGAAATCCCAGCTTTCTCCCCAAAATTGATGGCATTTTCTCACAGAAATACCACTGTTCTCCCAAATTATTGGCCTTTTCTCACAGAAATACCAGATTGCTCCCAAAATTGCTGCCATTTTCTCACAGAAATACCACTTTTCTCCCAAAATTTACGGCATTTACTCCCAGAAATCCCAGCCTTCTCCCAAATTTATGGCATTTTCTCGCAGAAATCCCAGCTTTCTCCCAAAATTTATGGCCTTTTCTCACAGTTTTTTCAACTTTTCTCCAGTTTATGTAATGCTATCCACCAGAAATACCTGTTCCCTCCCAAATAGCTGCCATTTTATCAAAGAAATTTCAGTTTTCTCCTAAAATTCTCCCAAAATTGGGGAGAAAATGCCAAACACGTGGCATTTTCTCACAGAAATACCACTTTTCTCCCAAAATTATGGCATTTTCTCACAGAAATCCCAGCTTTCTCCCAAATTGATGGCATTTTCTCCCACAAATATCAGATTTCCCCCCAAACAGCTGGCATTTCCACCCAGAAATACAGCTTTTCGCTCCTAGATACGACATTTCCTCCCGAATACATGGCATTTTAGCCCAGAAATCTCTCTTTTCTCCCACATACGTCATATTTTTGCCCGGAAATACCAGCTTTCTCCCAAAATTTATGGCATTTTCTCACAGAAATACCAGCTTTCTCCCAAAATTTATGGTATTTTCTCACAGAAATACCACTTTGCTCCCAAAATTGATCACGTTTTCTCACAGAAATCCCAGCTTTCTCCCAAATTTATGGCATTTTCTCACAAAAATACCAGTTCGCTCCCAAAATTTAGGGTGTTTTACACACAAATACCACTTTGCTCCCAAATTTTTTGGCATTTTCTCACAGAATACCAGCTTTCTCCCAAAATTTACAGCATTTTCTCACAGAAATACCACTTTGCTCCCAAAATTGATGGCTTTTTATCACAAAAATACCATTTTTCTCACAAAATTTATGGCATTTCCTCACAGAAATACCAGCTTTCTCCAAAATTATGCCATTTTCTCACAGAAATACCACTTTTCTCCCAAAATTGATGGCATTTTCTCACAGAAATCCCAGCTTTCTCCCAAATTTATGGCATCTTCTCACAAAAATACCAGTTTGCTCCCAAATTTTAGGGTGTTTTACACAGAAATACCACTTTTCTCCCAAAATTGATGGCCTTTTCTCACAAAAATCCCAGCTTTCTCACAAAATTTATGGCATTTTCTCGCAGAAATCCCAGCTTTCTCCCAAATTTATGGCATTTTCTCACAAAAATACCATTTTGCTCCCAAAATTCAGGGTGTTTTACACAGAAAAACCACTTTTCTCCCAAAATTGATGGCCTTTTATCACAAAAATACCAGCTTTCTCCCCAAATTTATGGCATTTTCTCACAGAAATAACACTTTTCTCACAAAATTATGGCATTTTCTCACACAAACACCACTTTGCTCCCAAAATTTATGGCCTTTTCTCACAGAAATCCCAGCTTTCTCCCAAATTTATGGCATTTCCTCACAGAAATACCACTTTTCTCCCAAAATTGATGCCATTTTCTCCCAGAAATTTCAGCTTTCTCCCGAAATTTATGGCGTTTTCTCACAGAAATCCCAGCTTTCTCCCAAATTTATGGTGTTTTCTCACAGAAATACCACTTTGCTCCCAAATTTATGGCATTTCCTCACAGAAATACCAGCTTTCTCACAAAATTTATGGCGTTTTATCACAGAAATAACAGTTTTCTGCCAAATAGATGGCATTTTCTTTCTGAAATCCCAGCTTTCTCCCAAAATTGATGGCATTTTCTCACAGAAATACCAGTTTTCTCCCAAATTTATGGCATTTTCTCACAAAAATACCAGTTCGCTCCCAAAATTTAGGGTGTTTTACACAGAAATACCACTTTTCTCCCAAAATTGATGGCCTTTTCTCACAGAAATCCCAGCTTTCTCCCCAAATTTATGGCATTTTCTCGCAGAAATCCCAGCTTTCTCCCAAAATTATGGCATTTCCTCACAGAAATACCACTTTTCTCACAAAATTGATGCCATTTTCTCCCAGAAATCCCAGCTTTCTCCCCAAATTTATGGCGTTTTCTCACAGAAATACCAGCTTTCTCCCAAAATTTACAGCATTTTCTCACAGAAATAACACTTTTCTCCCAAAATTGATGCCATTTTCTCCCAGAAATCCCAGCTTTCTCCCGAATTTATGGCGTTTTCTCACAGAATCCCAGCTTTCTCCCCAAATTTATGGCATTTTCTCACAGAAATACAAGTTTTCCCCCAAAATTATGGCATTTTCTCACAGAAATCCCAGCTTTCTCCCAAATTTATGGTGTTTTCTCACAGAAATACCACTTTGCTCCCAAATATATGGCATTTTCGCACAGAAATCCCAGCTTTCTCCCCAAATTTATGGCGTTTTCACAGAAATAACAGTTTTCTGCCAAATAGATGGCATTTTCTTTCTGAAATCCCAGCTTTCTCCCCAAAATTGATGGCATTTTCTCACAGAAATACCACTGTTCTCCCAAATTATTGGCCTTTTCTCACAGAAATACCAGATTGCTCCCAAAATTGCTGCCATTTTCTCACAGAAATACCACTTTTCTCCCAAAATTTACGGCATTTACTCCCAGAAATCCCAGCCTTCTCCCAAATTTATGGCATTTTCTCGCAGAAATCCCAGCTTTCTCCCAAAATTTATGGCCTTTTCTCACAGTTTTTTCAACTTTTCTCCAGTTTATGTAATGCTATCCACCAGAAATACCTGTTCCCTCCCAAATAGCTGCCATTTTATCAAAGAAATTTCAGTTTTCTCCTAAAATTCTCCCAAAATTGGGGAGAAAATGCCAAACACGTGGCATTTTCTCACAGAAATACCACTTTTCTCCCAAAATTATGGCATTTTCTCACAGAAATCCCAGCTTTCTCCCAAATTGATGGCATTTTCTCCCACAAATATCAGATTTCCCCCCAAACAGCTGGCATTTCCACCCAGAAATACAGCTTTTCGCTCCTAGATACGACATTTCCTCCCGAATACATGGCATTTTATCCCAGAAATCTCTCTTTTCTCCCACATACGTCATATTTTTGCCCGGAAATACCAGCTTTCTCCCAAAATTTATGGCATTTTCTCACAGAAATACCAGCTTTCTCCCAAAATTTATGGCATTTTCTCACAGAAATACCACTTTGCTCCCAAAATTGATCACGTTTTCTCACAGAAATCCCAGCTTTCTCCCAAATTTATGGCATTTTCTCACAAAAATACCAGTTCGCTCCCAAAATTTAGGGTGTTTTACACACAAATACCACTTTGCTCCCAGATTTTTTGGCATTTTCTCACAGAATACCAGCTTTCTCCCAAAATTTACAGCATTTTCTCACAGAAATACCACTTTGCTCCCAAAATTGATGGCTTTTTATCACAAAAATACCATTTTTCTCACAAAATTTATGGCATTTCCTCACAGAAATACCAGCTTTCTCCAAAATTATGCCATTTTCTCACAGAAATACCACTTTTCTCCCAAAATTGATGGCATTTTCTCACAGAAATCCCGGTTTTCTCCCAAATTTATGGCATCTTCTCACAAAAATACCAGTTTGCTCCCAAATTTTAGGGTGTTTTACACAGAAATACCACCTTTCTCCCAAAATTGATGGCCTTTTCTCACAAAAATCCCAGCTTTCTCACAAAATTTATGGCATTTTCTCGCAGAAATCCCAGCTTTCTCCCAAATTTATGGCATTTTCTCACAAAAATACCATTTTGCTCCCAAAATTCAGGGTGTTTTACACAGAAAAACCACTTTTCTCCCAAAATTGATGGCCTTTTATCACAAAAATACCAGCTTTCTCCCCAAATTTATGGCATTTTCTCACAGAAATAACACTTTTCTCACAAAATTATGGCATTTTCTCACACAAACACCACTTTGCTCCCAAAATTTATGGCCTTTTCTCACAGAAATCCCAGCTTTCTCCCAAATTTATGGCATTTCCTCACAGAAATACCACTTTTCTCCCAAAATTGATGCCATTTTCTCCCAGAAATTTCAGCTTTCTCCCGAATTTATGGTGTTTTCTCACAGAAATACCACTTTGCTCCCAAATTTATGGCATTTCCTCACAGAAATACCAGCTTTCTCACAAAATTTATAGCGTTTTATCACAGAAATAACAGTTTTCTGCCAAATAGATGGCATTTTCTTTCTGAAATCCCAGCTTTCTCCCAAAATTGATGGCATTTTCTCACAGAAATACCAGTTTTCTCCCAAAATTTACGGCATTTTCTCACAGAAATCCCAGCTTTCTCCCAAATTTATGGCATTTTCTCACAAAAATACCATTTTGCTCCCAAAATTCAGGGTGTTTTACACAGAAAAACCACTTTTCTCCCAAAATTGATGGCCTTTTATCACAAAAATACCAGCTTTCTCCCCAAATTTATGGCATTTTCTCACAGAAATAACACTTTTCTCACAAAATTATGGCATTTTCTCACACAAACACCACTTTGCTCCCAAAATTTATGGCCTTTTCTCACAGAAATCCCAGCTTTCTCCCAAATTTATGGCATTTCCTCACAGAAATACCACTTTTCTCCCAAAATTGATGCCATTTTCTCCCAGAAATCCCAGCTTTCTCCCGAATTTATGGCGTTTTCTCACAGAAATCCCAGCTTTCTCCCAAATTTATGGTGTTTTCTCACAGAAATACCACTTTGCTCCCAAATTGATGGCATTTCCTCACAGAAATACCAGCTTTCTCACAAAATTTATGGCGTTTTATCACAGAAATAACAGTTTTCTGCCAAATAGATGGCATTTTCTTTCTGAAATCCCAGCTTTCTCCCAAAATTGATGGCATTTTCTCACAGAAATACCACTTTTCTCCCAAAATTTACGGCATTTTCTCACAGAAATCCCAGCTTTCTCCCAAATTTATGGCATTTTCTCACAAAAATACCAGTTCGCTCCCAAAATTTAGGGTGTTTTACACAGAAATACCACTTTTCTCCCAAAATTGATGGCCTTTTCTCACAGAAATCCCAGCTTTCTCCCCAAATTTATGGCATTTTCTCGCAGAAATCCCAGCTTTCTCCCAAAATTATGGCATTTCCTCACAGAAATACCACTTTTCTCACAAAATTGATGCCATTTTCTCCCAGAAATCCCAGCTTTCTCCCCAAATTTATGGCGTTTTCTCACAGAAATCCCAGCTTTCTCCCAAAATTATGGCATTTTCTCACAGAAATAACACTTTTCTCCCAAAATTGATGCCATTTTCTCCCAGAAATCCCAGCTTTCTCCCGAATTTATGGCGTTTTCTCACAGAATCCCAGCTTTCTCCCCAAATTTATGGCATTTTCTCACAGAAATACAAGTTTTCCCCCAAAATTATGGCATTTTCTCACAGAAATCCCAGCTTTCTCCCAAATTTATGGTGTTTTCTCACAGAAATACCACTTTGCTCCCAAATATATGGCATTTTCGCACAGAAATCCCAGCTTTCTCCCCAAATTTATGGCGTTTTCACAGAAATAACAGTTTTCTGCCAAATAGATGGCATTTTCTTTCTGAAATCCCAGCTTTCTCCCCAAAATTGATGGCATTTTCTCACAGAAATACCACTGTTCTCCCAAATTATTGGCCTTTTCTCACAGAAATACCAGATTGCTCCCAAAATTGCTGCCATTTTCTCACAGAAATACCACTTTTCTCCCAAAATTTACGGCATTTACTCCCAGAAATCCCAGCCTTCTCCCAAATTTATGGCATTTTCTCGCAGAAATCCCAGCTTTCTCCCAAAATTTATGGCCTTTTCTCACAGTTTTTTCAACTTTTCTCCAGTTTATGTAATGCTATCCACCAGAAATACCTGTTCCCTCCCAAATAGCTGCCATTTTATCAAAGAAATTTCAGTTTTCTCCTAAAATTCTCCCAAAATTGGGGAGAAAATGCCAAACACGTGGCATTTTCTCACAGAAATACCACTTTTCTCCCAAAATTATGGCATTTTCTCACAGAAATCCCAGCTTTCTCCCAAATTGATGGCATTTTCTCCCACAAATATCAGATTTCCCCCCAAACAGCTGGCATTTCCACCCAGAAATACAGCTTTTCGCTCCTAGATACGACATTTCCTCCCGAATACATGGCATTTTATCCCAGAAATCTCTCTTTTCTCCCACATACGTCATATTTTTGCCCGGAAATACCAGCTTTCTCCCAAAATTTATGGCATTTTCTCACAGAAATACCAGCTTTCTCCCAAAATTTATGGCATTTTCTCACAGAAATACCACTTTGCTCCCAAAATTGATCACGTTTTCTCACAGAAATCCCAGCTTTCTCCCAAATTTATGGCATTTTCTCACAAAAATACCAGTTCGCTCCCAAAATTTAGGGTGTTTTACACACAAATACCACTTTGCTCCCAGATTTTTTGGCATTTTCTCACAGAATACCAGCTTTCTCCCAAAATTTACAGCATTTTCTCACAGAAATACCACTTTGCTCCCAAAATTGATGGCTTTTTATCACAAAAATACCATTTTTCTCACAAAATTTATGGCATTTCCTCACAGAAATACCAGCTTTCTCCAAAATTATGCCATTTTCTCACAGAAATACCACTTTTCTCCCAAAATTGATGGCATTTTCTCACAGAAATCCCGGTTTTCTCCCAAATTTATGGCATCTTCTCACAAAAATACCAGTTTGCTCCCAAATTTTAGGGTGTTTTACACAGAAATACCACCTTTCTCCCAAAATTGATGGCCTTTTCTCACAAAAATCCCAGCTTTCTCACAAAATTTATGGCATTTTCTCGCAGAAATCCCAGCTTTCTCCCAAATTTATGGCATTTTCTCACAAAAATACCATTTTGCTCCCAAAATTCAGGGTGTTTTACACAGAAAAACCACTTTTCTCCCAAAATTGATGGCCTTTTATCACAAAAATACCAGCTTTCTCCCCAAATTTATGGCATTTTCTCACAGAAATAACACTTTTCTCACAAAATTATGGCATTTTCTCACACAAACACCACTTTGCTCCCAAAATTTATGGCCTTTTCTCACAGAAATCCCAGCTTTCTCCCAAATTTATGGCATTTCCTCACAGAAATACCACTTTTCTCCCAAAATTGATGCCATTTTCTCCCAGAAATTTCAGCTTTCTCCCGAATTTATGGTGTTTTCTCACAGAAATACCACTTTGCTCCCAAATTTATGGCATTTCCTCACAGAAATACCAGCTTTCTCACAAAATTTATAGCGTTTTATCACAGAAATAACAGTTTTCTGCCAAATAGATGGCATTTTCTTTCTGAAATCCCAGCTTTCTCCCAAAATTGATGGCATTTTCTCACAGAAATACCAGTTTTCTCCCAAAATTTACGGCATTTTCTCACAGAAATCCCAGCTTTCTCCCAAATTTATGGCATTTTCTCACAAAAATACCATTTTGCTCCCAAAATTCAGGGTGTTTTACACAGAAAAACCACTTTTCTCACAAAATTGATGGCCTTTTATCACAAAAATACCAGCTTTCTCCCCAAATTTATGGCATTTTCTCACAGAAATAACACTTTTCTCACAAAATTATGGCATTTTCTCACACAAACACCACTTTGCTCCCAAAATTTATGGCCTTTTCTCACAGAAATCCCAGCTTTCTCCCAAATTTATGGCATTTCCTCACAGAAATACCACTTTTCTCCCAAAATTGATGCCATTTTCTCCCAGAAATCCCAGCTTTCTTCCGAATTTATGGCGTTTTCTCACAGAAATCCCAGCTTTCTCCCAAATTTATGGTGTTTTCTCACAGAAATACCACTTTGCTCCCAAATTTATGGCATTTCCTCACAGAAATACCAGCTTTCTCACAAAATTTATGGCGTTTTATCACAGAAATAACAGTTTTCTGCCAAATAGATGGCATTTTCTTTCTGAAATCCCAGCTTTCTCCCAAAATTGATGGCATTTTCTCACAGAAATACCACTTTTCTCCCAAAATTTACGGCATTTTCTCACAGAAATCCCAGCTTTCTCCCAAATTTATGGCATTTTCTCACAAAAATACCAGTTCGCTCCCAAAATTTAGGGTGTTTTACACAGAAATACCACTTTTCTCCCAAAATTGATGGCCTTTTCTCACAGAAATCCCAGCTTTCTCCCCAAATTTATGGCATTTTCTCGCAGAAATCCCAGCTTTCTCCCAAAATTATGGCATTTCCTCACAGAAATACCACTTTTCTCACAAAATTGATGCCATTTTCTCCCAGAAATCCCAGCTTTCTCCCCAAATTTATGGCGTTTTCTCACAGAAATCCCAGCTTTCTCCCAAATTTATGGCATTTTCTCACAGAAATAACACTTTTCTCCCAAAATTGATGCCATTTTCTCCCAGAAATCCCAGCTTTCTCCCGAATTTATGGCGTTTTCTCACAGAATCCCAGCTTTCTCCCCAAATTTATGGCATTTTCTCACAGAAATACAAGTTTTCCCCCAAAATTATGGCATTTTCTCACAGAAATCCCAGCTTTCTCCCAAATTTATGGTGTTTTCTCACAGAAATACCACTTTGCTCCCAAATATATGGCATTTTCGCACAGAAATCCCAGCTTTCTCCCCAAATTTATGGCGTTTTCACAGAAATAACAGTTTTCTGCCAAATAGATGGCATTTTCTTTCTGAAATCCCAGCTTTCTCCCCAAAATTGATGGCATTTTCTCACAGAAATACCACTGTTCTCCCAAATTATTGGCCTTTTCTCACAGAAATACCAGATTGCTCCCAAAATTGCTGCCATTTTCTCACAGAAATACCACTTTTCTCCCAAAATTTACGGCATTTACTCCCAGAAATCCCAGCCTTCTCCCAAATTTATGGCATTTTCTCACAGAAATCCCAGCTTTCTCCCAAAATTTATGGCCTTTTCTCACAGTTTTTTCAACTTTTCTCCAGTTTATGTAATGCTATCCACCAGAAATACCTGTTCCCTCCCAAATAGCTGCCATTTTATCAAAGAAATTTCAGTTTTCTCCTAAAATTCTCCCAAAATTGGGGAGAAAATGCCAAACACGTGGCATTTTCTCACAGAAATACCACTTTTCTCCCAAAATTATGGCATTTTCTCACAGAAATCCCAGCTTTCTCCCAAATTGATGGCATTTTCTCCCACAAATATCAGATTTCCCCCCAAACAGCTGGCATTTCCACCCAGAAATACAGCTTTTCGCTCCTAGATACGACATTTCCTCCCGAATACATGGCATTTTAGCCCAGAAATCTCTCTTTTCTCCCACATACGTCATATTTTTGCCCGGAAATACCAGCTTTCTCCCAAAATTTATGGCATTTTCTCACAGAAATACCAGCTTTCTCCCAAAATTTATGGCATTTTCTCACAGAAATATCACTTTGCTCCCAAAATTGATCACGTTTTCTCACAGAAATCCCAGCTTTCTCCCAAATTTATGGCATTTTCTCACAAAAATACCAGTTCGCTCCCAAAATTTAGGGTGTTTTACACACAAATACCACTTTGCTCCCAAATTTTTTGGCATTTTCTCACAGAATACCAGCTTTCTCCCAAAATTTACAGCATTTTCTCACAGAAATACCACTTTGCTCCCAAAATTGATGGCTTTTTATCACAAAAATACCATTTTTCTCACAAAATTTATGGCATTTCCTCACAGAAATACCAGCTTTCTCCAAAATTATGCCATTTTCTCACAGAAATACCACTTTTCTCCCAAAATTGATGGCATTTTCTCACAGAAATCCCGGTTTTCTCCCAAATTTATGGCATCTTCTCACAAAAATACCAGTTTGCTCCCAAATTTTAGGGTGTTTTACACAGAAATACCACTTTTCTCCCAAAATTGATGGCCTTTTCTCACAAAAATCCCAGCTTTCTCACAAAATTTATGGCATTTTCTCGCAGAAATCCCAGCTTTCTCCCAAATTTATGGCATTTTCTCACAAAAATACCATTTTGCTCCCAAAATTCAGGGTGTTTTACACAGAAAAACCACTTTTCTCCCAAAATTGATGGCCTTTTATCACAAAAATACCAGCTTTCTCCCCAAATTTATGGCATTTTCTCACAGAAATAACACTTTTCTCACAAAATTATGGCATTTTCTCACACAAACACCACTTTGCTCCCAAAATTTATGGCCTTTTCTCACAGAAATCCCAGCTTTCTCCCAAATTTATGGCATTTCCTCACAGAAATACCACTTTTCTCCCAAAATTGATGCCATTTTCTCCCAGAAATTTCAGCTTTCTCCCGAATTTATGGTGTTTTCTCACAGAAATACCACTTTGCTCCGAAATTTATGGCATTTCCTCACAGAAATACCAGCTTTCTCACAAAATTTATAGCGTTTTATCACAGAAATAACAGTTTTCTGCCAAATAGATGGCATTTTCTTTCTGAAATCCCAGCTTTCTCCCAAAATTGATGGCATTTTCTCACAGAAATACCAGTTTTCTCCCAAAATTTACGGCATTTTCTCACAGAAATCCCAGCTTTCTCCCAAATTTATGGCATTTTCTCACAAAAATACCATTTTGCTCCCAAAATTCAGGGTGTTTTACACAGAAAAACCACTTTTCTCACAAAATTGATGGCCTTTTATCACAAAAATACCAGCTTTCTCCCCAAATTTATGGCATTTTCTCACAGAAATAACACTTTTCTCACAAAATTATGGCATTTTCTCACACAAACACCACTTTGCTCCCAAAATTTATGGCCTTTTCTCACAGAAATCCCAGCTTTCTCCCAAATTTATGGCATTTCCTCACAGAAATACCACTTTTCTCCCAAAATTGATGCCATTTTCTCCCAGAAATCCCAGCTTTCTTCCGAATTTATGGCGTTTTCTCACAGAAATCCCAGCTTTCTCCCAAATTTATGGTGTTTTCTCACAGAAATACCACTTTGCTCCCAAATTTATGGCATTTCCTCACAGAAATACCAGCTTTCTCACAAAATTTATGGCGTTTTATCACAGAAATAACAGTTTTCTGCCAAATAGATGGCATTTTCTTTCTGAAATCCCAGCTTTCTCCCAAAATTGATGGCATTTTCTCACAGAAATACCACTTTTCTCCCAAAATTTACGGCATTTTCTCACAGAAATCCCAGCTTTCTCCCAAATTTATGGCATTTCCTCACAGAAATACCACTTTTCTCCCAAAATTGATGCCATTTTCTCCCAGAAATCCCAGCTTTCTTCCGAATTTATGGCGTTTTCTCACAGAAATCCCAGCTTTCTCCCAAATTTATGGTGTTTTCTCACAGAAATACCACTTTGCTCCCAAATTTATGGCATTTCCTCACAGAAATACCAGCTTTCTCACAAAATTTATGGCGTTTTATCACAGAAATAACAGTTTTCTGCCAAATAGATGGCATTTTCTTTCTGAAATCCCAGCTTTCTCCCAAAATTGATGGCATTTTCTCACAGAAATACCACTTTTCTCCCAAAATTTACGGCATTTTCTCACAGAAATCCCAGCTTTCTCCCAAATTTATGGCATTTTCTCACAAAAATACCAGTTCGCTCCCAAAATTTAGGGTGTTTTACACAGAAATACCACTTTTCTCCCAAAATTGATGGCCTTTTCTCACAGAAATCCCAGCTTTCTCCCCAAATTTATGGCATTTTCTCGCAGAAATCCCAGCTTTCTCCCAAAATTATGGCATTTCCTCACAGAAATACCACTTTTCTCACAAAATTGATGCCATTTTCTCCCAGAAATCCCAGCTTTCTCCCCAAATTTATGGCGTTTTCTCACAGAAATCCCAGCTTTCTCCCAAATTTATGGCATTTTCTCACAGAAATAACACTTTTCTCCCAAAATTGATGCCATTTTCTCCCAGAAATCCCAGCTTTCTCCCGAATTTATGGCGTTTTCTCACAGAATCCCAGCTTTCTCCCCAAATTTATGGCATTTTCTCACAGAAATACAAGTTTTCCCCCAAAATTATGGCATTTTCTCACAGAAATCCCAGCTTTCTCCCAAATTTATGGTGTTTTCTCACAGAAATACCACTTTGCTCCCAAATATATGGCATTTTCGCACAGAAATCCCAGCTTTCTCCCCAAATTTATGGCGTTTTCACAGAAATAACAGTTTTCTGCCAAATAGATGGCATTTTCTTTCTGAAATCCCAGCTTTCTCCCCAAAATTGATGGCATTTTCTCACAGAAATACCACTGTTCTCCCAAATTATTGGCCTTTTCTCACAGAAATACCAGATTGCTCCCAAAATTGCTGCCATTTTCTCACAGAAATACCACTTTTCTCCCAAAATTTACGGCATTTACTCCCAGAAATCCCAGCCTTCTCCCAAATTTATGGCATTTTCTCGCAGAAATCCCAGCTTTCTCCCAAAATTTATGGCCTTTTCTCACAGTTTTTTCAACTTTTCTCCAGTTTATGTAATGCTATCCACCAGAAATACCTGTTCCCTCCCAAATAGCTGCCATTTTATCAAAGAAATTTCAGTTTTCTCCTAAAATTCTCCCAAAATTGGGGAGAAAATGCCAAACACGTGGCATTTTCTCACAGAAATACCACTTTTCTCCCAAAATTATGGCATTTTCTCACAGAAATCCCAGCTTTCTCCCAAATTGATGGCATTTTCTCCCACAAATATCAGATTTCCCCCCAAACAGCTGGCATTTCCACCCAGAAATACAGCTTTTCGCTCCTAGATACGACATTTCCTCCCGAATACATGGCATTTTATCCCAGAAATCTCTCTTTTCTCCCACATACGTCATATTTTTGCCCGGAAATACCAGCTTTCTCCCAAAATTTATGGCATTTTCTCACAGAAATACCAGCTTTCTCCCAAAATTTATGGTATTTTCTCACAGAAATACCACTTTGCTCCCAAAATTGATCACGTTTTCTCACAGAAATCCCAGCTTTCTCCCAAATTTATGGCATTTTCTCACAAAAATACCAGTTCGCTCCCAAAATTTAGGGTGTTTTACACACAAATACCACTTTGCTCCCAAATTTTTTGGCATTTTCTCACAGAATACCAGCTTTCTCCCAAAATTTACAGCATTTTCTCACAGAAATACCACTTTTCTCCCAAAATTGATGGCTTTTTATCACAAAAATACCATTTTTCTCACAAAATTCAGGGTGTTTTACACAGAAAAACCACTTTTCTCCCAAAATTGATGGCCTTTTATCACAAAAATACCAGCTTTCTCCCCAAATTTATGGCATTTTCTCACAGAAATAACACTTTTCTCACAAAATTGATGCCATTTTCTCACACAAACACCACTTTGCTCCCAAAATTTATGGCCTTTTCTCACAGAAATCCCAGCTTTCTCCCAAATTTATGGCATTTCCTCACAGAAATACCACTTTTCTCCCAAAATTGATGCCATTTTCTCCCAGAAATCCCAGCTTTCTTCCGAATTTATGGCGTTTTCTCACAGAAATCCCAGCTTTCTCCCAAATTTATGGTGTTTTCTCACAGAAATACCACTTTGCTCCCAAATTTATGGCATTTTCTCACAGAAATACCAGCTTTCTCACAAAATTTATGGCGTTTTATCACAGAAATAACAGTTTTCTGCCAAATAGATGGCATTTTCTTTCTGAAATCCCAGCTTTCTCCCAAAATTGATGGCATTTTCTCACAGAAATACCACTTTTCTCCCAAAATTTACGGCATTTTCTCACAGAAATCCCAGCTTTCTCCCAAATTTATGGCATTTTCTCACAAAAATACCAGTTCGCTCCCAAAATTTAGGGTGTTTTACACAGAAATACCACTTTTCTCCCAAAATTGATGGCCTTTTCTCACAGAAATCCCAGCTTTCTCCCCAAATTTATGGCATTTTCTCGCAGAAATCCCAGCTTTCTCCCAAAATTATGGCATTTCCTCACAGAAATACCACTTTTCTCACAAAATTGATGCCATTTTCTCCCAGAAATCCCAGCTTTCTCCCCAAATTTATGGCGTTTTCTCACAGAAATACCAGCTTTCTCCCAAAATTTACAGCATTTTCTCACAGAAATAACACTTTTCTCCCAAAATTGATGCCATTTTCTCCCAGAAATCCCAGCTTTCTCCCGAATTTATGGCGTTTTCTCACAGAATCCCAGCTTTCTCCCCAAATTTATGGCATTTTCTCACAGAAATACAAGTTTTCCCCCAAAATTATGGCATTTTCTCACAGAAATCCCAGCTTTCTCCCAAATTTATGGTGTTTTCTCACAGAAATACCACTTTGCTCCCAAATATATGGCATTTTCGCACAGAAATCCCAGCTTTCTCCCCAAATTTATGGCGTTTTCACAGAAATAACAGTTTTCTGCCAAATAGATGGCATTTTCTTTCTGAAATCCCAGCTTTCTCCCCAAAATTGATGGCATTTTCTCACAGAAATACCACTGTTCTCCCAAATTATTGGCCTTTTCTCACAGAAATACCAGATTGCTCCCAAAATTGCTGCCATTTTCTCACAGAAATACCACTTTTCTCCCAAAATTTACGGCATTTACTCCCAGAAATCCCAGCCTTCTCCCAAATTTATGGCATTTTCTCGCAGAAATCCCAGCTTTCTCCCAAAATTTATGGCCTTTTCTCACAGTTTTTTCAACTTTTCTCCAGTTTATGTAATGCTATCCACCAGAAATACCTGTTCCCTCCCAAATAGCTGCCATTTTATCAAAGAAATTTCAGTTTTCTCCTAAAATTCTCCCAAAATTGGGGAGAAAATGCCAAACACGTGGCATTTTCTCACAGAAATACCACTTTTCTCCCAAAATTATGGCATTTTCTCACAGAAATCCCAGCTTTCTCCCAAATTGATGGCATTTTCTCCCACAAATATCAGATTTCCCCCCAAACAGCTGGCATTTCCACCCAGAAATACAGCTTTTCGCTCCTAGATACGACATTTCCTCCCGAATACATGGCATTTTATCCCAGAAATCTCTCTTTTCTCCCACATACGTCATATTTTTGCCCGGAAATACCAGCTTTCTCCCAAAATTTATGGCATTTTCTCACAGAAATACCAGCTTTCTCCCAAAATTTATGGTATTTTCTCACAGAAATACCACTTTGCTCCCAAAATTGATCACGTTTTCTCACAGAAATCCCAGCTTTCTCCCAAATTTATGGCATTTTCTCACAAAAATACCAGTTCGCTCCCAAAATTTAGGGTGTTTTACACACAAATACCACTTTGCTCCCAAATTTTTTGGCATTTTCTCACAGAATACCAGCTTTCTCCCAAAATTTACAGCATTTCCTCACAGAAATACCACTTTGCTCCCAAAATTGATGGCTTTTTATCACAAAAATACCATTTTTCTCACAAAATTTATGGCATTTCCTCACAGAAATACCAGCTTTCTCCAAAATTATGCCATTTTCTCACAGAAATACCACTTTTCTCCCAAAATTGATGGCATTTTCTCACAGAAATCCCGGTTTTCTCCCAAATTTATGGCATCTTCTCACAAAAATACCAGTTTGCTCCCAAATTTTAGGGTGTTTTACACAGAAATACCACTTTGCTCCCAAAATTGATGGCCTTTTCTCACAAAAATCCCAGCTTTCTCACAAAATTTATGGCATTTTCTCGCAGAAATCCCAGCTTTCTCCCAAATTTATGGCATTTTCTCACAAAAATACCATTTTGCTCCCAAAATTCAGGGTGTTTTACACAGAAAAACCACTTTTCTCCCAAAATTGATGGCCTTTTATCACAAAAATACCAGCTTTCTCCCCAAATTTATGGCATTTTCTCACAGAAATAACACTTTTCTCACAAAATTGATGCCATTTTCTCACACAAACACCACTTTGCTCCCAAAATTTATGGCCTTTTCTCACAGAAATCCCAGCTTTCTCCCAAATTTATGGCATTTCCTCACAGAAATACCACTTTTCTCCCAAAATTGATGCCATTTTCTCCCAGAAATCCCAGCTTTCTCCCGAATTTATGGCGTTTTCTCACAGAAATCCCAGCTTTCTCCCAAATTTATGGTGTTTTCTCACAGAAATACCACTTTGCTCCCAAATTTATGGCATTTCCTCACAGAAATACCAGCTTTCTCACAAAATTTATGGTGTTTTATCACAGAAATAACAGTTTTCTGCCAAATAGATGGCATTTTCTTTCTGAAATCCCAGCTTTCTCCCAAAATTGATGGCATTTTCTCACAGAAATACCAGTTTTCTCCCAAAATTTACGGCATTTTCTCACAGAAATCCCAGCTTTCTCCCAAATTTATGGCATTTTCTCACAAAAATACCAGTTCGCTCCCAAAATTTAGGGTGTTTTACACAGAAATACCACTTTTCTCCCAAAATTGATGGCCTTTTCTCACAGAAATCCCAGCTTTCTCCCCAAATTTATGGCATTTTCTCACAGAAATCCCAGCTTTCTCCCAAAATTATGGCATTTCCTCACAGAAATACCACTTTTCTCACAAAATTGATGCCATTTTCTCCCAGAAATCCCAGCTTTCTCCCCAAATTTATGGCGTTTTCTCACAGAAATCCCAGCTTTCTCCCAAATTTATGGCATTTTCTCACAGAAATAACACTTTTCTCCCAAAATTGATGACATTTTCTCCCAGAAATCCCAGCTTTCTCCCAAATTTATGGTGTTTTCTCACAGAAATACCACTTTGCTCCCAAATATATGGCATTTTCGCACAGAAATCCCAGCTTTCTCCCCAAATTTATGGCGTTTTCACAGAAATAACAGTTTTCTGCCAAATAGATGGCATTTTCTTTCTGAAATCCCAGCTTTCTCCCCAAAATTGATGGCATTTTCTCACAGAAATACCACTGTTCTCCCAAATTATTGGCCTTTTCTCCCAGACATCCCAGCTTTCTCCCAAAATTGCTGCCATTTTCTCACAGAAATACCACTTTTCTCCCAAAATTTACGGCATTTACTCCCAGAAATCCCAGCTTTCTCCCAAATTTATGGCATTTTCTCACAGAAATCCCAGCTTTCTCCCAAAATTTATGGCCTTTTCTCACAGTTTTTTCAACTTTTCTCCAGTTTATGTAATGCTATCCACCAGAAATACCTGTTCCCTCCCAAATAGCTGCCATTTTATCAAAGAAATTTCAGTTTTCTCCTAAAATTCTCCCAAAATTGGGGAGAAAATGCCAAACACGTGGCATTTTCTCACAGAAATACCACTTTTCTCCCAAAATTATGGCATTTTCTCACAGAAATCCCAGCTTTCTCCCAAATTGATGGCATTTTCTCCCACAAATATCAGATTTCCCCCCAAACAGCTGGCATTTCCACCCAGAAATACAGCTTTTCGCTCCTAGATACGACATTTCCTCCCGAATACATGGCATTTTATCCCAGAAATCTCTCTTTTCTCCCACATACGTCATATTTTTGCCCGGAAATACCAGCTTTCTCCCAAAATTTATGGCATTTTCTCACAGAAATACCAGCTTTCTCCCAAAATTTATGGCATTTTCTCACAGAAATACCACTTTGCTCCCAAAATTGATCACGTTTTCTCACAGAAATCCCAGCTTTCTCCCAAATTTATGGCATTTTCTCACAAAAATACCAGTTCGCTCCCAAAATTTAGGGTGTTTTACACACAAATACCACTTTGCTCCCAAATTTTTTGGCATTTTCTCACAGAATACCAGCTTTCTCCCAAAATTTACAGCATTTTCTCACAGAAATACCACTTTGCTCCCAAAATTGATGGCTTTTTATCACAAAAATACCATTTTTCTCACAAAATTTATGGCATTTCCTCACAGAAATACCAGCTTTCTCCAAAATTATGCCATTTTCTCACAGAAATACCACTTTTCTCCCAAAATTGATGGCATTTTCTCACAGAAATCCCGGTTTTCTCCCAAATTGATGGCATCTTCTCACAAAAATACCAGTTTGCTCCCAAATTTTAGGGTGTTTTACACAGAAAAACCACTTTTCTCCCAAAATTGATGGCCTTTTCTCACAGAAATCCCAGCTTTCTCACAAAATTTATGGCATTTTCTCGCAGAAATCCCAGCTTTCTCCCAAATTTATGCCATTTTCTCACAGAAATTCATCACTTTCAACCAAGTCTTTTATACTTTCTCACAGAAATACCACTTTTCTCCCAAATGTATGGCCTTTTATCACAAAAATACCAGCTTTCTCCCCAAATTTATGGCATTTTCTCACATTTTTTTCAACTTTTCTCCAGTTTATGTAATACTATACACCAGAAATACCTGTTCCCTCCCAAATAGCGGCCATTTTATCAAAGCAATTTTGGTTTTCTCCCAAACAAGTGGCATTTTCTCACAGAAATACAAGTTTTCTCCCAAAATTGATCACGTTTTCTCCCAGAAATCCCAGCTTTCTCCCAAATTTATGGTGTTTTCTCACAGAAATACCACTTTGCTCCCAAATTTATGGCATTTCCTCACAGAAATACCAGCTTTCTCACAAAATTTATGGCGTTTTATCACAGAAATAACAGTTTTCTGCCAAATAGATGGCATTTTCTTTCTGAAATCCCAGCTTTCTCCCAAAATTGATGGCATTTCCTCACAGAAATACCACTTTTCTCCCAAAATTTACGGCATTTTCTCACAGAAATCCCAGCTTTCTCCCAAATTTATGGCATTTTCTCACAAAAATACCAGTTCGCTCCCAAAATTTAGGGTGTTTTACACAGAAATGCCACTTTTCTCCCAAAATTGATCACGTTTTCTCACAGAAATCCCAGCTTTCTCCCAAAATTTATGGCGTTTTCTCACAAAAATACCAGTTTTCCCCCAAAATTTAGGGTGTTTTACACAGAAATACCACTTTGCTCCCAAACTTTATGGCCCTTTCTCACAGAAATTCATCACTTTAAACCAAGTCTTTTACATTTTGTCATAGAAATACCACTTTTCTCCCAAAATTTATGGCGTTTTTTCACAGAAATACCAGCTTTCTCCCCAAATTCATGGCATTTTTTGACAGAAATTGATCACTTTCAACCAAGTCTTTTATATTTTCGCCTAGAAATGCCATTTTTCTCCAAATTTATGGCGTTTTCTCAAGAAATCCCAGCTTTCTCCCAGAATTTACGGCATTTTCTCCCAGAAATCCCAGCTTTCTCCCAAATTTATGGCGTTTTCTCACGGAAATTGATCACTTTCAACCAAGTCTTTTATATTTTCGCCCAGAAATACCATTTTTCTGCAAATTAGATGGCATTTTCTCACAGAAATACCAGCTTTCTCCCAAATTTATGGCCTTTTCTCACAGAAATGCCACTTTTCTCACAAATTTATGGCGTTTTCTCACAAAAATTCATCACTTTCAACCCAGTCTGTTATATTTTCTCACACAAACACCACTTTTCTCCCAAAATTTATGGCATTTACCCCCAGAAATCCCAGCTTTTCCCAAATTTATGGCATTTTCTCACAGAAATACCAGCTTTCTCCCAAATTTATGGCATTTTCTCACAAAAATACCAGTTTGCTCCCAAAATTTAGGATGTTTTACACAGAAATACCACTTTTCTCCCAAATTTTTTGGCGTTTTCTCACAGAATACCAGCTTTCTCCCAAAATTTATAGCATTTTCTCACAGAAATACCACTTTTCTCCCAAATTTATGGCGTTTACTCACAGAAATCCCGGTTTTCTCACAAAATTTATGGCATTTCCTCACAGAAATACCAGCTTTCTCCCAAATTTATGGCATTTTCTCACAAAAATACCAGTTTTCTCCCAAAATTTTAGGGTGTTTTACGCAGAAAAACCACTTTTCTCCCAAAATTGATGGCCTTTTATCACAAAAATACCAGCTTTCTCCCAAAATTTACATTTTTTTCTCACAGAAATAACACTTTGCTCCCAAATTTATGGCGTTTTCTCACAGAAATCCCAGTTTTCTCACAAAATTTATGGCATTTCCTCACAGAAATACCACATTTCCCCCCAAATTATGGCATTTTCTCACAAAAATACCAGTTTGCTCCCAAATTTTAGGGTGTTTTACACAGAAAAACCACTTTTCTCCCAAAATTGATGGCCTTTTATCACAAAAATACCAGCTTTCTCCCCAATTTTATGGCATTTTCTCACAGAAATACCACTTTTCTCACAAAATTATGGCGTTTTCTCACAGAAATTCATCACTTTCAACCAAGTCTTTTATACTTTCTCACACAAATACCACTTTTCTCCCAAATTTATGGCATTTTCTCACAGAAATCCCAGCTTTCTCCCCAAATTGATGGCATTTTCTCCCACTAATATCAGATTTCCCCCCAAACAGCTGGCATTTTCACCCAGAAATACAGCTTTTCGCTCCTAGATACGACATTTCCTCCCGAATACATGGCATTTTATCCCAGAAATCTCTCTTTTCTCCCACATATGTCATATTTTTGCCCGGAAATACCACTTTTCTCCCAAAATTGATGGCATTTTCTCACAGAAATACCACTTTTCTCCCAAAATTGATGGCATTTTCTCCCACAAATATCATATTTCCCCCAAACAGCTGGCATTTCCACCCAGAAATATCACTTTTCAATCTATGATATGACATTTTCTCCCGAATACATGACATTTTATCCCAGAAATCTCTCTTTTCTCCCATATATATAATGTTTTTGCCAGGAAATACCACTTTTCTCCCAAAATTTACGGCATTTTCTCCCAGAAATACCAGTTTTCATCCCCAAAATGACATTTTCTCCAACAAATACCAGTTTTCTCCCCTGAAATATGACATTTTCTCTCCGAAGTACCTCTTTTCTTCCCAAAAACATGGCATTTTCTCCTAAAAATACCAGTTTTCACCCCCGAAATATGATATTTTCACCCAGAAATACCAGTTTTTATAAGAAATAGGACATTTTCTCCCAGAAATTCCAGTTTTCTCCGTAAAAATATGACATTTTTTAACCGAAATACCCATTTTCTCCTCAAAAGAGGACATTTTCTCCCAGAAATACCAGTTTTCTCCCCAGATATATGACATTTTCTGTCGTAAAAGTGGTTTCTGGGAGAACTGGTATTTTTGGGACCAGTTTTCTGGTATTTCTTGGAGAAAATGTCCTATTTTGGGGGAGAAAAGGGATATTTCATGGATATAATGACATATTTTAGGGTAGAAAACAGGTATTTCTGGGAGAAAATGTCCTCTTTTGGGGAGAAACCTGTTATTTCTGGGAGAAAATGCCCCATCTTCGGAAGAAAACTGGTATTTCTGGAGAAAATGTCCTATTTTGGGGGAGAAAACTGGTATTTCTGAGAGAAAATGTCAAATTCTTGGGAGAAGACATGTATTTCCGGGAGAAAAATTCATATTTTCTGAAGAAAACAGGTATTTCTGGGAGAAAATGTCCTATTTTGGGTAAAAAATTGGTATTTCTGGATGGAAATGTCATTTTGGGGGGAGAAAACTGGTATTTCTGGGAGAAATTTTCACATTTCAAGAAGAAAACTGGTATTTCTGGGGGAAAAATGTCCTATTTTGGGGGAGAAAAATGGAATTTCTTGGAGGAAACTTCCTATTTTTGGGGAGAAGACTGGTATTTCTGGGAGAAAATGTCATATCTGAAGAAAAAGCTGGCATTTCTGGGTGAAAATGTCATTTTTGGGGGGAGGGGAACCGGTATTTCTGGGAGAAAATGCCGTATATTTTTGAGAAAACGGGTTTTATGGCGGAGTAAACGTCGTATTTTTGGGAGAAAACGGGTATTTCTGGGAGGAAATGTCAGAGTTTCGGGAGGAAATGTCACATTTAGGATTGAGACAATGAATGAGGGCAGCCTGCTGGCGAGGCTTTCTGGCTTCAGATGCGGGAGGTTGGTGCTCACAGCTCCCATCCTGATGGGGGCTGCAGCCATCGGAGATGTGCTGGAAGGACAGACGGCCAGCTGCAGGAGCTCCAGGAGGCTCCTGGAACGCAGCCATGGTCACTTTGTGCTCCGGGCGTTGGGCAGACCGACCAGAGGTGAAGCGTGGCTGGATCTGCTGCTCAGCAGTGCGGAGGAGATGATGAGTGAAAGGCGCTCAGGTTGGGGCAGCCTGGCTGCAGTGAGCACGGCTTGTGGGGTTGGTGATTCTGTATTCTTTATTTATTCATCATCATAATGGTAATTCAATACTGTTGATATGTAAATGAAGGGACTTTTTTCTCTTCCATGGGCGGAAGTGAAGGAGGACGTGATCTCCAAAGGCAGAACTGCTCCTGAGCAGAGAAGTGAGAGGGACTGTGCTCACGGGACTGGCACTCAGAAGCCTCCCACCCATCGTCTGGCTCTGTCCTGGGCTCCCCACGCTGTTGGTGCCAACCCAACACCCAGCCCACTGCCATCAGATGCCTGGTCCCACTGCTTTGTGCCTACCTGCTCCCACCAGGCTCTGATTTGCAGATAATGGACGCTTTTTGCGGTTAATATTTGAATACATCACTTTCCACTTGACCTGTTTCAACAAATTCTTGATGGATATTCAACCTCTTTCCCAAACGGAGCTTATCCTTCAGCTCGAGGAGGAAATGAAACATTAACAAGAAATACGAAACGCAATTCAGGCTCTTTGTGATCAGAATAACTCCCATTGCAGCCAACATGTGGACACCTGCAGAGCTGATGGGCAGCGACCTGGGGCTGGAGAGCATCCCCCCAGTTCTCATTGCTGACACAAGAACAGAGAGCAGCACAGCAGCCCTTGTCCCCTGCACACGCTCTCCCATCCAATTGGGGAGGTACCTGTGCACTTGTTCATCTGGCCATGCCGTTCACTCTGGCATTCCAGAAGGATCTCTCACACCTTCACAAAAGGAACAGAAGGAGCCCAGGAGCCCCATTTGATGCTGATGCAATAAACGGACTCAAATATATACAATATATATGGACTGGGGTGGCCAGAGGTGTCCCTGATGAATTTAAGGCTAGAAATCAAACTGCTGCAGGATTTGAATCCCTATTCCGGTGGGTGACAATTAACAAAAACGAAGATTGGAGAAACTACATCTACTACAATCAGCAGAGATTTAGGAACTACACAAAGGAGGCAATAAAGGGAATCGCGGAACAATTGGATGCTACAAGCAGGACGGCCTGCAGCCATACAGAATAGGGTCGCCCTAGACATGATACCAGCTGAAAAGGGGTTGTGTGTGCAATGCTGGGCACTCAGTGCTGTGCTTTTATCCCAAATAACACAGCCCCAGATGGCACGATAACTAGAGCACTGCGGGGCTTACTGCTCTGCCCAGGGAATTAGTTTCTGGAATAAACAGCTCCCTCACTGGGAGTCCTGGTTTGGCAAAGGGAAAGGGATGATTGCGTCCATATTCACTTCTTTGGCTGTGGCAGCAGCAGTCCTGAAGGCCATCGGTTGCTGTGTTACAGAATCACAGAATGGCCAGGGTTGGAAGGGACCTCAAGGATGACGAATCTCCAACCCCCTGCCACACGCAGGGCCACCAACCTCCACATTTCACACTAGACCAGGCTGCTCAGATCCCCCTCCAACCTGGCCTTGAACAGCTCCAGGGATGGACGGGGCATCCACAGCCTCTCTGGGCAGCTGTTCCAGCACCTCACCGCTCTCTGTAAAGAACTTCCCCCTGACATCCAACCTCAATCTCCCCTCCCTCAACTTAAAGCCATTTCCCCTCGTCCTGCTGTCACTCACCCTTTCCAAGAGTCGATTCCCCTCCTCCATTTTATCCCCTGCGTGGGGGGTTGGGGCAGCGATTAATAGAAACTGCGCTGCTGAAGCAAACAGCAGTGGAACCACCGCCGCACTCGGATGAAATGATGGTATGGGACGAAATGGAGAGTGAAGAAAGTGAAGAGGGCTTTGGAACCGTACCTCAAAAAGGGGGGATTGCAGAAATTGACACTTTGAAAGAAGAAGAGGGGGGAGTTGTGGGAACGGAACGTTGCTTCTGCATTTGATATGAAAAAGGAGCGATCGGTTTGAAGAAGTGGAGCATCGTGCGTTTGCATTCTGTAACTCATCCTTGCAAATAGCTGATCTCAGAAGTACAATGCTGTATCTGTCAGCGGCACGTTTCAGAAACATTACTGCTGAATTGTGTGATTAATTCTCCCTCGCAAAACTGCAATAGTTGTTCAATGTTCCAAACAACGCGAGTACAGTGTGCTAAGGATTAGAGAACATATCGTAGAGCTGTTAGGATAAGAAACTCAGCAAAAGAAAGATGCCATCCTAGAGAATTACTTGGATATTTCCTACACCGTCAAGCGGCATTAACAGTAATTAATTTTGTTCAGTAGCAGCAGTTGTTTGGTTGCTTGTATCCCTTACTCTCGTTGCTCTGTGTGCTTTTTTTACCCATCCCCTCACGCACTGTCCCCGTGCTGCAGGAAGCTCTCCCTCTCCTTGCGAGCAGCACCCCGAGGGGACGGGAGCAGCGGTTCCCAGGCGTGTTGCAGCCCGGGTTGGGATCCGAGGGGCACAGGAAGGGGTTGGAGCTGGGACAGAGAGGAAGCGAGCAGAGGAGCTCAGCGTGCTCTGCTGCCCGCTTGGCTCTGTGTAACGCAGCCCGGCCGCGACTGCGTTTCTCCCTCTGGGCCACGGGAGGCACGAGATGACGTCGCTCCGCAGCTGTGCACGCATGGATGGATGGAAGCTTTCAGCTCCCCGATAAGTCCTTCGGAGCGTCTTACTTTCCGCTCCCCTCGCCCTCCCCGGCAGCCCGCAGTTTCCCTTCGGGGACGCAGCAGCAATACCTGCCTCTAGCGGCCCTTTCAGCGTTCCCTTTTGTGCGCCTAGCGCCGGGCTGATGGCTCAGCTGGGGTCGTGCAAACCCCTCCCGAGGCTTTTGTTCGGGCTGTCCCGGCAGCCGCAGATGCCTTTAGCGCTCAGCTGCGGGCCCTGAGCACGTTCGGCATCGGCGCCAGCTCCGGCACTGGGCTGTGTAATGGACGCTGAAAAGCTGACAGCCTGTGGGCTGACTGGAGCACGCGTGGAGAAGCGCCCGAGCAGCAGGTCAGCAAAGCGCAGCCCGGGCTGCCTTGTGCAAAGGGCACCCGGTGCTGAGAACGGGCCCTGGAAGCGAGCGCAGGGTGCGTGCTGAGCTGAGTGGGGAGCAGCGCCCCCTGGGGGGGGAGGAGGGAAATGCAGCCGCCGAGGCGTTCTTGGTGCAAGGAGGGAGCGGGGCTTGTTCAGCTTGGAGAACAGAAGGCTCCGGGGAGACCTGATTGTGGCCTTCCAGGACTTGAGGGAAACGCATAGACTGGAGGAGGATCGACTGCTTCCACGGGTGGATAGTGACAGGACAAGAGGGAATGGTTTTAAGTTGAGACAGGGGAGATTCAGGTTGGATATTAGCAGGAAGTTTTTCACCCAGAGGGTGGTGACACACTGGAAGAGGTTGCCCAGGGAGGTTGTGGATGCCCCATCCCTCGAAGCGTTCGTGGCCACGCTGGATGTGGCTCAGGGCAGCCCGGTTTGATGGATGGCAACCCTGCACACAGCAGGGGGTTGAATCTAGGTGGTCACTGTGGTCCTTTTCAACCCAGGCCATCGTATAATTCTATGATTACCTTCAGATATTCATTTAACACAACCCCTTAGAGAAGCTCACAAAGCTCCAAACTAATGTTGGGTCTCTTAAAGAAGGTCTGTGTCAGCAAGGTGTCTTGACGTCAGGCTGAGTGGGATCTACAGGTGTTACCTTAAGAGACATCCCTGATTGCGGGGAGCTCCTGCTGTGCACCCAATGCTGTGCAGGAGGGCTCAAGGGGCGCTTGGGCTGCTCCCTGTTTAGGGGTCAGATGACTGACTCATTGCTGTGCATTGCCTTTAGGCATACAGTTCATGTTCCCTCAGCTGTTGACCGGGTGTCAGTGCTTTCTGCCCCCCAGTTTGAGTCAGCTGTGTGATTTGTAATCAGCTGTAGCTAGAGTGCTGCCCGTGCTGTTGCTGCTTGTGTTCCTGTGCGAGGCCAGCTGTGCCATCCCCCAGGCAGCGTCCTGCAGATGGGCTGTGCAGGGCTGGGCTGGGACAGGCACTGCTGCGTTCCCTCACAGCTCCCCTGCCATTTCTCTTGTCCCTGCAGGCTCCAGTTCAACTTCTGCCTTCCGGGCGTGATCATCTCACCTGCAGGAGAGCAGCAGATGGCCACAGCACATCCATGTCAGGTAGGGGCTGGGGGAAGCAGGCAGGAGAGGCGGAGGGGCGAGGGATGCGAATGCCGGGGGAGAGGGAGGTGCCCTCAGGCAGCACGTGTGTGCTGGGGCCAGAGAAGCGGCTGGGACGGGAGTTTGTGTCCTGTGCGAGCTGCTTCCCTGGGCCTTGGCTGTTCCCAGCAAGGAATCTCTTTGCTTGCAGGAGCCCGTGAGCTTTGCGGAGGTGGCCGTGTATTTCAGCAGGGAGGAGTGGGCGCTGCTGGACCCTGCGCAGCGAGCGCTCTACCGGGACGTGATGCTGGAGACGTACCAGTGCGTGGCCTCGCTGGGTGAGGGCTTTGCTGCCTTTCCTCCTCGTTAGGGCACCTTTGGCTGTGCAGAATGAGCCTCTGCAGGCAGGGCCTAGAAGAATAGCCGTGCAGTTACATACCGATAACTACGACAGCAGCAAAGGAAATACTGAGAAGCATGAGTTTCAGGAGGGATTACTATGCACGGCAGACTCATAAACGCCCCAGGGTCGGTGCTGGCACGCAGGCATCAACCAGAGGGAGAAAACCAGCCCTTCTGTCGGTGCGCCGCATGGTGCCACCAGCTGCAGCTCACACACGACTCCCTGGTTACTCCTTTACCATGTAGGATTTTGCATTCAGTTGCCATAGGCGTTTTGATGCCTTCTTCATTGATATGTTGTCAGAAAAGAAACAAGGTGTTCCTTCATAATTTCCAGAGTTGTGAAAGCATTCTTTGCTCCAGCGGAAGCTGTGGGCCCAGCGTCATTCAGGCCCAAAGTGTGGTTTCTCCCTGGGGAGGGACACAGAGTGGAGCTGTTGAACAGGCACTGTGCCAGAAGGATGGAAATGTTCTCATCTCCCCTGTTTCTCTCCTTGAAGCTCCACTTGCAGCCCCCAAACCCGTGGTGATCTCCGTGCTTGAAGGAGGAGAAGAGCCCTGGATCCCAGATGTGCGTAGCCCTGAGGCCGTGCCAGAAGACCTCAGCCCAGGTGAGGTGGTGGAGGGAAGAGGTTTGGGGCAGGAAGAGCCATCTCTGTTTGTGTTTTATTTTGGGCACTGTGTGCTATTTCTGGATTTCCTCTTTCGTCCAGCAGGAATTGGGATTACAGATATATTGGAGGATCAGCAGGAAAGTGGTGTGGCTGAAAGGCTGTGGGGTAGTGCTTCTGGGGAAGGAATGAGAAGGGATGTCCAAGGAGGCCTGGAGCAAGGTCAGGGTGAGCACATCAAGAAGCCACAGGGAAAGTGTCTGCGAAAGACAGGAAGCATCCCACTGGACTTCAGCATAGGTCAGAAGCAGCCTGAAGAACCCAGGAGCAAGGACGTGTGCCAGAAGAAAAAGCAGAATCCATGCGCCGAGTGTGGAAATAGCTTTGAAAAAGATTCCAGCATCATTAACCACCAGTGCATATGCTCAGCAATGAGTCCATACAAGTGCTCTGATTGTGGGAGGAGCTTCAAATGGAGATCCCGACTCACGTGCCACCAACGCATCCACACAGGAGAGAAACCATTTCGGTGTCCTGAGTGTGGGAAGAGCTTCAGAAGCAGTTCTAAGTTGAAGCTGCACCAGCGTGTACACACAGGAGAGAAACCCTACAAGTGCTCTGAGTGTGGGAAGAGCTTCAAAAGCAGTTCTAAATTGAAGCTGCACCAGCGTGTACACACAGGAGAGAAACCCTACAAGTGCTCTGAGTGTGGGAAGAGCTTCAAAAGCAGCTCTGAATTGAAGGTGCACCAGCGCATCCACACAGGAGAGAAACCCTACAAGTGCTCTGAGTGTGGGAAGAGCTTCAAAAGCAGTTCTAAATTGAAGCTGCACCAGCGTGTACACACAGGAGAGAAACCCTACAAGTGCTCTGAGTGTGGGAAGAGCTTCAAAAGCAGCTCTGAATTGAAGCTGCACCACCGTATACACACAGGGGAGAGACCCTTTCAGTGTCCTGAGTGTGGGAAGAGCTTCATAAAAAGTTCTGATTTGAAGGAACACCAGCGCATCCACACAGGGAAGAGACCCTTTCAGTGTCCTGAGTGTGAGAAGAGCTTTAATCGCAGATCTAGTCTCAACATCCACCAGCACATCCACAGCGCACGCAGGCTGTAGAAGCATCTCAAGACGCTGGGAACCTTCAAAAGCAGTTGCAGTCTCGTTACCTACCAGCACAGCCACACAAGATACAGAGCCTGCAGACACATGAACGTGGGAAGAGCTTCAGCCAGAGCCCCAGCTTGGTGACCAGCTATGGCTTTGTGTGGTGATGGACCTTACAAATCCCTTGAGTCGAGGAAGAGCTCTGTGGCCAAACTGAATCCTCTTTCTCCTTCTTCCCATGAGAATTATGCGTATTGCTCTCCTCCAGCTGCAGTTGCTGTGTTGAGTGGCCATAGAAAGGAGAATCCAGGGTGGGATGTGTCACAGCCACAGGAAACCCTCTGCCAGCTGGCACATTTCTGCCAGGGCTGTGTGCAAGGAGAGTCACCTCTTACCTTCCCTGTAGAAACTCCTCTGCTGTGGGGCAGCAGGTGAGGACCCAAAGGAGACCTCAGCTGGCCGATATGTCACCAGGAAGGAAGAAATCCTGTCTGCAGGGTGTTTGGGAAGAGCTTCATCTGGAGCTCTACCGTCAGTAGTCCCCAGAGAAGCAACCAGGGGAGTCCCTATGAGTGCCTTGACTGCAGGAAGAGGTCTGTCCAGAGCTGGGAGCTCAACACACACCAGTGGATCCACGTGAGGAACCCTACAAATGTGCAGCCTGCAAGAAGAGCTTTGGCCACAGCTGGAACCTGCTGAGGTACCGGAGTGTCTGCACTTGGGTGAAGTCCAATGCGTGCCTGCACCAGTGAGTTCACGTGGCAGGAAGCCTTAGAACTGCCTCGAGTGTGAGAAGGGCTTTGTGCAGAGGGCAGAGCTCCTCACTGGCCCTGCAGGTGTTTCTGGTGCATCGCTGGCACCCTCTGCAGAAGGGACTTAAGCCTTCCCTTCAGATGGCCTTTCCTTGCTGCCCTAAGCAGTTCTCTCTCCATGCCCGCTTTCCTCTTCTGCTCTTCCTGCCAGCAGCTTTTTGATGCCGTTTCCTAAGGAGAAGCGGCTGTGCAGGGATGTTCTGTGTGTCTGTGCCTGTGTTGCTCTCGGTGATTTGTGAGTGCTCTGATGAATCTGGGAGAAGGGTCAGGAGAGCAGTACTGTGACTCTTGGAGGTTTTCTGAGAGCCATTTGTAGTGGAAAGGGAAGGGGGTGAATAAAGTAGCTGAGTTGTTCTGAAGCTTTCTTCACTGTAGTCTTGTTTTTTGTTCTGAAAACAAATGTCAGCACGGGGAATGAAGAGAGGGAAAGGTGCAAGCAGGATTTGGTTTTGGTGCCTCCTCCAGCCCAGTGCTTGCTTTTGGGAAGGCATTTCTTTCACACAACCCCATCATCCTTCCTAACCGTGCTGCACGTTGGTTCTACTGCTCTTCTCGAATGCTTTAATCAGCTGGTCAGAGCAGCTGTGTGACACCAAGCCTTGTTTGTCTGCAATAAAACTCCAAAAAGCTGAGCTTGTTCTTCCTCAGTGCACCATCCCAAGTTTCTGGAGGTGGTGGGAGCAGAAGGCAGTGCAAACCCACGCGGTGCACAAGCGGCTCATCCCCAGAGCACAGAGATATCAGAGTGCTCTCCAGTGCATGCCTGCCTTGCAAGTGATCCCTTTTGAGCTTGAAGGTTTTTGCTTTGTGTCCTGGTTTTATGTTTTTTTGATTTTCAGTATTCCACATCAGAACATCACGTACTGGAATTAGAGTGTTAATGCTCTAATTCTACGTACCTGTCCCTGTGCATTACGGAAGTCATGGGATCTGACCCTTGCGGGTGGGGCGGTCTCTCACTGCCTGGCAGTGGGTGCTGGAGGTGCTTTCCTAGCCGTTCCAAGCTTTTCAGGTTTGACTCGGTCTCGGGAACTCTCTCTCATATCTTATTTGATTTATTAGTCTCAATTTCAATTAGATGTATTATATTGTTATCTTGTATTCTGATATCATAGTTAGTAAAATAAGTTTTCCTCCATAGATTGTTGCCGCTGTTTTTTTTCCTCCCTTCCTTCCTTCCATTTTTGTGGGGCCAGGCGGGGGGAGGGGGGGAGTGGGGAGGGCATGGGCCGACTGCCCCCTGTCACGGGCATAGATTGATCTAGTTAACTTCGTGACAGATTTTGGTGGAGAATGCGGGCATAGCTGCTTTTTGGCTCTTAGAACGAATCTGCTCTTAGAGAGCTTTGTTAGGGAGCATTATCAGTAGTTTAGGTTTTTGTGCTGGAAAACTTGACCTTGAAAGACCAGGCGTAGTGCCAGTATTCTGGGATATTTGTAAACTTTGAGCACTGCTCAGTCTGGGTCGTGCCTTTTTTTCTTTCCCCCCTCTCTTGTTAGCTTCAATTCATTAACCCCTTTTGAGCAGATACCAGCGATGAACCCACTCTTTATCGTGGGAGTGCTGAGTAAGGGATTAAAAGCTGTGGTGTTACCCACTGGCCAATCATCAATGTCATAATTACTTGCTGTGGAATTGTGTCCATATATAACCACATAAGGGCACTGACGGAGACGCCTGTATGGTACCTATATTGGTACCTGTTTGCGATGTGGTACGATGTGAGTTTTGATACTTGCATCCCGGCTGGAATGGCTAATTTTACAAGCAACTACATCCCAAATGGAATAGCTAATTTTACAACCACACGATGTTCAAACCAGTTTCCAGGCTTTCCTCTCGGTTTATCAGACGTTTTTCCAATGCTGAGTTAATTCTCATGCTTGTGGGCGTATCAGTCCTGTTCATATCAGTCTCTCTGAATGTATTCCAATGCAGGAATAGTAAGCAGAAGGAGTCTCCTCCAGAACCAGAGAATGCTGACTGGCAGGGAATATGGAGAGGTTTAGGAAAAATCTTAGAAGCATGGGGACCCACAATGTCATGGGATTTCACTCTTGAGCACCTGTGGGATCCCCGGAAACTTGGCCAGTATTTGAGACAGGGGCAGTGCGGCTTATGTAAATCTAAGGAGGTACAACTTATTTGGGGTGTGGCTTGTGCTTACCGTGCCCTATATAATACTGTTTTGGGGAGAGAGAGTTTCCGAACTGAGGTTCAAGCCAAAGGGGAGAATCTCCAAGTCAAATCTGATCAATTACAGGAGACACCAGTAACAATATCAGTCGCCCCTGTGGAGGGCAAGAAATGGAAACGAGTGTCCTCGCGTCTAGAACGGAAAAAAGAAGAAGAGGAGGAGGAGGTGGAGGAAGATCCAGGTGAGGGGCCCTCCTCGGAACCACCAACATCACAAAAATACCAGCTTTCTCCCCAAATTTATGGCATTTTCTCGCAGAAATTCATCACTTTCAACCAAGTCTTTTATACTTTCTCACGTTTTCTCACAGAAATCCCAGCTTTCTCCCAAAATTTACAGCATTTTCTCACACAAATACCAGTTTGCTCCCAAAATTTAGGGTGTTTTACACAGAAATACCACTTTTCTCCCAAATTTTTTGGCGCTTTCTCACAGAATCCCAGTTTTCTCCCAAAATTTGCAGCATTTTCTCACAGAAATACCACTTTTCTCCCAAAATTGATGGCCTTTCATCACAAAAATACCATTTTTCTCACAAAATTTATGGCATTTCCTCACAGAAATACCAGCTTTCTCCAAAATTGATGCCATTTTCTCACAGAAATACCACTTTTCTCCCAAAATTTAAGGCGTTTTTTCACAGAAATACCAGCTCTCTCCCAAAATTCATGGCATTTTTTGACAGAAATTGATCACTTTCAACCAAGTCTTTGATATTTTCGCCCAGAAATGCCAGCTTTCTCCAAATTTATGGCATTTTCTCAAGAAATCCCAGCTTTCTCCCAAAATTTACGGCATTTTCTTCCAGAAATCCCAGCTTTCTCCCAAATTTATGGCGTTTTCTCACAGAAATTCATAACTTTCATCCAAGTCTTTTATATTTTCGCCCAGAAATACCATTTTTCTGCAAATTAGATGGCGTTTTCTCGCAGAAATCCCAGCTTTCTCCCAAAATTTATGGCCTTTTCTCATAGAAATACCACTTTTCTCCCAAATTTATGGCGTTTTCGCTCAGAAATACCACTTTTCTCCCAAATTTATGGCATTTCCTCACAGAAATACCACTTTTCTCCCAAAATTGATGCCATTTTCTCAGAGAAATCCCAGCTTTCTCCCGAATTTATGGCGTTTTCTCACAGAAATACCACTTTTCTCCCAAAATTGATGGCATTTTCTCACAGAAATACCACTTTTCTCCCAAAATTGATCCCGTTTTCTCCCAGAAATCCCAGCTTTCTCCCAAATTTATGGCATTTTCTCACAAAAATACCAGTTCGCTCCCAAAATTTAGGGTGTTTTACACACAAATACCACTTTGCTCCCAAATTTTTTGGCATTTTCTCACAGAATACCAGCTTTCTCCCAAAATTTACAGCATTTTCTCACAGAAATACCAGTTTGCTCCCAAAATTGATGGCTTTTTATCACAAAAATACTAGTTTTCTCACAAAATTTATGGCATTTCCTCACAGAAATACCAGCTTTCTCCAAAATTATGCCATTTTCTCACAGAAATACCACTTTTCTCCCAAAATTGATGCCATTTTCTCAGAGAAATCCCTGCTTTCTCCCAAATTTATGGCATTTTCTCACAGAAATACCAGTTTGCTCCCAAAATTTAGGGTGTTTTACACAGAAAAACCACTTTTCTCCCAAAATTGATGGCCTTTTATCACAAAAATCCCAGCTTTCTCCCCAAATTTATGGCATTTCCTCACAGAAATCCCAGCTTTCTCCCAAATTTATGGCATTTTCTTCCAGAAATCCCAGCTTTCTCCCAAATTTATGGCGTTTTCTCACAGAAATTGATCACTTTCAACCAAGTCTTTTATATTTTCGCCCAGATATACCATTTTTCTGCAAATTAGATGGCATTTTCTCACAGAAATACCAGCTTTATCCCAAAATTTATGGCGTTTTCTCACAGAAATACCACTTTTCTCACAAATTTATGGCGTTTTCTCACAAAAATTCATCACTTTCAACCAAGTCTGTTATATTTTCTCACAGAAATACCACTTTCCTCCCAAAATTGATGCCATTTTCTCCCAGAAATCCCAGCTTTCTCCAGATTTATGGCATTTCCTCACAGAAATACCACTTTTCTCCCAAAATTGATGCCATTTTCTCCCAGAAATCCCAGCTTTCTCCCGAATTTATGGCGTTTTCTCACAGAAATCCCAGCTTTCTCCAAAATTTATGGTGTTTTCTCACAGAAATACCACTTTGCTCCCAAATTTATGGCATTTCCTCACAGAAATACCAGCTTTCTCCCAAAATTGATGGCCTTTTATCACAGAAATAACAGTTTTCTGCCAAATAGATGGCATTTTCGTTCTGAAATCCCAGCTTTCTCCCAAAATTGATGGCATTTTCTCACAGAAATACCACTTTTCTCCCAAAATTGATCACGTTTTCTCACAGAAATACCAGCTTTCTCCCAAATTTATGGCATTTTCTCAAAGAAATCCCAGCTTTCTCCCAAAATTTATGGCATTTCCTCACAGTTTTTTCAACTTTTCTCCAGTTTATGTAATACTATCCTCCAGAAATACCTGTTCCCTCCCAAATAGCTGCCATTTTATCAAAGCAATTTCAGTTTTCTCCCAAACACGTGGCATTTTCTCACAGAAATAACACTTTTCTCCCAAAATTATGGCATTTTCTCCCCAAATACCACTTTTCTCCCAAAATTAATGGCATTTTCTCACAGAAATCCCAGCTTTCTCCCAAAATTTATGGCGTTTTCTCACAGAAATACCACTTTTCTCACAAATTTATGGCGTTTTCTCACAGAAATTCATCACTTTCAACCAAGTCTGTTATATTTTCTCACAGAAATACCAGTTTGCTCCCAAAATTTAGGGTGTTTTACACAGAAAAACCACTTTTCTCCCAAAATTGATGGCCTTTTCTCACAGAAATCCCAGCTTTCTCCCCAAATTTATGGCATTTTCTCGCAGAAATCCCAGCTTTCTCCCAAAATTATGGCATTTTCTCACAGAAATTCATCACTTTCAACCTAGTCTTTTATACTTTCTCACAGAAATACCACTTTTCTCCCAAATTTATGGCATTTTCTCACAGAAATACCAGTTTGCTCCCAAAATTTAGGGTGTTTTACACAGAAAAACCACTTTTCTCCCAAAATTGATGGCCTTTTATCACAAAAATCCCAGCTTTCTCCCAAAGTTTATGGCATTTCCTCACAGAAATCCCAGCTTTCTCCCAAATTTATGGCGTTTTCTCACAGAAATTGATCACTTTCAATCAAGTCTTTTATATTTTCGCCCAGAAATACCATTTTTCTGCAAATTAGATGGCATTTTCTCACAGAAATCCCAGCTTTCTCCCAAATTTATGGCATTTTCTCACAAAAATACCAGTTTAGTCCCAAATGTTAGGGTGTTTTACACAGAAAAACCACTTTTCTCCCAAAATTGATGGCATTTTCTCACAGAAATACCACTTTTCTCCCCAAATTTATGGCATTTTCTCCCAGAAATCCCAGCTTTCTCCCGAATTTATGGCGTTTTCTCACAGAAATCCCAGCTTTCTCCAAAATTTATGGTGTTTTCTCACAGAAATACCACTTTGCTCCCAAATTTATGGCATTTCCTCACAGAAATACCAGCTTTCTCCCAAAATTGATGGCGTTTTATCACAGAAATAACAGTTTTCTGCCAAATAGATGGCATTTTCGTTCTGAAATCCCAGCTTTCTCCCAAAATTGATGGCATTTTCTCACAGAAATACCACTTTTCTCCCAAAATTATGGCATTTTCTCCCAGAAATCCCAGCTTTCTCCCAAATTTATGGCATTTTCTCACAAAAATACCAGTTCGCTCCCAAAATTTAGGGTGTTTTACACAGAAAAACCACTTTTCTCCCAAAACTGATGGCCTTTCATCACAAAAATACCAGCTTTCTCCCCAAATTTATGGCATTTCCTCACAGAAATCCCAGCTTTCTCCCAAATTGATGCCATTTTCTCACAGAAATACTACTTTTCTCCCAAAATTTAAGGCGTTTTTTCACAGAAATACCAGCTCTCTCCCAAAATTCATGGCATTTTTTGACAGAAATTGATCACTTTCAACCAAGTCTTTGATATTTTCGCCCAGAAATGCCAGCTTTCTCCAAATTTATGGCATTTTCTCAAGAAATCCCAGCTTTCTCCCAAAATTATGGCATTTTCTCCCAGAAATCCCAGCTTTCTCCCAAATTTATGGCATTTTCTCACAAAAATACCAGTTCACTCCCAAAATTTAGGGTGTTTTACACAGAAAAACCACTTTTCTCCCAAAACTGATGGCCTTTCATCACAAAAATACCAGCTTTCTCCCCAAATTTATGGCATTTCCTCACAGAAATCCCAGCTTTCTCCCAAATTGATGCCATTTTCTCACAGAAATACTACTTTTCTCCCAAACTTTAAGGCGTTTTTTCACAGAAATACCAGCTCTCTCCCAAAATTCATGGCATTTTTTGACAGAAATTGATCACTTTCAACCAAGTCTTTGATATTTTCGCCCAGAAATGCCAGCTTTCTCCAAATTTATGGCATTTTCTCAAGAAATCCCAGCTTTCTCCCAAAATTTACGGCATTTTCTTCCAGAAATCCCAGCTTTCTCCCAAATTTATGGCGTTTTCTCACAGAAATTCATAACTTTCATCCAAGTCTTTTATATTTTCGCCCAGAAATACCATTTTTCTGCAAATTAGATGGCGTTTTCTCGCAGAAATCCCAGCTTTCTCCCAAAATTTATGGCCTTTTCTCACAGAAATACCACTTTTCTCCCAAATTTATGGCGTTTTCGCTCAGAAATACCACTTTTCTCCCAAATTTATGGCATTTCCTCACAGAAATACCACTTTTCTCCCAAAATTGATGCCATTTTCTCAGAGAAATCCCAGCTTTCTCCCGAATTTATGGCGTTTTCTCACAGAAATACCACTTTTCTCCCAAAATTGATGGCATTTTCTCACAGAAATACCACTTTTCTCCCAAAATTGATCACGTTTTCTCCCAGAAATCCCAGCTTTCTCCCAAATTTATGGCATTTTCTCACAAAAATACCAGTTCGCTCCCAAAATTTAGGGTGTTTTACACACAAATACCACTTTGCTCCCAAATTTTTTGGCATTTTCTCACAGAATACCAGCTTTCTCCCAAAATTTACAGCATTTTCTCACAGAAATACCACTTTTCTCCCGAAATTGATGGCTTTTTATCACAAAAATACTAGTTTTCTCACAAAATTTATGGCATTTCCTCACAGAAATACCAGCTTTCTCCAAAATTATGCCATTTTCTCACAGAAATACCACTTTTCTCCCAAAATTTACGGCATTTTCTCACAGAAATCCCTGCTTTCTCCCAAATTTATGGCATTTTCTCACAGAAATACCAGTTTGCTCCCAAAATTTAGGGTGTTTTACACAGAAAAACCACTTTTCTCCCAAAATTGATGGCCTTTTATCACAAAAATCCCAGCTTCCTCCCAAAATTGATGGCCTTTTATCACAAAAATCCCAGCTTTCTCCCCAAATTGATGGCATTTTCTTCCAGAAATCCCAGCTTTCTCCCAAATTTATGGCGTTTTCTCACAGAAATTGATCACTTTCAACCAAGTCTTTTATATTTTCGCCCAGATATACCATTTTTCTGCAAATTAGATGGCATTTTCTCACAGAAATTCCAGCTTTATCCCAAAATTTATGGCGTTTTCTCACAGAAATACGACTTTTCTCACAAATTTATGGCGTTTTCTCACAAAAATTCATCACTTTAAACCAAGTCTGTTATATTTTCTCACAGAAATACCACTTTCCTCCCAAAATTGATGCCATTTTCTCCCAGAAATCCCAGCTTTCTCCAGATTTATGGCATTTCCTCACAGAAATACCACTTTTCTCCCAAAATTGATGCCATTTTCTCCCAGAAATCCCAGCTTTCTCCCGAATTTATGGCGTTTTCTCACAGAAATCCCAGCTTTCTCCAAAATTTATGGTGTTTTCTCACAGAAATACCACTTTGCTCCCAAATTTATGGCATTTCCTCACAGAAATACCAGCTTTCTCCCAAAATTTATGGCCTTTTATCACAGAAATAACAGTTTTCTGCCTAATAGATGGCATTTTCGTTCTGAAATCCCAGCTTTCTCCCAAAATTGATGGCATTTTCTCACAGAAATACCACTTTTCTCCCAAAATTGATGCCATTTTCTCACAGAAATCCCAGCTTTCTCCCAAATTTATGGCATTTTCTCACAAAAATACCAGTTCGCTCCCAAAATTTAGGGTGTTTTACACAGAAAAACCACTTTTCTCCCAAAATTGATGGCCTTTCATCACAAAAATCCCAGCTTTCTCCCTAATTTATGGCATTTTCTCAAAGAAATCCCAGCTTTCTCCCAAAATTTATGGCATTTCCTCACAGTTTTTTCAACTTTTCTCCAGTTTATGTAATACTATCCTCCAGAAATACCTGTTCCCTCCCAAATAGCTGCCATTTTATCAAAGCAATTTCAGTTTTCTCCCAAACACGTGGCATTTTCTCACAGAAATAACACTTTTCTCCCAAAATTATGGCATTTTCTCCCCAAATACCACTTTTCTCCCAAAATTAATGGCATTTTCTCACAGAAATCCCAGCTTTCTCCCAAAATTTATGGCGTTTTCTCACAGAAATACCACTTTTCTCACAAATTTATGGCGTTTTCTCACAGAAATTCATCACTTTCAACCAAGTCTGTTATATTTTCTCACAGAAATACCACTTTTCTCCCAAAATTGATGGCATTTTCTCCCAGAAATCCCAGCTTTCTCCCAAATTTATGGTGTTTTCTCACAAAAATACCAGTTTGCTCCCAAAATTTAGGGTGTTTTACACAGAAAAACCACTTTTCTCCCAAAATTGATGGCCTTTTCTCACAGAAATCCCAGCTTTCTCCCCAAATTTATGGCATTTTCTCACAGAAATCCCAGCTTTCTCCCAAATTTATGGCATTTTCTCACAGAAATTCATCACTTTCAACCAAGTCTTTTATACTTTCTCACAGAAATACCACTTTTCTCCCAAATTTATGGCATTTTTTCTCAGAAATCCCAGCTTTCTCCCAAAATTTATGGCCTTTTCTCACAGTTTTTTCAACTTTTCTCCAGTTTATGTAATACTATCCTCCAGAAATACCTGTTCCCTCCCAAATAGCTGCCATTTTATCAAAGCAATTTCAGTTTTCTCCCAAACACGTGGCATTTTCTCACAGAAATACCACTTTTCTCCCAAATTGATGCCATTTTCTCACAGAAATCCCAGCTTTCTCCCCAAATTGATGGCATTTTCTCCCACAAATATCAGATTTCCCCCCAAACAGCTGGCATTTCCACCCAGAAATACAGCTTTTCGCTCCTAGATACGACATTTCCTCCCGAATACATGGCATTTTATCCCAGAAATCTCTCTTTTCTCCCACATACGTCATATTTTTGCCCGGAAATACCACTTTTCTCCCAAAACTTATGGCATTTTCTCACAGAAATACCAGCTTTCTCCCAAAATTTATGGCATTTTCTCACAGAAATCCCAGCTTTCTCCCAAAATTTACGGCATTTTCTCACAAAAATACCAGTTCGCTCCCAAAATTTAGGGTGTTTTACACAGAAATACCACTTTGCTCCCGAATTTTTTGGCATTTTCTCACAGAAATACCACTTTTCTCCCAAAATTGATGCCATTTTCTCACAGAAATCCCAGCTTTCTCCCAAATTTATGGCATTTTCTCACAAAAATACCAGTTTAGTCCCAAATGTTAGGGTGTTTTACACAGAAAAACCACTTTTCTCCCAAAATTGATGGCCTTTTCTCACAAAAATACCAGCTTTCTCCCCAAATTGATGGCATTTTCTCACAGAAATCCCAGCTTTCTCCCAAATTTATGGCATTTTCTCACAAAAATACCAGTTTAGTCCCAAATGTTAGGGTGTTTTACACAGAAAAACCACTTTTCTCCCAAAATTGATGGCATTTTCTCACAGAAATACCACTTTTCTCCCCAAAATTATGGCATTTTCTCCCAGAAATCCCAGCTTTCTCCCAAATTTATGGCATTTTCTCACAAAAATACCAGTTCGCTCCCAAAATTTAGGGTGTTTTACACAGAAAAACCACTTTTCTCCCAAAACTGATGGCCTTTCATCACAAAAATACCAGCTTTCTCCCCAAATTTATGGCATTTCCTCACAGAAATCCCAGCTTTCTCCCAAATTTATGGCATTTTCTTCCAGAAATCCCAGCTTTCTCCCAAATTTATGGCGTTTTCTCACAAAAATACCAGTTTGCTCCCAAAATTTAGGGTGTTTTACACAGAAAAACCACTTTTCTCCCAAAATTGATGGCCTTTTCTCACAGAAATCCCAGCTTTCTCCCCAAATTTATGGCATTTTCTCGCAGAAATCCCAGCTTTCTCCCAAAATTATGGCATTTTCTCACAGAAATTCATCACTTTCAACCTAGTCTTTTATACTTTCTCACAGAAATACCACTTTTCTCCCAAATTTATGGCATTTTCTCACAGAAATACCAGTTTGCTCCCAAAATTTAGGGTGTTTTACACAGAAAAACCACTTTTCTCCCAAAATTGATGGCCTTTTATCACAGAAATACCACTTTTCTCCCAAAATTGATCACGTTTTCTCCCAGAAATCCCAGCTTTCTCCCGAATTTATGGCGTTTTCTCACAGAAATCCCAGCTTTCTCCAAAATTTATGGTGTTTTCTCACAGAAATACCACTTTGCTCCCAAATTTATGGCATTTCCTCACAGAAATACCAGCTTTCTCCCAAAATTGATGGCCTTTTATCACAGAAATAACAGTTTTCTGCCAAATAGATGGCATTTTCGTTCTGAAATCCCAGCTTTCTCCCAAAATTGATGGCATTTTCTCACAGAAATACCACTTTTCTCCCAAAATTATGGCATTTTCTCCCAGAAATCCCAGCTTTCTCCCAAATTTATGGCATTTTCTCACAAAAATACCAGTTCGCTCCCAAAATTTAGGGTGTTTTACACAGAAAAACCACTTTTCTCCCAAAACTGATGGCCTTTCATCACAAAAATACCAGCTTTCTCCCCAAATTTATGGCATTTTCTCACAGAAATACCACTTTGCTCCCAAATTTATGGCATTTTCTCGCAGAAATCCCAGCTTTCTCCCAAAATTATGGCATTTTCTCACAGAAATTCATCACTTTCAACCTAGTCTTTTATACTTTCTCACAGAAATACCACTTTTCTCCCAAATTTATGGCATTTTCTCACAGAAATACCAGTTTGCTCCCAAAATTTAGGGTGTTTTACACAGAAAAACCACTTTTCTCCCAAAATTGATGGCCTTTTCTCACAGAAATCCCAGCTTTCTCCCCAAATTTATGGCATTTCCTCACAGAAATCCCAGCTTTCTCCCCAAATTTATGGCATTTTCTCACAGAAATACCAGTTTGCTCCCAAAATTTAGGGTGTTTTACACAGAAAAACCACTTTTCTCCCAAAACTGATGGCCTTTCATCACAAAAATCCCAGCTTTCTCCCAAAGTTTATGGCATTTCCTCACAGAAATCCCAGCTTTCTCCCAAATTTATGGCGTTTTCTCACAGAAATTGATCACTTTCAATCAAGTCTTTTATATTTTCGCCCAGAAATACCATTTTTCTGCAAATTAGATGGCATTTTCTCCCAGAAATCCCAGCTTTCTCCCAAATTTATGGCATTTTCTCACAAAAATACCAGTTTGCTCCCAAAATTTAGGGTGTTTTACACAGAAAAACCACTTTTCTCCCAAAACTGATGGCCTTTCATCACAAAAATACCAGCTTTCTCCCCAAATTTATGGCATTTCCTCACAGAAATCCCAGCTTTCTCCCAAATTTATGGCATTTTCTTCCAGAAATCCCAGCTTTCTCCCAAATTTATGGCGTTTTCTCACAAAAATACCAGTTTGCTCCCAAAATTTAGGGTGTTTTACACAGAAAAACCACTTTTCTCCCAAAATTGATGGCCTTTTCTCACAGAAATCCCAGCTTTCTCCCCAAATTTATGGCATTTCCTCACAGAAATCCCAGCTTTCTCCCCAAATTTATGGCATTTTCTCGCAGAAATCCCAGCTTTCTCCCAAAATTATGGCATTTTCTCACAGAAATTCATCACTTTCAACCTAGTCTTTTATACTTTCTCACAGAAATACCACTTTTCTCCCAAACTTATGGCATTTTCTCACAGAAATACCAGTTTGCTCCCAAAATTTAGGGTGTTTTACACAGAAAAACCACTTTTCTCCCAAAATTGATGGCCTTTTATCACAAAAATCCCAGCTTTCTCCCAAAATTTATGGCATTTCCTCACAGAAATCCCAGCTTTCTCCCAAATTTATGGCGTTTTCTCACAGAAATTGATCACTTTCAATCAAGTCTTTTATATTTTCGCCCAGAAATACCATTTTTCTGCAAATTAGATGGCATTTTCTCACAGAAATCCCAGCTTTCTCCCAAATTTATGGCATTTTCTCACAAAAATACCAGTTTAGTCCCAAATGTTAGGGTGTTTTACACAGAAAAACCACTTTTCTCCCAAAATTGATGGCCTTTTCTCACAGAAATACCACTTTTCTCCCCAAATTGATGGCATTTTCTCCCAGAAATCCCAGCTTTCTCCCAAAATTATGGCGTTTTCTCACAGAAATCCCAGCTTTCTCCAAAATTTATGGTGTTTTCTCACAGAAATACCACTTTGCTCCCAAATTTATGGCATTTCCTCACAGAAATACCAGCTTTCTCCCAAAATTTATGGCCTTTTATCACAGAAATAACAGTTTTCTGCCAAATAGATGGCATTTTCGTTCTGAAATCCCAGCTTTCTCCCAAAATTGATGGCATTTTCTCACAGAAATACCACTTTTCTCCCAAAATTATGGCATTTTCTCACAGAAATCCCAGCTTTCTCCCAAATTTATGGCATTTTCTCACAAAAATACCAGTTCGCTCCCAAAATTTAGGGTGTTTTACACAGAAAAACCACTTTTCTCCCAAAACTGATGGCCTTTCATCACAAAAATACCAGCTTTCTCCCCAAATTTATGGCATTTCCTCACAGAAATCCCAGCTTTCTCCCAAATTTATGGCATTTTCTTCCAGAAATCCCAGCTTTCTCCCAAATTTATGGCGTTTTCTCACAAAAATACCAGTTTGCTCCCAAAATTTAGGGTGTTTTACACAGAAAAACCACTTTTCTCCCAAAATTGATGGCCTTTTCTCACAGAAATCCCAGCTTTCTCCCCAAATTTATGGCATTTTCTCGCAGAAATCCCAGCTTTCTCCCAAAATTATGGCATTTTCTCACAGAAATTCATCACTTTCAACCTAGTCTTTTATACTTTCTCACAGAAATACCACTTTTCTCCCAAATTTATGGCATTTTCTCACAGAAATACCAGTTTGCTCCCAAAATTTAGGGTGTTTTACACAGAAAAACCACTTTTCTCCCAAAATTGATGGCCTTTTATCACAGAAATACCACTTTTCTCCCAAAATTGATCACGTTTTCTCCCAGAAATCCCAGCTTTCTCCCGAATTTATGGCGTTTTCTCACAGAAATCCCAGCTTTCTCCAAAATTTATGGTGTTTTCTCACAGAAATACCACTTTGCTCCCAAATTTATGGCATTTCCTCACAGAAATACCAGCTTTCTCCCAAAATTGATGGCCTTTTATCACAGAAATAACAGTTTTCTGCCAAATAGATGGCATTTTCGTTCTGAAATCCCAGCTTTCTCCCAAAATTGATGGCATTTTCTCACAGAAATACCACTTTTCTCCCAAAATTATGGCATTTTCTCCCAGAAATCCCAGCTTTCTCCCAAATTTATGGCATTTTCTCACAAAAATACCAGTTCGCTCCCAAAATTTAGGGTGTTTTACACAGAAAAACCACTTTTCTCCCAAAACTGATGGCCTTTCATCACAAAAATACCAGCTTTCTCCCCAAATTTATGGCATTTCCTCACAGAAATCCCAGCTTTCTCCCAAATTTATGGCATTTTCTTCCAGAAATCCCAGCTTTCTCCCAAATTTATGGCGTTTTCTCACAAAAATACCAGTTTGCTCCCAAAATTTAGGGTGTTTTACACAGAAAAACCACTTTTCTCCCAAAATTGATGGCCTTTTCTCACAGAAATCCCAGCTTTCTCCCCAAATTTATGGCATTTTCTCGCAGAAATCCCAGCTTTCTCCCAAAATTATGGCATTTTCTCACAGAAATTCATCACTTTCAACCTAGTCTTTTATACTTTCTCACAGAAATACCTCTTTTCTCCCAAATTTATGGCATTTTCTCACAGAAATACCAGTTTGCTCCCAAAATTTAGGGTGTTTTACACAGAAAAACCACTTTTCTCCCAAAACTGATGGCCTTTCATCACAAAAATCCCAGCTTTCTCCCCAAATTTATGGCATTTCCTCACAGAAATCCCAGCTTTCTCCCAAATTTATGGCATTTTCTTCCAGAAATCCCAGCTTTCTCCCAAATTTATGGCGTTTTCTCACAAAAATACCAGTTTGCTCCCAAAATTTAGGGTGTTTTACACAGAAAAACCACTTTTCTCCCAAAATTGATGGCCTTTTCTCACAGAAATCCCAGCTTTCTCCCCAAATTTATGGCATTTTCTCGCAGAAATCCCAGCTTTCTCCCAAAATTATGGCATTTTCTCACAGAAATTCATCACTTTCAACCTAGTCTTTTATACTTTCTCACAGAAATACCTCTTTTCTCCCAAATTTATGGCATTTTCTCACAGAAATACCAGTTTGCTCCCAAAATTTAGGGTGTTTTACACAGAAAAACCACTTTTCTCCCAAAACTGATGGCCTTTCATCACAAAAATCCCAGCTTTCTCCCAAAGTTTATGGCATTTCCTCACAGAAATCCCAGCTTTCTCCCAAATTTATGGCGTTTTCTCACAGAAATTGATCACTTTCAATCAAGTCTTTTATATTTTCGCCCAGAAATACCATTTTTCTGCAAATTAGATGGCATTTTCTCCCAGAAATCCCAGCTTTCTCCCAAATTTATGGCATTTTCTCACAAAAATACCAGTTTGCTCCCAAAATTTAGGGTGTTTTACACAGAAAAACCACTTTTCTCCCAAAACTGATGGCCTTTCATCACAAAAATACCAGCTTTCTCCCCAAATTTATGGCATTTCCTCACAGAAATCCCAGCTTTCTCCCAAATTTATGGCATTTTCTTCCAGAAATCCCAGCTTTCTCCCAAATTTATGGCGTTTTCTCACAAAAATACCAGTTTGCTCCCAAAATTTAGGGTGTTTTACACAGAAAAACCACTTTTCTCCCAAAATTGATGGCCTTTTCTCACAGAAATCCCAGCTTTCTCCCCAAATTTATGGCATTTCCTCACAGAAATCCCAGCTTTCTCCCCAAATTTATGGCATTTTCTCGCAGAAATCCCAGCTTTCTCCCAAAATTATGGCATTTTCTCACAGAAATTCATCACTTTCAACCTAGTCTTTTATACTTTCTCACAGAAATACCACTTTTCTCCCAAACTTATGGCATTTTCTCACAGAAATACCAGTTTGCTCCCAAAATTTAGGGTGTTTTACACAGAAAAACCACTTTTCTCCCAAAATTGATGGCCTTTTATCACAAAAATCCCAGCTTTCTCCCAAAATTTATGGCATTTCCTCACAGAAATCCCAGCTTTCTCCCAAATTTATGGCGTTTTCTCACAGAAATTGATCACTTTCAATCAAGTCTTTTATATTTTCGCCCAGAAATACCATTTTTCTGCAAATTAGATGGCATTTTCTCACAGAAATCCCAGCTTTCTCCCAAATTTATGGCATTTTCTCACAAAAATACCAGTTTAGTCCCAAATGTTAGGGTGTTTTACACAGAAAAACCACTTTTCTCCCAAAATTGATGGCCTTTTCTCACAGAAATACCACTTTTCTCCCCAAATTGATGGCATTTTCTCCCAGAAATCCCAGCTTTCTCCCAAAATTATGGCGTTTTCTCACAGAAATCCCAGCTTTCTCCAAAATTTATGGTGTTTTCTCACAGAAATACCACTTTGCTCCCAAATTTATGGCATTTCCTCACAGAAATACCAGCTTTCTCCCAAAATTTATGGCCTTTTATCACAGAAATAACAGTTTTCTGCCAAATAGATGGCATTTTCGTTCTGAAATCCCAGCTTTCTCCCAAAATTGATGGCATTTTCTCACAGAAATACCACTTTTCTCCCAAAATTATGGCATTTTCTCACAGAAATCCCAGCTTTCTCCCAAATTTATGGCATTTTCTCACAAAAATACCAGTTCGCTCCCAAAATTTAGGGTGTTTTACACAGAAAAACCACTTTTCTCCCAAAACTGATGGCCTTTCATCACAAAAATACCAGCTTTCTCCCCAAATTTATGGCATTTCCTCACAGAAATCCCAGCTTTCTCCCAAATTTATGGCATTTTCTTCCAGAAATCCCAGCTTTCTCCCAAATTTATGGCGTTTTCTCACAAAAATACCAGTTTGCTCCCAAAATTTAGGGTGTTTTACACAGAAAAACCACTTTTCTCCCAAAATTGATGGCCTTTTCTCACAGAAATCCCAGCTTTCTCCCCAAATTTATGGCATTTTCTCGCAGAAATCCCAGCTTTCTCCCAAAATTATGGCATTTTCTCACAGAAATTCATCACTTTCAACCTAGTCTTTTATACTTTCTCACAGAAATACCACTTTTCTCCCAAATTTATGGCATTTTCTCACAGAAATACCAGTTTGCTCCCAAAATTTAGGGTGTTTTACACAGAAAAACCACTTTTCTCCCAAAATTGATGGCCTTTTATCACAGAAATACCACTTTTCTCCCAAAATTGATCACGTTTTCTCCCAGAAATCCCAGCTTTCTCCCGAATTTATGGCGTTTTCTCACAGAAATCCCAGCTTTCTCCAAAATTTATGGTGTTTTCTCACAGAAATACCACTTTGCTCCCAAATTTATGGCATTTCCTCACAGAAATACCAGCTTTCTCCCAAAATTGATGGCCTTTTATCACAGAAATAACAGTTTTCTGCCAAATAGATGGCATTTTCGTTCTGAAATCCCAGCTTTCTCCCAAAATTGATGGCATTTTCTCACAGAAATACCACTTTTCTCCCAAAATTATGGCATTTTCTCCCAGAAATCCCAGCTTTCTCCCAAATTTATGGCATTTTCTCACAAAAATACCAGTTCGCTCCCAAAATTTAGGGTGTTTTACACAGAAAAACCACTTTTCTCCCAAAACTGATGGCCTTTCATCACAAAAATACCAGCTTTCTCCCCAAATTTATGGCATTTCCTCACAGAAATCCCAGCTTTCTCCCAAATTTATGGCATTTTCTTCCAGAAATCCCAGCTTTCTCCCAAATTTATGGCGTTTTCTCACAAAAATACCAGTTTGCTCCCAAAATTTAGGGTGTTTTACACAGAAAAACCACTTTTCTCCCAAAATTGATGGCCTTTTCTCACAGAAATCCCAGCTTTCTCCCCAAATTTATGGCATTTTCTCGCAGAAATCCCAGCTTTCTCCCAAAATTATGGCATTTTCTCACAGAAATTCATCACTTTCAACCTAGTCTTTTATACTTTCTCACAGAAATACCACTTTTCTCCCAAATTTATGGCATTTTCTCACAGAAATACCAGTTTGCTCCCAAAATTTAGGGTGTTTTACACAGAAAAACCACTTTTCTCCCAAAATTGATGGCCTTTTATCACAGAAATACCACTTTTCTCCCAAAATTGATCACGTTTTCTCCCAGAAATCCCAGCTTTCTCCCGAATTTATGGCGTTTTCTCACAGAAATCCCAGCTTTCTCCAAAATTTATGGTGTTTTCTCACAGAAATACCACTTTGCTCCCAAATTTATGGCATTTCCTCACAGAAATACCAGCTTTCTCCCAAAATTGATGGCCTTTTATCACAGAAATAACAGTTTTCTGCCAAATAGATGGCATTTTCGTTCTGAAATCCCAGCTTTCTCCCAAAATTGATGGCATTTTCTCACAGAAATACCACTTTTCTCCCAAAATTATGGCATTTTCTCCCAGAAATCCCAGCTTTCTCCCAAATTTATGGCATTTTCTCACAAAAATACCAGTTCGCTCCCAAAATTTAGGGTGTTTTACACAGAAAAACCACTTTTCTCCCAAAACTGATGGCCTTTCATCACAAAAATACCAGCTTTCTCCCCAAATTTATGGCATTTTCTCACAGAAATACCACTTTGCTCCCAAATTTATGGCATTTTCTCGCAGAAATCCCAGCTTTCTCCCAAAATTATGGCATTTTCTCACAGAAATTCATCACTTTCAACCTAGTCTTTTATACTTTCTCACAGAAATACCACTTTTCTCCCAAATTTATGGCATTTTCTCACAGAAATACCAGTTTGCTCCCAAAATTTAGGGTGTTTTACACAGAAAAACCACTTTTCTCCCAAAATTGATGGCCTTTTCTCACAGAAATCCCAGCTTTCTCCCCAAATTTATGGCATTTCCTCACAGAAATCCCAGCTTTCTCCCCAAATTTATGGCATTTTCTCGCAGAAATCCCAGCTTTCTCCCAAAATTATGGCATTTTCTCACAGAAATTCATCACTTTCAACCTAGTCTTTTATACTTTCTCACAGAAATACCACTTTTCTCCCAAACTTATGGCATTTTCTCACAGAAATACCAGTTTGCTCCCAAAATTTAGGGTGTTTTACACAGAAAAACCACTTTTCTCCCAAAATTGATGGCCTTTTATCACAAAAATCCCAGCTTTCTCCCAAAATTTATGGCATTTCCTCACAGAAATCCCAGCTTTCTCCCAAATTTATGGCGTTTTCTCACAGAAATTGATCACTTTCAATCAAGTCTTTTATATTTTCGCCCAGAAATACCATTTTTCTGCAAATTAGATGGCATTTTCTCACAGAAATCCCAGCTTTCTCCCAAATTTATGGCATTTTCTCACAAAAATACCAGTTTAGTCCCAAATGTTAGGGTGTTTTACACAGAAAAACCACTTTTCTCCCAAAATTGATGGCCTTTTCTCACAGAAATACCACTTTTCTCCCCAAATTGATGGCATTTTCTCCCAGAAATCCCAGCTTTCTCCCAAAATTATGGCGTTTTCTCACAGAAATCCCAGCTTTCTCCAAAATTTATGGTGTTTTCTCACAGAAATACCACTTTGCTCCCAAATTTATGGCATTTCCTCACAGAAATACCAGCTTTCTCCCAAAATTTATGGCCTTTTATCACAGAAATAACAGTTTTCTGCCAAATAGATGGCATTTTCGTTCTGAAATCCCAGCTTTCTCCCAAAATTGATGGCATTTTCTCACAGAAATACCACTTTTCTCCCAAAATTATGGCATTTTCTCACAGAAATCCCAGCTTTCTCCCAAATTTATGGCATTTTCTCACAAAAATACCAGTTCGCTCCCAAAATTTAGGGTGTTTTACACAGAAAAACCACTTTTCTCCCAAAACTGATGGCCTTTCATCACAAAAATACCAGCTTTCTCCCCAAATTTATGGCATTTCCTCACAGAAATCCCAGCTTTCTCCCAAATTTATGGCATTTTCTTCCAGAAATCCCAGCTTTCTCCCAAATTTATGGCGTTTTCTCACAAAAATACCAGTTTGCTCCCAAAATTTAGGGTGTTTTACACAGAAAAACCACTTTTCTCCCAAAATTGATGGCCTTTTCTCACAGAAATCCCAGCTTTCTCCCCAAATTTATGGCATTTTCTCGCAGAAATCCCAGCTTTCTCCCAAAATTATGGCATTTTCTCACAGAAATTCATCACTTTCAACCTAGTCTTTTATACTTTCTCACAGAAATACCACTTTTCTCCCAAATTTATGGCATTTTCTCACAGAAATACCAGTTTGCTCCCAAAATTTAGGGTGTTTTACACAGAAAAACCACTTTTCTCCCAAAATTGATGGCCTTTTATCACAGAAATACCACTTTTCTCCCAAAATTGATCACGTTTTCTCCCAGAAATCCCAGCTTTCTCCCGAATTTATGGCGTTTTCTCACAGAAATCCCAGCTTTCTCCAAAATTTATGGTGTTTTCTCACAGAAATACCACTTTGCTCCCAAATTTATGGCATTTCCTCACAGAAATACCAGCTTTCTCCCAAAATTGATGGCCTTTTATCACAGAAATAACAGTTTTCTGCCAAATAGATGGCATTTTCGTTCTGAAATCCCAGCTTTCTCCCAAAATTGATGGCATTTTCTCACAGAAATACCACTTTTCTCCCAAAATTGATGCCATTTTCTCCCAGAAATCCCAGCTTTCTCCCAAATTTATGGCATTTTCTCACAAAAATACCAGTTCGCTCCCAAAATTTAGGGTGTTTTACACAGAAAAACCACTTTTCTCCCAAAACTGATGGCCTTTCATCACAAAAATACCAGCTTTCTCCCCAAATTTATGGCATTTCCTCACAGAAATCCCAGCTTTCTCCCAAATTTATGGCATTTTCTTCCAGAAATCCCAGCTTTCTCCCAAATTTATGGCGTTTTCTCACAAAAATACCAGTTTGCTCCCAAAATTTAGGGTGTTTTACACAGAAAAACCACTTTTCTCCCAAAATTGATGGCCTTTTCTCACAGAAATCCCAGCTTTCTCCCCAAATTTATGGCATTTTCTCGCAGAAATCCCAGCTTTCTCCCAAAATTATGGCATTTTCTCACAGAAATTCATCACTTTCAACCTAGTCTTTTATACTTTCTCACAGAAATACCACTTTTCTCCCAAATTTATGGCATTTTCTCACAGAAATACCAGTTTGCTCCCAAAATTTAGGGTGTTTTACACAGAAAAACCACTTTTCTCCCAAAATTGATGGCCTTTTATCACAGAAATACCACTTTTCTCCCAAAATTGATCACGTTTTCTCCCAGAAATCCCAGCTTTCTCCCGAATTTATGGCGTTTTCTCACAGAAATCCCAGCTTTCTCCAAAATTTATGGTGTTTTCTCACAGAAATACCACTTTGCTCCCAAATTTATGGCATTTCCTCACAGAAATACCAGCTTTCTCCCAAAATTGATGGCCTTTTATCACAGAAATAACAGTTTTCTGCCAAATAGATGGCATTTTCGTTCTGAAATCCCAGCTTTCTCCCAAAATTGATGGCATTTTCTCACAGAAATACCACTTTTCTCCCAAAATTATGGCATTTTCTCCCAGAAATCCCAGCTTTCTCCCAAATTTATGGCATTTTCTCACAAAAATACCAGTTCGCTCCCAAAATTTAGGGTGTTTTACACAGAAAAACCACTTTTCTCCCAAAACTGATGGCCTTTCATCACAAAAATACCAGCTTTCTCCCCAAATTTATGGCATTTTCTCACAGAAATACCACTTTGCTCCCAAATTTATGGCATTTTCTCGCAGAAATCCCAGCTTTCTCCCAAAATTATGGCATTTTCTCACAGAAATTCATCACTTTCAACCTAGTCTTTTATACTTTCTCACAGAAATACCACTTTTCTCCCAAATTTATGGCATTTTCTCACAGAAATACCAGTTTGCTCCCAAAATTTAGGGTGTTTTACACAGAAAAACCACTTTTCTCCCAAAATTGATGGCCTTTTCTCACAGAAATCCCAGCTTTCTCCCCAAATTTATGGCATTTCCTCACAGAAATCCCAGCTTTCTCCCCAAATTTATGGCATTTTCTCACAGAAATACCAGTTTGCTCCCAAAATTTAGGGTGTTTTACACAGAAAAACCACTTTTCTCCCAAAATTGATGGCCTTTTATCACAGAAATACCACTTTTCTCCCAAAATTGATCACGTTTTCTCCCAGAAATCCCAGCTTTCTCCCGAATTTATGGCGTTTTCTCACAGAAATCCCAGCTTTCTCCAAAATTTATGGTGTTTTCTCACAGAAATACCACTTTGCTCCCAAATTTATGGCATTTCCTCACAGAAATACCAGCTTTCTCCCAAAATTGATGGCCTTTTATCACAGAAATAACAGTTTTCTGCCAAATAGATGGCATTTTCGTTCTGAAATCCCAGCTTTCTCCCAAAATTGATGGCATTTTCTCACAGAAATACCACTTTTCTCCCAAAATTATGGCATTTTCTCCCAGAAATCCCAGCTTTCTCCCAAATTTATGGCATTTTCTCACAAAAATACCAGTTCGCTCCCAAAATTTAGGGTGTTTTACACAGAAAAACCACTTTTCTCCCAAAACTGATGGCCTTTCATCACAAAAATACCAGCTTTCTCCCCAAATTTATGGCATTTTCTCACAGAAATACCACTTTTCTCCCAAAATTGATGCCATTTTCTCACAGAAATCCCAGCTTTCTCCCAAATTTATGGCATTTTCTCACAAAAATACCAGTTCGCTCCCAAAATTTAGGGTGTTTTACACAGAAAAACCACTTTTCTCCCAAAATTGATGGCCTTTTATCACAAAAATCCCAGCTTTCTCCCAAAATTTATGGCATTTCCTCACAGAAATCCCAGCTTTCTCCCAAATTTATGGCGTTTTCTCACAGAAATTGATCACTTTCAATCAAGTCTTTTATATTTTCGCCCAGAAATACCATTTTTCTGCAAATTAGATGGCATTTTCTCACAGAAATCCCAGCTTTCTCCCAAATTTATGGCATTTTCTCACAAAAATACCAGTTTAGTCCCAAATGTTAGGGTGTTTTACACAGAAAAACCACTTTTCTCCCAAAATTGATGGCATTTTCTCACAGAAATACCACTTTTCTCCCCAAATTGATGGCATTTTCTCCCAGAAATCCCAGCTTTCTCCCGAATTTATGGCGTTTTCTCACAGAAATCCCAGCTTTCTCCAAAATTTATGGTGTTTTCTCACAGAAATACCACTTTGCTCCCAAATTTATGGCATTTCCTCACAGAAATCCCAGCTTTCTCCCAAATTTATGGCATTTTCTTCCAGAAATCCCAGCTTTCTCCCAAATTTATGGCGTTTTCTCACAAAAATACCAGTTTGCTCCCAAAATTTAGGGTGTTTTACACAGAAAAACCACTTTTCTCCCAAAATTGATGGCCTTTTCTCACAGAAATCCCAGCTTTCTCCCCAAATTGATGGCATTTTCTCCCAGAAATCCCAGCTTTCTCCCAAAATTATGGCGTTTTCTCACAGAAATCCCAGCTTTCTCCAAAATTTATGGTGTTTTCTCACAGAAATACCACTTTGCTCCCAAATTTATGGCATTTCCTCACAGAAATACCAGCTTTCTCCCAAAATTGATGGCGTTTTATCACAGAAATAACAGTTTTCTGCCAAATAGATGGCATTTTCGTTCTGAAATCCCAGCTTTCTCCCAAAATTGATGGCATTTTCTCACAGAAATACCACTTTTCTCCCAAAATTGATGCCATTTTCTCCCAGAAATCCCAGCTTTCTCCCAAATTTATGGCATTTTCTCACAAAAATACCAGTTTAGTCCCAAATGTTAGGGTGTTTTACACAGAAAAACCACTTTTCTCCCAAAATTGATGGCATTTTCTCACAGAAATACCAATTTTCTCCCCAAATTGATGGCATTTTCTCCCAGAAATCCCAGCTTTCTCCCGAATTTATGGCGTTTTCTCACAGAAATCCCAGCTTTCTCCAAAATTTATGGTGTTTTCTCACAGAAATACCACTTTGCTCCCAAATTTATGGCATTTCCTCACAGAAATACCAGCTTTCTCCCAAAATTGATGGCATTTTCTCACAGAAATAACAGTTTTCTGCCAAATAGATGGCATTTTCTCCCAGAAATCCCAGCTTTCTCCCAAATTTATGGCATTTTCTCACAAAAATACCAGTTCGCTCCCAAAATTTAGGGTGTTTTACACAGAAAAACCACTTTTCTCCCAAAACTGATGGCCTTTCATCACAAAAATACCAGCTTTCTCCCCAAATTTATGGCATTTCCTCACAGAAATCCCAGCTTTCTCCCAAATTTATGGCATTTTCTTCCAGAAATCCCAGCTTTCTCCCAAATTTATGGCGTTTTCTCACAAAAATACCAGTTTGCTCCCAAAATTTAGGGTGTTTTACACAGAAGAACCACTTTTCTCCCAAAATTGATGGCCTTTTCTCACAGAAATCCCAGCTTTCTCCCCAAATTTATGGCATTTTCTCGCAGAAATCCCAGCTTTCTCCCAAAATTATGGCATTTTCTCACAGAAATTCATCACTTTCAACGTAGTCTTTTATACTTTCTCACAGAAATACCACTTTTCTCCCAAATTTATGGCATTTTCTCACAGAAATACCAGTTTGCTCCCAAAATTTAGGGTGTTTTACACAGAAAAACCACTTTTCTCCCAAAATTGATGGCCTTTTCTCACAGAAATCCCAGCTTTCTCCCCAAATTGATGGCATTTTCTCCCAGAAATCCCAGCTTTCTCCCAAAATTATGGCGTTTTCTCACAGAAATCCCAGCTTTCTCCAAAATTTATGGTGTTTTCTCACAGAAATACCACTTTGCTCCCAAATTTATGGCATTTCCTCACAGAAATACCAGCTTTCTCCCAAAATTGATGGCCTTTTATCACAGAAATAACAGTTTTCTGCCAAATAGATGGCATTTTCGTTCTGAAATCCCAGCTTTCTCCCAAAATTGATGGCATTTTCTCACAGAAATACCACTTTTCTCCCAAAATTATGGCATTTTCTCCCAGAAATCCCAGCTTTCTCCCAAATTTATGGCATTTTCTCACAAAAATACCAGTTCGCTCCCAAAATTTAGGGTGTTTTACACAGAAAAACCACTTTTCTCCCAAAACTGATGGCCTTTCATCACAAAAATACCAGCTTTCTCCCCAAATTTATGGCATTTCCTCACAGAAATCCCAGCTTTCTCCCAAATTTATGGCATTTTCTTCCAGAAATCCCAGCTTTCTCCCAAATTTATGGCGTTTTCTCACAAAAATACCAGTTTGCTCCCAAAATTTAGGGTGTTTTACACAGAAAAACCACTTTTCTCCCAAAATTGATGGCCTTTTCTCACAGAAATCCCAGCTTTCTCCCCAAATTGATGGCATTTTCTCCCAGAAATCCCAGCTTTCTCCCAAAATTATGGCGTTTTCTCACAGAAATCCCAGCTTTCTCCAAAATTTATGGTGTTTTCTCACAGAAATACCACTTTGCTCCCAAATTTATGGCATTTCCTCACAGAAATACCAGCTTTCTCCCAAAATTGATGGCCTTTTATCACAGAAATAACAGTTTTCTGCCAAATAGATGGCATTTTCGTTCTGAAATCCCAGCTTTCTCCCCAAATTGATGCCATTTTCTCACAGAAATACCACTTTTCTCCCAAAATTATGGCATTTTCTCAGAGAAATCCCAGCTTTCTCCCAAATTTATGGCATTTTCTCACAAAAATACCAGTTCGCTCCCAAAATTTAGGGTGTTTTACACAGAAAAACCACTTTTCTCCCAAAACTGATGGCCTTTCATCACAAAAATACCAGCTTTCTCCCAAAATTTATGGCATTTTCTCACAGAAATACCACTTTTCTCCCAAAATTGATGCCATTTTCTCCCAGAAATCCCAGCTTTCTCCCAAATTTATGGCATTTTCTCACAAAAATACCAGTTCGCTCCCAAAATTTAGGGTGTTTTACACAGAAAAACCACTTTTCTCCCAAAATTGATGGCCTTTTATCACAAAAATCCCAGCTTTCTCCCAAAATTTATGGCATTTCCTCACAGAAATCCCAGCTTTCTCCCAAATTTATGGCGTTTTCTCACAGAAATTGATCACTTTCAATCAAGTCTTATATATTTTCGCCCAGAAATACCATTTTTCTGCAAATTAGATGGCATTTTCTCACAGAAATCCCAGCTTTCTCCCAAATTTATGGCATTTTCTCACAAAAATACCAGTTTAGTCCCAAATGTTAGGGTGTTTTACACAGAAAACCCCTTTTCTCCCAAAATTGATGGCATTTTCTCACAGAAATACCACTTTTCTCCCCAAATTTATGGCATTTTCTCCCAGAAATCCCAGCTTTCTCCCGAATTTATGGCGTTTTCTCACAGAAATCCCAGCTTTCTCCAAAATTTATGGTGTTTTCTCACAGAAATACCACTTTGCTCCCAAATTTATGGCATTTCCTCACAGAAATACCAGCTTTCTCCCAAAATTTATGGCCTTTTATCACAGAAATAACAGTTTTCTGCCAAATAGATGGCATTTTCGTTCTGAAATCCCAGCTTTCTCCCAAAATTGATGGCATTTTCTCACAGAAATACCACTTTTCTCCCAAAATTGATGCCATTTTCTCCCAGAAATCCCAGCTTTCTCCCAAATTTATGGCATTTTCTCACAAAAATACCAGTTCGCTCCCAAAATTTAGGGTGTTTTACACAGAAAAACCACTTTTCTCCCAAAACTGATGGCCTTTCATCACAAAAATACCAGCTTTCTCCCCAAATTTATGGCATTTCCTCACAGAAATCCCAGCTTTCTCCCAAATTTATGGCATTTTCTTCCAGAAATCCCAGCTTTCTCCCAAATTTATGGCGTTTTCTCACAAAAATACCAGTTTGCTCCCAAAATTTAGGGTGTTTTACACAGAAAAACCACTTTTCTCCCAAAATTGATGGCCTTTTCTCACAGAAATCCCAGCTTTCTCCCCAAATTGATGGCATTTTCTCCCAGAAATCCCAGCTTTCTCCCAAAATTATGGCGTTTTCTCACAGAAATCCCAGCTTTCTCCAAAATTTATGGTGTTTTCTCACAGAAATACCACTTTGCTCCCAAATTTATGGCATTTCCTCACAGAAATACCAGCTTTCTCCCAAAATTGATGGCCTTTTATCACAGAAATAACAGTTTTCTGCCAAATAGATGGCATTTTCGTTCTGAAATCCCAGCTTTCTCCCAAAATTGATGGCATTTTCTCACAGAAATACCACTTTTCTCCCCAAATTGATGGCATTTTCTCCCAGAAATCCCAGCTTTCTCCCAAATTTATGGCGTTTTCTCACAGAAATCCCAGCTTTCTCCAAAATTTATGGTGTTTTCTCACAGAAATACCACTTTGCTCCCAAATTTATGGCATTTCCTCACAGAAATACCAGCTTTCTCCCAAAATTGATGGCGTTTTATCACAGAAATAACAGTTTTCTGCCAAATAGATGGCATTTTCGTTCTGAAATCCCAGCTTTCTCCCAAAATTGATGGCATTTTCTCACAGAAATACCACTTTTCTCCCAAAATTATGGCATTTTCTCCCAGAAATCCCAGCTTTCTCCCAAATTTATGGCATTTTCTCACAAAAATACCAGTTCGCTCCCAAAATTTAGGGTGTTTTACACAGAAAAACCACTTTTCTCCCAAAACTGATGGCCTTTCATCACAAAAATACCAGCTTTCTCCCCAAATTTATGGCATTTCCTCACAGAAATCCCAGCTTTCTCCCAAATTTATGGCATTTTCTTCCAGAAATCCCAGCTTTCTCCCAAATTTATGGCGTTTTCTCACAAAAATACCAGTTTGCTCCCAAAATTTAGGGTGTTTTACACAGAAAAACCACTTTTCTCCCAAAATTGATGGCCTTTTCTCACAAAAATACCAGCTTTCTCCCAAATTTATGGCATTTTCTCGCAGAAATCCCAGCTTTCTCCCAAAATTATGGCATTTTCTCACAGAAATTCATCACTTTCAACCTAGTCTTTTATACTTTCTCTCAGAAATACCACTTTTCTCCCAAATTTATGGCATTTTCTCACAGAAATACCAGTTTGCTCCCAAAATTTAGGGTGTTTTACACAGAAAAACCACTTTTCTCCCAAAATTGATGGCCTTTTATCACAAAAATCCCAGCTTTCTCCCAAAATTTATGGCATTTCCTCACAGAAATCCCAGCTTTCTCCCAAATTTATGGCGTTTTCTCACAGAAATTGATCACTTTCAATCAAGTCTTTTATATTTTCGCCCAGAAATACCATTTTTCTGCAAATTAGATGGCATTTTCTCACAGAAATCCCAGCTTTCTCCCAAATTTATGGCATTTTCTCACAAAAATACCAGTTTAGTCCCAAATGTTAGGGTGTTTTACACAGAAAAACCACTTTTCTCCCAAAATTGATGGCATTTTCTCACAGAAATACCAATTTTCTCCCCAAATTGATGGCATTTTCTCCCAGAAATCCCAGCTTTCTCCCGAATTTATGGCGTTTTCTCACAGAAATCCCAGCTTTCTCCAAAATTTATGGTGTTTTCTCACAGAAATACCACTTTGCTCCCAAATTTATGGCATTTCCTCACAGAAATACCAGCTTTCTCCCAAAATTGATGGCCTTTTATCACAGAAATAACAGTTTTCTGCCAAATAGATGGCATTTTCGTTCTGAAATCCCAGCTTTCTCCCAAAATTGATGGCATTTTCTCACAGAAATACCACTTTTCTCCCAAAATTATGGCATTTTCTCCCAGAAATCCCAGCTTTCTCCCAAATTTATGGCATTTTCTCACAAAAATACCAGTTCGCTCCCAAAATTTAGGGTGTTTTACACAGAAAAACCACTTTTCTCCCAAAACTGATGGCCTTTCATCACAAAAATACCAGCTTTCTCCCCAAATTTATGGCATTTCCTCACAGAAATCCCAGCTTTCTCCCAAATTTATGGCATTTTCTCACAGAAATCCCAGCTTTCTCCCAAATTTATGGCGTTTTCTCACAAAAATACCAGTTTGCTCCCAAAATTTAGGGTGTTTTACACAGAAGAACCACTTTTCTCCCAAAATTGATGGCCTTTTCTCACAGAAATCCCAGCTTTCTCCCCAAATTTATGGCATTTTCTCGCAGAAATCCCAGCTTTCTCCCAAAATTATGGCATTTTCTCACAGAAATTCATCACTTTCAACGTAGTCTTTTATACTTTCTCACAGAAATACCACTTTTCTCCCAAATTTATGGCATTTTCTCACAGAAATACCAGTTTGCTCCCAAAATTTAGGGTGTTTTACACAGAAAAACCACTTTTCTCCCAAAATTGATGGCCTTTTCTCACAGAAATCCCAGCTTTCTCCCCAAATTGATGGCATTTTCTCCCAGAAATCCCAGCTTTCTCCCAAAATTATGGCGTTTTCTCACAGAAATCCCAGCTTTCTCCAAAATTTATGGTGTTTTCTCACAGAAATACCACTTTGCTCCCAAATTTATGGCATTTCCTCACAGAAATACCAGCTTTCTCCCAAAATTGATGGCGTTTTATCACAGAAATAACAGTTTTCTGCCAAATAGATGGCATTTTCGTTCTGAAATCCCAGCTTTCTCCCAAAATTGATGGCATTTTCTCACAGAAATACCACTTTTCTCCCAAAATTATGGCATTTTCTCCCAGAAATCCCAGCTTTCTCCCAAATTTATGGCATTTTCTCACAAAAATACCAGTTCGCTCCCAAAATTTAGGGTGTTTTACACAGAAAAACCACTTTTCTCCCAAAACTGATGGCCTTTCATCACAAAAATACCAGCTTTCTCCCCAAATTTATGGCATTTCCTCACAGAAATCCCAGCTTTCTCCCAAATTTATGGCATTTTCTTCCAGAAATCCCAGCTTTCTCCCAAATTTATGGCGTTTTCTCACAAAAATACCAGTTTAGTCCCAAATGTTAGGGTGTTTTACACAGAAAAACCACTTTTCTCCCAAAATTGATGGCCTTTTCTCACAGAAATCCCAGCTTTCTCCCCAAATTGATGGCATTTTCTCCCAGAAATCCCAGCTTTCTCCCAAAATTATGGCGTTTTCTCACAGAAATCCCAGCTTTCTCCAAAATTTATGGTGTTTTCTCACAGAAATACCACTTTGCTCCCAAATTTATGGCATTTCCTCACAGAAATCCCAGCTTTCTCCCAAAATTGATGGCGTTTTATCACAGAAATAACAGTTTTCTGCCAAATAGATGGCATTTTCGTTCTGAAATCCCAGCTTTCTCCCCAAATTGATGCCATTTTCTCACAGAAATACCACTTTTCTCCCAAAATTATGGCATTTTCTCAGAGAAATCCCAGCTTTCTCCCAAATTTATGGCATTTTCTCACAAAAATACCAGTTCGCTCCCAAAATTTAGGGTGTTTTACACAGAAAAACCACTTTTCTCCCAAAACTGATGGCCTTTCATCACAAAAATACCAGCTTTCTCCCAAAATTTATGGCATTTTCTCACAGAAATACCACTTTTCTCCCAAAATTGATGCCATTTTCTCCCAGAAATCCCAGCTTTCTCCCAAATTTATGGCATTTTCTCACAAAAATACCAGTTTGCTCCCAAAATTTAGGGTGTTTTACACAGAAAAACCACTTTTCTCCCAAAATTGATGGCCTTTTATCACAAAAATCCCAGCTTTCTCCCAAAATTTATGGCATTTCCTCACAGAAATCCCAGCTTTCTCCCAAATTTATGGCGTTTTCTCACAGAAATTGATCACTTTCAATCAAGTCTTATATATTTTCGCCCAGAAATACCATTTTTCTGCAAATTAGATGGCATTTTCTCACAGAAATCCCAGCTTTCTCCCAAATTTATGGCATTTTCTCACAAAAATACCAGTTTAGTCCCAAATGTTAGGGTGTTTTACACAGAAAACCCCTTTTCTCCCAAAATTGATGGCATTTTCTCACAGAAATACCACTTTTCTCCCCAAATTTATGGCATTTTCTCCCAGAAATCCCAGCTTTCTCCCGAATTTATGGCGTTTTCTCACAGAAATCCCAGCTTTCTCCAAAATTTATGGTGTTTTCTCACAGAAATACCACTTTGCTCCCAAATTTATGGCATTTCCTCACAGAAATACCAGCTTTCTCCCAAAATTTATGGCCTTTTATCACAGAAATAACAGTTTTCTGCCAAATAGATGGCATTTTCGTTCTGAAATCCCAGCTTTCTCCCAAAATTGATGGCATTTTCTCACAGAAATACCACTTTTCTCCCAAAATTGATGCCATTTTCTCCCAGAAATCCCAGCTTTCTCCCAAATTTATGGCATTTTCTCACAAAAATACCAGTTCGCTCCCAAAATTTAGGGTGTTTTACACAGAAAAACCACTTTTCTCCCAAAACTGATGGCCTTTCATCACAAAAATACCAGCTTTCTCCCCAAATTTATGGCATTTCCTCACAGAAATCCCAGCTTTCTCCCAAATTTATGGCATTTTCTTCCAGAAATCCCAGCTTTCTCCCAAATTTATGGCGTTTTCTCACAAAAATACCAGTTTGCTCCCAAAATTTAGGGTGTTTTACACAGAAAAACCACTTTTCTCCCAAAATTGATGGCCTTTTCTCACAGAAATCCCAGCTTTCTCCCCAAATTGATGGCATTTTCTCCCAGAAATCCCAGCTTTCTCCCAAAATTATGGCGTTTTCTCACAGAAATCCCAGCTTTCTCCAAAATTTATGGTGTTTTCTCACAGAAATACCACTTTGCTCCCAAATTTATGGCATTTCCTCACAGAAATACCAGCTTTCTCCCAAAATTGATGGCCTTTTATCACAGAAATAACAGTTTTCTGCCAAATAGATGGCATTTTCGTTCTGAAATCCCAGCTTTCTCCCAAAATTGATGGCATTTTCTCACAGAAATACCACTTTTCTCCCCAAATTGATGGCATTTTCTCCCAGAAATCCCAGCTTTCTCCCGAATTTATGGCGTTTTCTCACAGAAATCCCAGCTTTCTCCAAAATTTATGGTGTTTTCTCACAGAAATACCACTTTGCTCCCAAATTTATGGCATTTCCTCACAGAAATACCAGCTTTCTCCCAAAATTGATGGCGTTTTATCACAGAAATAACAGTTTTCTGCCAAATAGATGGCATTTTCGTTCTGAAATCCCAGCTTTCTCCCAAAATTGATGGCATTTTCTCACAGAAATACCACTTTTCTCCCAAAATTATGGCATTTTCTCCCAGAAATCCCAGCTTTCTCCCAAATTTATGGCATTTTCTCACAAAAATACCAGTTCGCTCCCAAAATTTAGGGTGTTTTACACAGAAAAACCACTTTTCTCCCAAAACTGATGGCCTTTCATCACAAAAATACCAGCTTTCTCCCCAAATTTATGGCATTTCCTCACAGAAATCCCAGCTTTCTCCCAAATTTATGGCATTTTCTTCCAGAAATCCCAGCTTTCTCCCAAATTTATGGCGTTTTCTCACAAAAATACCAGTTTGCTCCCAAAATTTAGGGTGTTTTACACAGAAAAACCACTTTTCTCCCAAAATTGATGGCCTTTTCTCACAGAAATCCCAGCTTTCTCCCCAAATTTATGGCATTTTCTCGCAGAAATCCCAGCTTTCTCCCAAAATTATGGCATTTTCTCACAGAAATTCATCACTTTCAACCTAGTCTTTTATACTTTCTCACAGAAATACCACTTTTCTCCCAAATTTATGGCATTTTTTCTCAGAAATCCCAGCTTTCTCCCAAAATTTATGGCCTTTTCTCACAGTTTTTTCAACTTTTCTCCAGTGTATGTAATACTATCCTCCAGAAATACCTGTTCCCTCCCAAATAGCTGCCATTTTATCAAAGCAATTTCAGTTTTCTCCCAAACACGTGGCATTTTCTCACAGAAATACCACTTTTCTCCCAAATTTATGGCATTTTCTCACAGAAATCCCAGCTTTCTCCCCAAATTGATGGCATTTTCTCCCACAAATATCAGATTTCCCCCCAAACAGCTGGCATTTCCACCCAGAAATACAGCTTTTCGCTCCTAGATACGACATTTCCTCCCGAATACATGGCATTTTATCCCAGAAATCTCTCTTTTCTCCCACATACGTCATATTTTTGCCCGGAAATACCACTTTTCTCCCAAAATTTATGGCATTTTCTCACAGAAATACCAGTTTGCTCCCAAATTTATGGCATTTTCTCACAGAAATCCCAGCTTTCTCCCAAAATTTATGGTATTTTCTCACAGAAATACCACTTTTCTCCCAAAATTGATCACGTTTTCTCACAGAAATCCCAGCTTTCTCCCAAATTTATGGCATTTTCTCACAAAAATACCAGTTCGCTCCCAAAATTTAGGGTGTTTTACACACAAATACCGCTTTGCTCCCAAATTTTTTGGCATTTTCTCACAGAATACCACCTTTCTCCCAAAATTTACAGAATTTTCTCACAGAAATACCACTTTTCTCCCCAAATTGATGGCTTTTTATCACAAAAATACCATTTTTCTCACAAAATTTACGGCATTTACTCCCAGAAATCCCAGCTTTCTCCCAAATTTATGGCGTTTTCTCATAGAAATCCCAGCTTTCTCCAAAATTTATGGTGTTTTCTCACAGAAATACCACATTTCCCCCCCAAATTATGGCATTTTCTCACAAAAATACCAGCTCGCTCCCAAAATTTAGGGTGTTTTACACAGAAAAACCACTTTTCTCCCAAAATTGATGGCCTTTTATCACAAAAATACCAGCTTTCTCCCCAAATTTATGGCATTTTCTCACAGAAATCCCAGCTTTCTCCCAAATTTATGGCATTTTCTCACAAAAATACCACTTTGCTCCCAAATTTTATGGCATTTTCTCACAGAAATAACACTTTTCTCACAAAATTATGGCATTTTCTCACACAAACACCACTTTTCTCCCAAAATTTATGGCATTTTCTCACAGAAATACCACTTTTCTCCCAAAATTTATGGCTTTTTATCACAGAAATACCACTTTTCTCTCAAAATTATGGCATTTTCTCACAGAAATACCACATTTCCCCCCCAAAATTATGGCCTTTTATCACAAAAATCCCAGCTTTCTCCGCAAATTTATGGCATTTTCTCACAGAAATAACACTTTTCTCACAAAATTATGGCACTTTCTCACGCAAACACCACTTTTCTCCCAAAATTTACGGCATTTACTCCCAGAAATCACAGCTTTCTCCCAGAATTATGGCATTTCCTCACAGAAATACCACTTTTCTCCCAAAATTCATTACATTTTCTCACAGAAATCCCAGCTTTCTCCCGAATTTATGGCGTTTTCTCACAGAAATCCCAGATTTCTCCAAAATTTATGGTGTTTTCTCACAGAAATACCACTTTGCTCCCAAAATTTATGGCATTTCCTCACAGAAATACCAGCTTTCTCCCAAATTGATGCCATTTTCTCACAGAAATCCCAGCTTTCTCCCCAAATTGATGGCATTTTCTCCCACAAATATCAGATTTCCCCCCAAACAGCTGGCATTTCCACCCTGAAATACAGATTTTTGCTCCTAGATACATTTCCTCCCGAATACATGGCATTTTATCCCAGAAATCTCTCTTTTCTCCCACATACGTCATATTTTTGCCCGGAAATACCACCTTTCTCCCAAAATTGATGGCATTTTCTCACAGAAATACCAGCTTTTCTCCCAAAATTTATGGCATTTTCTCCCAGAAATCCCAGCTTTCTCCCAAAATTGATGCCATTTTCTCACAGAAATACCACTTTTCTCCCAAAATTGATCACGTTTTCTCACAGAAATCCCAGCTTTCTCCCAAATTTATGGCATTTTCTCACAAAAATACCAGTTCGCTCCCAAAATTTAGGGTGTTTTACACAGAAATACCACTTTGCTCCCAGATTTTTTGGCATTTTCTCACAGAATACCAGCTTTCTCCCAAAATTTACAGCATTTTCTCACAGAAATAACACTTTTCTCCCCAAATTGATGGCTTATTATCACAAAAATACCATTTTTCTCACAAAATTTATGGCATTTCCTCACAGAAATACCAGCTTTCTCCAAAATTATGCCATTTTCTCACAGAAATACCACTTTTCTCCCAAAATTGATCACATTTTCTCACAGAAATCCCAGCTTTCTCCCCAAATTTATGGCATTTTCTCACAAAAATACCAGTTCGCACCCAAAATTTAGGGTGTTTTACACAGAAAAACCACTTTTCTCCCAAAATTGATGGCCTTTTATCACAAAAATACCAGCTTTCTCCCCAAATTTATGGCCTTTTATCACAAAAATCCCAGCTTTCTCCCAAATTGATGGCATTTTCTTCCAGAAATCCCAGCTTTCTCCCAAATTTATGGCGTTTTCTCACAGAAATTGATCACTTTCAACCAAGTCATTTATATTTTTGCCCAGAAATACCATTTTTCTGCAAATTAGATGGCATTTTCTCACAGAAATACCACTTTTCTCCCAAAATTTATGGCGTTTTCTCACAGAAATACCACTTTTCTCACACATTTATGGCGTTTTCTCACAAAAATTCATCACTTTCAACCAAGTCTGTTATATTTTCTCACAGAAATACCACTTTTCTCCCAAAATTGATGCCATTTTCTCCCAGAAATCCCAGCTTTCTCCCAAATTTATGGCATTTTCTCACAAAAATACCAGTTCGCTCCCAAAATTTAGGGTGTTTTACACAGAAAAACCACTTTTCTCCCAAAATTGATGGCCTTTTCTCACAGAAATCCCAGCTTTCTCCCAAATTTATGGCATTTTCTCCGAGAAATCCCAACTTTCTCCCAAATTTATGGCATTTTCTCACAGAAATACCACTTTTCTCCCAAAATTATGGCATTTTCTCGCAGAAATCCCAGCTTTCTCCCAAAATTATGGCATTTTCTCACAGAAATTCATCACTTTCAACCAAGTCTTTTACACTTTCTCACAGAAATACCACTTTTCTCCCAAATTTATGGCATTTACTCCCAGAAATCCCAGCTTTCTCCCAAAATTTATGGCATTTTCTCACAGTTTTTTCAACTTTTCTCCAGTTTATGTAATACTATCCTCCAGAAATACCTGTTCCCTCCCAAATAGCTGCCATTTTATCAAAGCAATTTCGGTTTTCTCCCAAACACGTGGCATTTTCTCACAGAAATACCACTTTTCTCCCAAATTTATGGCATTTTCTCACAGAAATCCCAGCTTTCTCCCCAAATTGATGGCATTTTCTCCCACAAATATCAGATTTCCCCCCAGACAGCTGGCATTTTCACCCAGACATACAGCTTTTCGCTCCTAGATACGACATTTCCTCCCGAATACAAGGCATTTTATCCCAGAAATCTCTCTTTTCTCCCACATACGTCATATTTTTGCCCGGAAATACCACTTTTCTCCCAAAATTTATGGCATTTTCTCACAGAAATACCACTTTTCTCCCAAAATTGATCACGTTTTCTCGCAAAAATCCCAGCTTTCTCCCAAATTTATGGCATTTTCTCACAAAAATACCATTTTGCTCCCAAAATTCAGGGTGTTTTACACAGAAAAACCACTTTTCTCCCAAAATTGATGGCCTTTTATCACAAAAATACCAGCTTTCTCCCCAAATTTATGGCATTTTCTCACAGAAATAACACTTTTCTCACAAAATTGATGCCATTTTCTCACACAAACACCACTTTGCTCCCAAAATTTATGGCCTTTTCTCACAGAAATCCCAGCTTTCTCCCCAAATTTATGGCGTTTTCTCACAGAAATCCCTGCTTTCTCCCAAATTTATGGCATTTTCTCACAGAAATAACACTTTTCTCCCAAAATTGATGCCATTTTCTCCCAGAAATCCCAGCTTTCTCCCAAATTTATGGCGTTTTCTCACAGAATCCCAGCTTTCTCCCCAAATTTATGGCATTTTCTCACAGAAATACAAGTTTTCCCCCAAAATTATGGCATTTTCTCACAGAAATCCCAGCTTTCTCCCAAATTTATGGTGTTTTCTCACAGAAATACCACTTTGCTCCCAAATATATGGCATTTTCGCACAGAAATCCCAGCTTTCTCCCCAAATTTATGGCGTTTTCACAGAAATAACAGTTTTCTGCCAAATAGATGGCATTTTCTTTCTGAAATCCCAGCTTTCTCCCCAAAATTGATGGCATTTTCTCACAGAAATACCACTGTTCTCCCAAATTATTGGCCTTTTCTCACAGAAATACCAGATTGCTCCCAAAATTGCTGCCATTTTCTCACAGAAATACCACTTTTCTCCCAAAATTTACGGCATTTACTCCCAGAAATCCCAGCCTTCTCCCAAATTTATGGCATTTTCTCGCAGAAATCCCAGCTTTCTCCCAAAATTTATGGCCTTTTCTCACAGTTTTTTCAACTTTTCTCCAGTTTATGTAATGCTATCCACCAGAAATACCTGTTCCCTCCCAAATAGCTGCCATTTTATCAAAGCAATTTCAGTTTTCTCCTAAAATTCTCCCAAAATCGGGGAGAAAATGCCAAACACGTGGCATTTTCTCACAGAAATACCACTTTTCTCCCAAAATTATGGCATTTTCTCACAGAAATCCCAGCTTTCTCCCAAATTGATGGCATTTTCTCCCACAAATATCAGATTTCCCCCCAAACAGCTGGCATTTCCACCCAGAAATACAGCTTTTCGCTCCTAGATACGACATTTCCTCCCGAATACATGGCATTTTATCCCAGAAATCTCTCTTTTCTCCCACATACGTCATATTTTCTCAAAGAAATACCACTTTTCTCCCAAAATTTATGGCATTTTCTCACAGAAATACCACTTTTCTCCCAAAATTGATCACGTTTTCTCACGGAAATCCCAGCTTTCTCCCAAAATTTATGGCATTTTCTCACAAAAATACCAGTTTGCTCCCAAAATTTAGGGTGTTTTACACAGAAAAACCACTTTTCTCCCAAAATTGATGGCCTTTTCTCACAGAAATTCATCACTTTAAACCAAGTCTTTTACATTTTGTCATAGAAATACCACTTTTCTCCCAAAATTTAAGGCGTTTTTTCACAGAAATACCAGCTTTCTCCCCAAATTCATGGCATTTTTTGACAGAAATTGATCACTTTCAACCAAGTCTTTTATATTTTCGCCCAGAAATGCCATTTTTCTCCAAATTTATGGCATTTTCTCAAGAAATCCCAGCTTTCTCCCAAAATTGATGGCATTTTCTCACAGAAATCCCAGCTTTCTCCCAAATTTATGGCGTTTTCTCACAGAAATTGATCACTTTCAACCAAGTCTTTTATATTTTCGCCCAGAAATACCATTTTTCTGCAAATTAGATGGCATTTTCTCACAGAAATCCCAGCTTTCTCCCAAAATTTATGGCATTTTCTCACAGAAATAACACTTTTCTCACAAATTTATGGCGTTTTCTCACAAAAATTCATCACTTTCAACCCAGTCTGTTATATTTTCTCACACAAACACCACTTTTCTCCCAAAATTTATGGCATTTACCCCCAGAAATCCCAGCTTTCTCCCAAATTTATGGCATTTTCTCGCAAAAATACCAGTTTGCTCCCAAAATTCTGGGTGTTTTACACAGAAATAACACTTTTCTCCCAAATTTTTTGGCGTTTTCTCACAGAATACCAGCTTTCTCCCAAAAATTACATTTTTTTCTCACAGAAATACCACTTTTCTCCCAAATTTATGGCGTTTTCTCACAGAAATACCACTTTTCTCACAAAATTTATGGCATTTCCTCATAGAAATACCACTTTTCTCCCAAATTTATGGCATTTTCTCACAAAAATACCAGTTTTCTCCCAAATTTTAGGGTGTTTTACACAGAAAAACCACTTTTCTCCCAAAATTTATGGCATTTTATCACAAAAATCCCAGCTTTCTCCCCAAATTTATGGCATTTCCTCACAGAAATACCACAATTCTCCCAAAATTGATGCCATTTTCTCCCAGAAATCCCAGCTTTCTCCTGAATTTATGGCGTTTTCACACAGAAATCCCAGCTTTCTCCAAAATTTATGGTGTTTTCTCACAGAAATACCACATTTCCCCCCCAAATTTATGGCATTTTCTCACAAAAATACCAGCTCGCACCCAAAATTTAGGGTGTTTTACACAGAAAAACCACTTTTCTCCCAAAATTTATGGCATTTTATCACAAAAATACCAGCTTTCTCCCCAAATTTATGGCATTTTCTCACAGAAATACCACTTTTCTCACAAAATTATGGCATTTTCTCACAGAAATTCATCACTTTCAACCAAGTCTTTTATACTTTCTCACACAAATACCACTTTTCTACCAAATTTATGGCCTTTTCTCACAGAAATCCCAGCTTTCTCCCAAATTTATGGCATTTTCTTACAAAAATACCAGTTTTCTCCCAAATTTTAGGGTGTTTTACAGAAATACCACTTTTCTCACAAAATTGATGCCATTTTCTCACAAAAATCCCAGCTTTCTCCCCAAATTGATGGCATTTTCTCCCACAAATATCAGTTTTCCCCCCAAACACCTGGCATTTTCACCCAGAAATACAGATTTTCACTCCTAGATACAACAATTTCTCCCGAATACATGGCAGTTTATCCCAGAAATCTCTCTTTTCTCCCACATACGTCATATATTTGCCTGGAAATACCACTTTTCTCCCAAAATTTATGGCATTTTCTCACAGAAATACCAGCTTTCTCCCAAAATTGATCACATTTTCTCACAGAAATCCCAGCTTTCTCCCAAATTTATGGCATTTTCTCACAAAAATACCAGTTCGCTCCCAAAATTTAGGGTGTTTTACACAGAAAAACCACTTTTCTCCCCAAATTGATGGCGTTTTATCACAAAAATCCCAGCTTTCTCCCAAAATTTATGGCATTTTCTCTCAGTAATACCACTTTTCTCACAAAATTTACGGCATTTTCTCACAGTTTTTTCAACTTTTCTCCAGTTTATGTAATACTATCCACCAGAAATACCTGTTCCCTCCCAAATAGCTGCCATTTTATCAAAGAAATTTCAGTTTTCTCCCAAACACGTGGCATTTTCTCACAGAAATAACACTTTTCTCCCAAAATTGATCACATTTTCTTACAGAAATCCCAGCTTTCTCCCCAAATTTATGGCATTTTCTCACAAATATACCAGTTTGCTCCCAAAATTTAGGGTGTTTTACACAGAAATAACACTTTTCTCCCAAATTTTTTGGCGTTTTCTCACAGAATCCCAGCTTTCTCCCCTAATTTATGGCATTTTCTCACAGAAATACCAGTTTTCCCCCAAAATTATGGCATTTTCTCACAGAAATCCCAGCTTTCTCCCAAATTTACGGCATTTTCTCACAAAAATACCAGTTTGCACCCAAAATTTAGGGTGTTTTACACAGAAATACCACTTTTCTCCCAAATTTATGGCATTTTCTCCCCAAATACCACTTTTCTCCCAGAATTGATGGCATTTTCTCCCACAAATATCAGATTTCCCCCCAAACAGCTGGCATTTCCACCCAGAAATACAGCTTTTCTGCCCTAGCTATGACATTTCCTCCCTAATACATGGCATTTTATCCCAGAAATCTCTCTTTTCTCCCAAATACGTCATATTTTTGCCCGGAAATACCACTTTTCTCACAAAATTTACGGCATTTTCTCACAGTTTTTTCAACTTTTCTCCAGTTTATGTAATACTATCCACCAGAAATACCTGTTCCCTCCCAAATAGCTGCCATTTTATCAAAGCAATTTCAGTTTTCTCCCAAACACGTGGCATTTTCTCACAGAAATACCACTTTTCTCCCAAATTTATGGCATTTTCTCACAGAAATACCAGTTTGCACCCAAAATTTAGGGTGTTTTACACAGAAAAGCACTTTCTCCCAAATTTTTTGGCGTTTTCTCACAGAATCCCAGTTTTCTCCCCTAATTTATGGCATTTTCTCACAGAAATACCAGTTTTCCCCCAAAATTATGGCATTTTCTCACAGAAATCCCAGCTTTCTCCCAAATTTACGGCATTTTCTCACAAAAATACCAGTTTGCTCCCAAAATTTAGGGTGTTTTACACAGAAAAACCACTTTTCTCACAAAATTGATAGCGTTTTATCACAGAAATACCAGCTTTCTCCCAAATTTATGGCATTTTCTCGCAAAAATACCAGTTTGCACCCAAAATTTAGGGTGTTTTACACAGAAATACCACTTTTCTCCCAAATTTATGGCATTTTCTCCCCAAATACCACTTTTCTCCCAAAATTGATGGCATTTTCTCCCACAAATATCAGATTTCCCCCCAAACAGCTGGCATTTTCACCCAGAAATACAGATTTTCGCTCCTAGATACGGCATTTCCTCCCTAATACATGGCATTTTATCCCAGAAATCTCTCTTTTCTCCCAAATACGTCATATTTTTGCCCGGAAATACCACTTTTCTCCCAAAATTGATGGCATTTTCTCACAGAAATACCACTTTTCTCCCAAAATTGATGGCATTTTCTCCCACAAATATCATATTTCCCCCAAACAGCTGGCATTTCCACCCAGAAATATCACTTTTCAATCTATGATATGACATTTTCTCCCGAATACATGACATTTTATCCCAGAAATCTCTCTTTTCTCCCATATATATAATGTTTTTGCCAGGAAATACCACTTTTCTCCCAAAATTTACGGCATTTTCTCCCAGAAATACCAGTTTTCATCCCCAAAATGACATTTTCTCCAACAAATACCAGTTTTCTCCCCTGAAATATGACATTTTCTCTCCGAAGTACCTCTTTTCTTCCCAAAAACATGGCATTTTCTCCTAAAAATACCAGTTTTCACCCCCGAAATATGATATTTTCACCCAGAAATACCAGTTTTTATAAGAAATAGGACATTTTCTCCCAGAAATTCCAGTTTTCTCCGTAAAAATATGACATTATTTAACTGAAATACCCATTTTCTCCCCAAAAGAGGACATTTTCTCCCAGAAATACCAGTTTTCTCCCCAGATATATGACATTTTCTGTCGTAAAAGTGGTTTCTGGGAGAACTGGTATTTTTGGGACCAGTTTTCTGGTATTTCTTGGAGAAAATGTCCTATTTTGGGGGAGAAAAGGGATATTTCATGGATATAATGACATATTTTAGGGTAGAAAACAGGTATTTCTGGGAGAAAATGTCCTGTTTTGGGGAGAAACCTGTTATTTCTGGGAGAAAATGCCCCATCTTCGGAAGAAAACTGGTATTTCTGGAGAAAATGTCCTATTTTGGGGGAGAAAACTGGTATTTCTGAGAGAAAATGTCAAATTCTTGGGAGAAGACATGTATTTCCGGGAGAAAAATTCATATTTTCTGAAGAAAACGGGTATTTCTGGGAGAAAATGTCCTATTTTGGGTAAAAAATTGGTATTTCTGGATGGAAATGTCATTTTGGGGGGAGAAAACTGGTATTTCTGGGAGAAATTTTCACATTTCAAGAAGAAAACTGGTATTTCTGGGGGAAAAATGTCCTATTTTGGGGGAGAAAAATGGAATTTCTTGGAGGAAACTTCCTATTTTTGGGGAGAAGACTGGTATTTCTGGGAGAAAATGTCATATCTGAAGAAAAAGCTGGCATTTCTGGGTGAAAATGTCATTTTTGGGGGGAGGGGAACCGGTATTTCTGGGAGAAAATGCCGTATATTTTTGAGAAAACGGGTTTTATGGCGGAGTAAACGTCGTATTTCTGGGAGAAAACCGGTATTTCTGGGAGGAAATGTCAGAGTTTCGGGAGGAAATGTCACATTTAGGATTGAGACAATGAATGAGGGCAGCCTGCTGGCGAGGCTTTCTGGCTTCAGATGCGGGAGGTTGGTGCTCACAGCTCCCATCCTGATGGGGGCTGCAGCCATCGGAGATGTGCTGGAAGGACAGACGGCCAGCTGCAGGAGCTCCAGGAGGCTCCTGGAACGCAGCCATGGTCACTTTGTGCTCCGGGCGTTGGGCAGACCGACCAGAGGTGAAGCGTGGCTGGATCTGCTGCTCAGCAGTGCGGAGGAGATGATGAGTGAAAGGCGCTCAGGTTGGGGCAGCCTGGCTGCAGTGAGCACGGCTTGTGGGGTTGGTGATTCTGTATTCTTTATTTATTCATCATCATAATGGTAATTCAATACTGTTGATATGTAAATGAAGGGACTTTTTTCTCTTCCATGGGCGGAAGTGAAGGAGGACGTGATCTCCAAAGGCAGAACTGCTCCTGAGCAGAGAAGTGAGAGGGACTGTGCTCACGGGACTGGCACTCAGAAGCCTCCCACCCATCGTCTGGCTCTGTCCTGGGCTCCCCACGCTGTTGGTGCCAACCCAACACCCAGCCCACTGCCATCAGATGCCTGGTCCCACTGCTTTGTGCCTACCTGCTCCCACCAGGCTCTGATTTGCAGATAATGGACGCTTTTTGCGGTTAATATTTGAATACGTCACTTTCCACTTGACCTGTTTCAACAAATTCTTGATGGATATTCAACCTCTTTCCCAAACGGAGCTTATCCTTCAGCTCGAGGAGGAAATGAAACATTAACAAGAAATACGAAACGCAATTCAGGCTCTTTGTGATCAGAATAACTCCCATTGCAGCCAACATGTGGACACCTGCAGAGCTGATGGGCAGCGACCTGGGGCTGGAGAGCATCCCCCCAGTTCTCATTGCTGACACAAGAACAGAGAGCAGCACAGCAGCCCTTGTCCCCTGCACACGCTCTCCCATCCAATTGGAGAGGTACCTGTGCACTTGTTCATCTGGCCATGCCGTTCACTCTGGCATTCCAGAAGGATCTCTCACACCTTCACAAAAGGAACAGAAGGAGCCCAGGAGCCCCATTTGATGCTGATGCAATAAACGGACTCAAATATATACAATATATATGGACTGGGGTGGCCAGAGGTGTCCCTGATGAATTTAAGGCTAGAAATCAAACTGCTGCAGGATTTGAATCCCTATTCCGCTGGGTGACAATTAACAAAAACGAAGATTGGAGAAACTACATCTACTACAATCAGCAGAGATTTAGGAACTACACAAAGGAGGCAATAAAGGGAATCGCGGAACAATTGGATGCTACAAGCAGGACGGCCTGCAGCCATACAGAATAGGGTCGCCCTAGACATGATACTAGCTGAAAAGGGGTTGCGTGTGCAATGCTGGGCACTCAGTGCTGTGCTTTTATCCCAAATAACACAGCCCCAGATGGCACGATAACTAGAGCACTGCGGGGCTTACTGCTCTGCCCAGGGAATTAGTTTCTGGAATAAACAGCTCCCTCGCTGGGAGTCCTGGTTTGGCAAAGGGAAAGGGATGATTGCGTCCATATTCACTTCTTTGGCTGTGGCAGCAGCAGTCCTGAAGGCCATCGGTTGCTGTGTTACAGAATCACAGAATGGCCAGGGTTGGAAGGGACCTCAAGGATGACGAATCTCCAACCCCCTGCCACACGCAGGGCCACCAACCTCCACATTTCACACTAGACCAGGCTGCCCTGGGCCCCCTCCAACCTGGCCTTGAACACCTCCAGGGATGGACGGGGCATCCACAGCCTCTCTGGGCAGCTGTTCCAGCACCTCACCGCTCTCTGTAAAGAACTTCCCCCTGACATCCAACCTCAATCTCCCCTCCCTCAACTTAAAGCCATTTCCCCTCGTCCTGCTGTCACTCACCCTTTCCAAGAGTCGATTCCCCTCCTCCATTTTATCCCCTGCGTGGGGGGGTTGGGGCAGCGATTAATAGAAACTGCGCTGCTGAAGCAAACAGCAGTGGAACCACCGCCGCACTCGGATGAAATGATGGTATGGGACGAAATGGAGAGTGAAGAAAGTGAAGAGGGCTTTGGAACCGTACCTCAAAAAGGGGGGATTGCAGAAATTGACACTTTGAAAGAAGAAGAGGGGGGAGTTGTGGGAACGGAACGTTGCTTCTGCATTTGATATGAAAAAGGAGCGATCGGTTTGAAGAAGTGGAGCATCGTGCGTTTGCATTCTGTAACTCATCCCTGCAAATAGCTGATCTCAGAAGTACAATGCTGTATCTGTCAGCGGCACGTTTCAGAAACATTACTGCTGAATTGTGTGATTAATTCTCCCTCGCAAAACTGCAATAGTTGTTCAGTGTTCCAAACAACGCGAGTACAGTGTGCTAAGGATTAGAGAACACATCGTAGAGCTGTTAGGATAAGAAACTCTCAGCAAAAGAAAGATGCCATCCTAGAGAATTACTTGGATATTTCCTACACCGTCAAGCGGCATTAACAGTAATTAATTTTGTTCAGTAGCAGCAGTTGTTTGGCTGCTTGTATCCCTTACTCTCGGTGCTCTGTGCGCTTTTTTTACCCATCCCCTCACGCACTGTCCCCGTGCTGCAGGAAGCTCTCCCTCTCCTTGCGAGCAGCACCCCGAGGGGACGGGAGCAGCGGTTCCCAGGCGTGTTGCAGCCCGGGTTGGGATCCGAGGGGCACAGGAAGGGGTTGGAGCTGGGACAGAGAGGAAGCGAGCAGAGGAGCTCAGCGTGCTCTGCTGCCCGCTTGGCTCTGTGTAACGCAGCCCGGCCGCGACTGCGTTTCTCCCTCTGGGCCACGGGAGGCACGAGATGACGTCGCTCCGCAGCTGTGCACGCATGGATGGATGGAAGCTTTCAGCTCCCCGATAAGTCCTTCGGAGCGTCTTACTTTCCGCTCCCCTCGCCCTCCCCGGCAGCCCGCAGTTTCCCTTCGGGGACGCAGCAGCAACACCTGCCTCTAGCGGCCCTTTCAGCGTTCCCTCTTGTGCGCCTAGCGCCGGGCTGATGGCTCAGCTGGGGTCGTGCAAACCCCTCTGGAGGCTTTTGTTCGGGCTGTCCCGGCAGCCGCAGATGCCTTTAGCGCTCAGCTGCGGGCCCTGAGCACGTTCGGCATCGGCGCCAGCTCCGGCACTGGGCTGTGTAATGGACGCTGAAAAGCTGACAGCCTGTGGGCTGACTGGAGCACGCGTGGAGAACCGCCCGAGCAGCAGGTCAGCAAAGCGCAGCCCGGGCTGCCTTGTGCAAAGGGCACCCGGTGCTGAGAACGGGCCCTGGAAGCGAGCGCAGGGTGCGTGCTGAGCTGAGTGGGGAGCAGCGCCCCCTGGGGGGGGGAGGAGGGAAATGCAGCCGCCGAGGCGTTCTTGGTGCAAGGAGGGAGCGGGGCTTGTTCAGCTTGGAGAACAGAAGGCTCCGGGGAGACCTGATTGTGGCCTTCCAGGACTTGAGGGAAACGCATAGACTGGAGGAGGATCGACTGCTTCCACGGGTGGATAGTGACAGGACAAGAGGGAATGGTTTTAAGTTGAGACAGGGGAGATTCAGGTTGGATATTAGCAGGAAGTTTTTCACCCAGAGGGTGGTGACACACTGGAAGAGGTTGCCCAGGGAGGTTGTGGATGCCCCATCCCTCGAAGCGTTCGTGGCCACGCTGGATGTGGCTCAGGGCAGCCCGGTTTGATGGATGGCAACCCTGCACACAGCAGGGGGTTGAATCTAGGTGGTCACTGTGGTCCTTTTCAACCCAGGCCATCGTATAATTCTATGATTACCTTCAGATATTCATTTAACACAACCCCTTAGAGAAGCTCACAAAGCTCCAAACTAATGTTGGGTCTCTTAAAGAAGGTCTGTGTCAGCAAGGTGTCTTGACGTCAGGCTGAGTGGGATCTACAGGTGTTACCTTAAGAGACATCCCTGATTGCGGGGAGCTCCTGCTGTGCACCCAATGCTGTGCAGGAGGGCTCAAGGGGCGCTTGGGCTGCTCCCTGTTTAGGGGTCAGATGACTGACTCATTGCTGTGCATTGCCTTTAGGCATACAGTTCATGTTCCCTCAGCTGTTGACCGGGTGTCAGTGCTTTCTGCCCCCCAGTTTGAGTCAGCTGTGTGATTTGTAATCAGCTGTAGCTAGAGTGCTGCCCGTGCTGTTGCTGCTTGTGTTCCTGTGCGAGGCCAGCTGTGCCATCCCCCAGGCAGCGTCCTGCAGATGGGCTGTGCAGGGCTGGGCTGGGACAGGCACTGCTGCGTTCCCTCACAGCTCCCCTGCCATTTCTCTTGTCCCTGCAGGCTCCAGTTCAACTTCTGCCTTCCGGGCGTGATCATCTCACCTGCAGGAGAGCAGCAGATGGCCACAGCACATCCATGTCAGGTAGGGGCTGGGGGAAGCAGGCAGGAGAGGCGGAGGGGCGAGGGATGCGAATGCCGGGGGAGAGGGAGGTGCCCTCAGGCAGCACGTGTGTGCTGGGGCCAGAGAAGCGGCTGGGACGGGAGTTTGTGTCCTGTGCGAGCTGCTTCCCTGGGCCTTGGCTGTTCCCAGCAAGGAGCCTCTTTGCTTGCAGGAGCCCGTGAGCTTTGCGGAGGTGGCCGTGTATTTCAGCAGGGAGGAGTGGGCGCTGCTGGACCCTGCGCAGCGAGCGCTCTACCGGGACGTGATGCTGGAGACGTACCAGTGCGTGGCCTCGCTGGGTGAGGGCTTTGCTGCCTTTCCTCCTCGTTAGGGCACCTTTGGCTGTGCAGAATGAGCCTCTGCAGGCAGGGCCTAGAAGAATAGCCGTGCAGTTACATATTGATAACTACGACAGCAACAAAGGAAATACTGAGAAGCATGAGTTTCAGGAGGGATTACTATGCACGGCAGACTCATAAACGCCCCAGGGTCGGTGCTGGCACGCAGGCATCAACCAGAGGGAGAAAACCAGCCCTTCTGTCGGTGCGCCGCATGGTGCCACCAGCTCCAGCTCACACACGACTCCCTGGTTACTCCTTTACCATGTAGGATTTTGCATTCAGTTGCCATAGACGTTTTGATGCCTTCTTCATTGATATGTTGTCAGAAAAGAAACAAGGTGTTCCTTCATAATTTCCAGAGCTGTGAAAGCATTCTTTGCTCCAACGGAAGCTGTGGGCCCAGCGTCATTCAGGCCCAAAGTGTGGTTTCTCCCTGGGGAGGGACACAGAGTGGAGCTGTTGAACAGGCACTGTGCCAGAAGGATGGAAATGTTCTCATCTCCCCTGTTTCTCTCGTTGAAGCTCCACTTGCAGCCCCCAAACCCGTGGTGATCTCCGTGCTTGAAGGAGGAGAAGAGCCCTGGATCCCAGATGTGCGTAGCCCTGAGGCCGTGCCAGGAGACCTCAGCCCAGGTGAGGTGGTGGAGGGAAGAGGTTTGGGGCAGGAAGAGCCATCTCTGTTTGTGTTTTATTTTGGGCACTGTGTGCTATTTCTGGATTTCCTCTTTCGTCCAGCAGGAATTGGGATTACAGATATATTGGAGGATCAGCAGGAAAGTGGTGTGGCTGAAAGGCTGTGGGGTAGTGCTTCTGGGGAAGGAATGAGAAGGGATGTCCAAGGAGGCCTGGAGCAAGGTCAGGGTGAGCACATCAAGAAGCCACAGGGAAAGTGTCTGCGAAAGACAGGAAGCATCCCACTGGACTTCAGCATAGGTCAGAAGCAGCCTGAAGAACCCAGGAGCAAGGACGTGTGCCAGAAGAAAAAGCAGAATCCATGCGCCGAGTGTGGAAATAGCTTTGAAAAAGATTCCAGCATCATTAACCACCAGTGCATACGCTCAGCAATGAGTCCATACAAGTGCTCTGATTGTGGGAGGAGCTTCAGATGGAGATCCCGACTCACGTACCACCAACGCGTCCACACAGGAGAGAAACCATTTCGGTGTCCTGAGTGTGGGAAGAGCTTCAGAAGCAGTTCTAAGTTGAGGCTGCACCAGCGTGTACACACAGGAGAGAAACCCTACAAGTGCTCTGAGTGTGGGAAGAGCTTCAAAAGCAGTTATAACTTGAAGCTGCACCAGCGTGTACACACAGGAGAGAAACCCTACAAGTGCTCTGAGTGTGGGAAGAGCTTCAAAAGCGGCTCTGAATTGAAGCTTCACCAGCGCATCCACACAGGGGAGAGACCCTACAAGTGCTCTGAGTGTGGGAAGAGCTTCAGAAGCAGTAAGGCACTGAAGCTGCACCAGCGTGTACGCACAGGAGAGAAACCCTACAAGTGCTCTGAGTGTGGGAAGAGCTTCAAAAGCAGTTCTGAATTGAAGCTGCACCAGCGTGTACACACAGGAGAGAAACCCTACAAGTGCTCTGAGTGTGGGAAGAGCTTCAAAAGCAGCTCTGAATTGAAGTGCCACCAGCGCATCCACACAGGGGAGAGACCCTACAAGTGTCCGGAGTGTGGGAAGAGCTTCAGAAACAGTAATGCACTGAAGCTGCACCAGCTTGTACACACAGGAGAGAAACCCTACAAGTGCTCTGAGTGTGGGAAGAGCTTCAAAAGCAGCTCTGAATTGAAGCTGCACCACCGTATACACACAGGGGAGAGACCCTTTCAGTGTCCTGAGTGTGGGAAGAGCTTCATAAAAAGTTCTGATTTGAAGGAACACCAGCGCATCCACACAGGGGAGAGACCTTTTCAGTGTCCTGAGTGTGAGAAGAGCTTTAAACACAGATCTAGTCTCAACATCCACCAGCGCATCCACAGCGCACGCAGGCTGTAGAAGCATCTCAAGACGCTGGGAACCTTCAAAAGCAGTTGCAGTCTCGTTACCTACCAGCACAGCCACACAAGATACAGAGCCTGCAGACACATGAACGTGGGAAGAGCTTCAGCCAGAGCCCCAGCTTGGTGACCAACTATGGCTTTGTGTGGTGATGGACCTTACAAATCCCTTGAGTCGAGGAAGAGCTCTGCGGCCAAACTGAATCCTCTTTCTCCTTCTTCCCATGAGAATTATGCGTATTGCTCTCCTCCAGCTGCTGTTGCTGTGTTGAGTGGCCATAGAAAGGAGAATCCAGGGTGGGATGTGTCACAGCCACAGGAAACCCTCTGCCAGGTGTCACATTTTTGCCAGGGCTGTGTGCAAGGAGAGTCACCTCTTGCCTTCCCTGTAGAAACTCCTCTGCTGTGGGGCAGCAGGTGAGGACCCAAAGGAGACCTCAGCTGGCCGATATGTCACCAGGAAGGAAGAAATCCTGTCTGCAGGGTGTTTGGGAAGAGCTTCATCTGGAGCTCTACCGTCAGTAGTCCCCAGAGAAGCAACCAGGGGAGTCCCTATGAGTGCCTTGACTGCAGGAAGAGGTCTGTCCAGAGCTGGGAGCTCAACACACACCAGTGGATCCACGTGAGGAACCCTACAAATGTGCAGCCTGCAAGCAGAGCTTTGGCCACAGCTGGAACCTGCTGAGGTACCGGAGTGTCTGCACTTGGGTGAAGTCCAATGCGTGCCTGCACCAGTGAGTTCACGTGGCAGGAAGCCTTAGAACTGCCTCGAGTGTGAGAAGGGCTTTGTGCAGAGGGCAGAGCTCCTCACTGGCCCTGCAGGTGTTTCTGGTGCATCGCTGGCACCCTCTGCAGAAGGGACTTAAGCCTTCCCTTCAGATGGCCTTTCCTTGCTGCCCTAAGCAGTTCTCTCTCCATGCCCGCTTTCCTCTTCTGCTCTTCCTGCCAGCAGCTTTTTGATGCCGTTTCCTAAGGAGAAGCGGCTGTGCAGGGATGTTCTGTGTGTCTGTGCCTGTGTTGCTCTCAGTGATTTGTGAGTGCTCTGATGAATCTGGGAGAAGGGTCAGGAGAGCAGTACTGTGACTCTTGGAGGTTTTCTGAGAGCCATTTGTAGTGGAAAGGGAAGGGGGTGAATAAAGTAGCTGAGTTGCTCTGAAGCTTTCTTCACTGTAGTCTTGTTTTTTGTTCTGAAAACAAATGTCAGCACGGGGAATGAAGAGAGGGAAAGGTGCAAGCAGGATTTGGTTTTGGTGCCTCCTCCAGCCCAGTGCTTGCTTTTGGGAAGGCATTTCTTGCACACAACCCCATCATCCTTCCTAACCGTGCTGCACGTTGGTTCTACTGCTCTTCTCGAATGCTTTAATCAGCTGGTCAGAGCAGCTGTGTGACACCAAGCCTTGTTTGTCTGCAATAAAACTCCAAAAAGCTGAGCTTGTTCTTCCTCAGTGCACCATCCCAAGTTTCTGGAGGTGGTGGGAGCAGAAGGCAATGCAAACCCACGCGGTGCACAAGCGGCTCATCCCCAGAGCACAGAGATATCAGAGTGCTCTCCAGTGCATGCCTGCCTTGCAAGTGATCCCTTTTGAGCTTGAAGGTTTTTGCTTTGTCCTTGGGAAGGTGTGTCTGACATCTCCTGCCGCAGGGCCTTCTCATTTGCTGGGCTCAGATAAAGCTTCTGTGCTTGGAATGCAGCTTGCAGGAATTGGAGTTGATTTTGGTGAGACAATGAAGCTGTTTTTCCATTATTTTATCCTGAACAAATCATTGTAATGGTGGATTTCCCCTCACGGTTTGTCACACGTCATGTTTAGTTGCATTAAGAGTTAGAAAACTCATCTGCGCCTGAACTTCCCTGCTTTCCCTCTGCTCTGGGGAAAGTCTTTCTGTTGCAGACATGAGTCCCTGCAGAGTTGTGACTGCAGTGCCCCGTCTGCAGGAACGGGAGCAATTCAGATTCCACAAGGGTTTATTTTCCTTGTGGTGGTGGAATGGTGGGCATGGAGGAGGGGGCCTTCCATTCTCAGGGTGGCTGTTCCCTCGGGAGGCTTTGTCTTGGTGAATTCTACCAGTAGTTGCATCCACCCCCCAGTAAGCTATTTCATGTCCCCTCTGCACTCGTGGAATCAACACAGCCACAGACAGAGGTCCCAAGGGAACAACCAGCCCCCCGGGTGCCCATGTGCAAGGCTGTTGTGTGTTACTGGTTTTTCACGTTGGCATCCAGAGTTGGAGGCCCTGTGTGCTGCAGCATCATCAGCGTGAGTGAGACGTGGTGGGAGTGGTGCTGTGAGGGGTGTGCTGTGTGTGATGGACGGCTCTGGGCTCTCCAGGGCGGAGATGCAGGGCAGGTGAGATGGGATGGGGTTGCTGTGTGTACTGGTGGGCTGGATGGAATGGAGCTCACTGGTAATGACATGGTTGAAAGCTTCTGGGTATGGATGAAGGGACAAGGAACTGAAGTGGACGTCATTGTGGGAGCCTACTATAAGCCACTCGGCCTGGACTACGATACCAAGTAATTGTTCTTAATTCTTTTACGGAGTGTCTCAAGAACAGCCTTACTTCTGAATGGCTTACCAACTGCCCAGAAATTGAGGGCTGTGCCAGGATCTGATCTGCTCCGATTGACGTGAGATATTTGTTTCATTTCTGCTCAGAGATGAGTGCTGAGTGGTTCATACGCAAGGCTAAGGTGCCTTTTCTGTGCTACAGGATTTCTTTTGTGGACCAGGAATGCAGATCGCCTCGCCTCCGAGTGTACTGACAGCATTCACCCACACGAATGGGTACCTACTCTTCATTTGCACGTTTCTCCTCGAAGCAGAGTGAGGCATCTGATCCCAACAGCCACGGTGCCACCAACCCCTGCAGTGTCCCTGCTTGTTAGATTTGAGTTTCTCAGGCCAGAAACGGAACTGTCTGCCCAGAGAGGCTGTGGATGCCCCATCCATCCCTGCAGGTGTTCAAGGCCAGGTTGGATGGGGCCCTGGGCAGCCTGATCTGGTATGAAATGTGGAGGTTGGTGGCCCTGCATGTGGCAGGGGGTTTGGAGATTGATGGTTCTTGAGGTCCCTTCCAACCCAGGCAGTTTTGTGATTCTGTGATTCTGTGTAACAGCACTGGCACTGCTGGAGGGCCCCGACAGAAAACCAAGGTCTTTGTCCTCTGGGCTGTGGCAGTTGTATCTGCTGCTGAGGCTCAAGAGGGCACGTGGGGCTCACTGCAGTGCAGAAAGACCTAACAAGCCATTTCCCTCAAGTCCTCAAGGCTTGAACTGTTCATTAGGGAGGTCACAGTGTTGCAGACAAAGTCTTCAAGGAGCACTGTCCAAAAAAGGGGTTGTCATACTTAAGGCTATTTTTTATTACAGCAGACACAGAGATGTCACTGAGTGCGGCACAACCCCTGTGACACAGATGGCAGCTCCAACAGGGAGAGGGAGGTACAGCCAGCATGGGGACAGCATTGTGGGGATCCAAGAGGGAAATGCAGTCAGTGAGAGCTGATAAGTGGATAGAGGCTGCACCAAAGATGGGAATTAATGCAGATGGAGGAGAAAGAGGCCTGTGAAAGAGGAAGGATGCAGGGAACCAGTTGCTTGTGGCCAAATGTGTGGTCAGTGCTGGTCTGGCTGGGTGTGTGGGAGGCACAGGAGGGAGCTGACTCCCCTCCAGGTCCCAGGGCTACGACCTCAGGATAAGATGCCTCAACTGATTCAGCTGAATCCCATCCCTATGGAAGCGTAAAGGGCTGTCCAGCAGAGCCAGGTAGCTGCACAGGGCCGGGAAGCACAGCGCTGCAGCACTGCACTCTGCACAACAGCCTGCAGGATGGCATGGAGCGCTGACAGAACCAGGACAGAATCACAGAAGCACACAGAATGGCCTGGGTTGGAACCTCAAGGATCACGAATCTCCAAACCCGCTGCCACACGCAGGGCCACCAACCTCCACACTTAATACCAGCCCAGGCTGCCCAGGGCCCCATCCAACCTGGCCTTGAACAGCTCCAGGGATGGACGGGGCATCCACAGCCTCTCTGGGCAGCTGTTCCAGCACCTCACCGCTCTCATAGAAAAGAACTTCCCCCTGACACCCAACCTCCCTCAACTTCAAACCATTTCCCCTTGTCCTGCCGTTATCTACCCTTTCCAAGAGTTGACTCCCCTCCTGTTTGTAGGCTCCCTTTAGGTCCTGGAAGGCTGCACTGAGGTCACCCTGCAGCCTTCTCTTCTGCAGGCTGAACAAGCCCAGCTCCCTCAGCCTGTCTTAGTAGTAGAGGTGCTGCAGCCCTCTGAACATCAGGTGGGCTCAAGCTCCACCTCTGGGCCACAGGGACCCCCTGTCCCCGCTCAGAAAGAAATGAAACCACTCCAACACCACCCCACCACCCCCCTTTTTACCTCAAACCACTCCCCACATCCTCACGTTCCCCCTATGTCCCCATACCACCCCATATCCCACTGTCCCACTTGCAGCCCTGCGGGATAAAGAAAGTCATTATCTTGCTAACGTGTAAAAAAGCTTAGCAGGAAGTTGAGCCAGACACAAACACACACGAGACGCCTGACTCCTACATGTAACCAGCTGTTTTTGCGCGGGTAGAAAAGGTTGTGAGCACCTACAATAAAGGTCCTTCGTTCTGCACCAGCAAGGGAGTCTGCGCCTCTCGCCACACCAGCAAGGGAGCTCGGAGCCCTCTTGCCACAAAGAAGAGAGGAGAGAAGGAGAGAAGAGAAACGATAGAGCAGAACAAAGAAAAAGGGAAGAGAGGAGCTTGTAAGGGGAAGAACAGAAGAGGGATGAGCAAGAGGGGAGAAGAAAGAGGTAAGAAGAGCAGATCTAAAAAGGACAAGAGAAAAAGGGAGGGCGGGGAGAACAGAGGGAACAGCAAAAGAGGGAAGGGCAAATGGAAGAAGAAAGGAAGGAATGGGGCAGAGAAAAGAGGGAGAAGAGAGAACAAGAAAAGGCCACAGCAAACTGAGTTACTGAGAAAAGAAAAAAAGAAGGAATATGAATAATTTTTAAGGTCTACCAAAGTCAAATTCTTATGAAGACAGATTTTTTTTTTGCAGTGTTTGTATCTTCTAGGCAATTTAAGAACATTCAGGAACATTTTCAGTATGTTTTTGTAACGTCTGTTTCATCTCAGCTGCTCTAAAATGCCCAACAGGTGTCGGGGGGGATCATCTCCTTAAAGGCACTCAGAAAATCCCACTTTTTGTGTCTAACATCGACAAGTTTACCTTAATGAAGGAGCAGAGAGACTTCCCATACACGGTCAGGAATTCTCTTCTGATATCCAGCACATCAATTCCGGAGCGGGACACCACCGCTCTGATCAGAGTGTTGTCATCTGCACCCAGGCCCTGGAAAGCAAAGCAGCCACGTGCAGCTAACAGAGAACCTGCTGGAGAATCACCCACAGACACAAAGGTCTCAGTGCCCAGTCTTGTGCAGGAGCTGCTCTTAATTAGAGCATTTCTGCATAACGGAGCGATCCATTAGCAGCTTGCTCCTGACTATTAGAAAAGCCTGAGCTGTCCTAGAAAAGCCAGTTTCCTGGCTGGCTGCAGCTTCCATCTCACGATTGCCACAATGCTGCTGACTCAAGCATGAAAATGCAAGAAAGAAGCAAGCAATCTTGCTCCACAATCTCTTTACCTTCATGGATTTATACAGTCTTTCAGCAAAGCACGCAGGCTTGTTTCGCGTGCACTTTACTGTAAGGACAGACAAGAACAAGAGAATTAAGGTCAGGAGAAGCAGGAGCTTTTCCACACCGCTGCAGCACTTTCTGGGTGCAGGTGTTTCTTCTGTCAAGATGCAACTCCAGGCCAACAAACAGCAAACGCAGTGCAGGCATCCACAGTCAGTGATGTGCTGTGAGCTGATGTCTCTGTGCCTGCACACAGCAGTATTTGCACGAAGGCTTTCATGCCTCCTGACAGCAAACCTCTGCTGCCAAAGCTCCCTTTGGCCAAGCACACCATACCATACAGCACAATATACATTTCTCACCTGACTGGGTCTGTAAAGCATACAATCGTAGAACCGTTTGGGTTGGAAGGGACCCCTAAGATTCTCTAGTTCCAACCCCCCTGCAATAGGCAGGGACACCTCCCTCTACACCAGGGTGCTCCAAGTCCCACCCAGCCTTGCTCTGTGCCCATAAACAAAGACAAACCTGTACGTAACAGTCGCTCAAGGGAAGACACAGCACCTCTAATCATTTCATTTCTTTGTAGACAACATTTAAAAGCAGAGCACTCACCTACAGACAGCAAAGCATCTGCCAGGTCTCCTGCCATCTCAGATTTAATGCTGTTATGTCCTTGTTAGCAATGCCTCTGTACCATCAAAAACTAGGGGGAAGCGTCCGTGGCAGGAAGTCACAGAGATTCAAAGCACCGCTTTGCAACAAGCCCCTCATATACTGCATGAACATTCTTTCATCCCTGCAGCACTCTCAGCTAAATCAGGATCGTCCCACTGAAATAATTCATTCTCACTGCTAACAGTCTTGCTAATTGGCCTACCACAGCTAGTACCATTTTCAAGACCTGCTGCTTTCTGCTGCTAATCAAGTTCCTTAGCTCCTCTCCCCCCTGCCCCAATGGCAGTCGCACTTCATGATCTCTGCTTTCCATGCTGGAGCTGCAGCCAGTTGTACTTAGGTTTCTTAAGTCCCTTTCAGTCTCAGCAGGGAATAAAACAGCCCGAATGGAATGGATGCAATGGGGCTCTCTCTAGGACACCTGCTGCCTCAGAAGACTTCACATCTACTGGACAGCTACAGAGCTCCTGCAAAAGCATCACACACAAACAAGGAAGGAAAGAAAAACCCAGGACACTGTGCAGGGGTCCTACCTCTCACTAGGTGATACCTGTTCCGTGTGCAGAGGATGGACGTAAACTGCACCTCATCTGTTCCCCACTTCTTCTCCCCCGCTTCGTACAGGCACTTCAAGACATTAGGGGTGACAAAGTAAGGCTCATGGAGAAGACTGGGCGTACAGGAGATCGTAAATTCCTTGCAGCTAGAGCACTGCTGGCCCGTACTTGTATAGATCACGGATATTTTCCAACAAGCACCAACCAGGCACGGCAACCCACAACCAAAACCTCATTGCCCCTGCCAAGTAGCCAGCCTGTCTACAGATCTCTCATTAGAGACCTGCAAACAAGGCTAGAACCATTATTTCCATTTCACAGGCTGGCTTCTCTTCACCACGCATCACATGCACAAGAATAGATTGGGAAGCACATTACTACGCACTTGAGCATCTTGCTGAGCATGGGCATCATCCACATACATTCCTTCATCTCTGTTTCCCTGCAGAGACACAAGGATAGAAGACTCAGTTCACCAGAGCGTCTACTGGAAGCAACTCCTGAGAATTCCCCATTCATGAAAAGCTGCTGGAGATGGATAATGGAGTCCTTCAAAGGGAACACTAGCTTACAAATGAAACGCAGCTCTGATGTACTTTGGGCTGCCTTCTGAAACGAGCAGCAACCCACTTTACGGGGACATTTAAAGAAGAGCCCACAGCACTCATGCACACCCAGAGTCAGAGTTCCCTCCCCGGAGAGGCTGGGTTTGAGGAGCAGGCCATGGGACACACAGGGTGAGAAAAAGCCAGCATGGAGCTCCTCACCACTGAGTGCAGAGCTGTGTCCACAGCTCTGAAGATTCACCCCCTTCTCCCCTCAGCTTGGCTCACCGTTGCGAGGGACACGAGGACCCTTCGAAACATGGGAGATGTGTCAGATACGATGCCATCCTCAAGGGAGCAGCCAGATTCTAGCAAGAACACACACAGCATCCGTTAGGAGCAGGACACCACCTGGGTGCTGCCCACAACATTTGCCAGCTGTAACCTAGCTAAGTACAGAACTGTGCCCAGGGCTCCCAGCAGCACTGCAGCACTCCAGCCATCATCATTAGTGCTACAGCCTCCAATTACGAAGCAGACAGGAAGAAACTGACAAGAGAGCCTTTTGCACTACTTACGAAGCTTGTAGTTCTCATTAATGGGACAATTAATGGAGACAAATCTCTCCATTGGTGCGAGAAGCCAGAACTTCCATCGGGCAACCTTCATCTGCTCCTGCTCCCTAGGGAATCACCAAGGCAAGATTTAAGATATCAGCACCTGCTTGTGACGTGCAACCAGGTTTCTTTAAGAGAGAGAAGACATGCATAACAAAGCAGTAAGTCCTTGGCCAGAACTTAAGCAATACACAAGGAAGATTTCCAAACCTTCACAGCCCTCCTTAGTTCGTGCACGTCATACATGGTGCTGGGAGTCATCATCCCAATGATCGCCCTCTCAAAATTCCCACTCAGCTCCGACTTCAAGTCATCAATCAAATCCTAGAAGGCCAGGAGAGGAGAAAGGAGTTGGCACAAGGTACGGCGTTTGAGGACAGAGGAACTGAGCTGCTCAGCACTCCTCTTCACGCTCCAACCCTCCTTGCATCAACAACTGCTCTGAACTGAACAAGAACAAAACAACCTTGGTCAGGTAAAGTCTCTGCCGACCTTTCTCTGGTAGAGGTTGGGTCGTTTTTCACTTTTCGCCCAAGGGACACAACCACGTTCACACATCTCTGCACACCACCCACCCTGCCAGCAGTGCTCTTCTAGGTGATCAGAACTTGCTGACGCTGGGAAACATTTAGTTTGCTCAAGACGTCAGTGATGGCATCTTCATCCGGGCCTACAAGAAACAAAGGGAAGCTAGTCAGGATGCTTGCACAAGGATCAGAAGTGCCCTCTGGTCTCGTGCCACCTCCCGTCCCTCACACAGCCGGCTCTCAACAGCTCCAGGACTACATCGATGCACACAAAGCTGCCAGGACCCACGCCACCAGAGGAGCTGCATTTCGGGACATGAAGGGCAGTTCTGTTTCCACTTTCCAACAATTTTTAGGGCAGTTGTGCAGCGGAGCAGTGCAAGCAGCTATGCTTCCCTCTGTCAAACCACCAGAGCAGCCATTCGCAGTGCTGGGGAAAAAATAAAAGTTGACCATGGAGGGAGATCAACTTACCAAAGCCCTTCATGGCCTTCCTGAGTGCCTGCGCTTCTTGCTCAGCGCTGAAACTTGAGACCCCCTCGATTGTTGCCTAAGGCCACAAGAAAAGGATTTAGCAAAGGCAGACCGACGCACACAGAGCTGAACTGGAAAAAAAAAAAAAGACGACAAACATAAAAGATGTGAACACAGAGATAGTAAAACTCTCTGCAGGGCTGCGCTGAGCTCCTGCTGCTGCAGCCAGAACCGCAGCTCCCGTGCTGACGGACGGCGGAGCTTCGTGCCGGCACCCACAGCACGCGGCCCCCGGGCTGCTGGCGGCACGGCAGGACGCTCCCCTCCCCGCCTCCCTCCCACCGCCCCTCGGCTCCGCCGTCCTCCCGTTATCCGCCTAAGGAAACGAAGGCCCCGCACAGGGCTCTGGACGGGCTGATCGACGGCTGACGCCAACGGCACGAGGTTCAACACCGCCACGCGCCGGTCCCGCACTTCGGTCACAACGACCCGAGGCATCTCTGCAGGCCGGGGGCAGAGCGGCTGGAAGAAAAGGAGCCGGGGGCGCGGGCCCCGGGGCCCCGGAAGCGGAGCGGGCGCACGGCGCGGGGCAGCGCCGCGGGCAGCCGGGCCGGGGCCACGCGGGACGCGCGCGGTGATGACGCAATGACCGCGCGACCGCGGGCGCAAACCACCCCGCCAGGAGCGCCCGCCCCGTTCCGCGGGCCGACCAATAGGAGAGCGGGGGAGCCGGGGCCGAGCGCGGGCTCTCCGCCAATGGCGGCCGCGGCATTCCGTGCCGGGAAAGCGGCGCTCCGCCGCCCCGCGCCTCGGGGCCCCGTCCGTCCCGCGTCAGAACGGAGCCGTCCTTCGGAGTCATCGTTGCGGCGGGGCGCCGACGGCTGAGAACCGGCGGCTGACTGCGAGCGGCGGGACGCCCGGTGTCCGGGAGCGGCTCCTGGCCGAGCCGGGCAGCCCCGAAAGAGAGGGACCGACCCCGCGGATCGAGACGCGTTCGAGCCCGGCGGAGTCGGGCGGCCGCCTTCGGTTCCGGCTCGGCTCGAACGGTCGGCAGCGCCGTGCTGAGCCGCTGCCCCGCAGGCGGAGGACTCGACTGCCGTTTTCTGTCTTCACGTCTGTCCGAGAAGAAGGCTGGCGGCGCTGGCGCTGACCAGGGAGAGGGAGGCCGGGGGCCGGAAAGCTCTCAGGCTGCGGCTCCAGGGCAGGCAGAGGAAGTCACGGCGCCGGTGACATCAGCCGGGCTGCTGGAACCTGCGTGCCGTCACGCTGCGTTTCCGTGACGACGGCGGGCTCTCCCCGAGGAGCCGAGGGCAGCTTTGCTGCTGCGTTCGTTACCCGACGAAGCCCGACGCAGGGGGGCTGGGCAGACAGTCTCGCCAAAGAGGCCCGTGCTACGGCAAGGCTGACAGCACGACTCCTTTTGTTCCCGTTGAGCCCTGGCCAGGCTTCGGGGCGAAAACCGAGAGGAGAAAGAGGGCAGCGGCTGTTCCCCCGCACCGCTCCGTACATTGGTTTATTCCGTGCTAGAAAGGCTGGAGCTGCTTGCAGCGGCTCTGGACGCCTCCCTCGTGGGATGGATGCATTGCTGTGCAACTTCCCCACGGCTGGGAGAGGTTCTCCAGATCCTCACTGCAAACGGGGCTCCCCAGTGACTGCGGATCTGGCTGATGGTAAAGTGCTGGGGCAGTTGGTCATGGATCTTCCTTCACCACTGTGCTCACGTGGCAATGAGTAGGCCCACTGCCTTGCTTATTCCCTTTACTGCTGAGCTTCTCTTTTGGCTATAGACGCTGCCAATATTACTGTTTGTATCATGTTGTCATAGGCAGTAAAATAAGCCTATCCCAAAGACGTTGGTGCCTTTGTTCTTGCTGTTGAGCCCATCGATTGGCACAACAGCATTAGCACATGATGGGCACGCAACTTGGACATCAGGAAGGTGACTTCAAAGGCTTCAAAGCATCGGGAACGTCTCCTTTGGAGAGAGACTGAGAGGTTTGGGCTCGTTGAGCCCGGAGAACAGAAGGCTCTGGGGAGACCGTGTGGCTGCCTTTCAGTACACGGGGCCTCACAGATCACCCTTGCTGAGGGTGGCCACTATTCCCTCATCGAGGTCATTGATGAAGATGTTGAACAAGACCGGACCCAGCACCGACCCCTGAGGAACACCGCTGGTTACAGGTCTCCAACCGGACTCTGCACCGCCAACGACGACCCTCTGCGCTCTGCCAGTCAGCCAGTTCTCAACCCACCTCACTGTCCACTCATCTATCCACACTTGCTCAGCTTTGTCATAAGGATGTTGTGGGAGACGGCATCAAACGCCTTGCTGAAAGCAAGGTAGACTGCGTGCACTACATGCACCCAGCCAGTGACAACATCGTAGAAGGCTACCAGGTTGGTCAAGCATGACCTCCCCCTGGTGAACCCTTGCTGATTACTCCTGATAACCTCCTCTTCTTCCAGTTGTCTGGAGATGGCATCCAGCACAAGCTGTTCCATCACCCTTCCAGGGACAGAGGTGTGCCCAGGTGGCCAAGAGGGCCAACAGCATCTTGGCCTGCATTAGAAATAGCGTGGCCAGCAGGAGCAGGGAGGGAATCATCCCCCTGTACTCAGCCCTGCTGAGGCCACGCATTGAGTACTGTGTTCAGTTTTGGGCCGCTCACTACAAAAAAAAAAAAAAAAACCAAACAACCTCCAGATTTCACACTGCAATCAAAAACATCCCTGCCATTCTGTGCCAAGGGCAGATGGAAGAAGAGAGCTGCAAAGGGCAGGCTGTGAGTGTATGGAGAGGATGTGAGCAGCTGTGACAAACCATTCGGACACTTCCTATCTCAGTCTGTGCCTTATTGCCACAGCACACCTTGGGATCACAGAACCACCATGACTGGAAACAACTTTAAGATCCTGCAGTCCAACCGCCCCCCTGCCAGCATTCCTTCCTTCTAAACCACGTCCCTCTGTACCACATCTTCACCTTTCTGCATCACCTCCAGGATGGCCATTCCACCACCTCCCCTTACCCACAACGGGAACTGTAAATCCAACCCCAAAGGGCATCCCATCACCTCAACTCTTAACTACAGACAAAGGCAACAGCTGCTGGAACCAGCCGGAAATCACCCAAAAGGCTGAAGGACACCATCTGCTCAAGACAGACAGAACTGCTTACCCCTTTCTGAGGAACAGGGCTCACAAAACACCTCACAGGAGCAGAGCTCCTGCCCTGGGGGCAGCCAGCCTTCAATGAGCTCAAGGAGGGGTGGAACCAGGCTGCACCCCATGGCCACACCAGCAGATCGCTTCCACCTGTGCTCCACAGCAGAACAGGGATTAGTGAAGATGAAAGCCTGGGAAGTGAAGACTGACTGCTTTCATATTTCTCTCCCATTTGTGTATGCTGACTGCAGCTCCAACCAGGCCCACTTATAGTCTCTCGTAAATGAAACCTGGGAAGCAGATAAAGGTGTAGGACAAGAAGTGAAAGAGCAATGCAAAAGAAAACAAAGAAAAAAGCAAACCAGAAACAAGGAAAAAGAAAAAAGTAAAAAAAAAAAAAAAAGACACAGAAAACAAGAAAAAAAAAAAGCAGATAGGAAAGAAAACCACAGCATATGTAATGGCAGAAAGAGCAGCGCAATGGGAAAATGTTCCAAAGGAAGAGAAAGGAGCGCCCACCCATCTGCGCCGCATTGCCTTCACTGTGCTGCAGGCTGAGCGGGTCCTTCCCAGCTGATCCATCAGTGGGCCCGGCCAGGACTCAGACAAGTTCCCTTATGGCAGTTCCCATACAAGTAGAAAAATAAAGGATAAGAAAAGAAGTTGGTGGGAAAAGTAGGACAAATGTTGGGAAAGTGTGGGAAAAAAGTAGGAAAGAGGTTCAAGTTTGGAAAGCATGGGAGAAATTGGGAAAGCATGGAAAAAGGTGGAAAAAAGATGGAAAATGACCGGTAGGGCCGGTAGTTCCCTGGGCACGCAGCCCCTCGTGCTGGTAGGTAGGCATGGGGAACAGAATAGGCGTAACCCACGGTGAGGTGGTTTTGGACCTGCTTTGAAAGCCATGGGGCCGGATGGATTGAACCTTGGGGTGCTGAGGGGGTTGGTTGGCAGATGTGGCTGCCAAGCCGCTCTCCATCATCCTTCAGCAGTCCTGGCTAATTGGGGATGTGTCCTGGCTGTCCCTGAACGTGTTTAAAAAGCATCTGGATGTGGTGCTCAGGGACGTGATGGAGTGGTGGGTTGTTAGAGTTAGGGGAGTACGGTCAGGTTGCGGTTGGACTCGATGACCTTTCAGGTCTTTTCCAACCTGATCCATCCTATGATTGTATGTGATTTAACAGCAGCGTTCTTGTGGGAGCTGCATTGAGACTTGCAGTGTCTCTGGTTCCCCAGAATTACTTTCTCCAGGCTGATTCGTAGGTGCTGGCACTTGTTTAAAGCCAAGAGCAGCTGCTGATGGGAGGAAGGTAGTTCAGGCTCATGAGCTCTGCAGCATCTCCCAGGATGGTACCAGAGGAGGCAGGAATGATATTGCAGAAGAAGATGAGCAGCTCCCCAGCAGGAAGCCAGAAACCCTGCGGGAGAGTCGGCGCACGTGTGGATGCCCAGGAGGTAATGCAGCCCCAGTATTTGAGAAGCGCGTGGCCATGGAGTGCTGCGGCCCAAGAGCAGAGCTGTTCTGCCTTTGCAGAATAGCTGGCATCCCAAGAAGGACTCGTCTGCCCTTGTAAAAAGCAGGGGGAGGGCACGTCCAAATGCTTGCTGGTTGCTTGGGAGCTCAAATCCTCCAAGCTGGAGGCAGGCTGGGGGTAACATCTCCTTGGTCCGATCGTGCGGCACCCGAGCAAGAACTGGCTGCACGAGGGTCGTCTTAATTTCTCTGTTCTTTTACTTAAAGTAAACCCGTTGGGAGACCGCGGTGTCGGTTTCCTAAAATTTGGATCTGGGAGGCGACCACGCCCTTTGCTTCTGATGGAAGCACAGAAGTGATGCGGGCGCTCGCTGAGGTCACAATCGTCGCCGAGGTGGGAGCGTTTGTGGCACAGCCGGTGAGCAGAGCTGGTGCTCTGGTGAGCGTGCTGCACGCAGAGACTGAGCTGTGAGCTTTCCTTGAGAGATCGCCCTGTGAGAGCCCGTCGGAAGCACCGCTGCGGCGTGTGCGTGAGCTGGGCACAGCTCAGGCTGAGCAGGCCGAGCAGGTGAGCTGGGTTTGGTGCTGGCTGGTTGCCGGGAGGTGTCTCAGCAGGAAAGCTGGGCTGGGGTGGGCACGCTGCATCAGCCCTCGTCCCGGCTGGCGGTGAGACAGAGGGAGTTTTCTTCAGGACAGCAACACCAGCCATGTGCTTCAAGGCGCGTAACTATTGAGGAGATGGAGAACGCTTGCTGTCAGAAATCACGGCAGCTGTACAGGAGCTGGGTGTATTTTGGGGACAGTCCTTGTACCCAGCTGGTTTCGAGACACTGCCCTGCCCGAGAGTCTAAACTGCACAGCAGAAGAATGCTGGGGAAATGCTTCTTCCTCACTGTTTTTCACTTGCAGGTTCTTTCCTTAGGGTTCCTTTTTCCTTTCCAAAAGGAGATTTTGGGGATCGAGGCACTTGAAGAAAGAGTGAAGCCAGCTCTTTCCAGCAGTGCGGGCAGTCCCTGTGGAGAGGACCCCGGGAACTTGAGCTTCCTCTGAGACGTTCCCCAGCATGTCTCAGCAGGGAGACGGACGCAGTTCCCATCCCTGCTTTGCGCGCGGAAAGGTATGGCTGGGTTTCTTTAGCTTGGGTTTCTCCTGTCTGTGGGTTTGGAGGGGAAGGGGTGGAGCAGGGGGAGCCCTACTGGTCCTTTGTTAGCTCAGGAAGCGGTTGGGTTGTGCACTTGCAGCAACAGGACAGCATTGCCAGGCTCCTTAACTAAGCGAAGGCTGTGTGCGGTAATTTTGCGTGGATTGAACTGTGGCACCTGAAGTCACTGTTTCCCTCGGAATAATGCTGGTGTTTGCAGGTGTGTTGGTTTAACCCCCTGAAGTGATGTCTGAGAGCGCCCGTCTTCTCCACCTGAACGATGAGAAAGCTGGATATGGCCAGAAATTGCAGCGCGTGCAGATGTTGTGAATGCGCTCCCAAATGTTTCCTTTCGTGATAACTAACGTCTCAGCACTCTGATATCCCATCTCTGGCACCATGTGGAACGCCGCATCTCTCTGCAAACGCTGGGTGCCCGTTTCCATGGCCCTTCCTTTATTTCTCTCCTCAGAAGCAGCGCGGCGCGGTTCCCTGTGCCAGGGAGCAGCACCCAGCAGGCTGCCAGAGATCCAACAGCGCCTTGCAGCGCACAGAGGGACGCGATGGGGACGGACCATCCTTAGCACCACGCAAAAGTGAGTCTCTTCAGTCCTCTGTCATGAAGTATGGAAGAATGCATTTTAAGCATTACTTCTGAGCGGTGCAGCGCTGCAGGGATGTCAGGTAACCATGGTGGAAGCATTCGAGAGGCCAACAGCAACAGATGGCAGCAGTGAGACAGAAGTGTGTGTGTCAGTGGTGGTGCTCAGAGCTGAGTGCATTCCCTGTAGGGACAAAACATCCGTGCCTCGACTTTTGCAGCTGATGGCGTTTTGTGTGCTGACGCAGCTTTGCTCTGCAGAATGCAGAGCTGTCAGGCAGACCGGGGTTCCTCTGCTGCCACCTGAGCGGGAATGAGAGCAGTAGTGCTTTGTGCAAGCGCACTGCAGTTTAAAGATCAGTTTCTGTTCTGGCTGTAGAAGAGTGTCTTTTGGTTTTTGGGGGGTGGACGTGGGCTCACAGGACAGTGCTGCTCCTGGTGTCTGTGAAATCAACACACGATCTGTTGTTGTAGGGACGGAGCCTGCGCGTCCATGGAATGGTGCTGGGCTTGGGGGGAAACGGAAGGCCTCCCCAGGTAAGAAGCTCTCGTGAGCTGTGGTGTGGGTACCTGCCTCTAAATAGGGCTGCATGAAGGGCTGTGTGTGATGGAGGAGAAAAGAAGGGGCACTGCAGGTCTGTGCTGACTGCAGAAATGGCACAGCGCTGTAGCAGCAGAAAGGCCGATTGAAGAAACTACGCTTGAGGAGCAGAAGTTTGTGGCTGGCTGTGCTAAAATGCTCCTCCAAAGAGATGCTCTTCATGTCTTTCTTGTTTCCTTTCTGACAGAAGCTGATGCAAGCAGGCTTGCAGCGAAGCGCAGCCTTGCAGGAAGCCAGGGGAGGAGCATGGAGCGTGGCACAGCCCCCAAGAGAGGTACAGACACACAGCAGGCATCTGGGTTTGGTGCACTGTCTTGCTAGTTAGGCTTTCTGTCTGTCCTTTCCTGGGACTGCTGTCGTTGCGTGTTGCTTGAGATCTTAATCCATCCCTGGGGATTACAGTTGCCTTTCCTGTCCCAACTGGAAATGGCCCACAGTTCAGCCAAGATCGTGAGATCCATTGCTGTGAACACTCGAGAGTTCCTAGCGTTGTGGCCCATTTTGCAGACCGAAGGCAGTGTGTGACTCTCTTTTAATCTTGCTGCTTCCCCTTGCTTGATTCGAACAGGGAGAGGTGCTGAGCCAGATGGCAAGATGTACGCGAAAGCTCCTCTCCAGGCTCCAGGAGGGCTTCCTGGAACAGCAGGTCCCAGCAGAGGGGAAAGACCTTCCCCTGCAGTTGACAACCGCTCCCTCTCCAAGACCATGGCTGCAAGAAAGCGCAAGGGAGTGGAGGAAGAGGAGCAAAAAGCAGAGCTGTGGCCTGCCAAGAAACAAGTGAGGGTGGAGCGCAATGGGGAGAAGGCTCAGAGCCCACATCAGAGCAGAGGCAGTGTGCCAGCTCCAGCAACACACCCTGGGCCTGCCCCAGCGCCGACTGAGCGGTTCCGGACCTCAAAGCGAAGAGGTAGGAAGGTGCTGCAGCTGCCCTGGTGAGGTGCTTCCTTATCAGGTGCATGGAGTTTGCTTAGGGTTTGCTTTGCTTTTTCCTTCTTTCTGCAGAGAGGGGAAAAGAGTAGAAGGCTGCCGAGTCCAAAGGCAGGGATGTGCCGGAAAGTGTAACCCTCTCTTTTCCCACGAAATCCATGATGGCCTTCTGCTTGTCCCACTGGAAATACCCTTCCCTGAGAGGCTTCCTAGCCTGTTACATGTGTACCCATGTTTCCGCGGTTTTGCTGTTGACAAACTGAATTTCTCTTCTCTTGCTCTATAGCGAGACGACAACGACAAAAAGAGAGGAGAGCAGAAATGAAGAAGGCTGCTCTGAGAGCTGCCGCTGCACGTGCAGAGGTGAGTCCTCGGTGAGCACAGACACGGCTCTTGTTGTTCTCTGTCTGTCAGACGTGAAGGGGATTGTAGAATGCTGGGGGAAGCATGGGTGTCCTATTTTGACGCTCGCTTTGTTTCTTTCCAGTCCTCCGCAATGAACAGCCTTGTGGAGATGATGGAGAAGCTGCAGCTGAAGGACTGAGTGGAGGAGCATCAGAAGGCAGCGGCTTCGTGGCAGCAGCCCAACTTGGCACTCTGGTTGCAGTCCATCAATAAACAATTGGAGCTTTGTATTCACAAAGAGCGCACGGCCTGATTTGTCCAGTGGCACTCAGTGAGCTGCTGCACCACCTCCTCGTTATTCCACTGGCGGCGCTGGGTCAGAACTCCCACATCTCCATCGGGGGATGCTGCAGGGTATAGAAGCAAGGGATGCACCAGTCCTTGGCCCTGCCCATAAACGCACTGCCTGCAAAGCACGTGCACAGGACTGCGAGTAGCACGGCCTGAGCACAGGCGCGCTGAGTTAGAGAACAGCTGTCTCGAGCTGTCTGAGTTTCTCGGGGCAGCACTGAGCAGAAGTGAGCGCGTGCCCCTCACCCTGCAGGCGTCTCTGTTGGGGGAAGAGAGGCTCCGCCTGATCCCGGAATGCAGAGGTGTTCTCCTGACTTCTCTGCAGTGCTACCTTGCCTCATTGTCCCCCCTCTCTTCAGCCGTTCTGATGCTACTTTTCATCCTTTGGGCAGAGCTTGAGTCACTCTCATCATTGCACAGCTTTGTACTGAGCGGTGTGGAATTTTCTGGCTTTGCTTTTTAAAGCCTAGGCTGAAAACTGCAGCGTGCATGGTAAATTTACATGGGGATGTGGGGGGGACATCCCTCAATCCCCATTATTGAAAAATAAACCTTAATTACAAAAGTGAGGGGTGTCAACCCCCGACCCATGGGAACAAAGTGGTCCGTGGGGGTGACACTGTGGGGGTGTCCCCATCTCCAGTACATGACACCACCAGGGTGCCATGAAGGTGTCCCCAACTTTGGTGGTGTGGCAGCACGATGCTGTGTCCCCACTTCTCCAGGAAGTCCTCCAGCTGGTTACGGTGTCCCCAGCTTCGGCTCAGCGTCCCCAGGGGGTCCTTTTGTCCCCTCTGCATGACGGTGACACCCGATGCTGGCTGCCGAACGCAACACCTGATGACGATGACACCGCGTCACAGCTGTGCCACACTGGTGTCACACAGTCCCCTCTGGTGGTGGCACAGAGTTCACCACCGTGCGTGTCCCCGTCCTCATAGCAGATGATGGTGACAACGCCAGAGGACTCTGGTGTCACCAGGTCTGGCTCTAGGCAGGCCTGGAGGGGTGACAAAGAACAGTGAGAGGCTCAGTGACAGCATGGTGATAACGTGTTGCCGCCTGTGCCTGCCCCCATGTGGTGGTCAGAGTACAGGGAATGGTGTCACCCCATAGATGGTGACACACAAGTGATGGTGACACCAGATGACGGTAACAACAGTGACAGCCAGGGATGGGGACACTGCGTCACGGCTGTTCCACATCGAGGTCACCCTGTGTCACGGCGTCACCTGAAGACAGTGACATTCAGTGACACCCAATGGCATCCAGTGAAGGGAAGAACCAACAATGGTGACACCAGCGAGCCCATGTCACACCTGCACCAGACCCCACGTGTCCCCCGACTGTCCCCAGCCCCCCTCCCTGTTCCCTCCTCGTCACCTCTTCAATGAGGATGTCACCGCTCTGCAGTTGTGCCAGCCCTCTTCTTGGTTGCAAGTGTCATATTTGGTATTGTCATCCAGTATTTTTGGGAGAAAATGTGTGGCAGTTGTAAGAGAAGGGGTATTTCTGGGAGAAAATATCCTCTGTTTGGAAGAGAAGGTGAAATTTCCAAGGGAAAAGTGGTATGTCTGGGAGAAAATGACATAGTTGAGGGAGAAAAGTGGGAAAGGGTGGGAAAGAATGTCTTCTCTTGGAGAGCAACTGTGGTATTTTTGGTGGGACAAGTGGTCTCTTGGGGAGAAAATACGGTAAATATGGGAGAAAATGTCCTCTTGAGGAGTGTCAAGTAGTGCTTTTGAGAGAAAATGTCAGGTATTTCTCAGAAAACTGCTGTTTCTGGGAGATAGTAGCAGACTTGGTTGGAAAATGACAGGTGTTTGTGAGAAAGCTGGTATTTTGGGAAAAAAGGCCGTATTTTTAAGACAAAGCTGGTATTTCTGGGGGAATGTGTCCCGTCTTTGGGAGAAAATGGGTCTTTGTGGGAGAAAATGTCGTGTATTTGGGAGAAAACTGGTCTATCTGGGAGAAAAGGCCACTTTGATGGGAGTAAGTGTGATCCTGAGGAGCGTCAAGTAGTATTCTTGGGATGAAACGTGAGGTATTTCTAAGAGTAGTGGTATTTCTGGGAGAAAATGCCTTGTTTGGGGGGAAAAGATCACACGTATGTGAGAAAGCTGGTATTTCTGGGAGTAAACGCCATATTTTTAGGAAAAATGGGTATTTCCAGGATAATCGGTCACATAGTCAGGAGAAAAGTGGTCTATCTGGGAGAAAATGTCCCTGTTTTTTGGTGGAAGAGATCCTGTTTCGGGGACTAAAATGGTGTTCCTGGATGAAGATGTCAGGTATCTGTGAGAAAAGTGGTATTTGTGGGTCACAGTGGTGTTCCCCAGGGGTCGGTGCTGGGGCCCGTCCTCCTCAAGATCTTTCTCGATGACCTGAGGCACTGAGTGCACCCTCAGGAAGTTTGCGGATGGCACCAGGCTGGCTGGAAGTGTGGATCTGCCTGGGGGTAGCGAGGCCCTCCAGAGGGATCTGGACAGGCTGGAGAGCTGGGCTGAAGCCAATGGGATGAGTTCCAACAAGGCCAAAGGCCGGGTCCTGCACTTTGGCCGCAACAACCCCAGGCGACGCTACAGGCTGGGGGCGGAACGGCTGGAAGATGCGTAGAGGAAGTGGACCTGGGGGTGTTGATTGATGCTGGGCTGAACACGAGCCAGCAGCGTGCCCGGGTGGCCAAGAAGGCCAGGGGCATCCTGGCCTGCATCGGAACGGTGTGGCCGGCAGGAACGGGGCAGTGATTGTCCCCCTGTCCTCAGCTCTGGTGAGGCCGCACCTCGAGTGCTGTGTCCGCTTTTGGGCCCCTCACTGCCAGAAAGACATCGAGGCCCTGGAGCGGGTTCAAAGAAGGGCAACAAAGCTGGCGAGGGGTCTGGAGCACAGAGCTTACGAGGAGCGGCTGAAGGAGCTGGGGTTGTTCAGGGTGGAGAAGAGGAGGCTCAGGAAGACCTTCTTGCTCTCTTTTTCAGAGAGATATGAACTTTTCTTCCAAAAATAGGATATTTCCTCCCAGAAATATCAGTTTCCTTAGAAATACTTCACGTTTCCTCCAAAAAATACAACATTACTATACCCCCCCTTCCCCATAATACGATACTTTCTCCAGGGAGTAACAGTTTTCTTAGAAATACCTCATGTTTTCTCCAAACAATATGACATTACCATCCTCAGTATGACATTTTCTCCCAAAAATAGGACATTTCCTCCCAGAAATACCAGTTATCTTTACAAAAATATGACGTCTTCTCCCAGAAATACCAGTTTTCTCCCCAGAAATGGGACGTATTCTCCCAGACATACCAGTTTTCTCCCCAAAGATACGATGTTTTCCCCAGAAATACCAGTTTTCTCCCAAAAGTAGAACATATTCTCCTAGAAATACCAAATTTCTCCTCAAAAATAAGCTACTCTACCGAAGATAACAGTTATCTCCCCAGAAAGAGGACATTTTCTCCCAGACATACCAGCTTTCTGCCAAAGATAGGACATTTTCCCCCAGAAGTACCATTTTTCTCCCTAAAAATAAGACATTTTCTCCAAGAAATATCAGTTTTCTCCACAAAATAGGAATTTTCTTCCAGAACTACCAGTTATCTGTCAAAAGTAAAACATTTTCTCCCAGAAGTACCAGTTTTCTTCCCAATAAATGACACGTTCTCCCAGAAATACCAGTTTTCTTCCCAAAACAAGATATTTTCTCCCAGAAATGCTGGTTTTCTCACCAGAATTTTACATTTTTCCCCAATAGTAACTTTTCTCCCCAAAATATGACATTTTCAACCAGAAATGCTAGTTTTCTCCTTAAAAATAAGCTACTCTGCCAAAGATTACAGTCATCTCCCCCAAAATAGGAAATTTTCTCCCAGAAATACCAGTTTTCTCCCCCAAAATAGGACATTTTCTCCAGGAAATACCAGTTTTCTTCCAAAAATAGGACGTTTTGCTCCCAGACATACCAGTTTTCTCCCCAAAAATAGGATGTTTTCTCCCAGAAATACCAGTTCTCTCCCCCCAGATAGGACATTTTCTCCAGGAAATACCAGTTTTCTCCCCAAAATAGGACATTTTCATCCAGAGATACTTTTTCTCCTCAAAGTATGACATTTTCTTCCAGAGATATCTGTTTTCTCCCCAAAAATACATTTTCTCCCGCAAATACCAGTTTTCTTTCTAAAATTAGGACATTTAATCGCATAACTTCCAGATTTCTCTCCCAAAAAAGATATATTCTCCCAGAAATGGTTGTTTCCTCACCAAATATTTGACATTTTCCCCCAGAAATACCAATTTTCTCCCCAAAATAGGATATTTTCTCCCAGAAGTACCAGTTTTCTCCCCAAAATAGGACATTTTCTCCCAGAAGTACCAGTTTTCTCCGAAAAAGATTGACATTTTCTCCCAGAAATGGAGTTTTAGTCCCAAACTATTCCATTTTCTCCCAGAAATTCCACTTTTCTCCCCAAAATACGATATTTTCTCCCAGAAATATGAGTTTTATCCCAAGTTTAGGACATTTCTCCCAGAAATACCAGATTTCTTTCAAAAATAGGACATCTTCTCCCAGAAATACCAGTTTTCTCCCCAAATACTGGACATCTTCTCCCAGAAATTCCACTTCTCTCCCCCCAAAAATGGCTTTTTCTCCCAATAATTTCTGATTTCGCAGAAATAGAACATTTTCTCCCAGAAACACCAGTTTTCTCCCTAAAATTAGAACATTTTCTCCAAGGCATACCAGTTTTTTTCACGCAAATTTGACGTCATATTTTGGGGGAAATCTGGTATTTCTGGGAGAAAATGTCATATGTTTTTGATAGGGCTGTTATTTCTGGGTGAAAATGTCATTTTTTGAGGAGAAAGCTGGTATTTCTGGGAGGAAATGTCCAATTTTGTGGAGAAAACTAGTATTTCTAGGAGAAAACGTCCTATTTTCAGGAGATAATTCGTGTTTCTGGGAGAAAAAGTCGTATTTTAAAGGAGAAAACTGGCAGTTCTGGGAGAATATTTCAAATCTTGTGAAGACTACTGGTATTTCTGGGAGAAAATCTCCTGTTTTGGGGAGAAAACTGGTATTTCTGGGCAAAAATATCATGTATTGAGGAGAAAACTTGCATTTCTGGGAGATAATTCTTATTTTTAGGGGAAAAACGTGAATTTCTGGGAGAAAATGTCCTGGTTTTGGGGAGAAAACAGGTATTTCAGGTCGAAAATGTCCTATTTTCAGGAGATAACTGGTATTTCTAGGAGATGGCACGCAGATGGCGTGATGTGAGACTGAATGTGTACAAGTCTATGGGCAGGATGGCGTGCATCTCAGGGCTCTGAAGAAGCTGGCTGCCGAGCCGCTCTCCATCATCTTTGAGAAGTCGTGGCTGTCAGGTGAGGTCCCGGATGCCTGCAGGAAGGGTCCCGTCACTGCCATGGACAAGAAAGGGAGCGAGGAGGACACGGGAACTACAGGCCGGTGAGTCTCACCTCTGTGCCTGGGAAGACGATGGAACAGATCCTCCTGGATGACATGCTTGATCACATGAGGAAAGGGCGTGTGATCCGAGACAGCCAGCACGGCTTCACCAGGGGAAGTCATGCTTAACCCATCTGGTGGCCTTCTGTGATGGAGTGACGGCAGCGGTGGACAAGGGGAGGGTGACCGATGCCATTTACCTGGACTTGAGCACGGCCTTTGACACGGTCCCCCACCACATCCTTATCTCCACACTGGAGGGATGTGGATTTGATGGGTGGACCACTCGATGGATAAGGAGTTGGTTGTAAGGCCGCAGACCAAGAGTGGTTATTAATGGCTCTGTGTCCAGGTGAGGCCGGTAACGAGCGGCGCCCCCCAGGGGTCTGTCTTGGGACCGGTGCTCTTTAACATCTGTATCAATGACGTCGATGGTGTTATCGAGTGCACCCTCAGCAAGTTTGCTGACGACACCAAGCTGAGCGGTGCGGTTGACACGGCTGAAGGAAGGGATGCCATTCGGAGGGACCTCGGCAGGTTGGAAAGGCGGACCCGGGTGAACCTGATCAGGTCCTACACAGCACAGTGCAAGGTTTTGCACTTGGGCCGGAGGAATCCCAGGCATCCATACAGACTGGAAGGAGCGGTCCTTGAGAGCAGCCCCGTGGAGAAGGACCTGGGGGTCCTGACAGATGAAAAGCTTAGCATGAGCCAGCAGTGTGCCCTTGCAGGTGGGAAAGCAAATGGCAACCTGGGCTCCATCAGAAGAGGGGGGGCCAGCAGGGACAGGGAGGTGATTGTCCCCCTCTACTCTGCTCTTGTGAGGCCCCATCTGCAGCACTGCGTCCAGGGCTGGAGCCCTCAGTACAAGAAAGACAGGAAGAGGGTCCAGAGGAGGGCCACAGAGATGATCAGGGGACTGGAGCACCTCCCTTATGAGGACAGGCTGGGGGAGCTGGGCTTGTTCAGCTTGGAGAAAAGAAGGCTGCGGGGTGACCTCATTGCAGCATCTCAGCACCTAAAGGGAGCCTACAAGCAGGAGGGAAGTCAACTCTTGGATAGAGTAGATAACTGCAAGATGAGGGGAAATGGTTTTAAGTTGAGGGAGGGAAGATTTAGGTTGGATGTCAGGGGGAAGTTCTTTACAGAGAGAGTGGTGCGGTGCTGGAACAGCTGCCCAGAGAGACTGTGGATGCCACGTCCATCCCTGGAGGTGTTCAAGGCCAGGTTGGAGGGGGCCCTGGGCAGCCTGGTCTAGTGTGAAATGTGGAGGTTGGTGGCCCTGCATGTGGCAGGGGGTTGAAGATTCATGATCCCTGAAATCCCTTCCAACCCCGGTCATTCTGAGATTCTGCTATTCTGCGTCTTCTCCCTGATGCCAATTGGAAGTGATATCCTTTAGGCTTCAGTATAACAAACACATTCTGTGACTGTGCTTTAAGACAGTCTCCCTTGAGCGTTTTAGTTGTGCTTGTTTAGTGCTCATAAAACCAACTGTGGAAGTGCTGCTCTCCTCCCCACCGTGAGGGGATTGCTGTCAGGAGCTGTGCAGTTATCACAGGCACATGCAGCAAGGAGCAGCTGTCTTCCAACCCGTCCACTGCAGCAGTTAGCATTCTGTAAGCTACTCTTCCCCAGTTTGGGGAACGAGTACCAAAAGTTGATACTCTTTTGTGAAAGAGTAAATGCTCTTTCACAAGAGGCGATATGACATTCCTGACTGCAGGTAAACAACAGCACAGATGCTTGTCACCGCCGTAGTAAATGCTGGACATGTTAATGAAGCAGCTTATCCATCTGTGTTGGGATTTTGTACAGCTGACCTCACCTGCCTTTCATTCCTTGCCCTCGCCCCCTTTTTCTTCTAAGGTGAAAAAGGCAGCCTTGTTCTTTGTGAATCCGTAATTGTGATCGTTTATTGATTGAGTACAACCAGATAAGACATGGAGCGCCAAGTTGGGCGGCACTCGCAGCGCTGCCCCGTAACACCACACACTGCAGCTGCTGCCTTCTGATGTTCTTCCTCTCAGTCCTTCAGCTGCAGATTCTACATCATCACCACAGGGCTGTTCATTGTAGAGGACTGGAAAAAAACAAAGCAAGTGTAGAAATAGGACAGAACCAATCTAGGGAGACCTCACTACGAAAGTCTGATCAGTAAACTTCCAGAACAACCCTATGCAGAACAGCACGTTACTGCCATTCAGATCAGTGACATTACTTCCCATAACACACTGCTTAGCTGCTGTCCCTTCCCTTCCCTACCTGAGCTGCTGTCCCTTCCCTTCCCTACCTGAGCTGCTGTCCCCTCCCCTCCCTACCTGAGCTGCTGTCCCTTCCCTTCCCTACCTGAGCTGCTGTCCCTTCCCTTCCCTACCTGAGCTGCATGCCCTTCCTTTCCCTAGCTGAGCTGCTGTCCCCTTCCTTTCCCTACCTGAGCTGCTGTCCCCTTCCTTTCCCTAGCTTAGCTGCTGTCCCCTTTTTTTCCCTAGCTGAGCTGCTGTCGCCTCCCTTCCCTACCTGAGCTGCTGTCCCCTCCCTTCCCTAGCTGACCTGCATGCCCCTCCTTTACCCTACCTGAGCTGCGTGCCCCTCGCCTCCTTTTTCTTGGTGCTCTTGCCTTTTCCTGCTACTCGCTCCCCATCTCAACACTTGCCTGCTCTGCTTGCTGCTTTCACAGCTTGCTCGCAACTCTGCTCGCTGCTTCTCTCCTTCTGCATGCCCTTCTCTAGTCCCTTCTCGTGCCCTTCAGGCTTTTGCTCCCCTTGCTGAGCAAGCCCATGCCCGGTAGCTCCCCTTCAACCTCCTCCGCCCTTTGCCTTTCTCCACACAGATGCTTGCTTCTGGCCAGCACTCCTGCCCGCTGCCTAGCCCACAGCCCGCATCTCTTGGGGAGACAGCAAGGTGGCCTGGAGCTACCCACACCTCCTCCCGGGCACGGCTTCTCAGCTTTGCTTCAAGCCCACAACCCCAAGGAGCTCCTCTTACCTTTGCGCTCAGCTTCTTCTCCTGCCGCGCAGCTCCTGTGCCAGGCCGGGGCTCAGCTCTTCCCACATTCCTCCATTCCTGCAAGGTTGCTTTCCTTTGCTCTGCTGCAGTTAGCTTTCCTACTTTTTTTCCTCTAGATATACATGCATTGCTTTTTATTTTTTTTCCTTTTCTGTGCCTCTTTTTTTCACTGTTATCGGCACTTCAATTTCTTTTTTCTTTTTCCATCTTTTTTTCTTACTTTTCATTCTCATTTTTCCTGGTTTGTTTGTTTTTTTTCCCCACCCCTGGAGATCCGCTTTATCCCCCTCAGCCTGCCTATATCTGTGCCTCTACCTGGGTCTTCTCTGCCCACATTCCCGTCCAGCGCCCGGTGTAGCCCCACATTACCCTCTATTTCCCTGTGCCCACGCAAGCCCCCTATTGCCTCTCTACAGCCTTTTATAACCTTACATCTCTCTTCGTCCCCCCCATACCCACCCACAGACCCCTATCATGCCTGTTTCTCTGTACCACGCCTACAGCCCTCCCACTGCTCCCTGTAGCCCCACATCCCCTTCTATCCCACCTCTATTCCCCCTACAGCCACTCATAGAGCCACAGTTTCTTAGGTCCTCCCCCAGCCCCCTCTATCCCTCCCCGTCGCTCTCCCCAGCCCCTCCCACCCCCCAATGCTCCCTACAGCACCGTGTCCCCCCGTTACCCTCACAGCCCTCTGCTGCCCTAAATCCCCCTGTACCCACCCCTATCGCCCCATGTACCCCGATACCACAGCCGCTACAGCCCCGCCTGCCTCCCTATCCCCCCCCGCCTTCCCAGCCCCTCACCCCACCAGGCTTCCTTCCCTGTCCCGGCGCCGCTCTCCGTCCCTCCCGGCTCCGGCTCTGCTGTGCTCAGCACCGCTCCCGTCGTGCCGCGGTTCCGTCTCGGTGCTGCCCGGACAGCTCCGGCGCGCAGCGGCGGTGCGGGGCGGCCCGGGATGCGGGAGCGCCGCCGCCGCCTGAGGGCAGAAGAGCTCTGAGCCGGCTGCCAACGGCCGTTCCCGCGCGCCGCGCCTCAGCCAATCGGAGCCGCCGGCGCTGCCGCTGACCAACGAGAGTCCGGGGGCGGGACGGACAGGCACGTGCCCAATGAGAGCCCGGGGGCGGGACGGACCGGCACCTGCCCAATGAGAGCCCGGGGGCGTGGCAGCGCTGCGCTGTTGGTGGGACGAGCGCGGGCAGGGGGCGGGGCGTGGGTGGGGCCTCGGGGTGCGCCCTACTGCTATAGGGGGTGGGAGATGGGACTGGGATTGACAGGTGGGAGATGGGGTTGGGATGCGGGGTTGGGAGTGAAGTTTGGAACTGGGACACGGGATGGGATTGGGATGATAGGGGCGTGGGATAAGTAGATGGAATGGACATGGGATGCATGTGGGGATATGGATTCGGAATGCATATGGATATAGGGTTAGGGATGGGGATAGGATGTGGGGGTATGGATATGGGATGGGTTTGAGATGGCTGTGGGGTGGATATGATGGATATGGGATGGGATAAAGTTGTGGGATACGGATAAGGGATGGCTACGAGATGGGGCTGTAGTGGTTATGGGGCCATAGGGGCGATGGGGCCAGGATGCTGCAGTGACCTCTGGCCCCAGAGTTCATCCCCAGTGTGACACATGGAACCCCACAGCCGCTCCTCTGCCCTTTATCGCTTACGTGGGGAGGACATCCCCCAACCGCCATTATCAAAAATAAACCTTAATTAGAAAAGTGAGGGGTGTCAACCCCGCCCCATGGGAACAATGTTTTCTGTGGGGGAGGGCACAGATGGCGTCTCCAGAGGGCTGTCCCAAACTTTGGGGGGTGTTCCCAACTCTAGGATATGACACCACGAGGGTGCCAGGAAGGTGTCCCAAGCTTTGGGGTGTGACACAGGGATGTCCCCAGTTTTGGTGGTGTGACATTGTTATGTGGTGTTCCCGCTTCCCCGGGAAGTCCTCCAGGTGGTCACGGTGTCCCCAGCTTCGGCTCAATGTCCCCAGGGGTTTTTTTTTTGTCCCCTCTGCATGGCGGTGACACCCGGCGCCAGCTGCCAGGAGTGACGCCCAATGGTGATGACACCGCATCATGGCTGTGCCACGCTGATGGCACACAGTCCCCTCTGGTGGTGGCACAGAGTTCACCACCGTGCGTGTCCCCGTCCTCATGGCAGACGATGGTGACAGCACCAGAGGTTTCCGGTGTCACCCGGTCACACCTGCACCAGACCCCACATGTCCCCTGACTGTCCCCAGCCCCCCTCCCTGTACCCCTCCTCGTCACCTCTTCAATGAGGATGTCACCGCGCTGAAGTTGTGCCACCATGGCAGGGGGGACAGTCATGGACAGCCAGGGTGACAGCGTCCAGGAGCTGTAGGACGCTGATGGGGCTCTCAAGGTACGTCGGTACGGCCCCAGGTTCCATGGTTACGGTGACAGTGAGAACTTCGGGGACAGGCGGTTGTCCGGTGTCACCCGGTGGCCCTGGGGGGAGTTGTTTCTGTGGGGCTTTGCACAGGGATTGGTGGGAACCATCCATTTCTGAAAGGAAGTGGCAAAAAAAATACAAGAAAAGTGACACAGTATTGATTTTAATGGAAACAGACATTTTTGGGGGCGATCCCACGGGGACAAAGAAGAGCGAGAACGTGTCACTATGTGAGGTTGTCCTCAAAATCCCCATTGGAGACCTCTGGAGGACTCCAGGAACGCCTGGGGACCCCAAGACACCTCCGAAACATCTCCAGACCCTTCCAGAAGACAGTAGGACCCTCTGAACCCACCTGAGGACCCCCCCACATTCCACAGGATCATTCTGGGACGTCTGCAGACCCTTCTGGATGAATCCAAGGACCCCCTGGATCACTTTGAGACCCCCTGGACGCCCCAAGTCCTCTCTGGGACATCGCCAGAGATGTCTCTGATGACGGGATGACTCCAGCACCACTCAGACCCACATGAGAACTCTCTGGACCCTACCAGACTCTACTGGGACGTCTCCAGATCATCCCAGTGGCTCCTCGGAGCTCCTGGACCCATCCTGGGAGCTTCCAGATCCTTCCAGGGACTCCCAGGACCATCCTGGGGACCCCCTGGACACCCCCAGGATCCCTCTGGGACATCTCCAGATCCTTCTGTATGAATGCAAGGACACCTTGGACCCACCCGGGGACCAACTGGATGCCCAAAACCCCTCTACAACATCTCCAGATTCCTCTGCACGCCTCCAGGGCTATACAGGGGGCTCGTGGGGAATCTATGGGGGGAAAGGTGTGAGTGGGGCTTCTGTGAGGTGGAAAGAGGGTCTGGAGGTGGAGAAAGGTTGGAAGGGGAAACTGAGGGATTGTGGAGGGCTTCTATGGCGTGGAAAGGGGGTCAGAGGATGAAGAGAGGGGGTTGTGAGGGGGAAAAGAGCAGAACGAGGCTTCTGTGAGTGGAAAGGGGGTGTGGGAATGGAAGGGTACATTGTGGAGGGGAACTTGAGAGGTGGAAAGGGGGCTTTTGTAGGGCAGAAAGGGGGGTCTGGGAGTGGAAGGGGGGTTGTGTGGGGGAAAAAAGGGGTGAGTTGGGTCTCTGTTGGGAGGAAAAGGGGTCTAGGAATGGAGAAGGGGTGGCAGAGGAAATCTGGAGGGTTGTGGGGGCCTTCTATGGGGTGGAAGGGGAGTCTCGGGGAGACCTTAGGGAAGTACTGGGGGGGAGAAGAGGAGAGTGGGATGACTATGGGGTCGAAAAAGAGTCTGGGGGAAACTTAGTGGCTTGTGGGGGGGAAAGGGGTGAACACAGTGTCTACAAGGCAGGAAGAGCATCTGGGGGTGGAGGGAGGGGTGGGAGGGAAGAGCCAGGGGGTGTGCGAGGCTTCTATGGGGTCTGGTTGAGGGGAATTGGAGGTCAAAATGAGGGAACTGACTCCAGGGGTCAGGGAGGAGCGCACAGGGGGGTACAGGGGATTCTAGGGGTCAGAAAAAGGGGCCAGGAGGTGGGAGGAGAAGGGAGGACACGGGACCCTGGGGGTCAAATAGAGGGGAATGGGGGGTGGTAGGAGATTCTGGGGATGAGAATGGGGGAATTGGAGTGGGGGCACTCGGGGGGAGGAGAGGAGGTTCGGGGGTCAGATAGAGGAGCCTGAGAAAGGGGGGGGACTCTAGGAGACAGAATGGGGAGACCGGTGCGGGGGGTGGGGGGACACCAGGGATCAGAACGGGGGACTGGGGAGGGATGAGGGATCGGGGGGGGGGGGAAGGAACCCTGGGGATCAGAATGGGGGAGGCACAGAGGGGAGGGGTGGAAGAGGACTACGGCGATCAGAATGGGGGAACTGGACGGGAGGGGGACCGGGGGGAAGGTGTAACCCCGGGGGGCACACAGAGGGACTGGGGGTGTGGGCGATCAGCGGCAGGGGGAGAGGGGGGGAGGGCAGCGAAAGACACGGGGTGGGGGAGGCGGGGAGACGTAGGGCAGCCGCCCCCGCCGAGAGAAGCCCCGAGCATCACGGAGACCCCGCGGGGCCGAGGCAGAGCGGCACGCGGACCCCCCGCCACTTTCACCCCGGCCCCCGCCCCTGCGCCCCCCGAACACCCACCTGGAGGAGCCGAGGCGGCGCTCGGAGCCCTGGGCTGCCCCGCGGCGGCGGAGCGGTGCGGGACCCGGCACGACTTCCGCGTGGCCGCCTCCTCCTCGGGGCGCGGAGTGATGACGTCAGAGCCCGGCGCGGCGCGGCGCCACGGCAACGAACGGCGCTGAGACGCTGTCGCCATGGCGACGCCGTTACGCATGCGCCGTCGCCGCGGGGACAGCTGCGCGCGCCGCAAGGAGGGAGGGCGCGCTGTCTCCATGGCGACGCGGCCTGCACGCACGGCCTGAAGCCCGAGTGGGGCTCGAGGGGCAGCGGGGGGCGAAGAAGAGGGGAGGGGAGGGGGGGAACGGAGAGCCCTCAGGGATGTCCTGGGGAGGTGGGGAGGGGTCAGGAGGGAGGGCAGAGCTCCGGGGATGAGTGGGGCTGTGGGGTGGGAGATCCGCAGGGAGATGCAGTGAGACGGTGGGATGTGGGCAGAACATGGAGATATGGGAAAAGGAGGACCGGGATCTGGACAACAGCGTGAGAGCCAGGCAGAAAGAAAGAAGGGAAAGTCAAAAAGACAAGAAAGAAAGGAAAAGAAAGACAAGACAAGGTAGGAAGGAAGGTAGGGAAGGGAAGGAAAAAGGAAAGGAAAAAGGAGACGGGAGGGGAGGGGAGGGGATGAGAGGAGGGGAGGAGGAGAGGAGAGGAGAGGAGAGGAGAGGAGAGGAGAGGAGAGGAGAGGAGAGGAGAGGAGAGGAGAGGAGAGGAGAGGAGAGGAGAGGAGAGGAGAGGAGAGCAGCGTGCATGGTAAATGCGGGGTTGTAGCACTATGGAAGCGGGGAACTTTTGGGATGGAGCTGCTTTTCTAACGAGTGTGTAATGAGCAAAGCTTGCCAGCAGGATCGTGTTTTCTCAAGAAATGACACTTCTGGTCCAAGTAGCAAATAAAGCATTCTACTTTGCTGTTGTTTGTGTTGTTTTTTTAATCTCTGCCATTCTGTTGGAAGGGAGCGGGTCGAGCCAACGACTGTGTGGTACTGACCTGCCTGCCAGGCTAAAGCAGCACCACAAGGAAAACACAAGCCTTTGTGCAGCCCATTCCTTGGGTGTGTTCTTGATAGAAGCTCTTAAAGAATACCGGCAGTTGCAGGCACTGCCCTGAGCAGATCCCCTTCCAGGATGGAAGTGCTGTGGTGGAGGGCAGCTCTGCACAGCAGCACCCACTGCCTGCCCCTGCCTGCGGCCACAGCACAGCCACACAGCAGCACTGACACCGAGCACCAGGAGCAGCCGGGCCTTGCACCAACACGAGGGCTCAGAACGAGAGTGGGGAAGGGCACAGGGAGCAGCTCTGCACGGAGCAAGCTCCGGTGCCTCCTGCACTGCTGCACTGGGACAGTTTTCCTCTCCACCCCTCCATGCGGGCACTGTCCTGCAGCTCCACACATGGTCTCACAGGAAGGATGCCAGACAAAGTCAGTGCTGGGTCCCGTGTTTCGTTGACTTTTACAAACAGATTCACACACAGAGTCTCCAGGCTACGCTATTCAGGAATTGGGTGAATATAAAATGGATTTTATTGGATTTATGGGATAACTAAAAACTGGAAATGGGATGAGTGATGGCATATTACAGGGCAGTGTCAGAAGGGATAGAGGAAAGAAAAAAAAATCAAAACGGGCTGCTCCTGCAATAATTTGCACTACAAAATAGGCTGCTCCTGCTGTCAGTTTTATTACGGGTCATATGCAGATGAAGATGGGCAGCTTGAAGCTCATGAAAAAGGTCCTCAGTTTCTACAATGCATCCTTGAGCTCCTGGTTCCTCAGGCTGGAGATGAGGGGCTTCAATGCTGGAGGCACCACGGATTGCAGAACTGCCAGCACCAGGTCCAGGGATGTGGAGGAGGCGGAGGGAACTTCAGGCTGGCAAACGTGGCAGTGCTGAGAAACAGGGAGACTGCAGCCGGGTGAAGGAGGCACGTGGAAAAGGCAGAAAAGCTTCGCCTTGGCAGAGCGGCAGAGAAAATGTATTGGCAGTGGGCAGCAACCAACCTTCTGTCCTCTTGCAGGCCGTGACAGCAATGCAAGTCATGCCTTGGTGCACAGCTGCCACATCTCCAGAGCAGGCCAGGAGATGTGCAGTATCTTTCAGGTCTGGCTGTTTCAAAGAGGGGGGTAACTGAGGCAGTTCCACATGGCAAAGGACACGAGTGTCCCTGCCGCGGTAGCACAGACTCCTGGCACCTGTCCTTCCTGCACAGGATGCCATCCCTGCAGCTCTGTGCTACCTTCCCGGTGGGGCAGATCCCAGAGCTCCTGCCCCAGCAGCAGCTCCCAGGGCAGACACCAGCAGCTCATCTCTTTGCGGGCACCTCTGCGCTTCAGCAACTCCCAGCACGTGCTTGTGCATACGAGAGCCTGAGCACAGTTCACAGAACCGTAGGGGTTGGAAGGGACCTCCAGAGATCATCGAGTCCAAGCCCCAGTTCCGTGGATGCTCATAAATTTGTGGAAGAAGTAAGGAGCCGGGCACCCTCCAGCCAGGCTGCCTCCCCTTCCCCACATCCCAGATCAGCTCAGGGGTTCCTGCAGCCGGGGCACAGCTCGGAGCTCTCAGCAGGGCTCTGCCCCAAAAAGAGGGTCTTCGCCCCTCCTTTGCCCCTGCTCTTCCCTCTCCAGACCCTGCTCTGCCTCCACTCAGCCCTTGCCCTCTCCTCTCTCCATTACCTAGCACTGGTGCAGCACCAAACGATGTCAGGAAAAGCGTGACTCGGTCATCAAGGTCTACCTCTCCATCCCGGGAGAGCTGCTGGGCCACCTCTGCCTTGTCAGCTGCGGAGAAGATGCCACCAGATACCCAGCTACGGTTGCATTTTCTTGCCTGTCCGTGTGCAACAAATAGGAAGGAATAGAAGATGGGATGAGCAGCATCCCTCTGCACACAGACAGCTGCTGCTCTGTCTGCTTGTTTCCCGTGTTCTTCTGCTTGGTGGAGCCTGCAGAATCATGAAGTCTGCAGGTTCCCTGAACTCCTGTGCTGCTCACAGCACCTACATCACTCCTGAGCTCCCTCTTGTTCCCAGCACCCCCCACCTTTTGCCGTATAATCCGTTCTGCTGTATAATCCCAGTCCTGCCACTCTCCTCAGCACAGGGATTCTACCCATGGGTTCCTTCATCATTCATCTCCTCAACCATTCCTGGCTCCTGTTGAGCTAGTTGCCAAAAGGCTGTTTCCTCCTGACCCTTCTGCGTCGCCTCGCATTTAGAAATGATGCTGACAGATGAGATGGAGGATCACCTACAGCCCCGTGAGGAGCTGCAGGATACAATTGCAAGTTGTAAGTTGCAGGATACAAGTTGCTGCAGGATAAAAGAGCTTCAAACCCTGAGCGGATCAGCCTGGGAGCAGAGACTCACAACAAAGGACCATTCTTGGAACATTCTTTTTGCGGCAAAGAAGCGCATGAAGAAGCTCCGAGAAGCTCTAAGAAGCTGAGGGAGAGCAAGGCAGCCCCCCCGCCCCAGCAGCGTGGCAGCTCTGATGGTGTGGGCAGAGCAAGAGTGCCGGCGGCACCGCCTGCCTGTGCCAATAAAGGCAGAGCGCAGCGAGCGCAGCAAACGGGACGGGCGAATGGGGCACGGCACGGCAGTTGGCACGGCACGGCAGTTTGCAGTGGAGTGATCCCCCATTGTTCCCATCCGGAGGTGGATATGTCCCCAGGGCAGCCCCTGTGGCCCCCCAGCCCGGCCTCCATCCCCCTGGCCATGCAGAAGAGATCGAGTCACCCCAGGCCCCACCGGGCACTGCGACCTTCCCCGCTCCCATCCTACAGCAGATGGCAGCCGTCCCCCCAGGGTAGGGTGCAGGGAACACATCCCGCACCTGGACAACCACTGCTGTGACCAGCTGCGGCTTTCCAGGTCGCTCCAGGTGCAATAATGAATAAAAGCCCTTCAGTTCTCCCTGCTGCCCCTTCAAAACCTCAGGAGAGCCAGCAGCACCTCGTGCCTTCGGATGCCCGGTGCATTTCACAAGGATGCTCTCATCTCCAGCATCGAGATCTTTGGCAAAAATATGCAACGGCGCTGAGCCAAGCTGGGGGCTCAGTGGTGACATACAGGGAAACCTGCTGTGCTGCAGCGTGAGCCTCCGGTCCTGCCGCTGGGCACCGCCGGGCGCAGCCTGGCTCCGTCCTCTCCGCACCTCCCTGCAGGGACCGATGGCCGTGCCCGGGATCCCCCCGAGCCGCCTCTTCTGCAGGCTGAGCCGCCCCAGCTCTCCCAGAATCCCACCCCAGCCATTTCCCACGCCTCCATTCCCAGGTAGCGCTGACTGAGGAGGGGAGGGGATTTTGGAGGGGAGGGATGAGGCCGGTGGGGGCAGCCCTGGGACACGGCCCTTTGTGCTGCCCGGTCCTGCCCCGCAGGTGGGCACTGGGGTCTGGGGGGGGTTTAGTGCTGCATGAACGACTGCAAGTGGAGGCATAGGAAAGTGAATATAAAACGTTTAATAATTTAATATAATGTAACAGAATTTAACAATGTAGTATAATGTAACATAACTTAACAGTCCAAGATGACATTGGTGGACAGCCCAGCTTTGGAGGGGTAGGGCTGGTGCTGGTGTCCCTGGAGCACTGCCGCTGCTCTCTGTGTGCCGCAGGGGCCGGCGAGGAGCCCAGGGCTACAGGTAGCCTTATGTGTTGGCTATGGCCGTGCCTCGTGCTGCACCGCGTGGGCCGGTTTCTGCGGACGCTCCCACTTAGGCTGAGCCCACCCAGCTTCGCCTAGCGCCGGCGTTTGTGTCCTGGAGCGTCCTGGCCCAGGAGCAGCTTCCTCTTCCTGGCTGGGACGCTGCCAGCGCGCTGCTCGTGCCCTCTGCTCCTGCCTTTCCTGGTGGTGCAGGCGGGCGCTGGGCACTCGGCCGGCTCGGTGCCATCCTCGTGGTGGTTGCCTGGCACGTGGCAGGAGATGCAGCCGGGTGGCAGTGCCGGGCGGGTGAGAACCACCCGGGGCTGCCTCTGCTTCGCCTCTTCTATCAGCCGTGCGGTGTGGGCTGAAGGAGGCACGCGAGCATCCATGGGGGTCGGCAGTGCCAGGCGGGTGAGAACCACCCGGGGCTGCCTCTGCCGCGCCTCTTCCATCAGATGCCTGCGCAGCAGCGACTCACAGAGCTGCCCAGAGGATGCTGGCTGCCCTGAGAACGGCTCGCTGAGGGGCCCGGCGTCAGCCTGCGCCTCTCTGCTGAGCTCCCTGCTGCCTGTGGGAAAGTCAGGGGTTCCTCTGGTGAAAGGAGAGGTGCCGAGGCTGCTGGGGACATCTGGCAATGGCTGCTGGGGGACCTCCGGACAACTCGACGCTTCTGGAAAAGCAAGAACAACCCCCAGAACGATGATGGCAGGCTTCCCACAGCCACTCGGTGCGGACATCCACCCGCCACCGCTGCGGCCCTGAACTCACCAGCGATCCAGCTGAGCAAGCTGTCGATTTCCATCTTGTCATCTGGAATGGCCGAGCTGGGTGTCCCTTCTGGAAAAAGGAAGGAAATCCCCACAGGGGCAATGCCAGCTTTCCCACACCACTCGGTGCGGACACCCCGCCTGCTCTGCAGCCCCTGAACTCACCGTTGCTGATCCACGTCAGGATGTCATCGATCTCCGTGGTGTCGACCGGGATGTCTGCGTTGGACATCACTTCTGGAAAAAGCAAGACAATCCCCACAGGGGCAATGCCAGCTTTCCCACACCACTCGGTGCGGACACCCACCCGCCACCTCTGCAGACCACAGACTCACCTGTTCCCCTGTTCTTCCCCTAGCTGACCCCTTGCCTCACCCCAGATCCCCTTGCATTCCTGTAGGTGTCCCTTCCATCCCCCTGGCTGCCCCTTGCCTTCCCCAACGTAACCCTTTACCTAGCCATGACAGCCACATATAATTTCCTCAGAGCCTCAATAGCTCCCTCAATATTTCCCCGGCAAGACCCCTGTAGGCACCCCAGAGCCCCCCCCAGAGCCCCTTAATGAGCTCCTCAGACCTGGTACTCCTCCCCCATAGCTGGCCCCAAACCTCACAGACCTCCATAGTTCCCAGCAGCACCCCATATCCCCCAGTGGACTCCCACTGAAGCCCTTATTTCCTCCTTCAGACCTCCCTTACCACCTCCAGGGCCCATCAGCCATCTCACGGACGCCCACAGCCCCTGGCAGGACCCCCGTCACTATTCCAGGACCCCCACAACCCACCTGGGGCTCCTCCTCACCCCCTTCTCCCTCCAGATCCCATACAACTGAACTATAGTGGGGCAGGGGCGGCTGCTGCAGGAGAGGAATGCGGAGCTGGAGCAGGTGGAGGGCACAGATGGGGGTGGAAGTGATGTGGGGGGCATGGGGAAAAGGGGTGCACAGGAACATGGGAGCATTTGGGGAGGATATGGGGATACGGGCCACAGGCTGCAGGAGCAGAGTGCTGCTCAGGAGAAGGCAACGTGTGAGGTAAAGGTGGCACATACGGGCTTTTGTGGCCATCTTGGGTTATGGCTCGTGGGGTTATGGCTCAGGGCCACACCTTCGGGGCACAGGGCCCCCCGCCCCCTCTCCAGAAGAATTAAAAGCACTCCACCACCACCCCACACCCCCCCTTTTTACCTCAAACCACTCCTCACATCCCCCCTTCCCTCTGTGTCCCCATACCGCCCCATATCCCAGTGTCCCACCTGCAGCGCACATCTGTCTTCTGAAGAGCATTCTGCTCCTGCAGGCTGTGCTGTCATATCCATCCCGTATCCCTGTATCCCCCACACGCCGCCACAGAGCCCCATAACTCCTCAAGGACCTCCTCAGACCCGGCACAGCTCCCCCACCGCCACCCTGGGACCTCACAGAGCCCCATAGTCCCCAGCAGGACCTCTTATCCCTGCTCTGGGCTCCCCCTGATCCCCCCCATTTCCTCCCTCAGACCCCCCTTTCCCATTCCACCCCTCCCCGGAATCTCACAGACCCCCCCAGTTCCTGACAGGACCCCCATCACCGTCCCAGGACCCCCACAGCTCTGGTGCTGAACCCAGATCCTCAGGGAGCTGTGCCGCAGTGCTGCACCCGGAGCCCTTCTGCAGAGCTGCGGAACGGGACACGCGCAGATCCCAGGGCAGCGGGCACTGCTCTGCATGTCACTGCCTGGCCCAGGAATGCCACCCTGCACAGCCTGCCAACGTCTTCTCTTGGCTCCTGGCACATCTTCCATCCCCAGAGCACAGAGCAGCGTCCCTCAGACTGCGGATCCAGGTTAACCCCGCAGCGTCCAGACGAGGAATCCCACAGCGACCCACCTCTCAGGATGGGGCTGCAGCTGTGCCCCACGGCCTTCACTAAAGAGAGGAGAATGAAGGAGCGTAACGGGGCACCTTTCCTGCTGACGTTTCCCACCGTCTGCATGTTGGCTGTGCCCTGCGAGCGGCATTTGGGCACAGAGCTGTGAGTGCAGGTATGCGCGCATACAGGGTGTGCAGAGACGGTGCTGAACAGCAGGGTGTGCACTGCACGTGGCTGTGTGCAAGGCTGGAGCTGCGCTCGTGTCTTCATGCCTGTGGGTGTGCAAAGGGAAGGGTTTGCACACGCGTGTGTGTGCATGAACACGGCTGTGTGCATCAAGGTCTTTGCACAAGGCTGTGTGGTTTTGCACACATTTGCACGCACTTGATTGGAGTTTTGCAAGGATGTGCTTGCATGTGCGCGTGAGTGCACAGGTATGTGTGCGGGGAAGTCTTTGCTCGTGGGTGTGTGGTTCCGCACACGTATGTGCACACAGATGTGTGTGCAAGGGAGCAGCGGAGGGTCCTGGGAACAGGAGATTCCTGGGAGAGGCGGAACTCATCCGAGAGCGCTGGAGAGCACAGGGCCGGGAAGCACAGCGCTGCAGCACTGCGCTCTGCACAACAGCCTGCAGGATGGCATGGAGCGCTGACAGAACCAGGACAGAATCACAGAAGCACACAGAATGGCCTGGGTTGGAACCTCAAGGATCACGAATCTCCAAACCCGCTGCCACACGCAGGGCCACCAACCTCCACACTTAATACCAGCCCAGGCTGCCCAGGGCCCCATCCAACCTGGCCTTGAACAGCTCCAGGGATGGACGGGGCATCCACAGCCTCTCTGGGCAGCTGTTCCAGCACCTCACCGCTCTCATAGAAAAGAACTTCCCCCTGACACCCAACCTCCCTCAACTTCAAACCATTTCCCCTTGTCCTGCCGTTATCTACCCTTTCCAAGAGTTGACTCCCCTCCTGTTTGTAGGCTCCCTTTAGGTCCTGGAAGGCTGCACTGAGGTCACCCTGCAGCCTTCTCTTCTGCAGGCTGAACAAGCCCAGCTCCCTCAGCCTGTCTTAGTAGTAGAGGTGCTGCAGCCCTCTGAACATCAGGTGGGCTCAAGCTCCACCTCTGGGCCACAGGGACCCCCTGTCCCCGCTCAGAAAGAAATGAAACCACTCCAACACCACCCCACCACCCCCCTTTTTACCTCAAACCACTCCCCACATCCTCACGTTCCCCCTATGTCCCCATACCACCCCATATCCCACTGTCCCACTTGCAGCCCTGCGGGATAAAGAAAGTCATTATCTTGCTAACGTGTAAAAAAGCTTAGCAGGAAGTTGAGCCAGACACAAACACACACGAGACGCCTGACTCCTACATGTAACCAGCTGTTTTTGCGCGGGTAGAAAAGGTTGTGAGCACCTACAATAAAGGTCCTTCGTTCTGCACCAGCAAGGGAGTCTGCGCCTCTCTCGCCACACCAGCAAGGGAGCTCGGAGCCCTCTTGCCACAAAGGAGAGAGGAGAGAAGGAGAGGAGAGAAACGATAGAGCAGAACAAAGAAAAAGGGAAGAGAGCAGCTTGTAAGGGGAAGAACAGAAGAGGGATGAGCAAGAGGGGAGAAGAAAGAGGTAAGAAGAGCAGATCTAAAAAGGACAAGAGAAAAAGGGAGGGCGGGGAGAACAGAGGGAACAGCAAAAGAGGGAAGGGCAAATGGAAGAAGAAAGGAAGGAATGGGGCAGAGAAAAGAGGGAGAAGAGAGAACAAGAAAAGGCCACAGCAAACTGAGTTACTGAGAAAAGAAAAAAAGAAGGAATATAAATAATTTTTAAGTTCCACCAAAGTCAAATTCTTATGAAGACAGATTTTTTTTTTTGCAGTGTTTGTATCTTCTGGACAATTTAAGAACATTCAGGAACATTTTCAGTACGTTTTTGTAACGTCTGTTTCATCTCAGCTGCTCTAAAATGCCCAACAGGTGTCGGGGGGGATCATCTCCTTAAAGGCACTCAGAAAATCCCACTTTTTGTGTCTAACATCGACAAGTTTACCTTAATGAAGGAGCAGAGAGACTTCCCATACACGGTCAGGAATTCTCTTCTGATATCCAGCACATCAATTCCGGAGCGGGACACCACCGCTCTGATCAGAGTGTTGTCATCTGCACCCAGGCCCTGGAAAGCAAAGCAGCCACGTGCAGCTAACAGAGAACCTGCTGGAGAATCACCCACAGACACAAAGGTCTCAGTGCCCAGTCTTGTGCAGGAGCTGCTCTTAATTAGAGCATTTCTGCATAACGGAGCGATCCATTAGCAGCTTGCTCCTGACTATTACCCTGATGTGCAGAAAAGCCTGAGCTGTCCTAGAAAAGCCAGTTTCCTGGCTGGCTGCAGCTTCCATCTCACAATGGATTGCCACAATGCTGCTGACTCAAGCATGAAAATGCAAGAAAGAAGCAAGCAATCTTGCTCCACAATCTCTTTACCTTCATGGATTTATACAGTCTTTCAGCAAAGCACGCAGGCTTGTTTCGCGTGCACTTTACTGTAAGGACAGACAAGAACAAGAGAATTAAGGTCAGGAGAAGCAGGAGCTTTTCCACACCGCTGCAGCACTTTCTGGGTGCAGGTGTTTCTTCTGTCAAGATGCAACTCCAGGCCAACAAACAGCAAACGCAGTGCAGGCATCCACAGTCAGTGATGTGCTGTGAGCTGATGTCTCTGTGCCTGCACACAGCAGTATTTGCACGAAGGCTTTCATGCCTCCTGACAGCAAACCTCTGCTGCCAAAGCTCCCTTTGGCCAAGCACACCGTACCATACAGCACAATATACATTTCTCACCTGACTGGGTCTGTAAAGCATACAATCGTAGAACCGTTTGGGTTGGAAGGGACCCCTAAGATTCTCTAGTTCCAACCCCCCTGCAATAGGCAGGGACACCTCCCTCTACACCAGGGAGCTCCAAGTCCCACCCAGCCTTGCTCTGTGCCCATAAACAAAGACAAACCTGTACGTAACAGTCGCTCAAGGGAAGACACAGCACCTCTAATCATTTCATTTCTTTGTAGACAACATTTAAAAGCAGAGCACTCACCTACAGACAGCAAAGCATCTGCCAGGTCTCCTGCCATCTCAGATTTAATGCTGTTATGTCCTTGTTAGCAATGCCTCTGTACCATCAAAAACTAGGGGGAAGCGTCCGTGGCAGGAAGTCACAGAGATTCAAAGCACCGCTTTGCAACAAGCCCCTCATATACTGCATGAACATTCTTTCATCCCTGCAGCACTCTCAGCTAAATCAGGATCGTCCCACTGAAATAATTCATTCTCACTGCTAACAGTCTTGCTAATTGGCCTACCACAGCTAGTACCATTTTCAAGACCTGCTGCTTTCTGCTGCTAATCAAGTTCCTTAGCTCCTCTCCCCCCTGCCCCAATGGCAGTCACACTTCATGATCTCTGCTTTCCATGCTGGAGCTGCAGCCAGTTGTACTTGGGTTTCTCAAGTCCCTTTCAGTCTCAGCAGGGAATAAAACAGCCCGAATGGAATGGATGCAATGGGGCTCTCTCTAGGACACCTGCTGCCTCAGAAGACTTCACATCTACTGGACAGCTACAGAGCTCCTGCAAAAGCATCACACACAAACAAGGAAGGAAAGAAAAACCCAGGACACTGTGCAGGGGTCCTACCTCTCACTAGGTGATACCTGTTCCGTGTGCAGAGGATGGACGTAAACTGCACCTCATCTGTTCCCCACTTCTTCTCCCCCGCTTCGTACAGGCACTTCAAGACATTAGGGGTGACAAAGTAAGGCTCATGGAGAAGACTGGGCGTACAGGAGATCTTAAATTCCTTGCAGCTAGAGCACTGCTGGCCCGTACTTGTCTAGATCACGGATATTTTCCAACAAGCACTCCTTACGAAGCTTGTAGTTCCCATTAATGCGACAAATCTCTCCATTGGTGCGAGAAGCCAGAATTTCAATCGGGCAACCTTCATCTGCTCCTGCTCCCTAGGGAATCACCAAGGCAAGATTTAAGATATCAGCACCTGCTTGTGACGTGCAACCAGGTTTCTTTAAGGGAGAGAAGACACACATAACAAAGCAGTAAGTCCTTGGCCAGAACTTAAGCAATACACAAGGAAGATTTCCAAACCTTCACAGCCCTCCTTAGTTCGTGCACATCATACATGGCGGTGGGAGTCATCATCCCAATGATCGCCCTCTCAAAATTCCCACTCAGCTCCGACTTCAAGTCATCAATCAAATCCTAGAAGGCCAGGAGAGGAGAAAGGAGTTGGCACAAGGTACGGCCTTTGAGGACAGAGGAACTGAGCTGCTCAGCACTCCTCTTCACGCTCCAACCCTCCTTGCATCAACAACTGCTCTGAACTGAACAAGAACAACACAACCTTGGTCAGGTGAAGTCTCTGCCGACCTTTCTCTGGTAGAGGTTGGGTCGTTTTTCACTTTTCGCCCAAGGGACACAACCACGTTCACACATCTCTGCACACCACCCACCCTGCCAGCAGTGCTCTTCTAGGTGATCAGAACTTGCTGACGCTGGGAAACATTTAGTTTGGTCAAGACGTCAGTGATGGCATCTTCATCCGGGCCTGCAAGAAACAAACGGAAGCTAGTCAGGATGCTTGCACAAGGATCAGAAGTGCCCTCTGGTCTCGTGCCACCTCCCGTCCCTCACACAGCCGGCTCTCAACAGCTCCAGGACTACATCGATGCACACAAAGCTGCCAGGACCCACGCCACCAGAGGAGCTGCATTTCGGGACATGAAGGGCAGTTCTGTTTCCACTTTCCAACAATTTTTAGGGCAGTTGTGCAGCGGAGCAGTGCAAGCAGCTATGCTTCCCTCTGTCAAACCACCAGAGCAGCCATTCGCAGTGCTGGGGAAAAAATAAAAGTTGACCATGGAGGGAGATCAACTTACCAAAGCCCTTCATGGCCTTCCTGAGTGCCTGCGCTTCTTGCTCAGCGCTGAAACTTGAGACCCCCTCGATTGTTGCCTAAGGCCACAAGAAAAGGATTTAGCAAAGGCAGACCGACGCACACAGAGCTGAACTGGAAAAAAAAAAAAAGACGACAAACATAAAAGATGTGAACACAGAGATAGTAAAACTCTCTGCAGGGCTGCGCTGAGCTCCTGCTGCTGCAGCCAGAACCGCAGCTCCCGTGCTGACGGACGGCGGAGCTTCGTGCCGGCACCCACAGCACGCGGCCCCCGGGCTGCTGGCGGCACGGCAGGACGCTCCCCTCCCCGCCTCCCTCCCACCGCCCCTCGGCTCCGCCGTCCTCCCGTTATCCGCCTAAGGAAACGAAGGCCCCGCACAGGGCTCTGGACGGGCTGATCGACGGCTGACGCCAACGGCACGAGGTTCAACACCGCCACGCGCCGGTCCCGCACTTCGGTCACAACGACCCGAGGCATCTCTGCAGGCCGGGGGCAGAGCGGCTGGAAGAAAAGGAGCCGGGGGCGCGGGCCCCGGGGCCCCGGAAGCGGAGCGGGCGCACGGCGCGGGGCAGCGCCGCGGGCAGCCGGGCCGGGGCCACGCGGGACGCGCGCGGTGATGACGCAATGACCGCGCGACCGCGGGCGCAAACGACCCCGCCAGGAGCGCCCGCCCCGTTCCGCGGGCCGACCAATAGGAGAGCGGGGGAGCCGGGGCCGAGCGCGGGCTCTCCGCCAATGGCGGCCGCGGCATTCCGTGCCGGGAAAGCGGCGCTCCGCCGCCCCGCGCCTCGGGGCCCCGTCCGTCCCGCGTCAGAACGGAGCCGTCCTTCGGAGTCGTCGTTGCGGCGGGGCGCCCGGTGTCCGGGAGCGGCTCCTGGCCGAGCCGGGCAGCCCCGAAAGAGGGGGACCGACCCCGCGGATCGAGACGCGTTCGAGCCCGGCGGAGTCGGGCGGCCGCCTTCGGTTCCGGCTCGGCTCGAACGGTCGGCAGCGCCGTGCTGAGCCGCTGCCCCGCAGGCGGAGGACTCGACTGCCGTTTTCTGTCTTCACGTCTGTCCGAGAAGAAGGCTGGCGGCGCTGGCGCTGACCAGGGAGAGGGAGGCCGGGGGCCGGAAAGCTCTCAGGCTGCGGCTCCAGGGCAGGCAGAGGAAGTCACGGCGCCGGTGACATCAGCCGGGCTGCTGGAACCTGCGTGCCGTCACGCTGCGTTTCCGTGACGACGGCGGGCTCTCCCCGAGGAGCCGAGGGCAGCTTTGCTGCTGCGTTCGTTACCCGACGAAGCCCGACGCAGGGGGGCTGGGCAGACAGTCTCGCCAAAGAGGCCCGTGCTACAGCAAGGCTGACAGCACGACTCCTTTTGTTCCCGTTGAGCCCTGGCCAGGCTTCGGGGCGAAAACCGAGAGGAGAAAGAGGGCAGCGGCTGTTCCCCCGCACTGCTCCGTACATTGGTTTATTCCGTGCTAGAAAGGCTGGAGCTGCTTGCAGCGGCTCTGGACGCCTCCCTCGTGGGATGGATGCATTGCTGTGCAACTTCCCCACGGCTGGGAGAGGTTCTCCAGATCCTCACTGCAAACGGGGCTCCCCAGTGACTGCGGATCTGGCTGATGGTAAAGTGCTGGGGCAGTTGGTCATGGATCTTCCTTCACCACTGTGCTCACGTGGCAATGAGTAGGCCCACTGCCTTGCTTATTCCCTTTACTGCTGAGCTTCTCTTTTGGCTATAGACGCTGCCAATATTACTGTTTGTATTATGTTGTCATAGGCAGTAAAATAAGCCTATCCCAAAGACGTTGGTGCCTTTGTTCTTCCTGTTGAGCCCATCGATTGGCACAACAGCATTAGCACATGATGGGCACGCAACTTGGACATCAGGAACGTGACTTCAAAGGCTTCAAAGCATCGGGAACGTCTCCTTTGGAGAGAGACTGAGAGGTTTGGGCTCGTTGAGCCCGGAGAACAGAAGGCTCTGGGGAGACCGTGTGGCTGCCTTTCAGTACACGGGGCCTCACAGATCACCCTTGCTGAGGGTGGCCACTATTCCCTCATCGAGGTCATTGATGAAGATGTTGAACAAGACCGGACCCAGCACCGACCCCTGAGGAACACCGCTGGTTAGAGGTGTCCAACCGGACTCTGCACCGCCAACGACGACCCTCTGTGCTCTGCCAGTCAGCCAGTTCTCAACCCACCTCACTGTCCACTCATCTATCCACACGTGCTCAGCTTTGTCATAAGGATGTTGTGGGAGACGGCATCAAACGCCTTGCTGAAAGCAAGGTAGACTGCGTGCACTACATGCACCCAGCCAGTGACAACATCGTAGAAGGCTACCAGGTTGGTCAAGCATGACCTCCCCCTGGTGAACCCTTGCTGATTACTCCTGATAACCTCCTCTTCTTCCAGTTGTCTGGAGATGGCATCCAGCACAAGCTGTTCCATCACCCTTCCAGGGACAGAGGTGTGCCCAGGTGGCCAAGAGGGCCAACAGCATCTTGGCCTGCATTAGAAATAGCGTGGCCAGCAGGAGCAGGGAGGGAATCATCCCCCTGTACTCAGCCCTGCTGAGGCCACGCATTGAGTACTGTGTTCAGTTTTGGGCCGCTCACTACAAAAAAGAAACCAAACAACCTCCAGATTTCACACTGCAATCAAAAACATCCCTGCCATTCTGTGCCAAGGGCAGATGGAAGAAGAGAGCTGCAAAGGGCAGGCTGTGAGTGTATGGAGAGGATGTGAGCAGCTGTGACAAACCATTGGGACCCTTCCTATCTCAGTCTGTGCCTTATTGCCACAGCACACCTTGGGATCACAGAACCACCATGACTGGAAACAACTTTAAGATCCTGCAGTCCAACCGCCCCCCTGCCAGCATTCCTTCCTTCTAAACCACGTCCCTCTGTACCACATCTTCACCTTTCTGCATCCCCTCCAGGATGGCCATTCCACCACCTCCCCTTACCCACAACGGGAACTGTAAATCCAACCCCAAAGGGCATCCCATCACCTCAACTCTTAACTACAGACAAAGGCAACAGCTGCTGGAACCAGCCGGAAATCACCCCAAAAGGCTGAAGGACACCATCTGCTCAAGACAGACAGAACTGCTTACCCCTTTCTGAGGAACAGGGCTCACAAAACACCTCACAGGAGCAGAGCTCCTGCCCTGGGGGCAGCCAGCCTTCAATGAGCTCAAGGAGGGGTGGAACCAGGCTGCACCCCATGGCCACACCAGCAGATCGCTTCCACCTGTGCTCCACAGCAGAACAGGGATTAGTGAAGATGAAAGCCTGGGAAGTGAAGACTGACTGCTTTCGTATTTCTCTCCCATTTGTGTATGCTGACTGCAGCTCCAACCAGGCCCACTTATAGTCTCTCGTAAATGAAACCTGGGAAGCAGATAAAGGCGTAGGACAAGAAGTGAAAGAGCAATGCAAAGGAAAACAAAGAAAAAAGCAAACCAGAAACAAGGAAAAAGAAAAAAGTTAAAAAAAAAAAAAAAAAAAAGACACAGAAAACAAGAAAAAAAAAAAGCAGATAGGAAAGAAAACCACAGCATATGTAATGGCAGAAAGAGCAGCGCAATGGGAAAATGTTCCACAGGAAGAGAAAGGAGCGCCCACCCATCTGCGCCGCATTGCCTTCACTGTGCTGCAGGCTGAGCGGGTCCTTCCCAGCTGATCCATCAGTGGGCCCGGCCAGGACTCAGACAAGTTCCCTTATGGCAGTTCCCATACAAGTAGAAAAATAAAGGATAAGAAAAGAAGTTGGGAAAAGGTGGGAAAAGTAGGACAAATGTTGGGAAAGTGTGGGAAAAAAGTAGGAAAGAGGTTCAAGTTTGGAAAGCATGGGAGAAATTGGGAAAGCATGGAAAAAGGTGGAAAAAAGATGGAAAATGACCGGTAGGGCCGGTAGTTCCCTGGGCACGCAGCCCCTCGTGCTGGTAGGTAGGCATGGGGAACAGAATAGGCGTAACCCACGGTGAGGTGGTTTTGGACCTGCTTTGAAAGCCATGGGGCCGGATGGATTGAACCTTGGGGTGCTGAGGGGGTTGGTTGGCAGATGTGGCTGCCAAGCCGCTCTCCATCATCCTTCAGCAGTCCTGGCTAATTGGGGATGTGTCCTGGCTGTCCCTGAACGTGTTTAAAAAGCATCTGGATGTGGTGCTCAGGGACGTGATGGAGTGGTGGGTTGTTAGAGTTAGGGGAGTACGGTCAGGTTGCGGTTGGACTCGATGACCTTTCAGGTCTTTTCCAACCTGATCCATCCTATGATTGTATGTGATTTAACAGCAGCGTTCTTGTGGGAGCTGCATTGAGACTTGCAGTGTCTCTGGTTCCCCAGAATTACTTTCTCCAGGCTGATTCGTAGGTGCTGGCACTTGTTTAAAGCCAAGAGCAGCTGCTGATGGGAGGAAGGTAGTTCAGGCTCATGAGCTCTGCAGCATCTCCCAGGATGGTACCAGAGGAGGCAGGAATGATATTGCAGAAGAAGATGAGCAGCTCCCCAGCAGGAAGCCAGAAACCCTGCGGGAGAGTCGGCGCACGTGTGGATGCCCAGGAGGTAATGCAGCCCCAGTATTTGAGAAGCGCGTGGCCATGGAGTGCTGCGGCCCAAGAGCAGAGCTGTTCTGCCTTTGCAGAATAGCTGGCATCCCAAGAAGGACTCGTCTGCCTTGTAAAAAGCAGGGGGAGGGCACGTCCAAATGCTTGCTGGTTGCTTGGGAGCTCAAATCCTCCAAGCTGGAGGCAGGCTGGGGGTAACATCTCCTTGGTCCGATCGTGCGGCACCTGAGCAAGAACTGGCTGCACGAGGGTCGTCTTAATTTCTCTGTTCTTTTACTTAAAGTAAACCCGTTGGGAGACCGCGGTGTCGGTTTCCTGAAATTTGGATCTGGGAGGCGACCACGCCCTTTGCTTCTGATGGAAGCACAGAAGTGATGCGGGCGCTCGCTGAGGTCACAATCGTCGCCGAGGTGGGAGCGTTTGTGGCACAGCCGGTGAGCAGAGCTGGTGCTCTGGTGAGCGTGCTGCACGCAGAGACTGAGCTGTGAGCTTTCCTTGAGAGATCGCCCTGTGAGAGCCCGTCGGAAGCACCGCTGCGGCGTGTGCGTGAGCTGGGCACAGCTCAGGCTGAGCAGGCCGAGCAGGTGAGCTGGGTTTGGTGCTGGCTGGTTGCCGGGAGGTGTCTCAGCAGGAAAGCTGGGCTGGGGTGGGCACGCTGCATCAGCCCTCGTCCCGGCTGGCGGTGAGACAGAGGGAGTTTTCTTCAGGACAGCAACACCAGCCATGTGCTTCAAGGCGCGTAACTATTGAGGAGATGGAGAACGCTTGCTGTCAGAAATCACGGCAGCTGTACAGGAGCTGGGTGTATTTTGGGGACAGTCCTTGTACCCAGCTGGTTTCGAGACACTGCCCTGCCCGAGAGTCTAAACTGCACAGCAGAAGAATGCTGGGGAAATGCTTCTTCCTCACTGTTTTTCACTTGCAGGTTCTTTCCTTAGGGTTCCTTTTTCCTTTCCAAAAGGAGATTTTGGGGATCGAGGCACTTGAAGAAAGAGTGAAGCCAGCTCTTTCCAGCAGTGCGGGCAGTCCCTGTGGAGAGGACCCCGGGAACTTGAGCTTCCTCTGAGACGTTCCCCAGCATGTCTCAGCAGGGAGACGGACGCAGTTCCCATCCCTGCTTTGCGCGCGGAAAGGTATGGCTGGGTTTCTTTAGCTTGGGTTTCTCCTGTCTCTGGGTTTGGAGGGGAAGGGGTGGAGCAGGGGGAGCCCTACTGGTCCTTTGTTAGCTCAGGAAGCGGTTGGGTTGTGCACTTGCAGCAACAGGACAGCATTGCCAGGCTCCTTAACTAAGCTAAGGCTGTGTGCGGTAATTTTGCGTGGATTGAACTGTGGCACCTGAAGTCACTGTTTCCCTCGGAATAATGCTGGTGTTTGCAGGTGTGTTGGTTTAACCCCCTGAAGTGATGTCTGAGAGCGCCCGTCTTCTCCACCTGAACGATGAGAAAGCTGGATATGGCCAGAAATTGCAGCGCGTGCAGATGTTGTGAATGCGCTCCCAAATGTTTCCTTTCGTGATAACTAACGTCTCAGCACTCTGATATCCCATCTCTGGCACCATGTGGAACGCCGCATCTCTCTGCAAACGCTGGGTGCCCGTTTCCATGGCCCTTCCTTTATTTCTCTCCTCAGAAGCAGCGCGGCGCGGTTCCCTGTGCCAGGGAGCAGCACCCAGCAGGCTGCCAGAGATCCAACAGCGCCTTGCAGCGCACAGAGGGACGCGATGGGGACGGACCATCCTTAGCACCACGCAAAAGTGAGTCTCTTCAGTCCTCTGTCATGAAGTATGGAAGAATGCATTTTAAGCATTACTTCTGAGCGGTGCAGCGCTGCAGGGATGTCAGGTAACCATGGTGGAAGCATTCGAGAGGCCAACAGCAACAGATGGCAGCAGTGAGACAGAAGTGTGTGTGTCAGTGGTGGTGCTCAGAGCTGAGTGCATTCCCTGTAGGGACAAAACATCCGTGCCTCGACTTTTGCAGCTGATGGCGTTTTGTGTGCTGACGCAGCTTTGCTCTGCAGAATGCAGAGCTGTCAGGCAGACCGGGGTTCCTCTGCTGCCACCTGAGCGGGAATGAGAGCAGTAGTGCTTTGTGCAAGCGCACTGCAGTTTAAAGATCAGTTTCTGTTCTGGCTGTAGAAGAGTGTCTTTTGGTTTTTGGGGGGTGGACGTGGGCTCACAGGACAGTGCTGCTCCTGGTGTCTGTGAAATCAACACACGATCTGTTGTTGTAGGGACGGAGCCTGCGCGTCCATGGAATGGTGCTGGGCTTGGGGGGAAACGGAAGGCCTCCCCAGGTAAGAAGCTCTCGTGAGCTGTGGTGTGGGTACCTGCCTCTAAATAGGGCTGCATGAAGGGCTGTGTGTGATGGAGGAGAAAAGAAGGGGCACTGCAGGTCTGTGCTGACTGCAGAAATGGCACAGCGCTGTAGCAGCAGAAAGGCCAATTGAAGAAACTACGCTTGAGGAGCAGAAGTTTGTGGCTGGCTGTGCTAAAATGCTCCTCCAAAGAGATGCTCTTCATGTCTTTCTTGTTTCCTTTCTGACAGAAGCTGATGCAAGCAGGCTTGCAGCGAAGCGCAGCCTTGCAGGAAGCCAGGGGAGGAGCATGGAGCGTGGCACAGCCCCCAAGAGAGGTACAGACACACAGCAGGCATCTGGGTTTGGTGCGCTGTCTTGCTAGTTAGGCTTTCTGTCTGTCCTTTCCTGGGACTGCTGTCGTTGCGTGTTGCTTGAGATCTTAATCCATTCCTGGAGATTACAGTTGCCTTTCCTGTCCCAACTGGAAATGGCCCACAGTTCAGCCAAGATCCTGAGATCCATTGCTGTGAACACTCGAGAGTTCCTAGCATTGTGGCCCATTTTGCAGACCGAAGGCAGTGTGTGACTCTCTTTTAATCTTGCTGCTTCCCCTTGCTTGATTCGAACAGGGAGAGGTGCTGAGCCAGATGGCAAGATGTACGCGAAAGCTCCTCTCCAGGCTCCAGGAGGGCTTCCTGGAACAGCAGGTCCCAGCAGAGGGGAAAGACCTTCCCCTGCAGTTGACAACCGCTCCCTCTCCAAGACCATGGCTGCAAGAAAGCGCAAGGGAGTGGAGGAAGAGGAGCAAAAAGCAGAGCTGTGGCCTGCCAAGAAACAAGTGAGGGTGGAGCGCAATGGGGAGAAGGCTCAGAGCCCACATCAGAGCAGAGGCGGTGTGCCAGCTCCAGCAACACACCCTGGGCCTGCCCCAGCGCCGACTGAGCGGTTCCGGACCTCAAAGCGAAGAGGTAGGAAGATGCTGCAGCTGCCCTGGTGAGGTGCTTCCTTATCAGGTGCATGGAGTTTGCTTAGGGTTTGCTTTGCTTTTTCCTTCTCTCTGCAGAGAGGGGAAAAGAGTAGAAGGCTGCCGAGTCCAAAGGCAGGGATGTGCCAGAAAGTGTAACCCTCTCTTTTCCCACGAAATCCATGATGGCCTTCTGCTTGTCCCACTGGAAATACCCTTCCCTGAGAGGCTTCCTAGCCTGTTACATGTGTACCCATGTTTCTGCGGTTTTGCTGTTGACAAACTGAATTTCTCTTCTCTTGCTCTATAGCGAGACGACAACGACAAAAAGAGAGGAGAGCAGAAATGAAGAAGGCTGCTCTGAGAGCTGCCGCTGCACGTGCAGAGGTGAGTCCTCGGTGAGCGCAGACACGGCTCTTGTTGTTCTCTGTCTGTCAGACGTGAAGGGGATTGTAGAATGCTGGGGGAAGCGGTGTCCTATTTTGACGCTCGCTTTGTTTCTTTCCAGTCCTCCGCAATGAACAGCCTTGTGGAGATGATGGAGAAGCTGCAGCTGAAGGACTGAGTGGAGGAGCATCAGAAGGCAGCGGCTTCGTGGCAGCAGCCCAACTTGGCACTCTGGTTGCAGTCCATCAATAAACAATTGGAGCTTTGTATTCACAAAGAGCGCACGGCCTGATTTGTCCAGTGGCACTCAGTGAGCTGCTGCACCACCTCCTCGTTATTCCACTGGCGGCGCTGGGTCAGAACTCCCACGTCTCCATTGGGGGATGCTGCAGGGTACAGAAGCAAGGGATGCACCAGTCCTTGGCCCTGCCCATAAACGCACTGCCTGCAAAGCACGTGCACAGGACTGCGAGTAGCACGGCCTGAGCACAGGCGCGCTGAGTTAGAGAACAGCTGTCTCGAGCTGTCTGAGTTTCTCGGGGCAGCACTGAGCAGAGGTGAGCGCGTGCCCCTCACCCTGCAGGCGTCTCTGTTGGGGGAAGAGAGGCTCCGCCTGATCCCGGAATGCAGAGGTGTTCTCCTGACTTCTCTGCAGTGCTACCTTGCCTCATTGTCCCCCCTCTCTTCAGCCGTTCTGATGGTACTTTTCATCCTTTGGGCAGAGCTTGAGTCACTCTCATCATTGCACAGCTTTGTACTGAGCGGTGTGGAATTTTCTGGCTTTGCTTTTTAAAGCCTAGGCTGAAAACTGCAGCGTGCATGGTAAATTTACATGGGGACGTGGGGGGGACATCCCCCAACCCCCATTATCGAGAAATAAACCCTAATTACAGAAGTGAGGGGTGTCAACCCCCGACCCATGGGAACAAAGTGGTCCGTGGGGGTGACACTGTGGGGGTGTCCCCATCTCCAGTACATGACACCACCAGGGTGCCATGAAGGTGTCCCCAACTTTGGTGGTGTGACAGCACGATGCTGTGTCCCCACTTCTCCTGTTGGTTACGGTGTCCCCAGCTTCGGCTCAGCGTCCCCAGGGGGTCCTTTTGTCCCCTCTGCATGACGGTGACACCCGATGCTGGCTGTAAAATGCAACACCTGATGACGATGACACCGCGTCACGGCTGCAGCACGCTGGTGTCACACAGTCCCCTCTGGTGGTGGCACAGAGTTCACCACCGAGCGTGTCCCCGTCCTCATGGCAGACGATGGTGACAACGACAGAGGACTCTGGTGTCACCAGGTCTGGCTCTAGGGAGGCCTGGAGAGGTGACAAAGAACAGTGAGAGGCTCAGTGACAGCATGGTGACAACGTGGTGCCGCCTGTGCCTGCCCCCATGTGGTGGTCAGAGTACAGGGAATGGTGTCACCCCATAGATGGTGACACACAAGTGATGGTGACACCAGATGACGGTAACAACAGTGACAGCCAGGGATGGGGACACTGCGTCACGGCTGTTCCACATCGAGGTCACCCTGTGTCACGGCGTCACCTGAAGACAGTGACATTCAGTGACACCCAATGGCATCCAGTGAAGGGAAGAACCAACAATGGCCAGCAGCGTGCCCGGGTGGCCAAGAAGGCCAGTGGCATCCTGGCCTGCATCGGAACGGTGTGGCCGGCAGGAACGAGGCAGTGATTGTCCCCCTGTCCTCAGCTCTGGTGAGGCCGCACCTCGAGTGCTGTGTCCGCTTTTGGGCCCCTCACTGCCAGAAAGACATCGAGGCCCTGGAGCGGGTTCAAAGAAGGGCAACAAAGCTGGCGAGGGGTCTGGAGCACAGAGCTTACGAGGAGCGGCTGAAGGAGCTGGGGTTGTTCAGGGTGGAGAAGAGGAGGCTCAGGAAGACCTTCTTGCTCTCTTTTTCAGAGAGATATGAACTTTTCTTCCAAAAATAGGATATTTCCTCCCAGAAATATCAGTTTCCTTAGAAATACTTCACGTTTCCTCCAAAAAATACAACATTACTATACCCCCCCTTCCCCATAATACGATACTTTCTCCAGGGAGTAACAGTTTTCTTAGAAATACCTCATGTTTTCTCCAAACAATATGACATTACCATCCTCAGTATGACATTTTCTCCCAAAAATAGGACATTTCCTCCCAGAAATACCAGTTATCTTTACAAAAATATGACGTCTTCTCCCAGAAATACCAGTTTTCTCCCCAGAAATGGGACGTATTCTCCCAGACATACCAGTTTTCTCCCCAAAGATACGACGTTTTCCCCAGAAATACCAGTTTTCTCCCAAAAGTAGAACATATTCTCCTAGAAATACCAAATTTCTCCTCAAAAATAAGCTACTCTACCGAAGATAACAGTTATCTCCCCAGAAAGAGGACATTTTCTCCCAGACATACCAGCTTTCTGCCAAAGATAGGACATTTTCCCCCAGAAGTACCATTTTTCTCCCTAAAAATAAGACATTTTCTCCAAGAAATATCAGTTTTCTCCACAAAATAGGAATTTTCTTCCAGAACTACCAGTCATCTGTCAAAAGTAAAACATTTTCTCCCAGAAGTACCAGTTTTCTTCCCAATAAATGACACGTTCTCCCAGAAATACCAGTTTTCTTCCCAAAACAAGACATTTTCTCCCAGAAATGCTGGTTTTCTCACCAGAATTTTACATTTTTCCCCAATAGTAACTTTTCTCCCCAAAATATGACATTTTCAACCAGAAATGCTAGTTTTCTCCTTAAAAATAAGCTACTCTGCCAAAGATTACAGTTATCTCCCCCAAAATAGGAAATTTTCTCCCAGACATACCAGTTTTCTCCCCAAAAATAGGACATTTTCTCCAGGAAATACCAGTTTTCTTCCATAAATAGGACGTTTTGCTCCCAGACATACCAGTTTTCTCCCCAAAAATAGGATGTTTTCTCCCAGAAATACCAGTTCTCTCCCCCCAGATAGGACATTTTCTCCAGGAAATACCAGTTTTCTCCCCAAAATAGGACATTTTCATCCAGAGATACTTTTTCTCCCCAAAGTATGACATTTTCTTCCAGAAATATCTGTTTTCTCCCCAAAAATACATTTTCTCCCGCAAATACCAGTTTTCTTTCTAAAATTAGGACATTTAATCGCATAACTTCCAGATTTCTCTCCCAAAAAAGACATATTCTCCCAGAAATGGTTGTTTCCTCACCAAATATTTGACATTTTCTCCCAGAAATACCAATTTTCTCCCCAAAATAGGATATTTTCTCCCAGAAGTACCAGTTTTCTCCCAAAAAGATTGACATTTTCTCCCAGAAATGGAGTTTTAGTCCCAAACTATTCCATTTTCTCCCAGAAATTCCACTTTTCTCCCAAAAATACGATATTTTCTCCCAGAAATATGAGTTTTATCCCAAGTTTAGGACATTTCTCCCAGAAATACCAGTTTTCTCCCCAAATACTGGACATCTTCTCCCAGAAATTCCACTTCTCTCCCCCCAAAAATGACTTTTTCTCCCAATAATTTCTGATTTCGCAGAAATAGAACATTTTCTCCCAGAAACACCAGTTTTCTCCCTAAAATTAGAACATTTTCTCCAAGGCATACCAGTTTTTTTCACGCAAATTTGACGTCATATTTTGGGGGAAATCTGGTATTTCTGGGAGAAAATGTCATATGTTTTTGATAGGGCTGTTATTTCTGGGTGAAAATGTCATTTATTGAGGAGAAAGCTGGTATTTCTGGGAGGAAATGTCCAATTTTGTGGAGAAAACTAGTATTTCTAGGAGAAAACGTCCTATTTTCAAGAGATAATTTGTGTTTCTGGGAGAAAAAGTCGTATCTTAAAGGAGAAAACTGGCAGTTCTGGGAGAATATTTCAAATCTTGTGAAGACTACTGGTATTTCTGGGAGAAAATCTCCTGTTTTTGGGAGAAAACTGGTATTTCTGGGCAAAAATATCATGTATTGAGGAGAAAACTTGCATTTCTGGGAGATAATTCTTATTTTTAGGGGAAAAACGTGAATTTCTGGGAGAAAATGTCCTGGTTTTGGGGAGAAAACAGGTATTTCAGGTCGAAAATGTCCTATTTTCAGGAGATAACTGGTATTTCTAGGAGATGGCACGCAGATGGCGTGATGTGAGACTGAATGTGTACAAGTCTATGGGCAGGATGGCGTGCATCTCAGGGCTCTGAAGAAGCTGGCTGCCGAGCCGCTCTCCATCATCTTTGAGAAGTCGTGGCTGTCAGGTGAGGTCCCGGATGCCTGCAGGAAGGGTCCCGTCACTGCCATGGACAAGAAAGGGAGCGAGGAGGACACGGGAACTACAGGCCGGTGAGTCTCACCTCTGTGCCTGGGAAGACGATGGAACAGATCCTCCTGGATGACATGCTTGATCACATGAGGAAAGGGCGTGTGATCCGAGACAGCCAGCACGGCTTCACCAGGGGAAGTCATGCTTAACCCATCTGGTGGCCTTCTGTGATGGAGTGACGGCAGCGGTGGACAAGGGGAGGGTGACCGATGCCATTTACCTGGACTTGAGCACGGCCTTTGACACGGTCCCCCACCACATCCTTATCTCCACACTGGAGGGATGTGGATTTGATGGGTGGACCACTCGATGGATAAGGAGTTGGTTGTAAGGCCGCAGACCAAGAGTGGTTATTAATGGCTCTGTGTCCAGGTGAGGCCGGTAACGAGCGGCGCCCCCCAGGGGTCTGTCTTGGGACCGGTGCTCTTTAACATCTGTATCAATGACGTCGATGGTGTTATCGAGTGCACCCTCAGCAAGTTTGCTGACGACACCAAGCTGAGCGGTGCGGTTGACACGGCTGAAGGAAGGGATGCCATTCGGAGGGACCTCGGCAGGTTGGAAAGGCGGACCCGGGTGAACCTGATCAGGTCCTACACAGCACAGTGCAAGGTTTTGCACTTGGGCCGGAGGAATCCCAGGCATCCATACAGACTGGAAGGAGCGGTCCTTGAGAGCAGCCCCGTGGAGAAGGACCTGGGGGTCCTGACAGATGAAAAGCTTAGCATGAGCCAGCAGTGTGCCCTTGCAGGTGGGAAAGCAAATGGCAACCTGGGCTCCATCAGAAGAGGGGGGGCCAGCAGGGACAGGGAGGTGATTGTCCCCCTCTACTCTGCTCTTGTGAGGCCCCATCTGCAGCACTGCGTCCAGGGCTGGAGCCCCCAGTACAAGAAAGACAGGAAGAGGGTCCAGAGGAGGGCCACAGAGATGATCAGGGGACTGGAGCACCTCCCTTATGAGGACAGGCTGGGGGAGCTGGGCTTGTTCAGCTTGGAGAAAAGAAGGCTGCGGGGTGACCTCATTGCAGCATCTCAGCACCTAAAGGGAGCCTACAAGCAGGAGGGAAGTCAACTCTTGGATAGAGTAGATAACTGCAAGATGAGGGGAAATGGTTTTAAGTTGAGGGAGGGAAGATTTAGGTTGGATGCCAGGGGGAAGTTCTTTACAGAGAGAGTGGTGAGGTGCTGGAACAGCTGCCCAGAGAGACTGTGGATGCCACGTCCATCCCTGGAGCTGTTCAAGGCCAGGTTGGAGGGGGCCCTGGGCAGCCTGGTCTAGTGTGAAATGTGGAGGTTGGTGGCCCTGCATGTGGCAGGGGGTTGAAGATTCATGATCCCTGAAATCCCTTCCAACCCTGGTCATTCTGAGATTCTGCTATTCTGCGTCTTCTCCCTGATGCCAATTGGAAGTGATATCCTTTAGGCTTCAGTATAACAAACACATTCTGTGACTGTGCTTTAAGACAGTCTCCCTTGAGCGTTTTAGTTGTGCTTGTTTAGTGCTCATAAAACCAACTGTGGAAGTGCTGCTCTCCTCCCCACCGTGAGGGGATTGCTGTCAGGAGCTGTGCAGTTATCACAGGCACATGCAGCAAGGAGCAGCTGTCTTCCAACCCGGCCACTGCAGCAGTTAGCAATCTGTAAGCTACTCTTCCCCAGTTTGGGGAACGAGTACCAAAAGTTGATACTCTTTTGTGAAAGAGTAAATGCTCTTTCACAAGAGGCGATATGACATTCCTGACTGCAGGTAAACAACAGCACAGATGCTTGTCACCGCCGTAGTAAATGCTGGACATGTTAATGAAGCAGCTTATCCATCTGTGTTGGGATTTTGTACAGCTGACCTCACCTGCCTTTCATTCCTTGCCCTCGCCCCCTTTTTCTTCTAAGGTGAAAAAGGCAGCCTTGTTCTTTGTGAATCCGTAATTGTGATCGTTTATTGATTGAGTACAACCAGATAAGACATGGAGCGCCAAGTTGGGCGGCACTCGCAGCGCTGCCCCGTAACACCACACACTGCAGCTGCTGCCTTCTGATGTTCTTCCTCTCAGTCCTTCAGCTGCAGATTCTACATCATCACCACAGGGCTGTTCATTGTAGAGGACTGGAAAAAAACAAAGCAAGTGTAGAAATAGGACAGAAACAATCTAGGGAGACCTCACTACGAAAGTCTGATCAGTAAACTTCCAGAACAACCCTATGCAGAACAGCACGTTACTGCCATTCAGATCAGTGACATTACTTCCCATAACACAAAGCTTAGCTGCTGTCCCCTCCCCTCCCTACCTGAGCTGCTGTCCCTTCCCTTCCCTAGCTGAGCTGCTTCCCCTTCCTTTTTCCTACCTGAGCTGCGTGCCCTTCCTTTTCCCTACCTGAGCTGCTGTCCCTTCCTTTACCTACCTGAGCTGCTTGTTCCAAAAGTTACCTAGCTGACCTGCTTGCCCCTCACTTTCCTAGCTGAGCTGCTGTTTTCTCCCTTACCTGCCTTAGTAGCTTTCCCCTCACTTTCCCAGCTGAGCTGCTGGCCCCTCTCATTCCCTACCTCAGCTGCTTCCCCCTAACTTACCGAGCTGAGCTCCTTGCCCCTCGCTGTGTACTTGAGCAGATGTTTGCTCACTTGGCTTCCTTAGTGGTTGTCCCCTCACTTACCTACCTGAGCTGCTATCCACTCACTTTCCTAGCTGAGCTGCTCTCCCCCCCCTTCCCTACCTGAGCAGCTCTCCCCCCCCTTCCCTACCTGAGCAGCTCTCCCCTCCCTTCCCTACCTGAGCTGCTGTCCCTTCCCTTCCCTACCCGAGCTGCATGCCCTTCCTTTTCCCTACCTGAGCTGCTGTCCCTTCCCTTCCCTACCCGAGCTGCATGCCCTTCCTTTTCCCTACCCGAGCTGCATGCCCTTCCTTTTCCCTACCCGAGCTGCTGTCCCCTCCCTTCCCTACCTGAGCTGCATGCCCTTCCTTTTCCCTAGCTGAGTTGCTCTTCCCTCCCTTCCCTAGCTGAGCTTCATGCCCTCCCTTCCCTACCTGAGCTGCTGTCCCCTCCCTTCCCTACCTGAGCTGCATGCCCTTCCTTTTCCCTAGCTGAGCTGCTCTCCCCTCCCTTCCCTACCTGAGCTGCTCTCCCCTCCCTTCCCTACCTGAGCTGCTTCCCCTTTCCTTCCCTACCCGAGCTGCATGCCCTTCCCTTTCCCGACCTGAGCTGCATGCCCTTCCTTTTCCCTACCTGAGCTGCATGCCCTTCCCTTTCCCGACCTGAGCTGCATGCCCTTCCTTTTCCCTACCCGAGCTGCACGCCCTTCCTTTTCCCTACCTGAGCTGCTGTCCCCTCCCTTCCCTAGCTGAGCTGCTTCCCCTTCCTTTTTCCTACCTGAGCTGCTTCCCCTTCCCTTCCCTACCTGAGCTTCATGCCCTTCCTTTTCCCTACCTGAGCTGCGTGCCCTTCCTTTTTCCTACCTGAGCTGCGTGCCCTTCATTTTCCCTACCTGAGCTGCTTCCCCTTCCTTTTTTCTACCTGAGCTGCGTGCCCTTCCCTTCCCTAGCTGAGCTGCGTGCCCTTCCTTTTCCCTACCTGAGCTGCGTGCCCCTCGCCTCCTTTTTCTTGGTGCTCTTGCCTTTTCCTGCTACTCGCTCCCCATCTCAACACTTGCCTGCTCTGCTTGCTGCTTTCACAGCTTGCTCGCAACTCTGCTCGCTGCTTCTCTCCTTCTGCATGCCCTTCTCTAGTCCCTTCTCGTGCCCTTCAGGCTTTTGCTCCCCTTGCTGAGCAAGCCCATGCCCGGTAGCTCCCCTTCAACCTCCTCCGCCCTTTGCCTTTCTCCACACAGATGCTTGCTTCTGGCCAGCACTCCTGCCCGCTGCCTAGCCCACAGCCCGCATCTCTTGGGGAGACAGCAAGGTGGCCTGGAGCTACCCACACCTCCTCCCGGGCACGGCTTCTCAGCTTTGCTTCAAGCCCACAACCCCAAGGAGCTCCTCTTACCTTTGCGCTCAGCTTCTTCTCCTGCCGCGCAGCTCCTGTGCCAGGCCGGGGCTCAGCTCTTCCCACATTCCTCCATTCCTGCAAGGTTGCTTTCCTTTGCTCTGCTACCCTTAGCTTTCTTACTTTTTTTCTCTAGATATGCATGCATTGCTTTTTATTTTTTTTCCTTTTCTGTGCCTCTTTTTTTCACTGTTGTCGGCACTTCAAATTTTTTTTTCTTTTTCCATCTTTTTTTCTTACTTTTCATTCTTATTTTTCCTGGTTTGTTTGTTTTTTTTCCCCACCCCTGGAGATCCGCTTTATCCCCCTCAGCCTGCCTATATCTGTGCCTCTACCTGGGTCTTCTCTGCCCACATTCCCGTCCAGCGCCCGGTGTAGCCCCACATTACCCTCTATTTCCCTGTGCCCACGCAAGCCCCCTATTGCCTCTCTACAGCCTTTTATAACCTTACATCTCTCTTCGTCCCCCCCATACCCACCCACAGACCCCTATCATGCCTGTTTCTCTGTACCACGCCTACAGCCCTCCCACTGCTCCCTGTAGCCCCACATCCCCTTCTATCCCACCTCTATTCCCCCTACAGCCACTCATAGAGCCACAGTTTCTTAGGTCCTCCCCCAGCCCCCTCTATCCCTCCCCGTCGCTCTCCCCAGCCCCTCCCACCCCCCAATGCTCCCTACAGCACCGTGTCCCCCCGTTACCCTCACAGCCCTCTGCTGCCCTAAATCCCCCTGTACCCACCCCTATCGCCCCATGTACCCCGATACCACAGCCGCTACAGCCCCGCCTGCCTCCCTATCCCCCCCCGCCTTCCCAGCCCCTCACCCCACCAGGCTTCCTTCCCTGTCCCGGCGCCGCTCTCCGTCCCTCCCGGCTCCGGCTCTGCTGTGCTCAGCACCGCTCCCGTCGTGCCGCGGTTCCGTCTCGGTGCTGCCCGGACAGCTCCGGCGCGCAGCGGCGGTGCGGGGCGGCCCGGGCTGCGGGAGCGCCGCCGCCGCCTGAGGGCAGAAGAGCTCTGAGCCGGCTGCCAACGGCCGTTCCCGCGCGCCGCGCCTCAGCCAATCGGAGCCGCCGGCGCTGCCGCTGACCAACGAGAGCCCGGGGGCGGGCCGGACCGGCACGTGCCCAACGAGAGCCCGGGGGCGGGACGGACAGGCACGTGCCCAACGAGAGCCCGGGGGCGGGACGGACCGGCACGTGCCCAATGAGAGCCCGGGGGCGTGGCAGCGCTGCGCTGTTGGTGGGACGAGCGCGGGCAGGGGGCGGGGCGTGGGTGGGGCCTCGGGGTGCGCCCTACTGCTATAGGGGGTGGGAGATGGGACTGGGATTGACAGGTGGGAGATGGGGTTGGGATGCGGGGTTGGGAGTGAAGTTTGGAACTGGGGTTGGGAGATGGGGTTGGGATGTTGCATGTGCATTGGAATGTGAAATGTAGGGTTGGGGTGTGGGGATATGGATGTGGGGTGGATATGGAATGGGAGATAGGAAAATGGAATATATATGGGATGGGCTTGGGATGGACATGGGACCAACATGGGAAGAATGTGGGATGGATTGGGGATGAAATATGGACACGGGATGGGATTGGGATGATAGGGGCGTGGGATAAGTAGATGGAATGGACATGGGATGCATGTGGGGATATGGATTCGGAATGCATATGGATATAGGGTTAGGGATGGGGATAGGATGTGGGGGTATGGATATGGGATGGGTTTGAGATGGCTGTGGGGTGGATATGATGGATATGGGATGGGATAAAGTTGTAGGATACGGATAAGGGATGGCTACGAGATGGGGCTGTAGTGGTTATGGGGCCATAGGGGCGATGGGGCCAGGATGCTGCAGTGACCTCTGGACCCAGAGTTCATCCCCAGTGTGACACGTGGAGCCCCACAGCCGCTCCTCTGCCCTTTATCGCTTACGTGGGGAGGACATCCCCCAACCGCCATTATCAAAAATAAACCTTAATTAGAAAAGTGAGGGGTGTCAACCCCGCCCCATGGGAACAATGTTTTCTGTGGGGGAGGGCACAGATGGCGTCTCCAGAGGGCTGTCCCAAACTTTGGGGGGTGTTCACAACTCTAGGATATGACACCACGAGGGTGCCAGGAAGGTGTCCCAGGCTTTGGGGTGTGACACAGGGATGTCCCCAGTTTTGGTGGTGTGACATTGTCATGTGGTGTTCCCGCTTCCCCGGGAAGTCCTCCAGGTGGTCACGGTGTCCCCAGCTTCGGCTCAATGTCCCCAGGGATTTTTTTTGTCCCCTCTGCATGGCGGTGACACCCGGCGCCAGCTGCCAGGAGTGACGCCCAATGGTGATGACACCGCATCATGGCTGTGCCACGCTGATGGCACACAGTCCCCTCTGGTGGTGGCACAGAGTTCACCACCGTGCGTGTCCCCGTCCTCATGGCAGACGATGGTGACAGCACCAGAGGTTTCGGTGTCACCCGGTCACACCTGCACCAGACCCCACGTGTCCCCTGACTGTCCCCAGCCCCCCTCCCTGTACCCCTCCTCGTCACCTCTTCAATGAGGATGTCACCGCGCTGAAGTTGTGCCACCATGGCAGGGGGGACAGTCATGGACAGCCCGGGTGACAGCGTCCAGGAGCTGTAGGACGCTGATGGGGCTCTCAAGGTACGTCGGTACGGCCCCAGGTTCCACGGTTACGGTGACAGTGAGAACTTCGGGGACAGGCGGTTGTCCGGTGTCACCCGGTGGCCCTGGGGGGAGTTGTTTCTGTGGGGCTTTGCACAGGGATTGGTGGGAACCATCCATTTCTGAAAGGAAGTGGCAAAAAAAATACAAGAAAAGTGACACAGTATTGATTTTAATGGAAACAGACATTTTTGGGGGCGATCCCACGGGGACAAAGAAGAGCGAGAACGTGTCACTATGTGAGGTTGTCCTCAAAATCCCCATTGGAGACCTCTGGAGGACTCCAGGAACGCCTGGGGACCCCATGACACCTCCGAAACATCTCCAGACCCTTCCAGAAGACAGTAGGACCCTCTGAACCCACCTGAGGACCCCCCCACATTCCACAGGATCATTCTGGGACGTCTGCAGACCCTTCTGGATGAATCCAAGGACCCCCTGGATCACTTTGAGACCCCCTGGACGCTCCAAGTCCTCTCTGGGACATCCCCAGAGATGTCTCTGATGACGGGATGACTCCAGCACCACTCAGACCCACATGAGAACTCTCTGGACCCTACCAGACTCTACTGGGACGTCTCCAAATCATCCCAGGGGCTCCTCGGAGCTCCTGGACCCATCCTGGGAGCTTCCAGATCCTACCAGGGACTCCCAGGACCATTCTTGGGACACCCTGGACACCCCCAAGATCCCTCTGGGACATCTCCAGATCCTTCTGTATGAATCCAAGGACACCTTGGACCCACCCGGGGACCAACTGGATGCCCAAAACCCCTCTACAACATCTCCAGATTCTTCTGCACGCCTCCAAGGCTATACAGGGGGCTCGTGGGGAATCTATGGGGGGAAAGGTGTGAGTGGGGCTTCTGTGAGGTGGAAAGAGGGTCTGGAGGTGGAGAAAGGTTGGAAGGGGAAACTGAGGGATTGTGGAGGGCTTCCATGGCGTGGAAAGGGCGTCTGAGGATGGAGAGAGGGGGTTGTGAGGGGGAAAAGAGCAGAACGAGGCTTCTATGAGTGGAAAGGGGGTGTGGGGATGGAAGGGTACATTGTGGAGGGGAACTTGAGGGGTGGAAAGGGGGCTTTTGTAGGGCAGAAAGGGGGGTCTGGGAGTGGAAGGGGGGTTGTGTGGGGGAAAAAAGGGGTGAGTTGGGTCTCTGGTGGGAGGAAAAGGGGTCTAGGAATGGAGAAGGGGTGGCAGAGGAAATCTGGAGGGTTGTGGGGGACTTCTATGGGGAGGAAAGGGAGTCTCGGGGAGACCTTAGGGAAGTACTGGGGGGGAGAAGAGGAGAGTGGGATGACTATGGGGTCGAAAAAGAGTCTGGGGGAAACTTAGTGGCTTGTGGGGGGGAAAGGGGTGAACACAGTGTCTACAAGGCAGGAAGAGCATCTGGGGGTGGAGGGAGGGGTGGGAGGGAAGAGCCAGGGGGTGTGCGAGGCTTCTATGGGGTCTGGTTGAGGGGAATTGGAGGTCAAAATGAGGGAACTGACTCCAGGGGTCAGGGAGGAGCGCACAGGGGGGTACAGGGGATTCTAGGGGTCAGAAAAAGGGGCCAGGAGGTGGGAGGAGAAGGGAGGACACGGGACCCTGGGGGTCAAATACAGGGGAATGGGGGGTGGTAGGAGACTCTAGGGTTGAGAATGAGGGAATTGGAGTGGGGGCACTCGGGGGGAGGAGAGAGGGTTCGGGGGTCAGATAGAGGAGCCTGAGAAAGGGGGGGGACTCTAGCGGACAGAATGGGGAGACCGGTGCGGGGGGTGGGGGGACACCAGGGATCAGAACGGGGGACTGGGGAGGGATGAGGGATCGGGGGGGGTGGGGAAGGAACCCTGGGGATCAGAATGGGGGAGGCACAGAGGGGAGCGGTGGAAGAGGACTACGGCGATCAGAATGGGGGAACAGGACGGGAGGGGGACCGGGGGGAGGGTGTAACCCCGGGGGGCACACAGAGGGACTGGGGGTGTGGGCGATCAGCGGCAGGGGGAGAGGGGGGGAGGGCAGCGAAAGACACGGGGTGGGGGAGGCGGGGAGACGTAGGGCAGCCGCCCCGCCGAGGGAAGCCCCGAGCATCACGGAGACCCCGTGGGGCCGAGGCAGAGCGGCACGCGGACCCCCCGCCACTTTCACCCCGGCCCCCGCCCCGGCGCCCCCCGAACACCCACCTGGAGGAGCCGAGGCGGCGCTCGGAGCCCCGGTGCGGGACCCGGCACGACTTCCGCGTGGCCGCCTCCTCCTCGGGGCGCGGAGTGATGACGTCAGAGCCCGGCGCGGCGAGGCGCCACGGCAACGAACGGCGCTGAGGCGCTGTCGCCATGGCGACGCCGTCACGCATGCGCCGTCGCCGCGGGGACAGCTGCGCGCGCCGCAAGGAGGGAGGGCGCGCTGTCGCCATGGCGACGCGGCCTGCACGCACGGCCTGAAGCCCGAGTGGGGCTCGAGGGGCAGCGGGGGGCGAAGAAGAGGGGAGGGGAGGGGGGGAACGGAGAGCCCTCAGGGATGTCCTGGGGAGGTGGGGAGGGGTCAGGGGGGAGGGCAGAGCTCCGGGGATGAGTGGGGCTGTGGGGTGGGAGATCCGCAGGGAGATGCAGTGAGACGGTGGGATGTGGGCAGAACATGGAGATATGGGAAAAGGAGGACCGGGATCTGGCCAACAGCGTGAGAGCCGGGCTGAAAGAAAGAAGGGAAAGTCAAAAAGACAAGAAAGAAAGGAAAAGAAAGACAAGGAAGACAAGGTAGGAAGGAAGGTAGGGAAGGGAAGGAAAATGGAAAGGAAGCAGGAGAGAAAATGAGAGGAGAGGAGGAGAGGGGAGGGGAGGGGAGGAAGAGAGAAAAGAAAGAAAAGAGAAAAAAGAAAAAAGTGAGAGAAGAGGAGAAGAGGGGAGGGGAGGGGAGGAAAAGAAACGAGAAAAGAAAGAAAAGAGAAAAAAGAGAGAAGAGAAGAGAGGGAAGGGAAGGGAAGGGAAGGGAAGGGAAGGGAAGGGAAGGGAAGGGAAAGGAAGGGAAGGGAAGGGAAGGGAAGGGAAGGGAAGGGAAGGGAAGAGCAGCGTGCATGGTAAATGCGGAGTCGTAGCACTATGGAAGCAAACGGGACGGGCGAATGGGGCACGGCACGGCAGTTGGCACGGCACGGCAGTTTGCAGTGGAGTGATCCCCCATTGTTCCCATCCGGAGGTGGATATGTCCCCAGGGCAGCCCCTGTGGCCCCCCAGCCCGGCCTCCATCCCCCTGGCCATGCAGAAGAGATCGAGTCACCCCAGGCCCCACCGGGCACTGCGACCTTCCCCGCTCCCATCCTACAGCAGATGGCAGCCGTCCCCCCAGGGTAGGGTGCAGGGAACACATCCCACACCTGGACAACCACTGCTGTGACCAGCTGCGGCTTTCCAGGTCGCTCCAGGTGCAATAATGAATAAAAGCCCTTCAGTTCTCCCTGCTGCCCCTTCAAAACCTCAGGAGAGCCAGCAGCACCTCGTGCCTTCGGATGCCCGGTGCATTTCACAAGGATGCTCTCATCTCCAGCATCGAGATCTTTGGCAAAAATATGCAACGGCGCTGAGCCAAGCTGGGGGCTCAGTGGTGACATACAGGGAAACCTGCTGTGCTGCAGCGTGAGCCTCCGGTCCTGCCGCTGGGCACCGCCGGGCGCAGCCTGGCTCCGTCCTCTCCGCACCTCCCTGCAGGGACCGATGGCCGTGCCCGGGATCCCCCCGAGCCGCCTCTTCTGCAGGCTGAGCCGCCCCAGCTCTCCCAGAATCCCACCCCAGCCATTTCCCACGCCTCCATTCCCAGGTAGCGCTGACTGAGGAGGGGAGGGGATTTTGGAGGGGAGGGATGAGGCCGGTGGGGGCAGCCCTGGGACACGGCCCTTTGTGCTGCCCGGTCCTGCCCCGCAGGTGGGCACTGGGGTCTGGGGGGGGTTTAGTGCTGCATGAACGACTGCAAGTGGAGGCATAGGAAAGTGAATATAAAACGTTTAATAATTTAATATAATGTAACATAATTTAACATAATGTAGTATAATGTAACATAACTTAACAGTCCAAGATGACATTGGTGGACAGCCCAGCTTTGGAGGGGTAGGGCTGGTGCTGGTGTCCCTGGAGCACTGCCGCTGCTCTCTGTGTGCCGCAGGGGCCGGCGAGGAGCCCAGGGCTACAGGTAGCCTTATGTGTTGGCTATGGCCGTGCCTCGTGCTGCACCACGTGGGCCGGTTTCTGCGGACGCTCCCACTTAGGCTGAGCCCACCCAGCTTCGCCCAGCGCCGGCGTTTGTGTCCTGGAGCGTCCTGGCCCAGGAGCAGCTTCCTCTTCCTGGCTGGGACGCTGCCAGCGCGCTGCTCGTGCCCTCTGCTCCTGCCTTTCCTGGTGGTGCAGGCGGGCGCTGGGCACTCGGCCGGCTCGGTGCCATCCTCGTGGTGGTTGCCCGGCACGTGGCAGGAGATGCAGCCGGGTGGCAGTGCCGGGCGGGTGAGAACCACCCGGGGCTGCCTCTGCTTCGCCTCTTCTATCAGCCGTGCGGTGTGGGCTGAAGGAGGCACGCGAGCATCCATGGGGGTCGGCAGTGCCAGGCGGGTGAGAACCACCCGGGGCTGCCTCTGCCGCGCCTCTTCCATCAGATGCCTGCGCAGCAGCGACTCAGAGAGCTGCCCAGAGGATGCTGGCTGCCCTGAGAACGGCTCGCTGAGGGGCCCGGCGTCAGCCTGCGCCTCTCTGCTGAGCTCCCTGCTGCCTGTGGGAAAGTCAGGGGCTCCTCTGGTGAAAGGAGAGGTGCCGAGGCTGCTGGGGACGTCTGGCAATGGCTGCTGGGGGACCTCCGGACAACTCGACGCTTCTGGAGAAGCAAGAACAACCCCCAGAACGATGATGGCAGGCTTCCCACAGCCACTCGGTGCGGACATCCACCCGCCACCGCTGCGGCCCTGAACTCACCAGCGATCCAGCTGAGCAAGCTGTCGATTTCCATCTTGTCATCTGGAATGGCCGAGCTGGGTGTCCCTTCTGGAAAAAGGAAGGAAATCCCCACAGGGGCAATGCCAGCTTTCCCACACCACTCGGTGCGGACACCCCGCCTGCTCTGCAGCCCCTGAACTCACCGTTGCTGATCCACGTCAGGATGTCATCGATCTCCGTGGTGTCGACCGGGATGTCTGCGTTGGACATCACTTCTGGAAAAAGCAAGACAATCCCCACAGGGGCAATGCCAGCTTTCCCACACCACTCGGTGCGGACACCCACCCGCCACCTCTGCAGACCACAGACTCACCTGTTCCCCTGTTCTTCCCCTAGCTGACCCCTTGCCTCACCCCAGATCCCCTTGCATTCCTGTAGGTGTCCCTTCCATCCCCCTGGCTGCCCCTTGCCTTCCCCAACGTAACCCTTTACCTAGCCATGACAGCCACATATAATTTCCTCAGAGCCTCAATAGCTCCCTCAATATTTCCCCGGCAAGACCCCTGTAGGCACCCCAGAGCCCCCCCCAGAGCCCCTTAATGACCTCCTCAGACCTGGTACTCCTCCCCCATAGCTGGCCCCAAACCTCACAGACCTCCATAGTTCCCAGCAGCACCCCATATCCCCCAGTGGACTCCCACTGAAGCCCTTATTTCCTCCTTCAGACCTCCCTTACCACCTCCAGGGCCCATTAGCCATCTCACAGACGCCCACAGCCCCTGGCAGGACCCCCGTCACTATTCCAGGACCCCCACAACCCACCTGGGGCTCCTCCTCACCCCCTTCTCCCTCCAGATCCCATACAACTGAACTATAGTGGGGCAGGGGCGGCTGCTGCAGGAGAGGAATGCGGAGCTGGAGCAGGTGTAGGACACAGATGGGGGTGGAAGTGATGTGGGGGGCATGGGGAAAAGGGGTGCACAGGAACATGGGAGCATTTGGGGAGGATATGGGGATACGGGCCACAGGCTGCAGGAGCAGAATGCTGCTCAGGAGAAGGCAACGTGTGAGGTAAAGGTGGCACATACGGGCTTTTGTGGCCATCTTGGGTTATGGCTCGTGGGGTTATGGCTCAGGGCCACACCTTCGGGGCACAGGGCCCCCCGCCCCCTCTCCAGAAGAATTAAAAGCACTCCACCACCACCCCACACCCCCCCTTTTTACCTCAAACCACTCCTCACATCCCCCCTTCCCTCTGTGTCCCCATACCACCCCATATCCCAGTGTCCCACCTGCAGCGCACATCTGTCTTCTGAAGAGCATTCTGCTCCTGCAGGCTGTGCTGTCATATCTATCCCGTATCCCTATATCCCCCAGACGCCGCCACAGAGCCCCATAACTCCTCAAGGACCTCCTCAGACCCGGCACAGCTCCCCCACTGCCACCCTGGGACCTCACAGAGCCCCATAGTCCCCAGCAGCACCTCTTATCCCTGCTCTGGGCTCCCCCTGATCCCCCCTATTTCCTCCCTCAGACCCCCCTTACCCATTCAACCCTTCCCCGGAATCTCACAGACCCCCCCAGTTCCTGACAGGACCCCCATCACCGTCCCAGGACCCCACAGCTCTGGTGCTGAACCCAGGTCCTCAGGGAGCTGTGCCGCAGTGCTGCACCCGGAGCCCTTCTGCAGAGCTGCGGAACGGGACACGCGCAGATCCCAGGGCAGCGGGCACTGCTCTGCATGTCACTGCCTGGCCCAGGAATGCCACCCTGCACAGCCTGCCAACGTCTTCTCTTGGCTCCTGGCACATCTTCCATCCCCAGAGCACAGAGCAGCGTCCCTCAGACTGCGGATCCAGGTTAACCCCGCAGCGTCCAGACGAGGAATCCCACAGCGACCCACCTCTCAGGATGGGGCTGCAGCTGTGCCCCACGGCCTTCACTAAAGAGAGGAGAATGAAGGAGCGTAACGGGGCACCTTTCCTGCTGACGTTTCCCACCGTCTGCATGTTGACTGTGCCCTGCGAGCAGCATTTGGGCACAGAGCTGTGAGTGCAGGTATGCGCGCATACAGGGTGTGCAGAGACGGTGCTGAACAGCAGGGTGTGCACTGCACGTGGCTGTGTGCAAGGCTGGAGCTGCGCTCGTGTCTTCATGCCTGTGGGTGTGCAAAGGGAAGGGTTTGCACACGCGTGTGTGTGCACGAACACGGCTGTGTGCATCAAGGTCTTTGCACAAGGCTGTGTGGTTTTGCACACATTTGCACGCACTTGATTGGAGTTTTGCAAGGATGTGCTTGCACGTGCGCGTGAGTGCACAGGTATGTGTGCGGGGAAGTCTTTGCTCGTGGGTGTGTGGTTCCGCACACGTATGTGCACACAGATGTGTGTGCAAGGGAGCAGCGGAGGGTCCTGGGAACAGGAGATTCCTGGGAGAGGCGGAACTCATCCGAGAGCGCTGGAGAGCACAGGGCCGGGAAGCACAGCGCTGCAGCACTGCGCTCTGCACAACAGCCTGCAGGATGGCATGGAGCGCTGACAGAACCAGGACAGAATCACAGAAGCACACAGAATGGCCTGGGTTGGAACCTCAAGGATCACGAATCTCCAAACCCGCTGCCACACGCAGGGCCACCAACCTCCACACTTAATACCAGCCCAGGCTGCCCAGGGCCCCATCCAACCTGGCCTTGAACAGCTCCAGGGATGGACGGGGCATCCACAGCCTCTCTGGGCAGCTGTTCCAGCACCTCACCGCTCTCATAGAAAAGAACTTCCCCCTGACACCCAACCTCCCTCAACTTCAAACCATTTCCCCTTGTCCTGCTGTTATCTACCCTTTCCAAGAGTTGACTCCCCTCCTGTTTGTAGGCTCCCTTTAGGTCCTGGAAGGCTGCACTGAGGTCACCTGTTGGAGAAAAGACCACGGGAGACAAGTCTCATGCTATCATGGTCAACAAGTCTCAACTTTATTAAGTATATCGTGGCTATTTATACATGAAATAATTAGCTCATACATATTGCAAAAGCGAAGCTCATGATTGGAAATTCCTCTAATACCCTTGAAGTGGCATTTGTCTGCTTTATTGTTAAGCACTACTTTATGTTAACAGAGCATTCTGCAAAACACTCCTTAACCGTTCACACAGGTGCTTAGCCAATGAGAGCCATGAGATGTTCTTTCTTCTTCTGAAGGTGTCCTTGGTTCTCATGCCGCTTATCTTGCTCCGCAGCTGCTGCTCTGTGCAGCCCCCCCGACTCCAGAGCTGCTGCTCTGAACAGTTTTTCATTACGTTCCCACAGTCACCCTGCAGCCTTCTCTTCTGCAGGCTGAACAAGCCCAGCTCCCTCAGCCTGTCTTAGTAGTAGAGGTGCTGCAGCCCTCTGAACATCAGGTGGGCTCAAGCTCCACCTCTGGGCCACAGGGACCCCCTGTCCCCGCTCAGAAAGAAATGAAACCACTCCAACACCACCCCACCACCCCCCTTTTTACCTCAAACCACTCCCCACATCCTCACGTTCCCCCTATGTCCCCATACCACCCCATATCCCACTGTCCCACTTGCAGCCCTGCGGGATAAAGAAAGTCATTATCTTGCTAACGTGTAAAAAAGCTTAGCAGGAAGTTGAGCCAGACACAAACACACACGAGACGCCTGACTCCTACATGTAACCAGCTGTTTTTGCGCGGGTAGAAAAGGTTGTGAGCACCTACAATAAAGGTCCTTCGTTCTGCACCAGCAAGGGAGTCTGCGCCTCTCTCGCCACACCAGCAAGGGAGCTCGGAGCCCTCTTGCCACAAAGGAGAGAGGAGAGAAGGAGAGGAGAGAAACGATAGAGCAGAACAAAGAAAAAGGGAAGAGAGGAGCTTTTAAGGGGAAGAACAGAAGAGGGATGAGCAAGAGGGGAGAAGAAAGAGGTAAGAAGAGCAGATCTAAAAAGGACAAGAGAAAAAGGGAGGGCGGGGAGAACAGAGGGAACAGCAGAAGAGGGAAGGGCAAATGGAAGAAAAAAGGAAGGAATGGGGCAGAGAAAAGAGGGAGAAGAGAGAACAAGAGGATGGACGTAAACTGCACCTCATCTGTTCCCCACTTCTTCTCCCCCGCTTCGTACAGGCACTTCAAGACAGTAGGGGTGACAAAGTAAGGCTCATGGAGAAGACTGGGCGTTCAGGAGATCGTAAATTCCTTGCAGCTAGAGCACTGCTGGCCCGTACTTGTCTAGATCACGGATATTTTCCAACAAGCACTCCTTACGAAGCTTGTAGTTCCCATTAATGCGACAAATCTCTCCATTGGTGCGAGAAGCAGAATTTCAATCGGGCAACCTTCACCTGCTCCTGCTCCCTAGGGAATCACCAAGGCAAGATTTAAGATATCAGCACCTGCTTGTGACGTGCAACCAGGTTTCTTTAAGAGAGAGAAGACATGCATAACAAAGCAGTAAGTCCTTGGCCAGAACTTAAGCAATACACAAGGAAGATTTCCAAACCTTCACAGCCCTCCTTAGTTCGTGCACGTCATACATGGTGGTGGGAGTCATCATCCCAATGATCACCCTCTCAAAATTCCCACTCAGCTCCGACTTCAAGTCATCAATCAAATCCTAGAAGGCCAGGAGAGGAGAAAGGAGTTGGCACAAGGTACGGCCTTTGAGGACAGAGGAACTGAGCTGCTCAGCACTCCTCTTCACGCTCCAACCCTCCTTGCATCAACAACTGCTCTGAACTGAACAAGAACAACACAACCTTGGTCAGGTGAAGTCTCTGCCGACCTTTCTCTTGTAGAGGTTGGGTCGTTTTTCACTTTTCGCCCAAGGGACACAACCACGTTCACACATCTCTGCACACCACCCACCCTGCCAGCAGTGCTCTTCTAGGTGATCAGAACTTGCTGACGCTGGGAAACTGTTGCCTATCGTAGGCGTGGCGACCTGGTTCGGGAACGGCACGGCGACCAATCCCAGGTCGCTCGGTCCATCAGCTCGCTGACACCAATGTGGTGGACGGCAAATGGCGTTTATTGGCGGGAAAAACAGCCTTATATAACCTAGGCACTGAACGCTATTGGCTATCGGGAGAGGGACCCTGTCTTCCCGTACAACGCGATATCTTCCGGGCGCCAGACCCTCACTACCTACATTTCCCCCCTCCCTATGCACAATTAGGTAAAATATAACAATATATAACAATCTTCAATAGAAAACTTGAATAGAACAATCTTCAATAGAAAACTCGAATAGAAAACATAAGGTGCTCTGAACAAGAACATTCTTAAAACAGTTGTTGCTCTACCAACATGATGTTAGCCTTTTTTAATTGGAAGAAAAGGGGGATGGGCTGCGGCCTCAGGCGCGCTCCCCACGGATGCGCCGCATGAGCTGGATGTCCTTGGGCAATGATGGTGCCCCGAAGAGCCCCACCAGGTAGGCCTCGCTCGCCTACGGCCGGGCTCTGGAAGCGCAGGTCTGTCTTGAAGTCCTGCGTGATCTCACACACCAGGCGCTGGAAAGGCAGCTTGCGGATCAGCAGCTCCGTGGACTTCTGATAGCGGCGGATCTTGCGCAGCACCACCGTGCCGGGCTGGTCACGCCGCCCGTGGCCGACACGCTCTTGCAGGCCGCCTTGGTGGCAACCGTGCCTTTCGCTTCTGCGGGCAGGGTTGAGGAGTCGACTGCTGCCTGGAGGCGATCCAGAAATTGTGTAAAGCTCTCACTTTCATTTTGTCTTATGGTGGACCATGGAGATGGCTTAACGATAACTCTAGAGGCTGTGCGAATAGCGTCTCTGGCCGCACAAGTAGTTGTCATAACTTCATGGGCCCGCAGGCCCAGGGCCTGTGCTTGGGGGGTAATCATTGTTGGGTCTGTACCCATCAGCCGCTGCAGGCTGGAACCATGTAGTGGGTGATCCGCTCCAGTTACTTGAGCTAGTTGTCTTGCACAGTTATCTTCCCATTCTTGTTTAAAAACAATCATCCCCGCTCCGTCAAAAATTAGTCTACAGGTTTGTTTGATGTCAAATGGGAGCATATCGTCTCCCCCAAAAACACCATCTATAAGGGTGGAGACCATAGCTGAGTTAAGCCCTTTATCTGCAATTGCCTTAACAATTGCTTGTATATCCCTAGGGTTTATTGGTGAGTGGACCCTCTGCCCCCATCCATCACCCGGACTGGGAACGCTAGTGTGGCCGATGGGGCCCAGTCGGCGCATGCAATCTTTATTTTCCTCCAGTCTGTAAGAGGGATTTCTCCCCCTCGCGGTTTCTCTTTAATTTGGATGGGAATATTTCGGCTCTTAACTCTGTTCGTATTCATTCCCTCCTCCTCTGAGTTTAAGTCAATTGCGAACCACTCGTCCCAGCTAGTGTCTGATCCGGAGTCACAGCCCGACTGATCGGCCACTTCCGGTTTCCAGTACCTTTTTGTTAGGCTCCGGCCCCGCCTGCTTCCCTTGCGGGCAGGCCGTTGCCTCCCTCTTGGCTCGTCCCGCCCTCTGCCCGGCGGGATGTTCGTCCCACAGTGGCGTTTCTTCAGACGGCCGCTCTGATTGGCTTTCCACCCTTCACTCACGCTCCCCTCACCTTCCCGGTCGCTCCCACCGCCTTTATCTAACACCTCCTCGACGTTCCCGCCAAGGGCGTCCTCCCCCCGCCCTCCCTCTTCTGGCTCGGCGCCATCTTGGGGCGCATAGGGGGGCGGTCTAGCCCAAACTTCCTCGAGCTCTGATTTCTCCGCGGCAGCCCTGGCCTCCTCGATTAACCCATCCCAGAAGGACTTAGCTCGTTTCTGTCCCTCCGCGGGCGGGTCGGGATTCGACTGAGAGGACATGTAATCGTCATCGTCGGAGGGGTGCAAAGTCCGCGTGGCCGCCCCGGCTCCCAGTCCCGGAGTGGCCAACAAACGGCTCTCTGCCGCCCTCCAGGTCTCCCGCTCCCGCATGGCCCTGCGCAGGGCCCGCACGACTCTCCCCCACGACTCTAGGCTTCTCCCACAACCCGAGGACATCGTCTCCTCAGTTAACGCTTTAGTGCATCTATCCCACACTTCGGGGTGGAGAATATCCACCGGCTGGTCAATGACCCCAATTCGCAAAAGCCTCGCAATAGCGAGAGTAAAATCTTTGGGCTTACAATCGATACCCCACCGCTTATCTAACTGCGATACGACCTTCACAAGGACTTCCATCCTCCTTGTTGGTCCGGGAGCGTCCTCCCCGCCGGGCTGGTCCTGCCGCTCCGGCCGCCGTTCACCCGTCCAGGCGACAATCCCGGGTTTCGGCACCACTTGTTGCCTATCGTAGGCGTGGCGACCTGGTTCGGGAACGGCACGGCGACCAATCCCAGGTCGCTCGGTCCATCAGCTCGCTGACACCAATGTGGTGGACGGCAAATGGCGTTTATTGGCGGGAAAAACAGCCTTATATAACCTAGGCACTGAACGCTATTGGCTATCGGGAGAGGGACCCTGTCTTCCCGTACAACGCGATATCTTCCGGGCGCCAGACCCTCACTACCTACAGGAAACATTTAGTTTGGTCAAGACGTCAGTGATGGCATCTTCATCCGGGCCTGCAAGAAACAAATGGAAGCTAGTCAGGATGCTTGCACAAGGATCAGAAGTGCCCTCTGGTCTCGTGCCACCTCCCGTCCCTCACACAGCCGGCTCTCAACAGCTCCAGGACTACATCGATGCACACAAAGCTGCCAGGACCCACGCCACCAGAGGAGCTGCATTTCGGGACATGAAGGGCAGTTCTGTTTCCACTTTCCAACAATTTTTAGGGCAGTTGTGCAGCGGAGCAGTGCAAGCAGCTATGCTTCCCTCTGTCAAACCACCAGAGCAGCCATTCGCAGTGCTGGGGAAAAAATAAAAGTTGACCATGGAGGGAGATCAACTTACCAAAGCCCTTCATGGCCTTCCTGAGTGCCTGCGCTTCTTGCTCAGCGCTGAAACTTGAGATTGTTGCCTAAGGCCACAAGAAAAGGATTTAGCAAAGGCAGACCGACGCACACAGAGTTGAACTGGAAAAAAAAAAAAAGACGACAAACATAAAAGATGTGAACACAGAGATAGTAAAACTCTCTGCAGGGCTGCGCTGAGCTCCTGCTGCTGCAGCCAGAACCGCAGCTCCCGTGCTGACGGACGGCGGAGCTTCGTGCCGGCACCCACAGCACGCGGCCCCCAGGCTGCTGGCGGCACGGCAGGACGCTCCCCTCCCCGCCTCCCTCCCACCGCCCCTCGGCTCCGCCGTCCTCCCGTTATCCGCCTAAGGAAACGAAGGCCCCGCACAGGGCTCTGGACGGGCTGATCGACGGCTGACGCCAACGGCACGAGGTTCAACACCGCCACGCGCCGGTCCCGCACTTCGGTCACAACGACCCGAGGCATCTCTGCAGGCCGGGGGCAGAGCGGCTGGAAGAAAAGGAGCCGGGGGCGCGGGCCCCGGGGCCCCGGAGGCGGAGCGGGCGCACGGCGCGGGGCAGCGCCGCGGGCAGCCGGGCCGGGGCCACGCGGGACGCGCGCGGTGATGACGCAATGACCGCGCGACCGCGGGCGCAAACCACCCCGCCAGGAGCGCCCGCCCCGTTCCGCGGGCCGACCAATAGGAGAGCGGGGGAGCCGGGGCCGAGCGCGGGCTCTCCGCCAATGGCGGCCGCGGCATTCCGTGCCGGGAAAGCGGCGCTCCGCCGCCCCGCGCCTCGGGGCCCCGTCCGTCCCGCGTCAGAACGGAGCCGTCCTTCGGAGTCGTCGTTGCGGCGGGGCGCCCGGTGTCCGGGAGCGGCTCCTGGCCGAGCCGGGCAGCCCCGAAAGAGAGCGACCGACCCCGCGGATCGAGACGCGTTCGAGCCCGGCGGAGTCGGGCGGCCGCCTTCGGTTCCGGCTCGGCTCGAACGGTCGGCAGCGCCGTGCTGAGCCGCTGCCCCGCAGGCGGAGGACTCGACTGCCGTTTTCTGTCTTCACGTCTGTCCGAGAAGAAGGCTGGCGGCGCTGGCGCTGACCAGGGAGAGGGAGGCCGGGGGCCGGAAAGCTCTCAGGCTGCGGCTCCAGGGCAGGCAGAGGAAGTCACGGCGCCGGTGACATCAGCCGGGCTGCTGGAACCTGCGTGCCGTCACGCTGCGTTTCCGTGACGACGGCGGGCTCTCCCCGAGGAGCCGAGGGCAGCTTTGCTGCTGCGTTCGTTACCCGACGAAGCCCGACGCAGGGGGGCTGGGCAGACAGTCTCGCCAAAGAGGCCCGTGCTACAGCAAGGCTGACAGCACGGCTCCTTTTGTTCCCGTTGAGCCCTGGCCAGGCTTCGGGGCGAAAACCGAGAGGAGAAAGAGGGCAGCGGCTGTTCCCCCGCACTGCTCCGTACATTGGTTTATTCCGTGCTAGAAAGGCTGGAGCTGCTTGCAGCGGCTCTGGACGCCTCCCTCGTGGGATGGATGCATTGCTGTGCAACTTCCCCACGGCTGGGAGAGGTTCTCCAGATCCTCACTGCAAACGGGGCTCCCCAGTGACTGCGGATCTGGCTGATGGTAAAGTGCTGGGGCAGTTGGTCATGGATCTTTCTTCACCACTGTGCTCACGTGGCAATGAGTAGGCCCACTGCCTTGCTTATTCCCTTTACTGCCGAGCTTCTCTTTTGGCTATAGACGCTGCCAATATTACTGTTTGTATTATGTTGTCATAGGCAGTAAAATAAGCCTATCCCAAAGACGTTGGTGCCTTTGTTCTTCCTGTTGAGCCCATCATTGGCACAACAGCATTAGCACACGATGGGCACGCAACTTGGACATCAGGAACGTGACTTCAAAGGCTTCAAAGCATCGGGAACGTCTCCTTTGGAGAGAGACTGAGAGGTTTGGGCTCGTTGAGCCCGGAGAACAGAAGGCTCTGGGGAGACCGTGTGGCTGCCTTTCAGTACACGGGGCCTCACAGATCACCCTTGCTGAGGGTGGCCACTATTCCCTCATCGAGGTCATTGATGAAGATGTTGAACAAGACCGGACCCAGCACCGACCCCTGAGGAACACCGCTGGTTAGAGGTGTCCAACCGGACTCTGCACCGCCAACGACGACCCTCTGCGCTCTGCCAGTCAGCCAGTTCTCAACCCACCTCACTGTCCACTCATCTATCCACACTTGCTCAGCTTTGTCATAAGGATGTTGTGGGAGACGGCATCAAACGCCTTGCTGAAAGCAAGGTAGACTGCGTGCACTACATGCACCCAGCCAGTGACAACATCGTAGAAGGCTACCAGGTTGGTCAAGCATGACCTCCCCCTGGTGAACCCTTGCTGATTACTCCTGATAACCTCCTCTTCTTCCAGTTGTCTGGAGATGGCATCCAGCACAAGCTGTTCCATCACCCTTCCAGGGACAGAGGTGTGCCCAGGTGGCCAAGAGGGCCAACAGCATCTTGGCCTGCATTAGAAATAGCGTGGCCAGCAGGAGCAGGGAGGGAATCATCCCCCTGTACTCAGCCCTGCTGAGGCCACGCATTGAGTACTGTGTTCAGTTTTGGGCCGCTCACTACAAAAAAGAAACCAAACAACCTCCAGATTTCACACTGCAATCAAAAACATCCCTGCCATTCTGTGCCAAGGGCAGATGGAAGAAGAGAGCTGCAAAGGGCAGGCTGTGAGTGTATGGAGAGGATGTGAGCAGCTGTGACAAACCATTGGGACCCTTCCTATCTCAGTCTGTGCCTTATTGCCACAGCACACCTTGGGATCACAGAACCACCATGACTGGAAACAACTTTAAGATCCTGCAGTCCAACCGCCCCCCTGCCAGCATTCCTTCCTTCTCAACCACGTCCCTCTGTACCACATCTTCACCTTTCTGCATCCCCTCCAGGATGGCCATTCCACCACCTCCCCTTACCCACAACGGGAACTGTAAATCCAAGCCCAAAGGGCATCCCATCACCTCAACTCTTAACTACAGACAAAGGCAACAGCTGCTGGAACCAGCCGGAAATCACCCAAAAGGCTGAAGGACACCATCTGCTCAAGACAGACAGAACTGCTTACCCCTTTCTGAGGAACAGGGCTCACAAAACACCTCACAGGAGCAGAGCTCCTGCCCTGGGGGCAGCCAGCCTTCAATGAGCTCAAGGAGGGGTGGAACCAGGCTGCACCCCATGGCCACACCAGCAGATCGCTTCCACCTGTGCTCCACAGCAGAACAGGGATTAGTGAAGATGAAAGCCTGGGAAGTGAAGACTGACTGCTTTCGTATTTCTCTCCCATTTGTGTATGCTGACTGCAGCTCCAACCAGGCCCACTTATAGTCTCTCGTAAATGAAACCTGGGAAGCAGATAAAGGCGTAGGACAAGAAGTGAAAGAGCAATGCAAAAGAAAACAAAGAAAAAAGCAAACCAGAAACAAGGAAAAAGAAAAAAAAAAAAAAAAGACACAGAAAACAAGAAAAAAAAAAAAGCAGATAGGAAAGAAAACCACAGCATATGTAATGGCAGAAAGAGCAGCGCAATGGGAAAATGTTCCAAAGGAAGAGAAAGGAGCGCCCACCCATCTGCGCCGCATTGCCTTCACTGTGCTGCAGGCTGAGCGGGTCCTTCCCAGCTGATCCATCAGTGGGCCCGGCCAGGACTCAGACAAGTTCCCTTATGGCAGTTCCCATACAAGTAGAAAAATAAAGGATAAGAAAAGAAGTTGGTGGGAAAAGTAGGACAAATGTTGGGAAAGTGTGGGAAAAAAGTAGGAAAGAGGTTCAAGTTTGGAAAGCATGGGAGAAATTGGGAAAGCATGGAAAAAGGTGGAAAAAAGATGGAAAATGACCGGTAGGGCCGGTAGTTCCCTGGGCACGCAGCCCCTCGTGCTGGTAGGTAGGCATGGGGAACAGAATAGGCGTAACCCACGGTGAGGTGGTTTTGGACCTGCTTTGAAAGCCATGGGGCCGGATGGATTGAACCTTGGGGTGCTGAGGGGGTTGGCAGATGTGGCTGCCAAGCCGCTCTCCATCATCCTTCAGCAGTCCTGGCTAATTGGCTAATAATGTGTCCTGGCTGTCCCTGAACGTGTTTAAAAAGCATCTGGATGTGGTGCTCAGGGACGTGATGGAGTGGTGGGTTGTTAGAGTTAGGGGAGTACGGTCAGGTTGCGGTTGGACTCGATGACCTTTCAGGTCTTTTCCAACCTGATCCATCCTATGATTGTATGTGATTTAACAGCAGCGTTCTTGTGGGAGCTGCATTGAGACTTGCAGTGTCTCTGGTTCCCCAGAATTACTTTCTCCAGGCTGATTCGTAGGTGCTGGCACTTGTTTAAAGCCAAGAGCAGCTGCTGATGGGAGGAAGGTAGTTCAGGCTCATGAGCTCTGCAGCATCTCCCAGGATGGTACCAGAGGAGGCAGGAATGATATTGCAGAAGAAGATGAGCAGCTCCCCAGCAGGAAGCCAGAAACCCTGCGGGAGAGTCGGCGCACGTGTGGATGCCCAGGAGGTAATGCAGCCCCAGTATTTGAGAAGCGCGTGGCCATGGAGTGCTGCGGCCCAAGAGCAGAGCTGTTCTGCCTTTGCAGAATAGCTGGCATCCCAAGAAGGACTCGTCTGCCTTGTAAAAAGCAGGGGGAGGGCACGTCCAAATGCTTGCTGGTTGCTTGGGAGCTCAAATCCTCCAAGCTGGAGGCAGGCTGGGGGTAACATCTCCTTGGTCCGATCGTGCGGCACCTGAGCAAGAACTGGCTGCACGAGGGTCGTCTTAATTTCTCTGTTCTTTTACTTAAAGTAAACCCGTTGGGAGACCGCGGTGTCGGTTTCCTGAAATTTGGATCTGGGAGGCGACCACGCCCTTTGCTTCTGATGGAAGCACAGAAGTGATGCGGGCGCTCGCTGAGGTCACAATCGTCGCCGAGGTGGGAGCGTTTGTGGCACAGCCGGTGAGCAGAGCTGGTGCTCTGGTGAGCGTGCTGCACGCAGAGACTGAGCTGTGAGCTTTCCTTGAGAGATCGCCCTGTGAGAGCCCGTCGGAAGCACCGCTGCGGCGTGTGCGTGAGCTGGGCACAGCTCAGGCTGAGCAGGCCGAGCAGGTGAGCTGGGTTTGGTGCTGGCTGGTTGCCGGGAGGTGTCTCAGCAGGAAAGCTGGGCTGGGGTGGGCACGCTGCATCAGCCCTCGTCCCGGCTGGCGGTGAGACAGAGGGAGTTTTCTTCAGGACAGCAACACCAGCCATGTGCTTCAAGGCGCGTAACTATTGAGGAGATGGAGAACGCTTGCTGTCAGAAATCACGGCAGCTGTACAGGAGCTGGGTGTATTTTGGGGACAGTCCTTGTACCCAGCTGGTTTCGAGACACTGCCCTGCCCGAGAGTCTAAACTGCACAGCAGAAGAATGCTGGGGAAATGCTTCTTCCTCACTGTTTTTCACTTGCAGGTTCTTTCCTTAGGGTTCCTTTTTCCTTTCCAAAAGGAGATTTTGGGGATCGAGGCACTTGAAGAAAGAGTGAAGCCAGCTCTTTCCAGCAGTGCGGGCAGTCCCTGTGGAGAGGACCCCGGGAACTTGAGCTTCCTCTGAGACGTTCCCCAGCATGTCTCAGCAGGGAGACGGACGCAGTTCCCATCCCTGCTTTGCGCGCGGAAAGGTATGGCTGGGTTTCTTTAGCTTGGGTTTCTCCTGTCTCTGGGTTTGGAGGGGAAGGGGTGGAGCAGGGGGAGCCCTACTGGTCCTTTGTTAGCTCAGGAAGCGGTTGGGTTGTGCACTTGCAGCAACAGGACAGCATTGCCAGGCTCCTTAACTAAGCGAAGGCTGTGTGCGGTAATTTTGCGTGGATTGAACTGTGGCACCTGAAGTCACTGTTTCCCTCGGAATAATGCTGGTGTTTGCAGGTGTGTTGGTTTAACCCCCTGAAGTGATGTCTGAGAGCGCCCGTCTTCTCCACCTGAACGATGAGAAAGCTGGATATGGCCAGAAATTGCAGCGCGTGCAGATGTTGTGAATGCGCTCCCAAATGTTTCCTTTCGTGATAACTAACGTCTCAGCACTCTGATATCCCATCTCTGGCACCATGTGGAACGCCGCATCTCTCTGCAAACGCTGGGTGCCCGTTTCCATGGCCCTTCCTTTATTTCTCTCCTCAGAAGCAGCGCGGCGCGGTTCCCTGTGCCAGGGAGCAGCACCCAGCAGGCTGCCAGAGATCCAACAGCGCCTTGCAGCGCACAGAGGGACGCGATGGGGACGGACCATCCTTAGCACCACGCAAAAGTGAGTCTCTTCAGTCCTCTGTCGTGAAGTATGGAAGAATGCATTTTAAGCATTACTTCTGAGCGGTGCAGCGCTGCAGGGATGTCAGGTAACCATGGTGGAAGCATTCGAGAGGCCAACAGCAACAGATGGCAGCAGTGAGACAGAAGTGTGTGTGTCAGTGGTGGTGCTCAGAGCTGAGTGCATTCCCTGTAGGGACAAAACATCCGTGCCTCGACTTTTGCAGCTGATGGCGTTTTGTGTGCTGACGCAGCTTTGCTCTGCAGAATGCAGAGCTGTCAGGCAGACCGGGGTTCCTCTGCTGCCACCTGAGCGGGAATGAGAGCAGTAGTGCTTTGTGCAAGCGCACTGCAGTTTAAAGATCAGTTTCTGTTCTGGCTGTAGAAGAGTGTGTTTTGGTTTTTGGGGGGTGGACGTGGGCTCACAGGACAGTGCTGCTCCTGGTGTCTGTGAAATCAACACACGATTTGTTGTTGTAGGGACGGAGCCTGCGCGTCCATGGAATGGTGCTGGGCTTGGGGGGAAACGGAAGGCCTCCCCAGGTAAGAAGCTCTCGTGAGCTGTGGTGTGGGTACCTGCCTCTAAATAGGGCTGCATGAAGGGCTGTGTGTGATGGAGGAGAAAAGAAGGGGCACTGCAGGTCTGTGCTGACTGCAGAAATGGCACAGCGCTGTAGCAGCAGAAAGGCCGATTGAAGAAACTACGCTTGAGGAGCAGAAGTTTGTGGCTGGCTGTGCTAAAATGCTCCTCCAAAGAGATGCTCTTCATGTCTTTCTTGTTTCCTTTCTGACAGAAGCTGATGCAAGCAGGCTTGCAGCGAAGCGCAGCCTTGCAGGAAGCCAGGGGAGGAGCATGGAGCGTGGCACAGCCCCCAAGAGAGGTACAGACACACAGCAGGCATCTGGGTTTGGTGCACTGTGTTTCTAGTTAGGCTTTCTGTCTGTCCTTTCCTGGGACTGCTGTCGTTGCGTGTTGCTTGAGATCTTAATCCCTGGGGATTACAGTTGCCTTTCCTGTCCCAACTGGAAATGGCCCACAGTTCAGCCAAGATCGTGAGATCCATTGCTGTGAACACTCGAGAGTTCCTAGCGTTGTGGCCCATTTTGCAGACCGAAGGCAGTGTGTGACTCTCTTTTAATCTTGCTGCTTCCCCTTGCTTGATTCGAACAGGGAGAGGTGCTGAGCCAGATGGCAAGATGTACGCGAAAGCTCCTCTCCAGGCTCCAGGAGGGCTTCCTGGAACAGCAGGTCCCAGCAGAGGGGAAAGACCTTCCCCTGCAGTTGACAACCGCTCCCTCTCCAAGACCATGGCTGCAAGAAAGCGCAAGGGAGTGGAGGAAGAGGAGCAAAAAGCAGAGCTGTGGCCTGCCAAGAAACAAGTGAGGGTGGAGCGCAATGGGGAGAAGGCTCAGAGCCCACATCAGAGCAGAGGCGGTGTGCCAGCTCCAGCAACACACCCTGGGCCTGCCCCAGCGCCGACTGAGCGGTTCCGGACCTCAAAGCGAAGAGGTAGGAAGGTGCTGCAGCTGCCCTGGTGAGGTGCTTCCTTATCAGGTGCATGGAGTTTGCTTAGGGTTTGCTTTGCTTTTTCCTTCTCTCTGCAGAGAGGGGAAAAGAGTAGAAGGCTGCCGAGTCCAAAGGCAGGGATGTGCCAGAAAGTGTAACCCTCTCTTTTCCCACGAAATCCATGATGGCCTTCTGCTTGTCCCACTGGAAATACCCTTCCCTGAGAGGCTTCCTAGCCTGTTACATGTGTACCCATGTTTCTGCGGTTTTGCTGTTGACAAACTGAATTTCTCTTCTCTTGCTCTATAGCGAGACGACAACGACAAAAAGAGAGGAGAGCAGAAATGGAGAAGGCTGCTCTGAGAGCTGCCGCTGCACGTGCAGAGGTGAGTCCTCGGTGAGCGCAGACACGGCTCTTGTTGTTCTCTGTCTGTCAGACGTGAAGGGGATTGTAGAATGCTGGGGGAAGCGGTGTCCTATTTTGACGCTCGCTTTGTTTCTTTCCAGTCCTCCGCAATGAACAGCCTTGTGGAGATGATGGAGAAGCTGCAGCTGAAGGACTGAGTGGAGGAGCATCAGAAGGCAGCGGCTTCGTGGCAGCAGCCCAACTTGGCACTCTGGTTGCAGTCCATCAATAAACAATTGGAGCTTTGTATTCACAAAGAGCGCACGGCCTGATTTGTCCAGTGGCACTCAGTGAGCTGCTGCACCACCTCCTCGTTATTCCACTGGCGGCGCTGGGTCAGAACTCCCACGTCTCCATCGGGGGATGCTGCAGGGTACAGAAGCAAGGGATGCACCAGTCCTTGGCCCTGCCCATAAACGCACTGCCTGCAAAGCACGTGCACAGGACTGCGAGTAGCACGGCCTGAGCACAGGCGCGCTGAGTTAGAGAACAGCTGTCTCGAGCTGTCTGAGTTTCTCGGGGCAGCTCTGAGCAGAAGTGAGCGCGTGCCCCTCACCCTGCAGGCGTCTCTGTTGGGGGAAGAGAGGCTCCGCCTGATCCCGGAATGCAGAGGTGTTCTCCTGACTTCTCTGCAGTGCTACCTTGCCTCATTGTCCCCCCTCTCTTCAGCCGTTCTGATGCTACTTTTCATCCTTTGGGCAGAGCTTGAGTCACTCTCATCATTGCACAGCTTTGTACTGAGCGGTGTGGAATTTTCTGGCTTTGCTTTTTAAAGCCTAGGCTGAAAACTGCAGCGTGCATGGTAAATTTACATGGGGATGTGGGGGGGACATCCCCCAACCCCCATTATCGAGAAATAAACCTTAATTACAAAAGTGAGGGGTGTCAACCCCCGACCCATGGGAACAAAGTGGTCCGTGGGGGTGACACTGTGGGGGTGTCCCCATCTCCAGTACATGACACCACCAGGGTGCCATGAAGGTGTCCCCAACTTTGGTGGTGTGACAGCACGATGCTGTGTCCCCACTTCTCCAGGAAGTCCTCCAGCTGGTTACGGTGTCCCCAGCTTCGGCTCAGCGTCCCCAGGGGGTCCTTTTGTCCCCTCTGCATGACGGTGACACCCGACGCTGGCTGCCGAACGCAACACCTGATGACGATGACACCGCGTCACAGCTGTGCCACACTGGTGTCACACAGTCCCCTCTGGTGGTGGCACAGAGTTCACCACCGTGCGTGTCCCCGTCCTCATAGCAGATGATGGTGACAACGCCAGAGGACTCTGGTGTCACCAGGTCTGGCTCTAGGCAGGCCTGGAGGGGTGACAAAGAACAGTGAGAGGCTCAGTGACAGCATGGTGATAACGCAGAGCTGCCTGTGCCTGGCCCCATGCGGTGGTCAGAGTACAGGGAATGGTGTCACCCCATAGATGGTGACACACAAGTGATGGTGACACGAGATGACGGTAACAACAGTGACAGCCAGGGATGGGGACACTGCGTCACGGCTGTTCCACATCGAGGTCACCCTGTGTCACGGTGTCACCTGAAGACAGTGACATTCAGTGACACCCAATGGCATCCAGTGAAGGGAAGAACCAACAATGGTGACACCAGCGAGCCCATGTCACACCTGCACCAGACCCCACGTGTCCCCCGACTGTCCCCAGCCCCCCTCCCTGTTCCCTCCTCGTCACCTCTTCAATGAGGATGTCACCGCGCTGCAGTTGTGCCAGCCCTCTTCTTGGTTGCAAGTGTCATATTTGGTATTGTCATCCAGTATTTTTGGGAGAAAGCGTGTGGCAGTTGTAAGAGAAGGGATATTTCTGGGAGAAAATATCCTCTGTTTGGAAGAGAAGGTGAAATTTCCAAGGGAAAAGTGGTATGTCTGGGAGAAAATGACATAGTTGAGGGAGAAAAGTGGGAAAGGGTGGGAAAGAATGTCTTCTCTTGGAGAGCAACTGTGGTATTTTTGGTGGGACAAGTGGTCTCTTGGGGAGAAAATACGGTAAATATGGGAGAAAATGTCCTCTGGAGGAGTGTCAAGTAGTGCTTTTGAGAGAAAATGTCAGATATTTCTCAGAAAACTGCTGTTTCTGGGAGATAGTAGCAGACTTGGTTGGAAAATGACAGGTGTTTGTGAGAAAGCTGGTATTTTGGGAAAAAAGGCCGTATTTTTAAGACAAAGCTGGTATTTCTGGGGGAATGTGTCCCGTCTTTGGGAGAAAATGGGTCTTTGTGGGAGAAAATGTCGTGTATTTGGGAGAAAACTGGTCTATCTGGGAGAAAAGGCCACTTTGATGGGAGTAAGCGTGATCCTGAGGAGCGTCAAGTAGTATTCTTGGGATGAAACGGGAGGTATTTCTAAGAGTAGTGGTATTTCTGGGAGAAAATGCCTTGTTTGGGGGGAAAAGATCACACGTATGTGAGAAAGCTGGTATTTCTGGGAGTAAACGCCATATTTTTAGGAAAAAATGGGTATTTCCAGGATAATCGGTCACATAGTCAGGAGAAAAGTGGTCTATCTGGGAGAAAATGTCCCTGTTTTTTGGTGGAAGAGATCCTGTTTCGGGGACTAAAATGGTGTTCCTGGATGAAGATGTCAGGTATCTGTGAGAAAAGTGGTATTTGTGGGTCACAGTGGTGTTCCCCAGGGGTCGGTGCTGGGGCCCGTCCTCCTCAAGATCTTTCTCGATGACCTGAGGCACTGAGTGCACCCTCAGGAAGTTTGCGGATGGCACCAAGCTGGCTGGAAGTGTGGATCTGCCTGGGGGTAGCGAGGCCCTCCAGAGGGATCTGGACAGGCTGGAGAGCTGGGCTGAAGCCAATGGGATGAGTTCCAACAAGGCCAAAGGCCGGGTCCTGCACTTTGGCCGCAACAACCCCAGGCGACGCTACAGGCTGGGGGCGGAGCGGCTGGAAGATGCGTAGAGGAAGTGGACCTGGGGGTGTTGATTGATGCTGGGCTGAACACGAGCCAGCAGCGTGCCCGGGTGGCCAAGAAGGCCAGGGGCATCCTGGCCTGCATCGGAACGGTGTGGCCGGCAGGAACGGGGCAGTGATTGTCCCCCTGTCCTCAGCTCTGGTGAGGCCGCACCTCGAGTGCTGTGTCCGCTTTTGGGCCCCTCACTGCCAGAAAGACATCGAGGCCCTGGAGCGGGTTCAAAGAAGGGCAACAAAGCTGGCGACGGGTCTGGAGCACAGAGCTTACGAGGAGCGGCTGAAGGAGCTGGGGTTGTTCAGGGTGGAGAAGAGGAGGCTCAGGAAGACCTTCTTGCTCTCTTTTTCAGAGAGATATGAACTTTTCTTCCAAAAATAGGATATTTCCTCCCAGAAATATCAGTTTCCTTAGAAATACTTCACGTTTCCTCCAAAAAATACAACATTACTATACCCCCCCTTCCCCATAATACGATACTTTCTCCAGGGAGTAACAGTTTTCTTAGAAATACCTCATGTTTTCTCCAAACAATATGACATTACCATCCTCAGTATGACATTTTCTCCCAAAAATAGGACATTTCCTCCCAGAAATACCAGTTATCTTTACAAAAATATGACGTCTTCTCCCAGAAATACCAGTTTTCTCCCCAGAAATGGGACGTATTCTCCCAGACATACCAGTTTTCTCCCCAAAGATACGACGTTTTCCCCAGAAATACCAGTTTTCTCCCAAAAGTAGAACATATTCTCCTAGAAATACCAAATTTCTCCTCAAAAATAAGCTACTCTACCGAAGATAACAGTTATCTCCCCAGAAAGAGGACATTTTCTCCCAGACATACCAGCTTTCTGCCAAAGATAGGACATTTTCCCCCAGAAGTACCATTTTTCTCCCTAAAAATAAGACATTTTCTCCAAGAAATATCAGTTTTCTCCACAAAATAGGAATTTTCTTCCAGAACTACCAGTTATCTGTCAAAAGTAAAACATTTTCTCCCAGAAGTACCAGTTTTCTTCCCAATAAATGACACGTTCTCCCAGAAATACCAGTTTTCTTCCCAAAACAAGATATTTTCTCCCAGAAATGCTGGTTTTCTCACCAGAATTTTACATTTTTCCCCAATAGTAACTTTTCTCCCCAAAATATGACATTTTCAACCAGAAATGCTAGTTTTCTCCTTAAAAATAAGCTACTCTGCCAAAGATTACAGTCATCTCCCCCAAAATAGGAAATTTTCTCCCAGAAATACCAGTTTTCTCCCCCAAAATAGGACATTTTCTCCAGGAAATACCAGTTTTCTTCCAAAAATAGGACGTTTTGCTCCCAGACATACCAGTTTTCTCCCCAAAAATAGGATGTTTTCTCCCAGAAATACCAGTTCTCTCCCCCCAGATAGGACATTTTCTCCAGGAAATACCAGTTTTCTCCCCAAAATAGGACATTTTCATCCAGAGATACTTTTTCTCCTCAAAGTATGACATTTTCTTCCAGAGATATCTGTTTTCTCCCCAAAAATACATTTTCTCCCGCAAATACCAGTTTTCTTTCTAAAATTAGGACATTTAATCGCATAACTTCCAGATTTCTCTCCCAAAAAAGATATATTCTCCCAGAAATGGTTGTTTCCTCACCAAATATTTGACATTTTCCCCCAGAAATACCAATTTTCTCCCCAAAATAGGATATTTTCTCCCAGAAGTACCAGTTTTCTCCCCAAAATAGGACATTTTCTCCCAGAAGTACCAGTTTTCTCCGAAAAAGATTGACATTTTCTCCCAGAAATGGAGTTTTAGTCCCAAACTATTCCATTTTCTCCCAGAAATTCCACTTTTCTCCCCAAAATACGATATTTTCTCCCAGAAATATGAGTTTTATCCCAAGTTTAGGACATTTCTCCCAGAAATACCAGATTTCTTTCAAAAATAGGACATCTTCTCCCAGAAATACCAGTTTTCTCCCCAAATACTGGACATCTTCTCCCAGAAATTCCACTTCTCTCCCCCCAAAAATGGCTTTTTCTCCCAATAATTTCTGATTTCGCAGAAATAGAACATTTTCTCCCAGAAACACCAGTTTTCTCCCTAAAATTAGAACATTTTCTCCAAGGCATACCAGTTTTTTTCACGCAAATTTGACGTCATATTTTGGGGGAAATCTGGTATTTCTGGGAGAAAATGTCATATGTTTTTGATAGGGCTGTTATTTCTGGGTGAAAATGTCATTTTTTGAGGAGAAAGCTGGTATTTCTGGGAGGAAATGTCCAATTTTGTGGAGAAAACTAGTATTTCTAGGAGAAAACGTCCTATTTTCAGGAGATAATTCGTGTTTCTGGGAGAAAAAGTCGTATTTTAAAGGAGAAAACTGGCAGTTCTGGGAGAATATTTCAAATCTTGTGAAGACTACTGGTATTTCTGGGAGAAAATCTCCTGTTTTTGGGAGAAAACTGGTATTTCTGGGCAAAAATATCATGTATTGAGGAGAAAACTTGCATTTCTGGGAGATAATTCTTATTTTTAGGGGAAAAACGTGAATTTCTGGGAGAAAATGTCCTGGTTTTGGGGAGAAAACAGGTATTTCAGGTCGAAAATGTCCTATTTTCAGGAGATAACTGGTATTTCTAGGAGATGGCACGCAGATGGCGTGATGTGAGACTGAATGTGTACAAGTCTATGGGCAGGATGGCGTGCATCTCAGGGCTCTGAAGAAGCTGGCTGCCGAGCCGCTCTCCATCATCTTTGAGAAGTCGTGGCTGTCAGGTGAGGTCCCGGATGCCTGCAGGAAGGGTCCCGTCACTGCCATGGACAAGAAAGGGAGCGAGGAGGACACGGGAACTACAGGCCGGTGAGTCTCACCTCTGTGCCTGGGAAGACGATGGAACAGATCCTCCTGGATGACATGCTTGATCACATGAGGAAAGGGCGTGTGATCCGAGACAGCCAGCACGGCTTCACCAGGGGAAGTCATGCTTAACCCATCTGGTGGCCTTCTGTGATGGAGTGACGGCAGCGGTGGACAAGGGGAGGGTGACCGATGCCATTTACCTGGACTTGAGCACGGCCTTTGACACGGTCCCCCACCACATCCTTATCTCCACACTGGAGGGATGTGGATTTGATGGGTGGACCACTCGATGGATAAGGAGTTGGTTGTAAGGCCGCAGACCAAGAGTGGTTATTAATGGCTCTGTGTCCAGGTGAGGCCGGTAACGAGCGGCGCCCCCCAGGGGTCTGTCTTGGGACCGGTGCTCTTTAACATCTGTATCAATGACGTCGATGGTGTTATCGAGTGCACCCTCAGCAAGTTTGCTGACGACACCAAGCTGAGCGGTGCGGTTGACACGGCTGAAGGAAGGGATGCCATTCGGAGGGACCTCGGCAGGTTGGAAAGGCGGACCCGGGTGAACCTGATCAGGTCCTACACAGCACAGTGCAAGGTTTTGCACTTGGGCCGGAGGAATCCCAGGCATCCATACAGACTGGAAGGAGCGGTCCTTGAGAGCAGCCCCGTGGAGAAGGACCTGGGGGTCCTGACAGATGAAAAGCTTAGCATGAGCCAGCAGTGTGCCCTTGCAGGTGGGAAAGCAAATGGCAACCTGGGCTCCATCAGAAGAGGGGGGGCCAGCAGGGACAGGGAGGTGATTGTCCCCCTCTACTCTGCTCTTGTGAGGCCCCATCTGCAGCACTGCGTCCAGGGCTGGAGCCCTCAGTACAAGAAAGACAGGAAGAGGGTCCAGAGGAGGGCCACAGAGATGATCAGGGGACTGGAGCACCTCCCTTATGAGGACAGGCTGGGGGAGCTGGGCTTGTTCAGCTTGGAGAAAAGAAGGCTGCGGGGTGACCTCATTGCAGCATCTCAGCACCTAAAGGGAGCCTACAAGCAGGAGGGAAGTCAACTCTTGGATAGAGTAGATAACTGCAAGATGAGGGGAAATGGTTTTAAGTTGAGGGAGGGAAGATTTAGGTTGGATGTCAGGGGGAAGTTCTTTACAGAGAGAGTGGTGCGGTGCTGGAACAGCTGCCCAGAGAGACTGTGGATGCCACGTCCATCCCTGGAGGTGTTCAAGGCCAGGTTGGAGGGGGCCCTGGGCAGCCTGGTCTAGTGTGAAATGTGGAGGTTGGTGGCCCTGCATGTGGCAGGGGGTTGAAGATTCATGATCCCTGAAATCCCTTCCAACCCCGGTCATTCTGAGATTCTGCTATTCTGCGTCTTCTCCCTGATGCCAATTGGAAGTGATATCCTTTAGGCTTCAGTATAACAAACACATTCTGTGACTGTGCTTTAAGACAGTCTCCCTTGAGCGTTTTAGTTGTGCTTGTTTAGTGCTCATAAAACCAACTGTGGAAGTGCTGCTCTCCTCCCCACCGTGAGGGGATTGCTGTCAGGAGCTGTGCAGTTATCACAGGCACATGCAGCAAGGAGCAGCTGTCTTCCAACCCGTCCACTGCAGCAGTTAGCATTCTGTAAGCTACTCTTCCCCAGTTTGGGGAACGAGTACCAAAAGTTGATACTCTTTTGTGAAAGAGTAAATGCTCTTTCACAAGAGGCGATATGACATTCCTGACTGCAGGTAAACAACAGCACAGATGCTTGTCACCGCCGTAGTAAAAGCTGGACATGTTAATGAAGCAGCTTATCCATCTGTGTTGGGATTTTGTACAGCTGACCTCACCTGCCTTTCATTCCTTGCCCTCGCCCCCTTTTTCTTCTAAGGTGAAAAAGGCAGCCTTGTTCTTTGTGAATCCGTAATTGTGATCGTTTATTGTTTGAGTACAACCAGATAAGACATGGAGCGCCAAGTTGGGCGGCACTCGCAGCGCTGCCCCGTAACACCACACACTGCAGCTGCTGCCTTCTGATGTTCTTCCTCTCAGTCCTTCAGCTGCAGATTCTACATCATCACCACAGGGCTGTTCATTGTAGAGGACTGGAAAAAAACAAAGCAAGTGTAGAAATAGGACAGAACCAATCTAGGGAGACCTCACTACGAAAGTCTGATCAGTAAACTTCCAGAACAACCCTATGCAGAACAGCACGTTACTGCCATTCAGATCAGTGACATTACTTCCCATAACACACTGCTTAGCTGCTGTCCCTTCCCTTCCCTACCTGAGCTGCTGTCCCTTCCCTTCCCTACCTGAGCTGCTGTCCCCTCCCCTCCCTACCTGAGCTGCTGTCCCTTCCCTTCCCTACCTGAGCTGCTGTCCCTTCCCTTCCCTACCTGAGCTGCATGCCCTTCCTTTCCCTAGCTGAGCTGCTGTCCCCTTCCTTTCCCTACCTGAGCTGCTGTCCCCTTCCTTTCCCTAGCTTAGCTGCTGTCCCCTTTTTTTCCCTAGCTGAGCTGCTGTCGCCTCCCTTCCCTACCTGAGCTGCTGTCCCCTCCCTTCCCTAGCTGACCTGCATGCCCCTCCTTTACCCTACCTGAGCTGCGTGCCCCTCGCCTCCTTTTTCTTGGTGCTCTTGCCTTTTCCTGCTACTCGCTCCCCATCTCAACACTTGCCTGCTCTGCTTGCTGCTTTCACAGCTTGCTCGCAACTCTGCTCGCTGCTTCTCTCCTTCTGCATGCCCTTCTCTAGTCCCTTCTCGTGCCCTTCAGGCTTTTGCTCCCCTTGCTGAGCAAGCCCATGCCCGGTAGCTCCCCTTCAACCTCCTCCGCCCTTTGCCTTTCTCCACACAGATGCTTGCTTCTGGCCAGCACTCCTGCCCGCTGCCTAGCCCACAGCCCGCATCTCTTGGGGAGACAGCAAGGTGGCCTGGAGCTACCCACACCTCCTCCCGGGCACGGCTTCTCAGCTTTGCTTCAAGCCCACAACCCCAAGGAGCTCCTCTTACCTTTGCGCTCAGCTTCTTCTCCTGCCGCGCAGCTCCTGTGCCAGGCCGGGGCTCAGCTCTGCCCACATTCCTCCATTCCTGCAAGGTTGCTTTCCTTTGCTCTGCTGCAGTTAGCTTTCCTACTTTTTTTCCTCTAGATATACATGCATTGCTTTTTATTTTTTTTCCTTTTCTGTGCCTCTTTTTTTCACTGTTATCGGCACTTCAATTTCTTTTTTCTTTTTCCATCTTTTTTTCTTACTTTTCATTCTCATTTTTCCTGGTTTGTTTGTTTTTTTTCCCCACCCCTGGAGATCCGCTTTATCCCCCTCAGCCTGCCTATATCTGTGCCTCTACCTGGGTCTTCTCTGCCCACATTCCCGTCCAGCGCCCGGTGTAGCCCCACATTACCCTCTATTTCCCTGTGCCCACGCAAGCCCCCTATTGCCTCTCTACAGCCTTTTATAACCTTACATCTCTCTTCGTCCCCCCCATACCCACCCACAGACCCCTATCATGCCTGTTTCTCTGTACCACGCCTACAGCCCTCCCACTGCTCCCTGTAGCCCCACATCCCCTTCTATCCCACCTCTATTCCCCCTACAGCCACTCATAGAGCCACAGTTTCTTAGGTCCTCCCCCAGCCCCCTCTATCCCTCCCCGTCGCTCTCCCCAGCCCCTCCCACCCCCCAATGCTCCCTACAGCACCGTGTCCCCCCGTTACCCTCACAGCCCTCTGCTGCCCTAAATCCCCCTGTACCCACCCCTATCGCCCCATGTACCCCGATACCACAGCCGCTACAGCCCCGCCTGCCTCCCTATCCCCCCCCGCCTTCCCAGCCCCTCACCCCACCAGGCTTCCTTCCCTGTCCCGGCGCCGCTCTCCGTCCCTCCCGGCTCCGGCTCTGCTGTGCTCAGCACCGCTCCCGTCGTGCCGCGGTTCCGTCTCGGTGCTGCCCGGACAGCTCCGGCGCGCAGCGGCGGTGCGGGGTGGCCCGGGATGCGGGAGCGCCGCCGCCGCCTGAGGGCAGAAGAGCTCTGAGCCGGCTGCCAACGGCCGTTCCCGCGCGCCGCGCCTCAGCCAATCGGAGCCGCCGGCGCTGCCGCTGACCAACGAGAGTCCGGGGGCGGGCCGGACAGGCACGTGCCCAACGAGTGCCCGGGGGCGGGACGGACAGGCACGTGCCCAATGAGAGCCCGGGGGCGGGACGGACCGGCACCTGCCCAATGAGAGCCCGGGGGCGTGGCAGCGCTGCGCTGTTGGTGGGACGAGCGCGGGCAGGGGGCGGGGCGTGGGTGGGGCCTCGGGGTGCGCCCTACTGCTATAGGGGGTGGGAGATGGGACTGGGATTGACAGGTGGGAGATGGGGTTGGGATGCGGGGTTGGGAGTGAAGTTTGGAACTGGGACACGGGATGGGATTGGGATGATAGGGGCGTGGGATAAGTAGATGGAATGGACATGGGATGCATGTGGGGATATGGATTCGGAATGCATATGGATATAGGGTTAGGGATGGGGATAGGATGTGGGGGTATGGATATGGGATGGGTTTGAGATGGCTGTGGGGTGGATATGATGGATATGGGATGGGATAAAGTTGTGGGATACGGATAAGGGATGGCTACGAGATGGGGCTGTAGTGGTTATGGGGCCATAGGGGCGATGGGGCCAGGATGCTGCAGTGACCTCTGGCCCCAGAGTTCATCCCCAGTGTGACACATGGAGCCCCACAGCCGCTCCTCTGCCCTTTATCGCTTACGTGGGGAGGACATCCCCCAACCGCCATTATCAAAAATAAACCTTAATTAGAAAAGTGAGGGGTGTCAACCCCGCCCCATGGGAACAATGTTTTCTGTGGGGGAGGGCACAGATGGCGTCTCCAGAGGGCTGTCCCAAACTTTGGGGGGTGTTCCCAACTCTAGGATATGACACCACGAGGGTGCCAGGAAGGTGTCCCAAGCTTTGGGGTGTGACACAGGGATGTCCCCAGTTTTGGTGGTGTGACATTGTTATGTGGTGTTCCCGCTTCCCCGGGAAGTCCTCCAGGTGGTCACGGTGTCCCCAGCTTCGGCTCAATGTCCCCAGGGGTTTTTTTTTGTCCCCTCTGCATGGCGGTGACACCCGGCGCCAGCTGCCAGGAGTGACGCCCAATGGTGATGACACCGCATCATGGCTGTGCCACGCTGATGGCACACAGTCCCCTCTGGTGGTGGCACAGAGTTCACCACCGTGCGTGTCCCCGTCCTCATGGCAGACGATGGTGACAGCACCAGAGGTTTCCGGTGTCACCCGGTCACACCTGCACCAGACCCCACATGTCCCCTGACTGTCCCCAGCCCCCCTCCCTGTACCCCTCCTCGTCACCTCTTCAATGAGGATGTCACCGCGCTGAAGTTGTGCCACCATGGCAGGGGGGACAGTCATGGACAGCCAGGGTGACAGCGTCCAGGAGCTGTAGGACGCTGATGGGGCTCTCAAGGTACGTCGGTACGGCCCCAGGTTCCATGGTTACGGTGACAGTGAGAACTTCGGGGACAGGCGGTTGTCCGGTGTCACCCGGTGGCCCTGGGGGGAGTTGTTTCTGTGGGGCTTTGCACAGGGATTGGTGGGAACCATCCATTTCTGAAAGGAAGTGGCAAAAAAAATACAAGAAAAGTGACACAGTATTGATTTTAATGGAAACAGACATTTTTGGGGGCGATCCCACGGGGACAAAGAAGAGCGAGAACGTGTCACTATGTGAGGTTGTCCTCAAAATCCCCATTGGAGACCTCTGGAGGACTCCAGGAACGCCTGGGGACCCCAAGACACCTCCGAAACATCTCCAGACCCTTCCAGAAGACAGTAGGACCCTCTGAACCCACCTGAGGACCCCCCCACATTCCACAGGATCATTCTGGGACGTCTGCAGACCCTTCTGGATGAATCCAAGGACCCCCTGGATCACTTTGAGACCCCCTGGACGCCCCAAGTCCTCTCTGGGACATCGCCAGAGATGTCTCTGATGACGGGATGACTCCAGCACCACTCAGACCCACATGAGAACTCTCTGGACCCTACCAGACTCTACTGGGACGTCTCCAGATCATCCCAGTGGCTCCTCGGAGCTCCTGGACCCATCCTGGGAGCTTCCAGATCCTTCCAGGGACTCCCAGGACCATCCTGGGGACCCCCTGGACACCCCCAGGATCCCTCTGGGACATCTCCAGATCCTTCTGTATGAATGCAAGGACACCTTGGACCCACCCGGGGACCAACTGGATGCCCAAAACCCCTCTACAACATCTCCAGATTCCTCTGCACGCCTCCAGGGCTATACAGGGGGCTCGTGGGGAATCTATGGGGGGAAAGGTGTGAGTGGGGCTTCTGTGAGGTGGAAAGAGGGTCTGGAGGTGGAGAAAGGTTGGAAGGGGAAACTGAGGGATTGTGGAGGGCTTCTATGGCGTGGAAAGGGGGTCAGAGGATGAAGAGAGGGGGTTGTGAGGGGGAAAAGAGCAGAACGAGGCTTCTGTGAGTGGAAAGGGGGTGTGGGAATGGAAGGGTACATTGTGGAGGGGAACTTGAGAGGTGGAAAGGGGGCTTTTGTAGGGCAGAAAGGGGGGTCTGGGAGTGGAAGGGGGGTTGTGTGGGGGAAAAAAGGGGTGAGTTGGGTCTCTGTTGGGAGGAAAAGGGGTCTAGGAATGGAGAAGGGGTGGCAGAGGAAATCTGGAGGGTTGTGGGGGCCTTCTATGGGGTGGAAGGGGAGTCTCGGGGAGACCTTAGGGAAGTACTGGGGGGGAGAAGAGGAGAGTGGGATGACTATGGGGTCGAAAAAGAGTCTGGGGGAAACTTAGTGGCTTGTGGGGGGGAAAGGGGTGAACACAGTGTCTACAAGGCAGGAAGAGCATCTGGGGGTGGAGGGAGGGGTGGGAGGGAAGAGCCAGGGGGTGTGCGAGGCTTCTATGGGGTCTGGTTGAGGGGAATTGGAGGTCAAAATGAGGGAACTGACTCCAGGGGTCAGGGAGGAGCGCACAGGGGGGTACAGGGGATTCTAGGGGTCAGAAAAAGGGGCCAGGAGGTGGGAGGAGAAGGGAGGACACGGGACCCTGGGGGTCAAATAGAGGGGAATGGGGGGTGGTAGGAGATTCTGGGGATGAGAATGGGGGAATTGGAGTGGGGGCACTCGGGGGGAGGAGAGGAGGTTCGGGGGTCAGATAGAGGAGCCTGAGAAAGGGGGGGGACTCTAGGAGACAGAATGGGGAGACCGGTGCGGGGGGTGGGGGGACACCAGGGATCAGAACGGGGGACTGGGGAGGGATGAGGGATCGGGGGGGGGGGGAAGGAACCCTGGGGATCAGAATGGGGGAGGCACAGAGGGGAGGGATGGAAGAGGACTACGGCGATCAGAATGGGGGAACTGGACGGGAGGGGGACCGGGGGGAAGGTGTAACCCCGGGGGGCACACAGAGGGACTGGGGGTGTGGGCGATCAGCGGCAGGGGGAGAGGGGGGGAGGGCAGCGAAAGACACGGGGTGGGGGAGGCGGGGAGACGTAGGGCAGCCGCCCCCGCCGAGAGAAGCCCCGAGCATCACGGAGACCCCGCGGGGCCGAGGCAGAGCGGCACGCGGACCCCCCGCCACTTTCACCCCGGCCCCCGCCCCTGCGCCCCCCGAACACCCACCTGGAGGAGCCGAGGCGGCGCTCGGAGCCCTGGGCTGCCCCGCGGCGGCGGAGCGGTGCGGGACCCGGCACGACTTCCGCGTGGCCGCCTCCTCCTCGGGGCGCGGAGTGATGACGTCAGAGCCCGGCGCGGCGCGGCGCCACGGCAACGAACGGCGCTGAGACGCTGTCGCCATGGCGACGCCGTTACGCATGCGCCGTCGCCGCGGGGACAGCTGCGCGCGCCGCAAGGAGGGAGGGCGCGCTGTCGCCATGGCGACGCGGCCTGCACGCACGGCCTGAAGCCCGAGTGGGGCTCGAGGGGCAGCGGGGGGCGAAGAAGAGGGGAGGGGAGGGGGGGAACGGAGAGCCCTCAGGGATGTCCTGGGGAGGTGGGGAGGGGTCAGGAGGGAGGGCAGAGCTCCGGGGATGAGTGGGGCTGTGGGGTGGGAGATCCGCAGGGAGATGCAGTGAGACGGTGGGATGTGGGCAGAACATGGAGATATGGGAAAAGGAGGACCGGGATCTGGACAACAGCGTGAGAGCCAGGCAGAAAGAAAGAAGGGAAAGTCAAAAAGACAAGAAAGAAAGGAAAAGAAAGACAAGACAAGGTAGGAAGGAAGGTAGGGAAGGGAAGGAAAAAGGAAAGGAAAAAGGAGACGGGAGGGGAGGGGAGGGGATGAGAGGAGGGGAGGAGGAGAGGAGAGGAGAGGAGAGGAGAGGAGAGGAGAGGAGAGGAGAGGAGAGGAGAGGAGAGGAGAGGAGAGGAGAGGAGAGGAGAGCAGCGTGCATGGTAAATGCGGGGTTGTAGCACTATGGAAGCGGGGAACTTTTGGGATGGAGCTGCTTTTCTAACGAGTGTGTAATGAGCAAAGCTTGCCAGCAGGATCGTGTTTTCTCAAGAAATGACACTTCTGGTCCAAGTAGCAAATAAAGCATTCTACTTTGCTGTTGTTTGTGTTGTTTTTTTAATCTCTGCCATTCTGTTGGAAGGGAGCGGGTCGAGCCAACAACTGTGTGGTACTGACCTGCCTGCCAGGCTAAAGCAGCACCACAAGGAAAACACAAGCCTTTGTGCAGCCCATTCCTTGGGTGTGTTCTTGATAGAAGCTCTTAAAGAATACCGGCAGTTGCAGGCACTGCCCTGAGCAGATCCCCTTCCAGGATGGAAGTGCTGTGGTGGAGGGCAGCTCTGCACAGCAGCACCCACTGCCTGCCCCTGCCTGCGGCCACAGCACAGCCACACAGCAGCACTGACACCGAGCACCAGGAGCAGCCGGGCCTTGCACCAACACGAGGGCTCAGAACGAGAGTGGGGAAGGGCACAGGGAGCAGCTCTGCACGGAGCAAGCTCCGGTGCCTCCTGCACTGCTGCACTGGGACAGTTTTCCTCTCCACCCCTCCATGCGGGCACTGTCCTGCAGCTCCACACATGGTCTCACAGGAAGGATGCCAGACAAAGTCAGTGCTGGGTCCCGTGTTTCGTTGACTTTTACAAACAGATTCACACACAGAGTCTCCAGGCTACGCTATTCAGGAATTGGGTGAATATAAAATGGATTTTATTGGATTTATGGGATAACTAAAAACTGGAAATGGGATGAGTGATGGCATATTACAGGGCAGTGTCAGAAGGGATAGAGGAAAGAAAAAAAAATCAAAACGGGCTGCTCCTGCAATAATTTGCACTACAAAATAGGCTGCTCCTGCTGTCAGTTTTATTACGGGTCATATGCAGATGAAGATGGGCAGCTTGAAGCTCATGAAAAAGGTCCTCAGTTTCTACAATGCATCCTTGAGCTCCTGGTTCCTCAGGCTGGAGATGAGGGGCTTCAATGCTGGAGGCACCACGGATTGCAGAACTGCCAGCACCAGGTCCAGGGATGTGGAGGAGGCGGAGGGAACTTCAGGCTGGCAAACGTGGCAGTGCTGAGAAACAGGGAGACTGCAGCCGGGTGAAGGAGGCACGTGGAAAAGGCAGAAAAGCTTCGCCTTGGCAGAGCGGCAGAGAAAATGTATTGGCAGTGGGCAGCAACCAACCTTCTGTCCTCTTGCAGGCCGTGACAGCAATGCAAGTCATGCCTTGGTGCACAGCTGCCACATCTCCAGAGCAGGCCAGGAGATGTGCAGTATCTTTCAGGTCTGGCTGTTTCAAAGAGGGGGGTAACTGAGGCAGTTCCACATGGCAAAGGACACGAGTGTCCCTGCCGCGGTAGCACAGACTCCTGGCACCTGTCCTTCCTGCACAGGATGCCATCCCTGCAGCTCTGTGCTACCTTCCCGGTGGGGCAGATCCCAGAGCTCCTGCCCCAGCAGCAGCTCCCAGGGCAGACACCAGCAGCTCATCTCTTTGCGGGCACCTCTGCGCTTCAGCAACTCCCAGCACGTGCTTGTGCATACGAGAGCCTGAGCACAGTTCACAGAACCGTAGGGGTTGGAAGGGACCTCCAGAGATCATCGAGTCCAAGCCCCAGTTCCGTGGATGCTCATAAATTTGTGGAAGAAGTAAGGAGCCGGGCACCCTCCAGCCAGGCTGCCTCCCCTTCCCCACATCCCAGATCAGCTCAGGGGTTCCTGCAGCCGGGGCACAGCTCGGAGCTCTCAGCAGGGCTCTGCCCCAAAAAGAGGGTCTTCGCCCCTCCTTTGCCCCTGCTCTTCCCTCTCCAGACCCTGCTCTGCCTCCACTCAGCCCTTGCCCTCTCCTCTCTCCATTACCTAGCACTGGTGCAGCACCAAACGATGTCAGGAAAAGCGTGACTCGGTCATCAAGGTCTACCTCTCCATCCCGGGAGAGCTGCTGGGCCACCTCTGCCTTGTCAGCTGCGGAGAAGATGCCACCAGATACCCAGCTACGGTTGCATTTTCTTGCCTGTCCGTGTGCAACAAATAGGAAGGAATAGAAGATGGGATGAGCAGCATCCCTCTGCACACAGACAGCTGCTGCTCTGTCTGCTTGTTTCCCGTGTTCTTCTGCTTGGTGGAGCCTGCAGAATCATGAAGTCTGCAGGTTCCCTGAACTCCTGTGCTGCTCACAGCACCTACATCACTCCTGAGCTCCCTCTTGTTCCCAGCACCCCCCACCTTTTGCCGTATAATCCGTTCTGCTGTATAATCCCAGTCCTCCCACTCTCCTCAGCACAGGGATTCTACCCATGGGTTCCTTCATCATTCATCTCCTCAACCATTCCTGGCTCCTGTTGAGCTAGTTGCCAAAAGGCTGTTTCCTCCTGACCCTTCTGCGTCGCCTCGCATTTAGAAATGATGCTGACAGATGAGATGGAGGATCACCTACAGCCCCGTGAGGAGCTGCAGGATACAATTGCAAGTTGTAAGTTGCAGGATACAAGTTGCTGCAGGATAAAAGAGCTGCAAACCCTGAGCGGATCAGCCTGGGAGCAGAGACTCACAACAAAGGACCATTCTTGGAACATTCTTTTTGCGGCAAAGAAGCGCATGAAGAAGCTCCGAGAAGCTCTAAGAAGCTGAGGGAGAGCAAGGCAGCCCCCCCGCCCCAGCAGCGTGGCAGCTCTGATGGTGTGGGCAGAGCAAGAGTGCCGGCGGCACCGCCTGCCTGTGCCAATAAAGGCAGAGCGCAGCGAGCGCAGCAAACGGGACGGGCGAATGGGGCACGGCACGGCAGTTGGCACGGCACGGCAGTTTGCAGTGGAGTGATCCCCCATTGTTCCCATCCGGAGGTGGATATGTCCCCAGGGCAGCCCCTGTGGCCCCCCAGCCCGGCCTCCATCCCCCTGGCCATGCAGAAGAGATCGAGTCACCCCAGGCCCCACCGGGCACTGCGACCTTCCCCGCTCCCATCCTACAGCAGATGGCAGCCGTCCCCCCAGGGTAGGGTGCAGGGAACACATCCCGCACCTGGACAACCACTGCTGTGACCAGCTGCGGCTTTCCAGGTCGCTCCAGGTGCAATAATGAATAAAAGCCCTTCAGTTCTCCCCGCTGCCCCTTCAAAACCTCAGGAGAGCCAGCAGCACCTCGTGCCTTCGGATGCCCGGTGCATTTCACAAGGATGCTCTCATCTCCAGCATCGAGATCTTTGGCAAAAATATCCAACGGCGCTGAGCCAAGCTGGGGGCTCAGTGGTGACATACAGGGAAACCTGCTGTGCTGCAGCGTGAGCCTCCGGTCCTGCCGCTGGGCACCGCCGGGCGCAGCCTGGCTCCGTCCTCTCCGCACCTCCCTGCAGGGACCGATGGCCGTGCCCGGGATCCCCCCGAGCCGCCTCTTCTGCAGGCTGAGCCGCCCCAGCTCTCCCAGAATCCCACCCCAGCCATTTCCCACGCCTCCATTCCCAGGTAGCGCTGACTGAGGAGGGGAGGGGATTTTGGAGGGGAGGGATGAGGCCGGTGGGGGCAGCCCTGGGACACGGCCCTTTGTGCTGCCCGGTCCTGCCCCGCAGGTGGGCACTGGGGTCTGGGGGGGGTTTAGTGCTGCATGAACGACTGCAAGTGGAGGCATAGGAAAGTGAATATAAAACGTTTAATAATTTAATATAATGTAACAGAATTTAACAATGTAGTATAATGTAACATAACTTAACAGTCCAAGATGACATTGGTGGACAGCCCAGCTTTGGAGGGGTAGGGCTGGTGCTGGTGTCCCTGGAGCACTGCCGCTGCTCTCTGTGTGCCGCAGGGGCCGGCGAGGAGCCCAGGGCTACAGGTAGCCTTATGTGTTGGCTATGGCCGTGCCTCGTGCTGCACCGCGTGGGCCGGTTTCTGCGGACGCTCCCACTTAGGCTGAGCCCACCCAGCTTCGCCTAGCGCCGGCGTTTGTGTCCTGGAGCGTCCTGGCCCAGGAGCAGCTTCCTCTTCCTGGCTGGGACGCTGCCAGCGCGCTGCTCGTGCCCTCTGCTCCTGCCTTTCCTGGTGGTGCAGGCGGGCGCTGGGCACTCGGCCGGCTCGGTGCCATCCTCGTGGTGGTTGCCCGGCACGTGGCAGGAGATGCAGCCGGGTGGCAGTGCCGGGCGGGTGAGAACCACCCGGGGCTGCCTCTGCTTCGCCTCTTCTATCAGCCGTGCGGTGTGGGCTGAAGGAGGCACGCGAGCATCCATGGGGGTCGGCAGTGCCAGGCGGGTGAGAACCACCCGGGGCTGCCTCTGCCGCGCCTCTTCCATCAGATGCCTGCGCAGCAGCGACTCAGAGAGCTGCCCAGAGGATGCTGGCTGCCCTGAGAACGGCTCGCTGAGGGGCCCGGCGTCAGCCTGCGCCTCTCTGCTGAGCTCCCTGCTGCCTGTGGGAAAGTCAGGGGTTCCTCTGGTGAAAGGAGAGGTGCCGAGGCTGCTGGGGACATCTGGCAATGGCTGCTGGGGGACCTCCGGACAACTCGACGCTTCTGGAGAAGCAAGAACAACCCCCAGAACGATGATGGCAGGCTTCCCACAGCCACTCGGTGCGGACATCCACCCGCCACCGCTGCGGCCCTGAACTCACCAGCGATCCAGCTGAGCAAGCTGTCGATTTCCATCTTGTCATCTGGAATGGCCGAGCTGGGTGTCCCTTCTGGAAAAAGGAAGGAAATCCCCACAGGGGCAATGCCAGCTTTCCCACACTACTCGGTGCGGACACCCCGCCTGCTCTGCAGCCCCTGAACTCACCGTTGCTGATCCACGTCAGGATGTCATCGATCTCCGTGGTGTCGACCGGGATGTCTGCGTTGGACATCACTTCTGGAAAAAGCAAGACAATCCCCACAGGGGCAATGCCAGCTTTCCCACACCACTCGGTGCGGACACCCACCCGCCACCTCTGCAGACCACAGACTCACCTGTTCCCCTGTTCTTCCCCTAGCTGACCCCTTGCCTCACCCCAGATCCCCTTGCATTCCTGTAGGTGTCCCTTCCATCCCCCTGGCTGCCCCTTGCCTTCCCCAACGTAACCCTTTACCTAGCCATGACAGCCACATATAATTTCCTCAGAGCCTCAATAGCTCCCTCAATATTTCCCCGGCAAGACCCCTGTAGGCACCCCAGAGCCCCCCCCAGAGCCCCTTAATGAGCTCCTCAGACCTGGTACTCCTCCCCCATAGCTGGCCCCAAACCTCACAGACCTCCATAGTTCCCAGCAGCACCCCATATCCCCCAGTGGACTCCCACTGAAGCCCTTATTTCCTCCTTCAGACCTCCCTTACCACCTCCAGGGCCCATTAGCCATCTCACGGACGCCCACAGCCCCTGGCAGGACCCCCGTCACTATTCCAGGACCCCCACAACCCACCTGGGGCTCCTCCTCACCCCCTTCTCCCTCCAGATCCCATACAACTGAACTATAGTGGGGCAGGGGCGGCTGCTGCAGGAGAGGAATGCGGAGCTGGAGCAGGTGGAGGGCACAGATGGGGGTGGAAGTGATGTGGGGGGCATGGGGAAAAGGGGTGCACAGGAACATGGGAGCATTTGGGGAGGATATGGGGATACGGGCCACAGGCTGCAGGAGCAGAGTGCTGCTCAGGAGAAGGCAACGTGTGAGGTAAAGGTGGCACATACGGGCTTTTGTGGCCATCTTGGGTTATGGCTCGTGGGGTTATGGCTCAGGGCCACACCTTCGGGGCACAGGGCCCCCCGCCCCCTCTCCAGAAGAATTAAAAGCACTCCACCACCACCCCACACCCCCCCTTTTTACCTCAAACCACTCCTCACATCCCCCCTTCCCTCTGTGTCCCCATACCGCCCCATATCCCAGTGTCCCACCTGCAGCGCACATCTGTCTTCTGAAGAGCATTCTGCTCCTGCAGGCTGTGCTGTCATATCCATCCCGTATCCCTGTATCCCCCACACGCCGCCACAGAGCCCCATAACTCCTCAAGGACCTCCTCAGACCCGGCACAGCTCCCCCACCGCCACCCTGGGACCTCACAGAGCCCCATAGTCCCCAGCAGGACCTCTTATCCCTGCTCTGGGCTCCCCCTGATCCCCCCCATTTCCTCCCTCAGACCCCCCTTTCCCATTCCACCCCTCCCCGGAATCTCACAGACCCCCCCAGTTCCTGACAGGACCCCCATCACCGTCCCAGGACCCCCACAGCTCTGGTGCTGAACCCAGGTCCTCAGGGAGCTGTGCCGCAGTGCTGCACCCGGAGCCCTTCTGCAGAGCTGCGGAACGGGACACGCGCAGATCCCAGGGCAGCGGGCACTGCTCTGCATGTCACTGCCTGGCCCAGGAATGCCACCCTGCACAGCCTGCCAACGTCTTCTCTTGGCTCCTGGCACATCTTCCATCCCCAGAGCACAGAGCAGCGTCCCTCAGACTGCGGATCCAGGTTAACCCCGCAGCGTCCAGACGAGGAATCCCACAGCGACCCACCTCTCAGGATGGGGCTGCAGCTGTGCCCCACGGCCTTCACTAAAGAGAGGAGAATGAAGGAGCGTAACGGGGCACCTTTCCTGCTGACGTTTCCCACCGTCTGCATGTTGGCTGTGCCCTGCGAGCGGCATTTGGGCACAGAGCTGTGAGTGCAGGTATGCGCGCATACAGGGTGTGCAGAGACGGTGCTGAACAGCAGGGTGTGCACTGCACGTGGCTGTGTGCAAGGCTGGAGCTGCGCTCGTGTCTTCATGCCTGTGGGTGTGCAAAGGGAAGGGTTTGCACACGCGTGTGTGTGCATGAACACGGCTGTGTGCATCAAGGTCTTTGCACAAGGCTGTGTGGTTTTGCACACATTTGCACGCACTTGATTGGAGTTTTGCAAGGATGTGCTTGCATGTGCGCGTGAGTGCACAGGTATGTGTGCGGGGAAGTCTTTGCTCGTGGGTGTGTGGTTCCGCACACGTATGTGCACACAGATGTGTGTGCAAGGGAGCAGCGGAGGGTCCTGGGAACAGGAGATTCCTGGGAGAGGCGGAACTCATCCGAGAGCGCTGGAGAGCACAGGGCCGGGAAGCACAGCGCTGCAGCACTGCGCTCTGCACAACAGCCTGCAGGATGGCATGGAGCGCTGACAGAACCAGGACAGAATCACAGAAGCACACAGAATGGCCTGGGTTGGAACCTCAAGGATCACGAATCTCCAAACCCGCTGCCACACGCAGGGCCACCAACCTCCACACTTAATACCAGCCCAGGCTGCCCAGGGCCCCATCCAACCTGGCCTTGAACAGCTCCAGGGATGGACGGGGCATCCACAGCCTCTCTGGGCAGCTGTTCCAGCACCTCACCGCTCTCATAGAAAAGAACTTCCCCCTGACACCCAACCTCCCTCAACTTCAAACCATTTCCCCTTGTCCTGCTGTTATCTACCCTTTCCAAGAGTTGACTCCCCTCCTGTTTGTAGGCTCCCTTTAGGTCCTGGAAGGCTGCACTGAGGTCACCCTGCAGCCTTCTCTTCTGCAGGCTGAACAAGCCCAGCTCCCTCAGCCTGTCTTAGTAGTAGAGGTGCTGCAGCCCTCTGAACATCAGGTGGGCTCAAGCTCCACCTCTGGGCCACAGGGACCCCCTGTCCCCGCTCAGAAAGAAATGAAACCACTCCAACACCACCCCACCACCCCCCTTTTTACCTCAAACCACTCCCCACATCCTCACGTTCCCCCTATGTCCCCATACCACCCCATATCCCACTGTCCCACTTGCAGCCCTGCGGGATAAAGAAAGTCATTATCTTGCTAACGTGTAAAAAAGCTTAGCAGGAAGTTGAGCCAGACACAAACACACACGAGACGCCTGACTCCTACATGTAACCAGCTGTTTTTGCGCGGGTAGAAAAGGTTGTGAGCACCTACAATAAAGGTCCTTCGTTCTGCACCAGCAAGGGAGTCTGCGCCTCTCTCGCCACACCAGCAAGGGAGCTCGGAGCCCTCTTGCCACAAAGGAGAGAGGAGAGAAGGAGAGGAGAGAAACGATAGAGCAGAACAAAGAAAAAGGGAAGAGAGGAGCTTTTAAGGGGAAGAACAGAAGAGGGATGAGCAAGAGGGGAGAAGAAAGAGGTAAGAAGAGCAGATCTAAAAAGGACAAGAGAAAAAGGGAGGGCGGGGAGAACAGAGGGAACAGCAGAAGAGGGAAGGGCAAATGGAAGAAGAAAGGAAGGAATGGGGCAGAGAAAAGAGGGAGAAGAGAGAACAAGAAAAGGCCACAGCAAACTGAGTTACTGAGAAAAGAAAAAAAGAAGGAATATAAATAATTTTTAAGTTCCACCAAAGTCAAATTCTTATGAAGACAGATTTTTTTTTTTGCAGTGTTTGTATCTTCTGGACAATTTAAGAACATTCAGGAACATTTTCAGTATGTTTTTGTAACGTCTGTTTCATCTCAGCTGCTCTAAAATGCCCAACAGGTGTCGGGGGGGATCATCTCCTTAAAGGCACTCAGAAAATCCCACTTTTTGTGTCTAACATCGACAAGTTTACCTTAATGAAGGAGCAGAGAGACTTCCCATACACGGTCAGGAATTCTCTTCTGATATCCAGCACATCAATTCCGGAGCGGGACACCACCGCTCTGATCAGAGTGTTGTCATCTGCACCCAGGCCCTGGAAAGCAAAGCAGCCACGTGCAGCTAACAGAGAACCTGCTGGAGAATCACCCACAGACACAAAGGTCTCAGTGCCCAGTCTTGTGCAGGAGCTGCTCTTAATTAGAGCATTTCTGCATAACGGAGCGATCCATTAGCAGCTTGCTCCTGACTATTACCCTGATGTGCAGAAAAGCCTGAGCTGTCCTAGAAAAGCCAGTTTCCTGGCTGGCTGCAGCTTCCATCTCACAATGGATTGCCACAATGCTGCTGACTCAAGCATGAAAATGCAAGAAAGAAGCAAGCAATCTTGCTCCACAATCTCTTTACCTTCATGGATTTATACAGTCTTTCAGCAAAGCACGCAGGCTTGTTTCGCGTGCACTTTACTGTAAGGACAGACAAGAACAAGAGAATTAAGGTCAGGAGAAGCAGGAGCTTTTCCACACCGCTGCAGCACTTTCTGGGTGCAGGTGTTTCTTCTGTCAAGATGCAACTCCAGGCCAACAAACAGCAAACGCAGTGCAGGCATCCACAGTCAGTGATGTGCTGTGAGCTGATGTCTCTGTGCCTGCACACAGCAGTATTTGCACGAAGGCTTTCATGCCTCCTGACAGCAAACCTCTGCTGCCAAAGCTCCCTTTGGCCAAGCACACCGTACCATACAGCACAATATACATTTCTCACCTGACTGGGTCTGTAAAGCATACAATCGTAGAACCGTTTGGGTTGGAAGGGACCCCTAAGATTCTCTAGTTCCAACCCCCCTGCAATAGGCAGGGACACCTCCCTCTACACCAGGGAGCTCCAAGTCCCACCCAGCCTTGCTCTGTGCCCATAAACAAAGACAAACCTGTACGTAACAGTCGCTCAAGGGAAGACACAGCACCTCTAATCATTTCATTTCTTTGTAGACAACATTTAAAAGCAGAGCACTCACCTACAGACAGCAAAGCATCTGCCAGGTCTCCTGCCATCTCAGATTTAATGCTGTTATGTCCTTGTTAGCAATGCCTCTGTACCATCAAAAACTAGGGGGAAGCGTCCGTGGCAGGAAGTCACAGAGATTCAAAGCACCGCTTTGCAACAAGCCCCTCATATACTGCATGAACATTCTTTCATCCCTGCAGCACTCTCAGCTAAATCAGGATCGTCCCACTGAAATAATTCATTCTCACTGCTAACAGTCTTGCTAATTGGCCTACCACAGCTAGTACCATTTTCAAGACCTGCTGCTTTCTGCTGCTAATCAAGTTCCTTAGCTCCTCTCCCCCCTGCCCCAATGGCAGTCACACTTCATGATCTCTGCTTTCCATGCTGGAGCTGCAGCCAGTTGTACTTGGGTTTCTCAAGTCCCTTTCAGTCTCAGCAGGGAATAAAACAGCCCGAATGGAATGGATGCAATGGGGCTCTCTCTAGGACACCTGCTGCCTCAGAAGACTTCACATCTACTGGACAGCTACAGAGCTCCTGCAAAAGCATCACACACAAACAAGGAAGGAAAGAAAAACCCAGGACACTGTGCAGGGGTCCTACCTCTCACTAGGTGATACCTGTTCCGTGTGCAGAGGATGGACGTAAACTGCACCTCATCTGTTCCCCACTTCTTCTCCCCCGCTTCGTACAGGCACTTCAAGACATTAGGGGTGACAAAGTAAGGCTCATGGAGAAGACTGGGCGTACAGGAGATCTTAAATTCCTTGCAGCTAGAGCACTGCTGGCCCGTACTTGTCTAGATCACGGATATTTTCCAACAAGCACCAACCAGGCACGGCAACCCACAACCAAAACCTCATTGCCCCTGCCAAGTAGCCAGCCTGTCTACAGATCTCTCATTAGAGACCTGCAAACAAGGCTAGAACCATTATTTCCATTTCGCAGGCTGGCTTCTCTTCACCACGCATCACATGCACAAGAATAGATTGGGAAGCACATTACTACGCACCTGAGCATCTTGCTGAGCATGGGCATCATCCACATACATTCCTTCATCTCTGTTTCCCTGCAGAGACACATGGATAGAAGACTCAGTTCACCAGAGCGTCTACTGGAAGCAACTCCTGAGAATTCCCCATTCATGAAAAGCTGCTGGAGATGGATAATGGAGTCCTTCAAAGGGAACACTAGCTTACAAATGAAACGCAGCTCTGATGTACTTTGGGCTTCCTTCTGAAACGAGCAGCAACCCACTTTACGGGGACATTTAAAGAAGAGCCCACAGCACTCATGCACACCCAGAGTCAGAGTTCCCTCCCCGGAGAGGCTGGGTTTGAGGAGCAGGCCATGGGACACACAGGGTGAGAAAAAGCCAGCATGGAGCTCCTCACCACTGAGTGCAGAGCTGTGCCCACAGCTCTGAAGATTCACCCCCTTCTCCCCTCAGCTTGGCTCACCGTTGCGAGGGACACGAGGACCCTTCGAAACATGGGAGATGTGTCAGATACAATGTCATCCTCAAGGGAGCAGCCAGATTCTAGCAAGAACACACACAGCATCCGTTAGGAGCAGGACACCACCTGGGTGCTGCCCACAACATTTGCCAGCTGTAACCTAGCTAAGTACAGAACTGTGCCCAGGGCTCCCAGCAGCACTGCAGCACTCCAGCCATCATCATTTGTGCTACAGCCTCCAATTACGAAGCAGACAGGAAGAAACTGACAAGAGAGCCTTTTGCACTACTTACGAAGCTTGTAGTTCTCATTAATGGGACAATTAATGGAGACAAATCTCTCCATTGGTGCGAGAAGCCAGAATTTCAATCGGGCAACCTTCATCTGCTCCTGCTCCCTAGGGAATCACCAAGGCAAGATTTAAGATATCAGCACCTGCTTGTGACGTGCAACCAGGTTTCTTTAAGGGAGAGAAGACATGCATAACAAAGCAGTAAGTCCTTGGCCAGAACTTAAGCAATACACAAGGAAGATTTCCAAACCTTCACAGCCCTCCTTAGTTCGTGCACGTCATACATGGTGGTGGGAGTCATCATCCCAATGATCACCCTCTCAAAATTCCCACTCAGCTCCGACTTCAAGTCATCAATCAAATCCTAGAAGGCCAGGAGAGGAGAAAGGAGTTGGCACAAGGTACGGCCTTTGAGGACAGAGGAACTGAGCTGCTCAGCACTCCTCTTCACGCTCCAACCCTCCTTGCATCAACAACTGCTCTGAACTGAACAAGAACAACACAACCTTGGTCAGGTGAAGTCTCTGCCGACCTTTCTCTGGTAGAGGTTGGGTCGTTTTTCACTTTTCGCCCAAGGGACACAACCACGTTCACACATCTCTGCACACCACCCACCCTGCCAGCAGTGCTCTTCTAGGTGATCAGAACTTGCTGACGCTGGGAAACATTTCGTTTGGTCAAGACGTCAGTGATGGCATCTTCATCCGGGCCTGCAAGAAACAAATGGAAGCTAGTCAGGATGCTTGCACAAGGATCAGAAGTGCCCTCTGGTCTCGTGCCACCTCCCGTCCCTCACACAGCCGGCTCTCAACAGCTCCAGGACTACATCGATGCACACAAAGCTGCCAGGACCCACGCCACCAGAGGAGCTGCATTTCGGGACATGAAGGGCAGTTCTGTTTCCACTTTCCAACAATTTTTAGGGCAGTTGTGCAGCGGAGCAGTGCAAGCAGCTATGCTTCCCTCTGTCAAACCACCAGAGCAGCCATTCGCAGTGCTGGGGAAAAAATAAAAGTTGACCATGGAGGGAGATCAACTTACCAAAGCCCTTCATGGCCTTCCTGAGTGCCTGCGCTTCTTGCTCAGCGCTGAAACTTGAGACCCCCTCGATTGTTGCCTAAGGCCACAAGAAAAGGATTTAGCAAAGGCAGACCGACGCACACAGAGCTGAACTGGAAAAAAAAAAAAAAGACGACAAACATAAAAGATGTGAACACAGAGATAGTAAAACTCTCTGCAGGGCTGCGCTGAGCTCCTGCTGCTGCAGCCAGAACCGCAGCTCCCGTGCTGACGGACGGCGGAGCTTCGTGCCGGCACCCACAGCACGCGGCCCCCGGGCTGCTGGCGGCACGGCAGGACGCTCCCCTCCCCGCCTCCCTCCCACCGCCCCTCGGCTCCGCCGTCCTCCCGTTATCCGCCTAAGGAAACGAAGGCCCCGCACAGGGCTCTGGACGGGCTGATCGACGGCTGACGCCAACGGCACGAGGTTCAACACCGCCACGCGCCGGTCCCGCACTTCGGTCACAACGACCCGAGGCATCTCTGCAGGCCGGGGGCAGAGCGGCTGGAAGAAAAGGAGCCGGGGGCGCGGGCCCCGGGGCCCCGGAAGCGGAGCGGGCGCACGGCGCGGGGCAGCGCCGCGGGCAGCCGGGCCGGGGCCACGCGGGACGCGCGCGGTGATGACGCAATGACCGCGCGACCGCGGGCGCAAACCACCCCGCCAGGAGCGCCCGCCCCGTTCCGCGGGCCGACCAATAGGAGAGCGGGGGAGCCGGGGCCGAGCGCGGGCTCTCCGCCAATGGCGGCCGCGGCATTCCGTGCCGGGAAAGCGGCGCTCCGCCGCCCCGCGCCTCGGGGCCCCGTCCGTCCCGCGTCAGAACGGAGCCGTCCTTCGGAGTCGTCGTTGCGGCGGGGCGCCCGGTGTCCGGGAGCGGCTCCTGGCCGAGCCGGGCAGCCCCGAAAGAGGGGGACCGACCCCGCGGATCGAGACGCGTTCGAGCCCGGCGGAGTCGGGCGGCCGCCTTCGGTTCCGGCTCGGCTCGAACGGTCGGCAGCGCCGTGCTGAGCCGCTGCCCCGCAGGCGGAGGACTCGACTGCCGTTTTCTGTCTTCACGTCTGTCCGAGAAGAAGGCTGGCGGCGCTGGCGCTGACCAGGGAGAGGGAGGCCGGGGGCCGGAAAGCTCTCAGGCTGCGGCTCCAGGGCAGGCAGAGGAAGTCACGGCGCCGGTGACATCAGCCGGGCTGCTGGAACCTGCGTGCCGTCACGCTGCGTTTCCGTGACGACGGCGGGCTCTCCCCGAGGAGCCGAGGGCAGCTTTGCTGCTGCGTTCGTTACCCGACGAAGCCCGACGCAGGGGGGCTGGGCAGACAGTCTCGCCAAAGAGGCCCGTGCTACAGCAAGGCTGACAGCACGACTCCTTTTGTTCCCGTTGAGCCCTGGCCAGGCTTCGGGGCGAAAACCGAGAGGAGAAAGAGGGCAGCGGCTGTTCCCCCGCACTGCTCCGTACATTGGTTTATTCCGTACTAGAAAGGCTGGAGCTGCTTGCAGCGGCTCTGGACGCCTCCCTCGTGGGATGGATGCATTGCTGTGCAACTTCCCCACGGCTGGGAGAGGTTCTCCAGATCCTCACTGCAAACGGGGCTCCCCAGTGACTGCGGATCTGGCTGATGGTAAAGTGCTGGGGCAGTTGGTCATGGATCTTCCTTCACCACTGTGCTCACGTGGCAATGAGTAGGCCCACTGCCTTGCTTATTCCCTTTACTGCTGAGCTTCTCTTTTGGCTATAGACGCTGCCAATATTACTGTTTGTATTATGTTGTCATAGGCAGTAAAATAAGCCTATCCCAAAGACGTTGGTGCCTTTGTTCTTCCTGTTGAGCCCATCGATTGGCACAACAGCATTAGCACATGATGGGCACGCAACTTGGACATCAGGAACGTGACTTCAAAGGCTTCAAAGCATCGGGAACGTCTCCTTTGGAGAGAGACTGAGAGGTTTGGGCTCGTTGAGCCCGGAGAACAGAAGGCTCTGGGGAGACCGTGTGGCTACCTTTCAGTACACGGGGCCTCACAGATCACCCTTGCTGAGGGTGGCCACTATTCCCTCATCGAGGTCATTGATGAAGATGTTGAACAAGACCGGACCCAGCACCGACCCCTGAGGAACACCGCTGGTTAGAGGTCTCCAACCGGACTCTGCACCGCCAACGACGACCCTCTGTGCTCTGCCAGTCAGCCAGTTCTCAACCCACCTCACTGTCCACTCATCTATCCACACGTGCTCAGCTTTGTCATAAGGATGTTGTGGGAGACGGCATCAAACGCCTTGCTGAAAGCAAGGTAGACTGCGTGCACTACATGCACCCAGCCAGTGACAACATCGTAGAAGGCTACCAGGTTGGTCAAGCATGACCTCCCCCTGGTGAACCCTTGCTGATTACTCCTGATAACCTCCTCTTCTTCCAGTTGTCTGGAGATGGCATCCAGCACAAGCTGTTCCATCACCCTTCCAGGGACAGAGGTGTGCCCAGGTGGCCAAGAGGGCCAACAGCATCTTGGCCTGCATTAGAAATAGCGTGGCCAGCAGGAGCAGGGAGGGAATCATCCCCCTGTACTCAGCCCTGCTGAGGCCACGCATTGAGTACTGTGTTCAGTTTTGGGCCGCTCACTACAAAAAAGAAACCAAACAACCTCCAGATTTCACACTGCAATCAAAAACATCCCTGCCATTCTGTGCCAAGGGCAGATGGAAGAAGAGAGCTGCAAAGGGCAGGCTGTGAGTGTATGGAGAGGATGTGAGCAGCTGTGACAAACCATTGGGACCCTTCCTATCTCAGTCTGTGCCTTATTGCCACAGCACACCTTGGGATCACAGAACCACCATGACTGGAAACAACTTTAAGATCCTGCAGTCCAACCGCCCCCCTGCCAGCATTCCTTCCTTCTAAACCACGTCCCTCTGTACCACATCTTCACCTTTCTGCATCCCCTCCAGGATGGCCATTCCACCACCTCCCCTTACCCACAACGGGAACTGTAAATCCAACCCCAAAGGGCATCCCATCACCTCAACTCTTAACTACAGACAAAGGCAACAGCTGCTGGAACCAGCCGGAAATCACCCCAAAAGGCTGAAGGACACCATCTGCTCAAGACAGACAGAACTGCTTACCCCTTTCTGAGGAACAGGGCTCACAAAACACCTCACAGGAGCAGAGCTCCTGCCCTGGGGGCAGCCAGCCTTCAATGAGCTCAAGGAGGGGTGGAACCAGGCTGCACCCCATGGCCACACCAGCAGATCGCTTCCACCTGTGCTCCACAGCAGAACAGGGATTAGTGAAGATGAAAGCCTGGGAAGTGAAGACTGACTGCTTTCGTATTTCTCTCCCATTTGTGTATGCTGACTGCAGCTCCAACCAGGCCCACTTATAGTCTCTCGTAAATGAAACCTGGGAAGCAGATAAAGGCGTAGGACAAGAAGTGAAAGAGCAATGCAAAAGAAAACAAAGAAAAAAGCAAACCAGAAACAAGGAAAAAGAAAAAAAGTTAAAAAAAAAAAAAAAGAGAGAGAGACACAAAAAACAAGAAAAAAAAATAGGAAAGAAAACCACAGCGTATGTAATGGCAGAAAGAGCAGCGCAATGGGAAAATGTTCCAAAGGAAGAGAAAGGAGCGCCCACCCATCTGCGCCGCATTGCCTTCACTGTGCTGCAGGCTGAGCGGGTCCTTCCCAGCTGATCCATCAGTGGGCCCGGCCAGGACTCAGACAAGTTCCCTTATGGCAGTTCCCATACAAGTAGAAAAATAAAGGATAAGAAAAGAAGTTGGGAAAAGTAGGACAAATGTTGGGAAAGTGTGGGAAAAAAGTAGGAAAGAGGTACAAGTTTGGAAAGCATGGGAGAAATTGGGAAAGCATGGAAAAAGGTGGAAAAAAGATGGAAAATGACCGGTAGGGCCGGTAGTTCCCTGGGCACGCAGCCCCTCGTGCTGGTAGGTAGGCATGGGGAACAGAATAGGCGTAACCCACGGTGAGGTGGTTTTGGACCTGCTTTGAAAGCCATGGGGCCGGATGGATTGAACCTTGGGGTGCTGAGGGGGTTGGCAGATGTGGCTGCCAAGCCGCTCTCCATCATCCTTCAGCAGTCCTGGCTAATTGGGGATGTGTCCTGGCTGTCCCTGAACGTGTTTAAAAAGCATCTGGATGTGGTGCTCAGGGACGTGATGGAGTGGTGGGTTGTTAGAGTTAGGGGAGTACGGTCAGGTTGCGGTTGGACTCGATGACCTTTCAGGTCTTTTCCAACCTGATCCATCCTATGATTGTATGTGATTTAACAGCAGCGTTCTTGTGGGAGCTGCATTGAGACTTGCAGTGTCTCTGGTTCCCCAGAATTACTTTCTCCAGGCTGATTCGTAGGTGCTGGCACTTGTTTAAAGCCAAGAGCAGCTGCTGATGGGAGGAAGGTAGTTCAGGCTCATGAGCTCTGCAGCATCTCCCAGGATGGTACCAGAGGAGGCAGGAATGATGTTGCAGAAGAAGATGATCAGCTCCCCAGCAGGAAGCCAGAAACCCTGCGGGAGAGTCGGCGCACGTGTGGATGCCCAGGAGGTAATGCAGCCCCAGTATTTGAGAAGCGCGTGGCCATGGAGTGCTGCGGCCCAAGAGCAGAGCTGTTCTGCCTTTGCAGAATAGCTGGCATCCCAAGAAGGACTCGTCTGCCCTTGTAGAAAGCAGGGGGAGGGCACGTCCAAATGCTTGCTGGTTGCTTGGGAGCTCAAATCCTCCAAGCTGGAGGCAGGCTGGGGGTAACATCTCCTTGGTCCGATCGTGCGGCACACCTGAGCAAGAACTGGCTGCACGAGGGTCGTCTTAATTTCTCTGTTCTTTTACTTAAAGTAAACGCGCTGGGAGACCGCGGTGTCGGTTTCCTGAAATTTGGATCTGGGAGGCGACCACGCCCTTTGCTTCTGATGGAAGCACAGAAGTGATGCGGGCGCTCGCTGAGGTCACAATCGTCGCCGAGGTGGGAGCGTTTGTGGCACAGCCGGTGAGCAGAGCTGGTGCTCTGGTGAGCGTGCTGCACGCAGAGACTGAGCTGTGAGCTTTCCTTGAGAGATCGCCCTGTGAGAGCCCGTCGGAAGCACCGCTGCGGCGTGTGCGTGAGCTGGGCACAGCTCAGGCTGAGCAGGCCGAGCAGGTGAGCTGGGTTTGGTGCTGGCTGGTTGCCGGGAGGTGTCTCAGCAGGAAAGCTGGGCTGGGGTGGGCACGCTGCATCAGCCCTCGTCCCGGCTGGCGGTGAGACAGAGGGAGTTTTCTTCAGGACAGCAACACCAGCCATGTGCTTCAAGGCGCGTAACTATTGAGGAGATGGAGAACGCTTGCTGTCAGAAATCACGGCAGCTGTACAGGAGCTGGGTGTATTTTGGGGACAGTCCTTGTACCCAGCTGGTTTCGAGACACTGCCCTGCCCGAGAGTCTAAACTGCACAGCAGAAGAATGCTGGGGAAATGCTTCTTCCTCACTGTTTTTCACTTGCAGGTTCTTTCCTTAGGGTTCCTTTTTCCTTTCCAAAAGGAGATTTTGGGGATCGAGGCACTTGAAGAAAGAGTGAAGCCAGCTCTTTCCAGCAGTGCGGGCAGTCCCTGTGGAGAGGACCCCGGGAACTTGAGCTTCCTCTGAGACGTTCCCCAGCATGTCTCAGCAGGGAGACGGACGCAGTTCCCATCCCTGCTTTGCGCGCGGAAAGGTATGGCTGGGTTTCTTTAGCTTGGGTTTCTCCTGTCTCTGGGTTTGGAGGGGAAGGGGTGGAGCAGGGGGAGCCCTACTGGTCCTTTGTTAGCTCAGGAAGCGGTTGGGTTGTGCACTTGCAGCAACAGGACAGCATTGCCAGGCTCCTTAACTAAGCGAAGGCTGTGTGCGGTAATTTTGCGTGGATTGAACTGTGGCACCTGAAGTCACTGTTTCCCTCGGAATAATGCTGGTGTTTGCAGGTGTGTTGGTTTAACCCCCTGAAGTGATGTCTGAGAGCGCCCGTCTTCTCCACCTGAACGATGAGAAAGCTGGATATGGCCAGAAATTGCAGCGCGTGCAGATGTTGTGAATGCGCTCCCAAATGTTTCCTTTCGTGATAACTAACGTCTCAGCACTCTGATATCCCATCTCTGGCACCATGTGGAACGCCGCATCTCTCTGCAAACGCTGGGTGCCCGTTTCCATGGCCCTTCCTTTATTTCTCTCCTCAGAAGCAGCGCGGCGCGGTTCCCTGTGCCAGGGAGCAGCACCCAGCAGGCTGCCAGAGATCCAACAGCGCCTTGCAGCGCACAGAGGGACGCGATGGGGACGGACCATCCTTAGCACCACGCAAAAGTGAGTCTCTTCAGTCCTCTGTCGTGAAGTATGGAAGAATGCATTTTAAGCATTACTTCTGAGCGGTGCAGCGCTGCAGGGATGTCAGGTAACCATGGTGGAAGCATTCGAGAGGCCAACAGCAACAGATGGCAGCAGTGAGACAGAAGTGTGTGTGTCAGTGGTGGTGCTCAGAGCTGAGTGCATTCCCTGTAGGGACAAAACATCCGTGCCTCGACTTTTGCAGCTGATGGCGTTTTGTGTGCTGACGCAGCTTTGCTCTGCAGAATGCAGAGCTGTCAGGCAGACCGGGGTTCCTCTGCTGCCACCTGAGCGGGAATGAGAGCAGTAGTGCTTTGTGCAAGCGCACTGCAGTTTAAAGATCAGTTTCTGTTCTGGCTGTAGAAGAGTGTCTTTTGGTTTTTGGGGGGTGGACGTGGGCTCACAGGACAGTGCTGCTCCTGGTGTCTGTGAAATCAACACACGATTTGTTGTTGTAGGGACGGAGCCTGCGCGTCCATGGAATGGTGCTGGGCTTGGGGGGAAACGGAAGGCCTCCCCAGGTAAGAAGCTCTCGTGAGCTGTGGTGTGGGTACCTGCCTCTAAATAGGGCTGCATGAAGGGCTGTGTGTGATGGAGGAGAAAAGAAGGGGGGCACTGCAGGTCTGTGCTGACTGCAGAAATGGCACAGCGCTGTAGCAGCAGAAAGGCCGATTGAAGAAACTACGCTTGAGGAGCAGAAGTTTGTGGTTGGCTGTGCTAAAATGCTCCTCCAAAGAGATGCTCTTCATGTCTTTCTTGTTTCCTTTCTGACAGAAGCTGATGCAAGCAGGCTTGCAGTGAAGCGCAGCCTTGCAGGAAGCCAGGGGAGGAGCATGGAGCGTGGCACAGCCCCCAAGAGAGGTACAGACACACAGCAGGCATCTGGGTTTGGTGCACTGTCTTGCTAGTTAGGCTTTCTGTCTGTCCTTTCCTGGGACTGCTGTCGTTGCGTGTTGCTTGAGATCTTAATCCATCCCTGGGGATTACAGTTGCCTTTCCTGTCCCAACTGGAAATGGCCCACAGTTCAGCCAAGATCCTGAGATCCATTGCTGTGAACACTCGAGAGTTCCTAGCGTTGTGGCCCATTTTGCAGACCGAAGGCAGTGTGTGACTCTCTTTTAATCTTGCTGCTTCCCCTTGCTTGATTCGAACAGGGAGAGGTGCTGAGCCAGATGGCAAGATGTACGCGAAAGCTCCTCTCCAGGCTCCAGGAGGGCTTCCTGGAACAGCAGGTCCCAGCAGAGGGGAAAGACCTTCCCCTGCAGTTGACAACCGCTCCCTCTCCAAGACCATGGCTGCAAGAAAGCGCAAGGGAGTGGAGGAAGAGGAGCAAAAAGCAGAGCTGTGGCCTGCCAAGAAACAAGTGAGGGTGGAGCGCAATGGGGAGAAGGCTCAGAGCCCACATCAGAGCAGAGGCGGTGTGCCAGCTCCAGCAACACACCCTGGGCCTGCCCCAGCGCCGACTGAGCGGTTCCGGACCTCAAAGCGAAGAGGTAGGAAGGTGCTGCAGCTGCCCTGGTGAGGTGCTTCCTTATCAGGTGCATGGAGTTTGCTTAGGGTTTGCTTTGCTTTTTCCTTCTCTCTGCAGAGAGGGGAAAAGAGTAGAAGGCTGCCGAGTCCAAAGGCAGGGATGTGCCGGAAAGTGTAACCCTCTCTTTTCCCACGAAATCCATGATGGCCTTCTGCTTGTCCCACTGGAAATACCCTTCCCTGAGAGGCTTCCTAGCCTGTTACATGTGTACCCATGTTTCTGCGGTTTTGCTGTTGACAAACTGAATTTCTCTTCTCTTGCTCTATAGCGAGACGACAACGACAAAAAGAGAGGAGAGCAGAAATGAAGAAGGCTGCTCTGAGAGCTGCCGCTGCACGTGCAGAGGTGAGTCCTCGGTGAGCGCAGACACGGCTCTTGTTGTTCTCTGTCTGTCAGACGTGAAGGGGATTGTAGAATGCTGGGGGAAGCATGGGTGTCCTATTTTGACGCTCGCTTTGTTTCTTTCCAGTCCTCCGCAATGAACAGCCTTGTGGAGATGATGGAGAAGCTGCAGCTGAAGGACTGAGTGGAGGAGCATCAGAAGGCAGCGGCTTCGTGGCAGCAGCCCAACTTGGCACTCTGGTTGCAGTCCATCAATAAACAATTGGAGCTTTGTATTCACAAAGAGCGCACGGCCTGATTTGTCCAGTGGCACTCAGTGAGCTGCTGCACCACCTCCTCGTTATTCCACTGGCGGCGCTGGGTCAGAACTCCCACGTCTCCATCGGGGGATGCTGCAGGGTACAGAAGCAAGGGATGCACCAGTCCTTGGCCCTGCCCATAAACGCACTGCCTGCAAAGCACGTGCACAGGACTGCGAGTAGCACGGCCTGAGCACAGGCGCGCTGAGTTAGAGAACAGCTGTCTCGAGCTGTCTGAGTTTCTCGGGGCAGCACTGAGCAGAAGTGAGCGCGTGCCCCTCACCCTGCAGGCGTCTCTGTTGGGGGAAGAGAGGCTCCGCCTGATCCCGGAATGCAGAGGTGTTCTCCTGACTTCTCTGCAGTGCTACCTTGCCTCATTGTCCCCCCTCTCTTCAGCCGTTCTGATGCTACTTTTCATCCTTTGGGCAGAGCTTGAGTCACTCTCATCATTGCACAGCTTTGTACTGAGCGGTGTGGTATTTTCTGGCTTTGCTTTTTAAAGCCTAGGCTGAAAACTGCAGCGTGCATGGTAAATTTACATGGGGATGTGGGGGGGACATCCCCCAACCCCCATTATCGAGAAATAAACCCTAATTACAGAAGTGAGGGGTGTCAACCCCCGACCCATGGGAACAAAGTGGTCCGTGGGGGTGACACTGTGGGGGTGTCCCCATCTCCAGTACATGACACCACCAGGGTGCCATGAAGGTGTCTCCAACTTTGGTGGTGTGGCAGCACGATGCTGTGTCCCCACTTCTCCAGGAAGTCCTCCAGCTGGTTACGGTGTCCCCAGCTTCGGCTCAGTGTCCCCAGGGGGTCCTTTTGTCCCCTCTGCATGACGGTGACACCCAATGCTGGCTGCCGAACGCGACAGCTGATGACGATGACACCGCGTCACAGCTGTGCCACACTGGTGTCACACAGTCCCCTCTGGTGGTGGCACAGAGTTCACCACCGTGCGTGTCCCCGTCCTCATGGCAGACGATGGTGACAACGCCAGAGGACTCTGGTGTCACCAGGTCTGGCTCTAGGCAGGCCTGGAGGAGTGACAAAGAACAGTGAGAGGCTCAGTGACAGCATGGTGACAACGTGGTGCCGCCTGTGCCTGCCCCCATGTGGTGGTCAGAGTACAGGGAATGGTGTCACCCCATAGATGGTGACACACAAGTGATGGTGACACCAGATGACGGTAACAACAGTGACAGCCAGGGATGGGGACACTGCGTCACGGCTGTTCCACATCGAGGTCACCCTGTGTCACGGCGTCACCTGAAGACAGTGACATTCAGTGACACCCAATGGCATCCAGTGAAGGGAAGAACCAACAATGGCCAGCAGCGTGCCCGGGTGGCCAAGAAGGCCAGTGGCATCCTGGCCTGCATCGGAACGGTGTGGCCGGCAGGAACGGGGCAGTGATTGTCCCCCTGTCCTCAGCTCTGGTGAGGCCGCACCTCGAGTGCTGTGTCCGCTTTTGGGCCCCTCACTGCCAGAAAGACATCGAGGCCCTGGAGCGGGTTCAAAGAAGGGCAACAAAGCTGGCGAGGGGTCTGGAGCACAGAGCTTACGAGGAGCGGCTGAAGGAGCTGGGGTTGTTCAGGGTGGAGAAGAGGAGGCTCAGGAAGACCTTCTTGCTCTCTTTTTCAGAGAGATATGAACTTTTCTTCCAAAAATAGGATATTTCCTCCCAGAAATATCAGTTTCCTTAGAAATACTTCACGTTTCCTCCAAAAAATACAACATTACTATACCCCCCCTTCCCCATAATACGATACTTTCTCCAGGGAGTAACAGTTTTCTTAGAAATACCTCATGTTTTCTCCAAACAATATGACATTACCATCCTCAGTATGACATTTTCTCCCAAAAATAGGACATTTCCTCCCAGAAATACCAGTTATCTTTACAAAAATATGACGTCTTCTCCCAGAAATACCAGTTTTCTCCCCAGAAATGGGACGTATTCTCCCAGACATACCAGTTTTCTCCCCAAAGATACGACGTTTTCCCCAGAAATACCAGTTTTCTCCCTAAAAATAAGACATTTTCTCCAAGAAATATCAGTTTTCTCCACAAAATAGGAATTTTCTTCCAGAACTACCAGTTATCTGTCAAAAGTAAAACATTTTCTCCCAGAAGTACCAGTTTTCTTCCCTATAAATGACACGTTCTCCCAGAAATACCAGTTTTCTTCCCAAAACAAGATATTTTCTCCCAGAAATGCTGGTTTTCTCACCAGAATTTTACATTTTTCCCCAATAGTAACTTTTCTCCCCAGAATATGACATTTTCAACCAGAAATGCTAGTTTTCTCCTTGAAAATAAGCTACTCTGCCAAAGATTACAGTTATCTCCCCCAAAATAGGAAATTTTCTCCCAGAAATACCAGTTTTCTCCCCCAAAATAGGACATTTTCTCCAGGAAATACCAGTTTTCTTCCAAAAATAGGACGTTTTGCTCCCAGACATACCAGTTTTCTCCCCAAAAATAGGATGTTTTCTCCCAGAAATACCAGTTCTCTCCCCCCAGATAGGACATTTTCTCCAGGAAATACCAGTTTTCTCCCCAAAATAGGACATTTTCATCCAGAGATACTTTTTCTCCCCAAAGTATGACATTTTCTTCCAGAAATATCTGTTTTCTCCCCAAAAATACTTTTTCTCCCGCAAATACCAGTTTTCTTTCTAAAATTAGGACATTTAATCGCATTACTTCCAGATTTCTCTCCCAAAAAAGACATATTCTCCCAGAAATGGTTGTTTCCTCACCAAATATTTGACATTTTCCCCCAGAAATACCAATTTTCTCCCCAAAATAGGATATTTTGTCCCAGAAGTTCCAGTTTTCTCCCCAAAATAGGACATTTTCTCCCAGAAATACCAGTTTTCTCCCAAAAAGATTGACATTTTCTCCCAGAAATGGAGTTTTAGTCCCAAACTATTCCATTTTCTCCCAGAAATTCCACTTTTCTCCCAAAAATACGATATTTTCTCCCAGAAATATGAGTTTCATCCCAAGTTTAGGACATTTCTCCCAGAAATACCAGTTTTCTCCCCAAATACTGGACATCTTCTCCCAGAAATTCCACTTTTCTCCCCCCAAAAATGACTTTTTCTCCCAATAATTTCTGATTTCGCAGAAATAGAACATTTTCTCCCAGAAACTCCAGTTTTCTCCCTAAAATTAGAACATTTTCTCCAAGGCATACCAGTTTTTTTCACGCAAATTTGACGTCATATTTTGGGGGAAATCTGGTATTTCTGGGAGAAAATGTCATATGTTTTTGATAGGGCTGTTATTTCTGGGTGAAAATGTCATTTTTTGAGGAGAAAGCTGGTATTTCTGGGAGGAAATGTCCAATTTTGTGGAGAAAACTAGTATTTCTAGGAGAAAACGTCCTATTTTCAGGAGATAATTTGTGTTTCTGGGAGAAAAAGTCGTATCTTAAAGGAGAAAACTGGCAGTTCTGGGAGAATATTTCAAATCTTGTGAAGACTACTGGTATTTCTGGGAGAAAATCTCCTGTTTTGGGGAGAAAACTGGTATTTCTGGGCAAAAATATCATGTATTGAGGAGAAAACTTGCATTTCTGGGAGATAATTCTTATTTTTAGGGGAAAAACGTGAATTTCTGGGAGAAAATGTCCTGGTGTGGGGGAGAAAACAGGTATTTCAGGTCGAAAATGTCCTATTTTCAGGAGATAACTGGTATTTCTAGGAGGTGGCACGCAGATGGCGTGATGTGAGACTGAATGTGTACAAGTCTATGGGCAGGATGGCGTGCATCTCAGGGCTCTGAAGAAGCTGGCTGCCGAGCCGCTCTCCATCATCTTTGAGAAGTCGTGGCTGTCAGGTGAGGTCCCGGATGCCTGCAGGAAGGGTCCCGTCACTGCCATGGACAAGAAAGGGAGCGAGGAGGACACGGGAACTACAGGCCGGTGAGTCTCACCTCTGTGCCTGGGAAGACGATGGAACAGATCCTCCTGGATGACATGCTTGATCACATGAGGAAAGGGCGTGTGATCCGAGACAGCCAGCACGGCTTCACCAGGGGAAGTCATGCTTAACCCATCTGGTGGCCTTCTGTGATGGAGTGACGGCAGCGGTGGACAAGGGGAGGGTGACCGATGCCATTTACCTGGACTTGAGCACGGCCTTTGACACGGTCCCCCACCACATCCTTATCTCCACACTGGAGGGATGTGGATTTGATGGGTGGACCACTCGATGGATAAGGAGTTGGTTGTAAGGCCGCAGACCAAGAGTGGTTATTAATGGCTCTGTGTCCAGGTGAGGCCGGTAACGAGCGGCGCCCCCCAGGGGTCTGTCTTGGGACCGGTGCTCTTTAACATCTGTATCAATGACGTCGATGGTGTTATCGAGTGCACCCTCAGCAAGTTTGCTGACGACACCAAGCTGAGCGGTGCGGTTGACACGGCTGAAGGAAGGGATGCCATTCGGAGGGACCTCGGCAGGTTGGAAAGGCGGACCCGGGTGAACATGATCAGGTCCTACACAGCACAGTGCAAGGTTTTGCACTTGGGCCGGAGGAATCCCAGGCATCCATACAGACTGGAAGGAGCGGTCCTTGAGAGCAGCCCCGTGGAGAAGGACCTGGGGGTCCTGACAGATGAAAAGCTTAGCATGAGCCAGCAGTGTGCCCTTGCAGGTGGGAAAGCAAATGGCAACCTGGGCTCCATCAGAAGAGGGGGGGCCAGCAGGGACAGGGAGGTGATTGTCCCCCTCTACTCTGCTCTTGTGAGGCCCCATCTGCAGCACTGCGTCCAGGGCTGGAGCCCCCAGTACAAGAAAGACAGGAAGAGGGTCCAGAGGAGGGCCACAGAGATGATCAGGGGACTGGAGCACCTCCCTTATGAGGACAGGCTGGGGGAGCTGGGCTTGTTCAGCTTGGAGAAAAGAAGGCTGCGGGGTGACCTCATTGCAGCATCTCAGCACCTAAAGGGAGCCTACAAGCAGGAGGGAAGTCAACTCTTGGATAGAGTAGATAACTGCAAGATGAGGGGAAATGGTTTGAAGTTGAGGAAGGGAAGATTTAGGTTGGATGTCAGGGGGAAGTTCTTTACAGAGAGAGTGGTGAGGTGCTGGAACAGCTGCCCAGAGAGACTGTGGATGCCCCGTCCATCCCTGGAGGTGTTCAAGGCCAGGTTGGAGGGGGCCCTGGGCAGCCTGGTCTAGTGTGAAATGTGGAGGTTGGTGGCCCTGCATGTGGCAGGGGGTTGAAGATTCATGATCCCTGAAATCCCTTCCAACCCCGGTCATTCTGAGATTCTGCTATTCTGCGTCTTCTCCCTGATGCCAATTGGAAGTGATATCCTTTAGGCTTCAGTATAACAAACACATTCTGTGACTGTGCTTTAAGACAGTCTTCCTTGAGCGTTTTAGTTGTGCTTGTTTAGTGCTCATAAAACCAACTGTGGAAGTGCTGCTCTCCTCCCCACTGTGAGGGGATTGCTGTCAGGAGGTAAGCAGTTACCATAGGCACATGCAGCAAGGAGCAGCTGTCTTCCAACCCGTCCACTGCAGCAGTTAGCATTCTGTAAGCTACTCTTCCCCAGTTTGGGGAACGAGTACCAAAAGTTGATACTCTTTTGTGAAAGAGTAAATGCTCTTTCACAAGAGGCGATATGACATTCCTGACTGCAGGTAAACAACAGCACAGATGCTTGTCACCGCCGTAGTAAATGCTGGACATGTTAATGAAGCAGCTTATCCATCTGTGTTGGGATTTTGTACAGCTGACCTCACCTGCCTTTCATTCCTTGCCCTCGCCCCCTTTTTCTTCTAAGGTGAAAAAGGCAGCCTTGTTCTTTGTGAATCCGTAATTGTGATCGTTTATTGATTGAGTACAACCAGATAAGACATGGAGCGCCAAGTTGGGCGGCACTCGCAGCGCTGCCCCGTAACACCACACACTGCAGCTGCTGCCTTCTGATGTTCTTCCTCTCAGTCCTTCAGCTGCAGATTCTACATCATCACCACAGGGCTGTTCATTGTAGAGGACTGGAAAAAAACAAAGCAAGTGTAGAAATAGGACAGAAACAATCTAGGGAGACCTCACTACGAAAGTCTGATCAGTAAACTTCCAGAACAACCCTATGCAGAACAGCACGTTACTGCCATTCAGATCAGTGACATTACTTCCCATAACACACAGCTTAGCTGCTGTCCCCTCCCCTCCCTACCTGAGCTGCTGTCCCTTCCCTTCCCTACCTGAGCTGCTTCCCCTTCCTTTTTCCTACCTGAGCTGCGTGCCCTTCCTTTTCCCTACCTGAGCTGCGTGCCCTTCCTTTTCCCTACCTGAGCTGCGTGCCCTTCCTTTTCCCTACCTGAGCTGCGTGCCCTTCCTTTTCCCTACCTGAGCTGCGTGCCCTTCCTTTTCCCTGCCTGAGCTGCTGTCCCCTCCCTTCCCTAGCTGAGCTGCTGCCCTTTCCCCTCCCCTTCCCCCTTGCCTTATGGGAAACTCACCTTTCCTGCTCTTCACTCACTCCTTCATTCTCCTGACTTTTTTATTTTTGCTCTTTTTTTCTTTTTTTTATTCTTTTTTTTTTTTCATTGCACTTTTCTTTTTTATTTCATTTTTCTTTCTTTTTTCTCTTTTTTTTTTTCTATTTTCATCTTTTTTTCTTTTTCATCTAGGTTCGCTTTTTTCTTTTCTTTTTTCTTCTTTTTTCCTTTTTTATTTTTTTCCTTTTTTTCTTTTTGCTTTTTTTCTTTTATTACTCTTTTCCTTCTTTCTCTTTTTTCTTTCATATTTTTTTCTTCTTTTTCATTTTTCTTTTTTTTTTAATCATAGGTATTCCTGAAACCCCCTTTAAGCCCTCCCTACCCTCCCCATTCTTTCTTTTCTCCCTCACCTCCCCCCTTGCCCTATCCTACCATTCCCTTGCCTGCTCTTCGTACCTGAGCTGCTGTCCCTTCCTTTACCTACCTGAGCTGCTTGTTCCAAAAGTTACCTAGCTGACCTGCTTGCCCCTCACTTTCCTAGCTGAGCTGCTGTTTTCTCCCTTACCTGCCTTAGTAGCTTTCCCCTCACTTTCCCAGCTGAGCTGCTGGCCCCTCTCATTCCCTACCTCAGCTGCTTCCCCCTAACTTACCGAGCTGAGCTCCTTGCCCCTCGCTACGTACTTGAGCAGATGTTTGCTCACTTGGCTTCCTTAGGGGTTGTCCCCTCCCTTCCCTAGCTGAGCTGCTTCCCCTTCCTTTTCCCTACCTGAGCTGCTGTCCCCTCCCTTCCCTACCTGAGCTGCATGCCCTTCCTTTTCCCTAGCTGAGTTGCTCTTCCCTCCCTTCCCTAGCTGAGCTGCGTGCCCTTCCTTTTCCCTACCTGAGCTGCTGTCCCCTCCCTTCCCTAGCTGAGCTGCATGCCCTTCCTTTTCCCTAGCTGAGCTGCATGCCCTTCCCTTCCCTAGCTGAGCTGCGTGCCCTTCCTTTTCCCTACCTGAGCTGCGTGCCCTTCCTTTTCCCTACCTGAGCTGCGTGCCCCTCGCCTCCTTTTTCTTGGTGCTCTTGCCTTTTCCTGCTACTCGCTCCCCATCTCAACACTTGCCTGCTCTGCTTGCTGCTTTCACAGCTTGCTCGCAACTCTGCTCGCTGCTTCTCTCCTTCTGCATGCCCTTCTCTAGTCCCTTCTCGTGCCCTTCAGGCTTTTGCTCCCCTTGCTGAGCAAGCCCATGCCCGGTAGCTCCCCTTCAACCTCCTCCGCCCTTTGCCTTTCTCCACACAGATGCTTGCTTCTGGCCAGCACTCCTGCCCGCTGCCTAGCCCACAGCCCGCATCTCTTGGGGAGACAGCAAGGTGGCCTGGAGCTACCCACACCTCCTCCCGGGCACGGCTTCTCAGCTTTGCTTCAAGCCCACAACCCCAAGGAGCTCCTCTTACCTTTGCGCTCAGCTTCTTCTCCTGCCGCGCAGCTCCTGTGCCAGGCCGGGGCTCAGCTCTTCCCACATTCCTCCATTCCTGCAAGGTTGCTTTCTCTCATGCACTGCCTTCCTTTGCTTTCCTTTGCTCTGCTACCCTTAGCTTTCCTACTTGCTTTCTCTACATTTACGTGCACCGCTTTGTACTTTTTACTCTCTTCTTTGCCTCTTCTTTCTCTATTTTCCCTTCAACCCTCCCCTCCCCTTCCCGCCCCCACTCCCCTCCCCTCACCCCTCCCTCCCATTTTTTCCTTCCTCCCCTCCCCTCTCCCCTCTTCTCCCCTCTTTCCCCTCCCCTCCCGTACCCCCCCTTTTCTCCCTTTCCCCTCCCCTTCCCCCTTGCCTTATGGGAAACTCACCTTTCCTGCTCTTCACTCACTCCTTCATTCTCCTGCCTTTTGCTGCTACTCTGGCCTTGCTTTCCCTTGCTGTGCTATGCTTTGCTTTCTCTACATTTGTTGCCAGCCAGTCTTTTCTCAGCTGTTATTCTTAACTTTTTACTTGGCTTTTTTCTTCTTTTCTCATTTCTTTCTTTTCTGACCTTTTTTGCCTTTATTTTTCTTTTTCTTCTTTTTTTATGCTTTCATGTCTTTCTTCATTTCATTGCACTTGGCTTTTTTTCATTTCATTTTTCTTTTTCTTTTTTTTCTCTTTTCGTTTTTTTCTATTTTCATCTATTTTTTCTCTTTTTCATCTTGGTTTTCTTTTTTATTTTTGCTCTTTTTTCTTTTTTTATTCTTTTTTTTTTTCATTGCACTTTTCTTTTTTATTTCATTTTTCTTTCTCTTTTCTCATTTTTTTTCTATTTCCATCTTTTTCTTTTCTTTTTCATCTTGGTTTTCTTTTTTTATTTCTTTTCTTTTTTCTTTTTTCCTTTTCTATCTTTTTCCTTTTTTTCTTTTTGCTTTTTTTTCTTTCATTACTCTTTTTCTTCTTTCTCGTCTTTCTTTCATATTTTTTTTCTTGTTTTTCATTTTCTTTTTTTTTTTTAATCATAGGTATTCCTGAAACCCCCTTTAAGCCCTCCCTACCCTCCCCATTCTTTCTTTTCTCCCTCACCTCCCCCCTTGCCCTATCCTACCATTCCCTTGCCTGCTCTTCTTACCTGAGCTGCTGTCCCTTCCTTTACCTACCTGAGCTGCTTGTTCCAAAAGTTACCTAGCTGACCTGCTTGCCCCTCACTTTCCTAGCTGAGCTGCTGTTTTCTCCCTTACCTGCCTTAGTAGCTTTCCCCTCACTTTTCCAGCTGAGCTGCTGGCCCCTCTCATTCCCTACCTCAGCTGCTTCCCCCTAACTTACCGAGCTGAGCTCCTTGCCCCTCGCTACGTACTTGAGCAGATGTTTGCTCACTTGGCTTCCTTAGTGGTTGTCCCCTCACTTACCTACCTGAGCTGCTTCCCCTTCCTTTTCCCTACCTGAGCTGCTGTCCCCTCCCTTCCCTACCTGAGCTGCATGCCCTTCCTTTTCCCTAGCTGAGCTGCTCTTCCCTCCCTTCCCTACCCGAGCTGCATGCCCTTCCTTTTTCCTACCTGAGCTGCTGTCCCTTCCCTTCCCTACCCGAGCTGCATGCCCTTCCTTTTCCCTACCCGAGCTGCATGCCCTTCCTTTTCGCTACCCGAGCTGCTGTCCCCTCCCTTCCCTACCTGAGCTGCATGCCCTTCCTTTTCCCTACCTGAGTTGCTCTTCCCTCCCTTCCCTAGCTGAGCGTCATACCCTTCCTTTTCCCTACCTGAGCTGCTGTCCCCTCCCTTCCCTAGCTGAGCTGCTTCCCCTTCCTTTTTCCTACCTGAGCTGCTGTCCCTTCCCTTCCCTAGCTGAGCTGCTGTCCACTCCCGTCCCTAGCTGAGCTGCATGCCCTTCCTTTTCCTTAGCTGAGCTGCATGCCCTTCCTTTTCTCTACCTGAGCTGCTGTCCCCTCCCTTCCCTAGCTGAGCTGCTTCCCCTTCCTTTTTCCTACCTGAGCTGCTCTCCCCTCCCTTCCCTACCTCAGCTGCTTCCCCTTCCTTTTTCCTACCCGAGCTGCATGCCCTTCCCTTCCCTACCTGAGCTGCATGCCCTTCCTTTTCCCTACCCGAGCTGCACGCCCTTCCTTTTCCCTACCTGAGCTGCTGTCCTCTCCCTTCCCTAGCTGAGCTGCTTCCCCTTCCTTTTTCCTACCTGAGCTGCTGTCCCTTCCCTTCCCTACCTGAGCTGCTGTCCCCTCCCTCCCCTACCTGAGCTGCTTCCCCTTCCTTTTCCCTACCTGAGCTGCTGTCCTCTCCCTTCCCTAGCTGAGCTGCTTCCCCTTCCTTTTTCCTACCTGAGCTGCTGTCCCTTCCCTTCCCTACCTGAGCTTCCTGCCCTTCCTTTTCCCTACCTGAGCTGCTGTCCCCTCCCTTCCCTAGCTGAGCTGCTTCCCCTTCCTTTTTTCTACCTGAGCTGCGTGCCCTTCCCTTCCCTAGCTGAGCTGCGTGCCCTTCCTTTTCCCTACCTGAGCTGCGTGCCCCTCGCCTCCTTTTTCTTGGTGCTCTTGCCTTTTCCTGCTACTCGCTCCCCATCTCAACACTTGCCTGCTCTGCTTGCTGCTTTCACAGCTTGCTCGCAACTCTGCTCGCTGCTTCTCTCCTTCTGCATGCCCTTCTCTAGTCCCTTCTCGTGCCCTTCAGGCTTTTGCTCCCCTTGCTGAGCAAGCCCATGCCCGGTAGCTCCCCTTCAACCTCCTCCGCCCTTTGCCTTTCTCCACACAGATGCTTGCTTCTGGCCAGCACTCCTGCCCGCTGCCTAGCCCACAGCCCGCATCTCTTGGGGAGACAGCAAGGTGGCCTGGAGCTACCCACACCTCCTCCCGGGCACGGCTTCTCAGCTTTGCTTCAAGCCCACAACCCCAAGGAGCTCCTCTTACCTTTGCGCTCAGCTTCTTCTCCTGCCGCGCAGCTCCTGTGCCAGGCCGGGGCTCAGCTCTTCCCACATTCCTCCATTCCTGCAAGGTTGCTTTCCTTTGCTCTGCTACCCTTAGCTTTCCTACTTTTTTTCCTCTAGATATACATGCATTGCTTTTTATTTTTTTTCCTTTTCTGTGCCTCTTTTTTTCACTGTTATCGGCACTTCAATTTTTTTTTTTCTTTTTCCATCTTTTTTTCTTACTTTTCATTCTCATTTTTCCTGGTTTGTTTGTTTGTTTTCCCCACCCCTGGAGATCTGCTTTATCCCCCTCAGCCTGCCTATATCTGTGCCTCTACCTGGGTCTTCTCTGCCCACATTCCCGTCCAGCGCCCGGTGTAGCCCCACATTACCCTCTATTTCCCTGTGCCCACGCAAGCCCCCTATTGCCTCTCTACAGCCTTTCATAACCTTACATCTCTCTTTGTCCCCCCCATACCCACCCACAGACCCCTATCATGCCTGTTTCTCTGTACCACGCCTACAGCCCTCCCACTGCTCCCTGTAGCCCCACATCCCCTTCTATCCCACCTCTATTCCCCCTACAGCCACTCATAGAGCCACAGTTTCTTAGGTCCTCCCCCAGCCCCCTCTATCCCTCCCCGTCGCTCTCCCCAGCCCCTCCCACCCCCCAATGCTCCCTACAGCACCGTGTCCCCCCGTTACCCTCACAGCCCTCTGCTGCCCTAAATCCCCCTGTACCCACCCCTATCGCCCCATGTACCCCGATACCACAGCCGCTACAGCCCCGCCTGCCTCCCTATCCCCCCCCGCCTTCCCAGCCCCTCACCCCACCAGGCTTCCTTCCCTGTCCCGGCGCCGCTCTCCGTCCCTCCCGGCTCCGGCTCTGCTGTGCTCAGCACCGCTCCCGTCGTGCCGCGGTTCCGTCTCGGTGCTGCCCGGACAGCTCCGGCGCGCAGCGGCGGTGCGGGGCGGCCCGGGCTGCGGGAGCGCCGCCGCCTGAGGGCAGAAGAGCTCTGAGCCGGCTGCCAACGGCCGTTCCCGCGCGCCGCGCCTCAGCCAATCGGAGCCGACGGCGTTGCCGCTGACCAACGAGAGCCCGGGGGCGTGGCAGCGCTGCGCTGTTGGTGGGACGAGCGCGGGCAGGGGGCGGGGCGTGGGTGGGGCCTCGGGGTGCGCCCTACTGCTATAGGGGGTGGGAGATGGGACTGGGATTGACAGGTGGGAGATGGGGTTGGGATGCGGGGTTGGGAGTGAAGTTTGGAACTGGGGTTGGGAGATGGGGTTGGGATGTTGGATGTGCATTGGAATGTGAAATGTAGGGTTGGGGTGTGGGGATATGGATGTGGGGTGGATATGGAATGGGAGATAGGAAAATGGAATATATATGGGATTGGCTTGGGATGGACATGGGACCAACATGGGAAGAATGTGGGATGGATTGGGGATGAAATATGGACACGGGATGGGATTGGGATGATAGTGGCGTGGGATAAGTAGATGGAATGGACATGGGATGCATGTGGGGATATGGATTCGGAATGCATATGGATATAGGGTTAGGGATGGGGATAGGATGTGGGGGTATGGATATGGGATGGGTTTGAGATGGCTGTGGGGTGGATATGATGGATATGGGATGGGATAAAGTTGTGGGATACGGATAAGGGATGGCTACGAGATGGGGCTGTAGTGGTTATGGGGCCATAGGGGCGATGGGGCCAGGATGCTGCAGTGACCTCTGGCCCCAGAGTTCATCCCCAGTGTGACACATGGAGCCCCACAGCCGCTCCTCTGCCCTTTATCGCTTACGTGGGGAGGACATCCCCCAACCGCCATTATCAAAAATAAACCTTAATTAGAAAAGTGAGGGGTGTCAACCCCGCCCCATGGGAACAATGTTTTCTGTGGGGGAGGGCACAGATGGCGTCTCCAGAGGGCTGTCCCAAACTTTGGGGGGTGTTCACAACTCTAGGATATGACACCACGAGGGTGCCAGGAAGGTGTCCCTGGCTTTGGGGTGTGACACAGGGATGTCCCCAGTTTTGGTGGTGTGACATTGTCATGTGGTGTTCCCGCTTCCCCGGGAAGTCCTCCAGGTGGTCACGGTGTCCCCAGCTTCGGCTCAATGTCCCCAGGGGTTTTTTTGTCCCCTCTGCATGGCGGTGACACCCGGCGCCAGCTGCCAGGAGTGACGCCCAATGGTGATGACACCGCATCATGGCTGTGCCACGCTGATGGCACACAGTCCCCTCTGGTGGTGGCACAGAGTTCACCACCGTGCGTGTCCCCGTCCTCATGGCAGACGATGGTGACAGCACCAGAGGTTTCCGGTGTCACCCGGTCACACCTGCACCAGACCCCACGTGTCCCCTGACTGTCCCCAGCCCCCCTCCCTGTACCCCTCCTCGTCACCTCTTCAATGAGGATGTCACCGCGCTGAAGTTGTGCCACCACGGCAGGGGGGACAGTCATGGACAGCCAGGGTGACAGCGTCCAGGAGCTGTAGGACACTGATGGGGCTCTCAAGGTACGTCGGTACGGCCCCGGGTTCCACGGTTACGGTGACAGTGAGAACTTCGGGGACAGGCGGTTGTCCGGTGTCACCCGGTGGCCCTGGGGGGAGTTGTTTCTGTGGGGCTTTGCACAGGGATTGGTGGGAACCATCCATTTCTGAAAGGAAGTGGCAAAAAAAATACAAGAAAAGTGACACAGTATTGATTTTAATGGAAACAGACATTTTTGGGGGCGATCCCACGGGGACAAAGAAGAGCGAGAACGTGTCACTATGTGAGGTTGTCCTCAAAATCCCCATTGGAGACCTCTGGAGGACTCCAGGAACGCCTGGGGACCCCAAGACACCTCCGAAACATCTCCAGACCCTTCCAGAAGACAGTAGGACCCTCTGAACCCACCTGAGGACCCCCCCACATTCCACAGGATCATTCTGGGACGTCTGCAGACCCTTCTGGATGAATCCAAGGACCCCCTGGATCAATTTGAGACCCCCTGGACGCTCCAAGTCCTCTCTGGGACATCCCCAGAGATGTCTCTGATGACGGGATGACTCCAGCACCACTCAGACCCACATGAGAACTCTCTGGACCCTACCAGACTCTACTGGGACGTCTCCAGATCATCCCAGTGGCTCCTCGCAGCTCCTGGACCCATCCTGGGAGCTTCCAGATCCTTCCAGGGACTCCCAGGACCATTCTTGGGACATCCTGGACACCCCCAGGATCCCTCTGGGACATCTCCAGATCCTTCTGTATGAATCCAAGGACACCTTGGACCCACCCGGGGACCAACTGGATGCCCAAAACCCCTCTACAACATCTCCAGATTCTTCTGCACGCCTCCAGGGCTATACAGGGGGCTCTATGTGGGGAATCTATGGGGGGAAAGGTGTGAATGGGGCTTCTGTGAGGTGGAAAGAGGGTCTGGAGGTGGAGAAAGGTTGGAAGGGGAAACTGAGGGATTGTGGAGGGCTTCTATGGCGTGGAAAGGGGGTCTGAGGATGGAGAGAGGGGGTTGTGAGGGGGAAAAGAGCAGAACGAGGCTTCTGTGAGTGGAAAGGGGGTGTGGGGATGGAAGGGTACATTGTGGAGGGGAACTTGAGGGGTGGAAAGGGGGCTTTTGTAGGGCAGAAAGGGGGGTCTGGGAGTGGAAGGGGGGTTGTGTGGGGGAAAAAAGGGGTGAGTTGGGTCTCTGGTGGGAGGAAAAGGGGTCTAGGAATGGAGAAGGGGTGGCAGAGGAAATCTGGAGGGTTGTGGGGGCCTTCTATGGGGTGGAAGGGGAGTCTGGGGGAGACCTTAGGGAAGTACTGGGGGGGAGAAGAGGAGAGTGGGATGACTATGGGGTCGAAAAAGAGTCTGGGGGAAACTTAGTGGCTTGTGAGGGGGAAAGGGGTGAACACAGTGTCTACAAGGCAGGAAGAGCATCTGGGGGTGGAGGGAGGGGTGGGAGGGAAGAGCCAGGGGGTGTGCGAGGCTTCTATGGGGTCTGGTTGAGGGGAATTGGAGGTCAAAATGAGGGAACTGACTCCACGGGTCAGGGAGGAGCGCACAGGGGGGTACAGGGGATTCTAGGGGTCAGAAAAAGGGGCCAGGAGGTGGGAGGAGAAGGGAGGACACGGGACCCTGGGGGTCAAATAGAGGGGAATGGGGGGTGGTAGGAGACTCTAGGGTTGAGAATGGGGGAATTGGAGTGGGGGCACTCGGGGGGAGGAGAGGGGGTTCGGGGGTCAGATAGAGGAGACTGGGAACGGGGGGGGACTCTAGGAGACAGAATGGGGAGACCGGTGCGGGGGGTGGGGGGACACCAGGGATCAGAACGGGGGACTGGGGAGGGATGGGGGATCGGGGGGGGGGGGGGGAAGGAACCCTGGGGATCAGAATGGGGGAGGCACAGAGGGGAGGGGTGGAAGAGGACTACGGCGATCAGAATGGGGGAACAGGACGGGAGGGGGACCGGGGGGAGGGTGTAATCCCGGGGGGCACACAGAGGGACTGGGGGGTGTGGGCGATCAGCGGCAGGGGGAGAGGGGGGGAGGGCAGCGAAAGACACGGGGTGGGGGAGGCGGGGAGACGCAGGGCAGCCGCCCCCGCCGAGAGAAGCCCCGAGCATCACGGAGACCCCGCGGGGCCGAGGCAGAGCGGCACGCGGACCCCCCGCCACTTTCACCCCGGCCCCCGCCCCGGCGCTCCCCGAACACCCACCTGGAGGAGCCGAGGCGGCGCTCGGAGCCCCGGGCTGCCCCGCGGCGGCGGAGCGGTGCGGGACCCGGCACGACTTCCGCGTGGCCGCCTCCTCCTCGGGGCGCGGCGTGATGACGTCAGAGTCCGGCGCGGCGAGGCGCCACGACAACGAACGGCGCTGAGGTGCTAAGGCGCTGTCGCCATGGCGACGCCGTCACGCATGCGCCGTCGCCGCGGGGACAGCTGCGCGCGCCGCAAGGAGGGAGGGCGCGCTGTCGCCATGGCGACGCGGCCTGCACGCACGGCCTGAAGCCCGAGTGGGGCTCGAGGGGCAGCGGGGGGCGAAGAAGAGGGGAGGGGGAGAACGGAGAGCCCTCAGGGATGTCCTGGGGAGGTGGGGAGGGGTCAGGAGGGAGGGCAGAGCTCCGGGGATGAGTGGGGCTGTGGGGTGGGAGATCCGCAGGGAGATGCAGTGAGACGGTGGGATGTGGGCAGAACATGGAGATATGGGAAAAGGAGGACCGGGATCTGGACAACAGCGTGAGAGCCAGGCTGAAAGAAAGAAGGGAAAGTCAAAAAGACAAGAAAGAAAGGAAAAGAAAGACAAGGAAGACAAGGTAGGAAGGAAGGTAGGGAAGGGAAGGAAAATGGAAAGGAAGCAGGAGAGAAAATGAGAGGAGAGGAGGAGAGGGGAGGGGAGGGGAGGAAAAGAAATTAGAAAAGAAAGAAAAGAGAAAAAGGAGAAGAGAAGAGAAGAGAAGAGAAGAGAAGAGAAGAGAAGAGAAGAGAAGAGAAGAGAAGAGAAGAGAAGAGAAGAGAAGAGAAGAGAAGAGCAGCGTGCATGGTAAATGCGGAGTCGTAGCACTATGGAAGCAAACGGGACGGGCGAATGGGGCACGGCACGGCAGTTTGCAGTGGAGTGATCCCCCATTGTTCCCATCCGGAGGTGGATATGTCCCCAGGGCAGCCCCTGTGGCCCCCCAGCCCGGCCTCCATCCCCCTGGCCATACAGAAGAGATCGAGTCACCCCAGGCCCCACCGGGCACTGCGACCTTCCCCGCTCCCATCCTACAGCAGATGGCAGCCGTCCCCCCAGGGTAGGGTGCAGGGAACACATCCCGCACCTGGACAACCACTGCTGTGACCAGCTGCGGCTTTCCAGGTCGCTCCAGGTGCAATAATGAATAAAAGCCCTTCAGTTCTCCCCGCTGCCCCTTCAAAACCTCAGGAGAGCCAGCAGCACCTCGTGCCTTCGGATGCCCGGTGCATTTCACAAGGATGCTCTCATCTCCAGCATCGAGATCTTTGGCAAAAATATCCAACGGCGCTGAGCCAAGCTGGGGGCTCAGTGGTGACATACAGGGAAACCTGCTGTGCTGCAGCGTGAGCCTCCGGTCCTGCCGCTGGGCACCGCCGGGCGCAGCCTGGCTCCGTCCTCTCCGCACCTCCCTGCAGGGACCGATGGCCGTGCCCGGGATCCCCCCGAGCCGCCTCTTCTGCAGGCTGAGCCGCCCCAGCTCTCCCAGAATCCCACCCCAGCCATTTCCCACGCCTCCATTCCCAGGTAGCGCTGACTGAGGAGGGGAGGGGATTTTGGAGGGGAGGGATGAGGCCGGTGGGGGCAGCCCTGGGACACGGCCCTTTGTGCTGCCCGGTCCTGCCCCGCAGGTGGGCACTGGGGTCTGGGGGGGGTTTAGTGCTGCATGAACGACTGCAAGTGGAGGCATAGGAAAGTGAATATAAAACGTTTAATAATTTAATATAATGTAACAGAATTTAACAATGTAGTATAATGTAACATAACTTAACAGTCCAAGATGACATTGGTGGACAGCCCAGCTTTGGAGGGGTAGGGCTGGTGCTGGTGTCCCTGGAGCACTGCCGCTGCTCTCTGTGTGCCGCAGGGGCCGGCGAGGAGCCCAGGGCTACAGGTAGCCTTATGTGTTGGCTATGGCCGTGCCTCGTGCTGCACCGCGTGGGCCGGTTTCTGCGGACGCTCCCACTTAGGCTGAGCCCACCCAGCTTCGCCTAGCGCCGGCGTTTGTGTCCTGGAGCGTCCTGGCCCAGGAGCAGCTTCCTCTTCCTGGCTGGGACGCTGCCAGCGCGCTGCTCGTGCCCTCTGCTCCTGCCTTTCCTGGTGGTGCAGGCGGGCGCTGGGCACTCGGCCGGCTCGGTGCCATCCTCGTGGTGGTTGCCCGGCACGTGGCAGGAGATGCAGCCGGGTGGCAGTGCCGGGCGGGTGAGAACCACCCGGGGCTGCCTCTGCTTCGCCTCTTCTATCAGCCGTGCGGTGTGGGCTGAAGGAGGCACGCGAGCATCCATGGGGGTCGGCAGTGCCAGGCGGGTGAGAACCACCCGGGGCTGCCTCTGCCGCGCCTCTTCCATCAGATGCCTGCGCAGCAGCGACTCACAGAGCTGCCCAGAGGATGCTGGCTGCCCTGAGAACGGCTCGCTGAGGGGCCCGGCGTCAGCATGCGCCTCTCTGCTGAGCTCCCTGCTGCCTGTGGGAAAGTCAGGGGCTCCTCTGGTGAAAGGAGAGGTGCCGAGGCTGCTGGGGACATCTGGCAATGGCTGCTGGGGGACCTCCGGACAACTCGACGCTTCTGGAAAAGCAAGAACAACCCCCAGAACGATGATGGCAGGCTTCCCACAGCCACTCGGTGCGGACATCCACCCGCCACCGCTGCGGCCCTGAACTCACCAGCGATCCAGCTGAGCAAGCTGTCGATTTCCATCTTGTCATCTGGAATGGCCGAGCTGGGTGTCCCTTCTGGAAAAAGGAAGGAAATCCCCACAGGGGCAATGCCAGCTTTCCCACACCACTCGCTGCGGACACCCCCGCCTGCTCTGCAGCCCCTGAACTCACCGTTGCTGATCCACGTCAGGATGTCATCGATCTCCGTGGTGTCGACCGGGATGTCTGCGTTGGACATCACTTCTGGAAAAAGCAAGACAATCCCCACAGGGGCAATGCCAGCTTTCCCACACCACTCGGTGCAGACACCCACCCGCCACCTCTGCAGACCACAGACTCACCTGTTCCCCTGTTCTTCCCCTAGCTGACCCCTTGCCTCACCCCAGATCCCCTTGCATTCCTGTAGGTGTCCCTTCCATCCCCCTGGCTGCCCCTTGCCTTCCCCAACGTAACCCTTTACCTAGCCATGACAGCCACATATAATTTCCTCAGAGCCTCAATAGCTCCCTCAATATTTCCCCGGCAAGACACCTGTAGGCACCCCAGAGCCCCCCCCAGAGCCCCTTAATGACCTCCTCAGACCTGGTACTCCTCCCCCATAGCTGGCCCCAAACCTCACAGACCTCCATAGTTCCCAGCAGCACCCCATATCCCCCAGTGGACTCCCACTGAAGCCCTTATTTCCTCCTTCAGACCTCCCTTACCACCTCCAGGGCCCATCAGCCATCTCACAGACGCCCACAGCCCCTGGCAGGACCCCCGTCACTATTCCAGGACCCCCACAACCCACCTGGGGCTCCTCCTCACCCCCTTCTCCCTCCAGATCCCATACAACTGAACTATAGTGGGGCAGGGGCGGCTGCTGCAGGAGAGGAATGCGGAGCTGGAGCAGGTGTAGGGCACAGATGGGGGTGGAAGTGATGTGGGGGGCATGGGGAAAAGGGGTGCACAGGAACATGGGAGCATTTGGGGAGGATATGGGGATACGGGCCACAGGCTGCAGGAGCAGAGTGCTGCTCAGGAGAAGGCAACGTGTGAGGTAAAGGTGGCACATACGGGCCTTTGTGGCCATCTTGGGTTATGGCTCGTGGGGTTATGGCTCAGGGCCACACCTTCGGGTCACAGGGCCCCCCGCCCCCTCTCCAGAAGAATTAAAAGCACTCCACCACCACCCCACACCCCCCCTTTTTACCTCAAACCACTCCTCACATCCCCCCTTCCCTCTGTGTCCCCATACCGCCCCATATCCCAGTGTCCCACCTGCAGCGCACATCTGTCTTCTGAAGAGCATTCTGCTCCTGCAGGCTGTGCTGTCATATCCATCCCGTATCCCTGTATCCCCCACACGCCGCCACAGAGCCCCATAACTCCTCAAGGACCTCCTCAGACCCGGCACAGCTCCCCCACCGCCACCCTGGGACCTCACAGAGCCCCATAGTCCCCAGCAGCACCTCTTATCCCTGGCTCTGGGCTCCCCCTGATCCCCCCTATTTCCTCCCTCAGACCCCCCTTACCCATTCCACCCCTCCCCGGAATCTCACAGACCCCCCCAGTTCCTGACAGGACCCCCATCACCGTCCCAGGACCCCCACAGCTCTGGTGCTGAACCCAGGTCCTCAGGGAGCTGTGCCGCAGTGCTGCACCCGGAGCCCTTCTGCAGAGCTGCGGAACGGGACACGCGCAGATCCCAGGGCAGCGGGCACTGCTCTGCATGTCACTGCCTGGCCCAGGAATGCCACCCTGCACAGCCTGCCAACGTCTTCTCTTGGCTCCTGGCACATCTTCCATCCCCAGAGCACAGAGCAGCGTCCCTCAGACTGCGGATCCAGGTTAACCCCGCAGCGTCCAGACGAGGAATCCCACAGCGACCCACCTCTCAGGATGGGGCTGCAGCTGTGCCCCACGGCCTTCACTAAAGAGAGGAGAATGAAGGAGCGTAACGGGGCACCTTTCCTGCTGACGTTTCCCACCGTCTGCATGTTGGCTGTGCCCTGCGAGCGGCATTTGGGCACAGAGCTGTGAGTGCAGGTATGCGCGCATACAGGGTGTGCAGAGACGGTGCTGAACAGCAGGGTGTGCACTGCACGTGGCTGTGTGCAAGGCTGGAGCTGCGCTCGTGTCTTCATGCCTGTGGGTGTGCAAAGGGAAGGGTTTGCACACGCGTGTGTGTGCACGAACACGGCCGTGTGCATCAAGGTCTTTGCACAAGGCTGTGTGGTTTTGCACACATTTGCACGCACTTGATTGGAGTTTTGCAAGGATGTGCTTGCACGTGCGCGTGAGTGCATAGGTATGTGTGCGGGGAAGTCTTTGCTCGTGGGTGTGTGGTTCCGCACACGTATGTGCACACAGATGTGTGTGCAAAGGAGCAGCGGAGGGTCCTGGGAACAGGAGATTCCTGGGAGAGGCGGAACTCATCCAAGAGCGCTGGAGAGCACAGGGCCGGGAAGCACAGCGCTGCAGCACTGCGCTCTGCACAACAGCCTGCAGGATGGCATGGAGCGCTGACAGAACCAGGACAGAATCACAGAAGCACACAGAATGGCCTGGGTTGGAACCTCAAGGATCACGAATCTCCAAACCCGCTGCCACACGCAGGGCCACCAACCTCCACACTTAATACCAGCCCAGGCTGCCCAGGGCCCCATCCAACCTGGCCTTGAACAGCTCCAGGGATGGACGGGGCATCCACAGCCTCTCTGGGCAGCTGTTCCAGCACCTCACTGCTCTCATAGAAAAGAACTTCCCCCTGACACCCAACCTCCCTCAACTTCAAACCATTTCCCCTTGTCCTGCCGTTATCTACCCTTTCCAAGAGTTGACTCCCCTCCTGTTTGTAGGCTCCCTTTAGGTCCTGGAAGGCTGCACTGAGGTCACCCTGCAGCCTTCTCTTCTGCAGGCTGAACAAGCCCAGCTCCCTCAGCCTGTCTTAGTAGTAGAGGTGCTGCAGCCCTCTGAACATCAGGTGGGCTCAAGCTCCACCTCTGGGCCACAGGGACCCCCTGTCCCCGCTCAGAAAGAAATGAAACCACTCCAACACCACCCCACCACCCCCCTTTTTACCTCAAACCACTCCCCACATCCTCACGTTCCCCCTATGTCCCCATACCACCCCATATCCCACTGTCCCACTTGCAGCCCTGCGGGATAAAGAAAGTCATTATCTTGCTAACGTGTAAAAAAGCTTAGCAGGAAGTTGAGCCAGACACAAACACACACGAGACGCCTGACTCCTACATGTAACCAGCTGTTTTTGCGCGGGTAGAAAAGGTTGTGAGCACCTACAATAAAGGTCCTTCGTTCTGCACCAGCAAGGGAGTCTGCGCCTCTCTCGCCACACCAGCAAGGGAGCTCGGAGCCCTCTTGCCACAAAGCAGAGAGGAGAGAAGGAGAGGAGAGAAACGATAGAGCAGAACAAAGAAAAAGGGAAGAGAGCAGCTTGTAAGGGGAAGAACAGAAGAGGGATGAGCAAGAGGGGAGAAGAAAGAGGTAAGAAGAGCAGATCTAAAAAGGACAAGAGAAAAAGGGAGGGCGGGGAGAACAGAGGGAACAGCAAAAGAGGGAAGGGCAAATGGAAGAAGAAAGGAAGGAATGGGGCAGAGAAAAGAGGGAGAAGAGAGAACAAGAAAAGGCCACAGCAAACTGAATTACTGAGAAAAGAAAAAAAGAAGGAATATGAATAATTTTTAAGGTCTACCAAAGTCAAATTCTTATGAAGACAGATTTTTTTTTTTGCAGTGTTTGTATCTTCTAGGCAATTTAAGAACATTCAGGAACATTTTCAGTACGTTTTTGTAACGTCTGTTTCATCTCAGCTGCTCTAAAATGCCCAACAGGTGTCGGGGGGGATCATCTCCTTAAAGGCACTCAGAAAATCCCACTTTTTGTGTCTAACATCGACAAGTTTACCTTAATGAAGGAGCAGAGAGACTTCCCATACACGGTCAGGAATTCTCTTCTGATATCCAGCACATCAATTCCGGAGCGGGACACCACCGCTCTGATCAGAGTGTTGTCATCTGCACCCAGGCCCTGGAAAGCAAAGCAGCCACGTGCAGCTAACAGAGAACCTGCTGGAGAATCACCCACAGACACAAAGGTCTCAGTGCCCAGTCTTGTGCAGGAGCTGCTCTTAATTAGAGCATTTCTGCATAACGGAGCGATCCATTAGCAGCTTGCTCCTGACTATTACCCTGATGTGCAGAAAAGCCTGAGCTGTCCTAGAAAAGCCAGTTTCCTGGCTGGCTGCAGCTTCCATCTCACGATTGCCACAATGCTGCTGACTCAAGCATGAAAATGCAAGAAAGAAGCAAGCAATCTTGCTCCGCAATCTCTTTACCTTCATGGATTTATACAGTCTTTCAGCAAAGCACGCAGGCTTGTTTCGCGTGCACTTTACTGTAAGGACAGACAAGAACAAGAGAATTAAGGTCAGGAGAAGCAGGAGCTTTTCCACACCGCTGCAGCACTTTCTGGGTGCAGGTGTTTCTTCTGTCAAGATGCAACTCCAGGCCAACAAACAGCAAACGCAGTGCAGGCATCCACAGTCAGTGATGTGCTGTGAGCTGATGTCTCTGTGCCTGCACACAGCAGTATTTGCACGAAGGCTTTCATGCCTCCTGACAGCAAACCTCTGCTGCCAAAGCTCCCTTTGGCCGAGCACACCATACCATACAGCACAATATACATTTCTCACCTGACTGGGTCTGTAAAGCATACAATCGTAGAACCGTTTGGGTTGGAAGGGACCCCTAAGATTCTCTAGTTCCAACCCCCCTGCAATAGGCAGGGACACCTCCCTCTACACCAGGGTGCTCCAAGTCCCACCCAGCCTTGCTCTGTGCCCATAAACAAAGACAAACCTGTACGTAACAGTCGCTCAAGGGAAGACACAGCACCTCTAATCATTTCATTTCTTTGTAGACAACATTTAAAAGCAGAGCACTCACCTACAGACAGCAAAGCATCTGCCAGGTCTCCTGCCATCTCAGATTTAATGCTGTTATGTCCTTGTTAGCAATGCCTCTGTACCATCAAAAACTAGGGGGAAGCGTCCGTGGCAGGAAGTCACAGAGATTCAAAGCACCGCTTTGCAACAAGCCCCTCATATACTGCATGAACATTCTTTCATCCCTGCAGCACTCTCAGCTAAATCAGGATCGTCCCACTGAAATAATTCATTCTCACTGCTAACAGTCTTGCTAATTGGCCTACCACAGCTAGTACCATTTTCAAGACCTGCTGCTTTCTGCTGCTAATCAAGTTCCTTAGCTCCTCTCCCCCCTGCCCCAATGGCAGTCACACTTCATGATCTCTGCTTTCCATGCTGGAGCTGCAGCCAGTTGTACTTGGGTTTCTCAAGTCCCTTTCAGTCTCAGCAGGAAATAAAACAGCCCGAATGGAATGGATGCAATGGGGCTCTCTCTAGGACACCTGCTGCCTCAGAAGACTTCACATCTACTGGACAGCTACAGAGCTCCTGCAAAAGCATCACACACAAACAAGGAAGGAAAGAAAAACCCAGGACACTGTGCAGGGGTCCTACCTCTCACTAGGTGATACCTGTTCCGTGTGCAGAGGATGGACGTAAACTGCACCTCATCTGTTCCCCACTTCTTCTCCCCCGCTTCGTACAGGCACTTCAAGACATTCGGGGTGACAAAGTAAGGCTCATGGAGAAGACTGGGCGTACAGGAGATCTTAAATTCCTTGCAGCTAGAGCACTGCTGGCCCGTACTTGTCTAGATCACGGATATTTTCCAACAAGCACTCCTTACGAAGCTTGTAGTTCCCATTAATGCGACAAATCTCTCCATTGGTGCGAGAAGCCAGAATTTCAATCGGGCAACCTTCATCTGCTCCTGCTCCCTAGGGAATCACCAAGGCAAGATTTAAGATATCAGCACCTGCTTGTGACGTGCAACCAGGTTTCTTTAAGGGAGAGAAGACACACATAACAAAGCAGTAAGTCCTTGGCCAGAACTTAAGCAATACACAAGGAAGATTTCCAAACCTTCACAGCCCTCCTTAGTTCGTGCACATCATACATGGCGGTGGGAGTCATCATCCCAATGATCGCCCTCTCAAAATTCCCACTCAGCTCCGACTTCAAGTCATCAATCAAATCCTAGAAGGCCAGGAGAGGAGAAAGGAGTTGGCACAAGGTACGGCCTTTGAGGACAGAGGAACTGAGCTGCTCAGCACTCCTCTTCACGCTCCAACCCTCCTTGCATCAACAACTGCTCTGAACTGAACAAGAACAACACAACCTTGGTCAGGTGAAGTCTCTGCCGACCTTTCTCTGGTAGAGGTTGGGTCGTTTTTCACTTTTCGCCCAAGGGACACAACCACGTTCACACATCTCTGCACACCACCCACCCTGCCAGCAGTGCTCTTCTAGGTGATCAGAACTTGCTGACGCTGGGAAACATTTAGTTTGGTCAAGATGTCAGTGATGGCATCTTCACCGTGCCTGCAAGAAACAAACGGAAGCTAGTCAGGATGCTTGCACAAGGATCAGAAGTGCCCTCTGGTCTCGTGCCACCTCCCGTCCCTCACACAGCCGGCTCTCAACAGCTCCAGGACTACATCGATGCACACAAAGCTGCCAGGACCCACGCCACCAGAGGAGCTGCATTTCGGGACATGAAGGGCAGTTCTGTTTCCACTTTCCAACAATTTTTAGGGCAGTTGTGCAGCGGAGCAGTGCAAGCAGCTATGCTTCCCTCTGTCAAACCACCAGAGCAGCCATTCGCAGTGCTGGGGAAAAAATAAAAGTTGACCATGGAGGGAGATCAACTTACCAAAGCCCTTCATGGCCTTCCTGAGTGCCTGCGCTTCTTGCTCAGCGCTGAAACTTGAGACCCCCTCGATTGTTGCCTAAGGCCACAAGAAAAGGATTTAGCAAAGGCAGACCGACGCACACAGAGTGGAACTGGAAAAAAAAAAAAAGACGACAAACATAAAAGATGTGAACACAGAGATAGTAAAACTCTCTGCAGGGCTGCGCTGAGCTCCTGCTGCTGCAGCCAGAACCGCAGCTCCCGTGCTGACGGACGGCGGAGCTTCGTGCCGGCACCCACAGCACGCGGCCCCCGGGCTGCTGGCGGCACGGCAGGACGCTCCCCTCCCCGCCTCCCTCCCACCGCCCCTCGGCTCCGCCGTCCTCCCGTTATCCGCCTAAGGAAACGAAGGCCCCGCACAGGGCTCTGGACGGGCTGATCGACGGCTGACGCCAACGGCACGAGGTTCAACACCGCCACGCGCCGGTCCCGCACTTCGGTCACAACGACCCGAGGCATCTCTGCAGGCCGGGGGCAGAGCGGCTGGAAGAAAAGGAGCCGGGGGCGCGGGCCCCGGGGCCCCGGAAGCGGAGCGGGCGCACGGCGCGGGGCAGCGCCGCGGGCAGCCGGGCCGGGGCCACGCGGGACGCGCGCGGTGATGACGCAATGACCGCGCGACCGCGGGCGCAAACGACCCCGCCAGGAGCGCCCGCCCCGTTCCGCGGGCCGACCAATAGGAGAGCGGGGGAGGCGGGGCCGAGCGCGGGCTCTCCGCCAATGGCGGCCGCGGCATTCCGTGCCGGGAAAGCGGCGCTCCGCCGCCCCGCGCCTCGGGGCCCTGTCCGTCCCGCGTCAGAACGGAGCCGTCCTTCGGAGTCGTCGTTGCGGCGGGACGCCCGGTGTCCGGGAGCGGCTCCTGGCCGAGCCGGGCAGCCCCGAAAGAGGGGGACCGACCCCGCGGATCGAGACGCGTTCGAACCCGGCGGAGTCGGGCGGCCGCCTTCGGTTCCGGCTCGGCTCGAACGGTCGGCAGCGCCGTGCTGAGCCGCTGCCCCGCAGGCGGAGGACTCGACTGCCGTTTTCTGTCTTCACGTCTGTCCGAGAAGAAGGCTGGCGGCGCTGGCGCTGACCAGGGAGAGGGAGGCCGGGGGCCGGAAAGCTCTCAGGCTGCGGCTCCAGGGCAGGCAGAGGAAGTCACGGCGCCGGTGACATCAGCCGGGCTGCTGGAACCTGCGTGCCGTCACGCTGCGTTTCCGTGACGACGGCGGGCTCTCCCCGAGGAGCCGAGGGCAGCTTTGCTGCTGCGTTCGTTACCCGACGAAGCCCGACGCAGGGGGGCTGGGCAGACAGTCTCGCCAAAGAGGCCCGTGCTACAGCAAGACTGACAGCACGACTCCTTTTGTTCCCGTTGAGCCCTGGCCAGGCTTCGGGGCGAAAACCGAGAGGAGAAAGAGGGCAGCGGCTGTTCCCCCGCACTGCTCCGTACATTGGTTTATTCCGTGCTAGAAAGGCTGGAGCTGCTTGCAGCGGCTCTGGACGCCTCCCTCGTGGGATGGATGCATTGCTGTGCAACTTCCCCACGGCTGGGAGAGGTTCTCCAGATCCTCACTGCAAACGGGGCTCCCCAGTGACTGCGGATCTGGCTGATGGTAAAGTGCTGGGGCAGTTGGTCATGGATCTTCCTTCACCACTGTGCTCACGTGGCAATGAGTAGGCCCACTGCCTTGCTTATTCCCTTTACTGCTGAGCTTCTCTTTTGGCTATAGACGCTGCCAATATTACTGTTTGTATTATGTTGTCATAGGCAGTAAAATAAGCCTATCCCAAAGACGTTGGTGCCTTTGTTCTTGCTGTTGAGCCCATCGATTGGCACAACAGCATTAGCACATGATGGGCACGCAACTTGGACATCAGGAACGTGACTTCAAAGGCTTCAAAGCATCGGGAACGTCTCCTTTGGACAGAGACTGAGAGGTTTGGGCTCGTTGAGCCCGGAGAACAGAAGGCTCTGGGGAGACCGTGTGGCTGCCTTTCAGTACACGGGGCCTCACAGATCACCCTTGCTGAGGGTGGCCACTATTCCCTCATCGAGGTCATTGATGAAGATGTTGAACAAGACCGGACCCAGCACCGACCCCTGAGGAACACCGCTGGTTACAGGTCTCCAACCGGACTCTGCACCGCCAACGACGACCCTCTGCGCTCTGCCAGTCAGCCAGTTCTCAACCCACCTCACTGTCCACTCATCTATCCACACGTGCTCAGCTTTGTCATAAGGATGTTGTGGGAGACGGCATCAAGCGCCTTGCTGAAAGCAAGGTAGACTGCGTGCACTACATGCACCCAGCCAGTGACAACATCGTAGAAGGCTACCAGGTTGGTCAAGCATGACCTCCCCCTGGTGAACCCTTGCTGATTACTCCTGATAACCTCCTCTTCTTCCAGTTGTCTGGAGATGGCATCCAGCACAAGCTGTTCCATCACCCTTCCAGGGACAGAGGTGTGCCCAGGTGGCCAAGAGGGCCAACAGCATCTTGGCCTGCATTAGAAATAGCGTGGCCAGCAGGAGCAGGGAGGGAATCATCCCCCTGTACTCAGCCCTGCTGAGGCCACGCATTGAGTACTGTGTTCAGGTTTGGGCCGCTCACTACAAAAAAAAAAAAAAAAACCAAACAACCTCCAGATTTCACACTGCAATCAAAAACATCCCTGCCATTCTGTGCCAAGGGCAGATGGAAGAAGAGAGCTGCAAAGGGCAGGCTGTGAGTGTATGGAGAGGATGTGAGCAGCTGTGACAAACCATTGGGACCCTTCCTATCTCAGTCTGTGCCTTATTGCCACAGCACACCTTGGGATCACAGAACCACCATGACTGGAAACAACTTTAAGATCCTGCAGTCCAACCGCCCCCCTGCCAGCATTCCTTCCTTCTCAACCACGTCCCTCTGTACCACATCTTCACCTTTCTGCATCACCTCCAGGATGACCCCACCTCCAGGATTCCACCACCTCCCCTTACCCACAACGGGAACTGTAAATCCAACCCCAAAGGGCATCCCATCACCTCAACTCTTAACTACAGACAAAGGTAACAGCTGCTGGAACCAGCCGGAAATCACCCAAAAGGCTGAAGGACACCATCTGCTCAAGACAGACAGAACTGCTTACCCCTTTCTGAGGAACAGGGCTCACAAAACACCTCACAGGAGCAGAGCTCCTGCCCTGGGGGCAGCCAGCCTTCAATGAGCTCAAGGAGGGGTGGAACCAGGCTGCACCCCATGGCCACACCAGCAGATCGCTTCCACCTGTGCTCCACAGCAGAACAGGGATTAGTGAAGATGAAAGCCTGGGAAGTGAAGACTGACTGCTTTCATATTTCTCTCCCATTTGTGTATGCTGACTGCAGCTCCAACCAGGCCCACTTATAGTCTCTCGTAAATGAAACCTGGGAAGCAGACAAAGGCGTAGGACAAGAAGTGAAAGAGCAATGCAAAAGAAAACAAAGAAAAAAGCAAACCAGAAACAAGGAAAAAGAAAAAAGTAAAAAAAAAAAAAAAGACACAGAAGACAAGAAAAAAAAAAAAGCAAATAGGAAAGAAAACCACAGCATATGTAATGGCAGAAAGAGCAGCGCAATGGGAAAATGTTCCAAAGGAAGAGAAAGGAGCGCCCACCCATCTGCGCCGCATTGCCTTCACTGTGCTGCAGGCTGAGCGGGTCCTTCCCAGCTGATCCATCAGTGGGCCCGGCCAGGACTCAGACAAGTTCCCTTATGGCAGTTCCCATACAAGTAGAAAAATAAAGGATAAGAAAAGAAGTTGGTGGGAAAAGTAGGACAAATGTTGGGAAAGTGTGGGAAAAAAGTAGGAAAGAGGTTCAAGTTTGGAAAGCATGGGAGAAATTGGGAAAGCATGGAAAAAGGTGGAAAAAAGATGGAAAATGACCGGTAGGGCCGGTAGTTCCCTGGGCACGCAGCCCCTCGTGCTGGTAGGTAGGCATGGGGAACAGAATAGGCGTAACCCACGGTGAGGTGGTTTTGGACCTGCTTTGAAAGCCATGGGGCCGGATGGATTGAACCTTGGGGTGCTGAGGGGGTTGGTTGGCAGATGTGGCTGCCAAGCCGCTCTCCATCATCCTTCAGCAGTCCTGGCTAATTGGGGATGTGTCCTGGCTGTCCCTGAACGTGTTTAAAAAGCATCTGGATGTGGTGCTCAGGGACGTGATGGAGTGGTGGGTTGTTAGAGTTAGGGGAGTACGGTCAGGTTGCGGTTGGACTCGATGACCTTTCAGGTCTTTTCCAACCTGATCCATCCTATGATTGTATGTGATTTAACAGCAGCGTTCTTGTGGGAGCTGCATTGAGACTTGCAGTGTCTCTGGTTCCCCAGAATTACTTTCTCCAGGCTGATTCGTAGGTGCTGGCACTTGTTTAAAGCCAAGAGCAGCTGCTGATGGGAGGAAGGTAGTTCAGGCTCATGAGCTCTGCAGCATCTCTCAGGATGGTACCAGAGGAGGCAGGAATGATGTTGCAGAAGAAGATGAGCAGCTCCCCAGCAGGAAGCCAGAAACCCTGCGGGAGAGTCGGCGCACGTGTGGATGCCCAGGAGGTAATGCGGCCCCAGTATTTGAGAAGCGCGTGGCCATGGAGTGCTGCGGCCCAAGAGCAGAGCTGTTCTGCCTTTGCAGAATAGCTGGCATCCCAAGAAGGACTCGTCTGCCCTTGTAGAAAGCAGGGGGAGGGCACGTCCAAATGCTTGCTGGTTGCTTGGGAGCTCAAATCCTCCAAGCTGGAGGCAGGCTGGGGGTAACATCTCCTTGGTCCGATCGTGCGGCACCTGAGCAAGAACTGGCTGCACGAGGGTCGTCTTAATTTCTCTGTTCTTTTACTTAAAGTAAACCCGTTGGGAGACCGCGGTGTCGGTTTCCTGAAATTTGGATCTGGGAGGCGACCACGCCCTTTGCTTCTGATGGAAGCACAGAAGTGATGCGGGCGCTCGCTGAGGTCACAATCGTCGCCGAGGTGGGAGCGTTTGTGGCACAGCCGGTGAGCAGAGCTGGTGCTCTGGTGAGCGTGCTGCACGCAGAGACTGAGCTGTGAGCTTTCCTTGAGAGATCGCCCTGTGAGAGCCCGTCGGAAGCACCGCTGCGGCGTGTGCGTGAGCTGGGCACAGCTCAGGCTGAGCAGGCCGAGCAGGTGAGCTGGGTTTGGTGCTGGCTGGTTGCCGGGAGGTGTCTCAGCAGGAAAGCTGGGCTGGGGTGGGCACGCTGCATCAGCCCTCGTCCCGGCTGGCGGTGAGACAGAGGGAGTTTTCTTCAGGACAGCAACACCAGCCATGTGCTTCAAGGCGCGTAACTATTGAGGAGATGGAGAACGCTTGCTGTCAGAAATCACGGCAGCTGTACAGGAGCTGGGTGTATTTTGGGGACAGTCCTTGTACCCAGCTGGTTTCGAGACACTGCCCTGCCCGAGAGTCTAAACTGCACAGCAGAAGAATGCTGGGGAAATGCTTCTTCCTCACTGTTTTTCACTTGCAGGTTCTTTCCTTAGGGTTCCTTTTTCCTTTCCAAAAGGAGATTTTGGGGATCGAGGCACTTGAAGAAAGAGTGAAGCCAGCTCTTTCCAGCAGTGCGGGCAGTCCCTGTGGAGAGGACCCCGGGAACTTGAGCTTCCTCTGAGACGTTCCCCAGCATGTCTCAGCAGGGAGACGGACGCAGTTCCCATCCCTGCTTTGCGCGCGGAAAGGTATGGCTGGGTTTCTTTAGCTTGGGTTTCTCCTGTCTCTGGGTTTGGAGGGGAAGGGGTGGAGCAGGGGGAGCCCTACTGGTCCTTTGTTAGCTCAGGAAGCGGTTGGGTTGTGCACTTGCAGCAACAGGACAGCATTGCCAGGCTCCTTAACTAAGCTAAGGCTGTGTGCGGTAATTTTGCGTGGATTGAACTGTGGCACCTGAAGTCACTGTTTCCCTCGGAATAATGCTGGTGTTTGCAGGTGTGTTGGTTTAACCCCCTGAAGTGATGTCTGAGAGCGCCCGTCTTCTCCACCTGAACGATGAGAAAGCTGGATATGGCCAGAAATTGCAGCGCGTGCAGATGTTGTGAATGCGCTCCCAAATGTTTCCTTTCGTGATAACTAACGTCTCAGCACTCTGATATCCCATCTCTGGCACCATGTGGAACGCCGCATCTCTCTGCAAACGCTGGGTGCCCGTTTCCATGGCCCTTCCTTTATTTCTCTCCTCAGAAGCAGCGCGGCGCGGTTCCCTGTGCCAGGGAGCAGCACCCAGCAGGCTGCCAGAGATCCAACAGCGCCTTGCAGCGCACAGAGGGACGCGATGGGGACGGACCATCCTTAGCACCACGCAAAAGTGAGTCTCTTCAGTCCTCTGTCGTGAAGTATGGAAGAATGCATTTTAAGCATTACTTCTGAGCGGTGCAGCGCTGCAGGGATGTCAGGTAACCATGGTGGAAGCATTCGAGAGGCCAACAGCAACAGATGGCAGCAGTGAGACAGAAGTGTGTGTGTCAGTGGTGGTGCTCAGAGCTGAGTGCATTCCCTGTAGGGACAAAACATCCGTGCCTCGACTTTTGCAGCTGATGGCGTTTTGTGTGCTGACGCAGCTTTGCTCTGCAGAATGCAGAGCTGTCAGGCAGACCGGGGTTCCTCTGCTGCCACCTGAGCGGGAATGAGAGCAGTAGTGCTTTGTGCAAGCGCACTGCAGTTTAAAGATCAGTTTCTGTTCTGGCTGTAGAAGAGTGTGTTTTGGTTTTTGGGGGGTGGACGTGGGCTCACAGGACAGTGCTGCTCCTGGTGTCTGTGAAATCAACACACGATTTGTTGTTGTAGGGACGGAGCCTGCGCGTCCATGGAATGGTGCTGGGCTTGGGGGGAAACGGAAGGCCTCCCCAGGTAAGAAGCTCTCGTGAGCTGTGGTGTGGGTACCTGCCTCTAAATAGGGCTGCATGAAGGGCTGTGTGTGATGGAGGAGAAAAGAAGGGGCACTGCAGGTCTGTGCTGACTGCAGAAATGGCACAGCGCTGTAGCAGCAGAAAGGCCGATTGAAGAAACTACGCTTGAGGAGCAGAAGTTTGTGGCTGGCTGTGCTAAAATGCTCCTCCAAAGAGATGCTCTTCATGTCTTTCTTGTTTCCTTTCTGACAGAAGCTGATGCAAGCAGGCTTGCAGCGAAGCGCAGCCTTGCAGGAAGCCAGGGGAGGAGCATGGAGCGTGGCACAGCCCCCAAGAGAGGTACAGACACACAGCAGGCATCTGGGTTTGGTGCACTGTGTTTCTAGTTAGGCTTTCTGTCTGTCCTTTCCTGGGACTGCTGTCGTTGCGTGTTGCTTGAGATCTTAATCCCTGGGGATTACAGTTGCCTTTCCTGTCCCAACTGGAAATGGCCCACAGTTCAGCCAAGATCGTGAGATCCATTGCTGTGAACACTCGAGAGTTCCTAGCGTTGTGGCCCATTTTGCAGACCGAAGGCAGTGTGTGACTCTCTTTTAATCTTGCTGCTTCCCCTTGCTTGATTCGAACAGGGAGAGGTGCTGAGCCAGATGGCAAGATGTACGCGAAAGCTCCTCTCCAGGCCCCAGGAGGGCTTCCTGGAACAGCAGGTCCCAGCAGAGGGGAAAGACCTTCCCCTGCAGTTGACAACCGCTCCCTCTCCAAGACCATGGCTGCAAGAAAGCGCAAGGGAGTGGAGGAAGAGGAGCAAAAAGCAGAGCTGTGGCCTGCCAAGAAACAAGTGAGGGTGGAGCGCAATGGGGAGAAGGCTCAGAGCCCACATCAGAGCAGAGGCGGTGTGCCAGCTCCAGCAACACACCCTGGGCCTGCCCCAGCGCCGACTGAGCGGTTCCGGACCTCAAAGCGAAGAGGTAGGAAGGTGCTGCAGCTGCCCTGGTGAGGTGCTTCCTTATCAGGTGCATGGAGTTTGCTTAGGGTTTGCTTTGCTTTTTCCTTCTCTCTGCAGAGAGGGGAAAAGAGTAGAAGGCTGCCGAGTCCAAAGGCAGGGATGTGCCAGAAAGTGTAACCCTCTCTTTTCCCACGAAATCCATGATGGCCTTCTGCTTGTCCCACTGGAAATACCCTTCCCTGAGAGGCTTCCTAGCCTGTTACATGTGTACCCATGTTTCTGCGGTTTTGCTGTTGACAAACTGAATTTCTCTTCTCTTGCTCTATAGCGAGACGACAACGACAAAAAGAGAGGAGAGCAGAAATGGAGAAGGCTGCTCTGAGAGCTGCCGCTGCACGTGCAGAGGTGAGTCCTCGGTGAGCGCAGACACGGCTCTTGTTGTTCTCTGTCTGTCAGACGTGAAGGGGATTGTAGAATGCTGGGGGAAGCATGGGTGTCCTATTTTGACGCTCGCTTTGTTTCTTTCCAGTCCTCCGCAATGAACAGCCTTGTGGAGATGATGGAGAAGCTGCAGCTGAAGGACTGAGTGGAGGAGCATCAGAAGGCAGCGGCTTCGTGGCAGCAGCCCAACTTGGCACTCTGGTTGCAGTCCATCAATAAACAATTGGAGCTTTGTATTCACAAAGAGCGCACGGCCTGATTTGTCCAGTGGCACTCAGTGAGCTGCTGCACCACCTCCTCGTTATTCCACTGGCGGCGCTGGGTCAGAACTCCCACGTCTCCATCGGGGGATGCTGCAGGGTACAGAAGCAAGGGATGCACCAGTCCTTGGCCCTGCCCATAAACGCACTGCCTGCAAAGCACGTGCACAGGACTGCGAGTAGCACGGCCTGAGCACAGGCGCGCTGAGTTAGAGAACAGCTGTCTCGAGCTGTCTGAGTTTCTCGGGGCAGCTCTGAGCAGAAGTGAGCGCGTGCCCCTCACCCTGCAGGCGTCTCTGTTGGGGGAAGAGAGGCTCCGCCTGATCCCGGAATGCAGAGGTGTTCTCCTGACTTCTCTGCAGTGCTACCTTGCCTCATTGTCCCCCCTCTCTTCAGCCGTTCTGATGCTACTTTTCATCCTTTGGGCAGAGCTTGAGTCACTCTCATCATTGCACAGCTTTGTACTGAGCGGTGTGGAATTTTCTGGCTTTGCTTTTTAAAGCCTAGGCTGAAAACTGCAGCGTGCATGGTAAATTTACATGGGGATGTGGGGGGGACATCCCCCAACCCCCATTATCGAGAAATAAACCTTAATTACAAAAGTGAGGGGTGTCAACCCCCGACCCATGGGAACAAAGTGGTCCGTGGGGGTGACACTGTGGGGGTGTCCCCATCTCCAGTACATGACACCACCAGGGTGCCATGAAGGTGTCCCCAACTTTGGTGGTGTGACAGCACGATGCTGTGTCCCCACTTCTCCAGGAAGTCCTCCAGCTGGTTACGGTGTCCCCAGCTTCGGCTCAGCGTCCCCAGGGGGTCCTTTTGTCCCCTCTGCATGACGGTGACACCCGACGCTGGCTGCCGAACGCGACAGCTGATGACGATGACACCGCGTCACAGCTGTGCCACACTGGTGTCACACAGTCCCCTCTGGTGGTGGCACAGAGTTCACCACCGTGCGTGTCCCCGTCCTCATAGCAGATGATGGTGACAACGCCAGAGGACTCTGGTGTCACCAGGTCTGGCTCTAGGCAGGCCTGGAGGGGTGACAAAGAACAGTGAGAGGCTCAGTGACAGCATGGTGATAACGCAGAGCTGCCTGTGCCTGGCCCCATGCGGTGGTCAGAGTACAGGGAATGGTGTCACCCCATAGATGGTGACACACAAGTGATGGTGACACGAGATGACGGTAACAACAGTGACAGCCAGGGATGGGGACACTGCGTCACGGCTGTTCCACATCGAGGTCACCCTGTGTCACGGTGTCACCTGAAGACAGTGACATTCAGTGACACCCAATGGCATCCAGTGAAGGGAAGAACCAACAATGGTGACACCAGCGAGCCCATGTCACACCTGCACCAGACCCCACGTGTCCCCCGACTGTCCCCAGCCCCCCTCCCTGTTCCCTCCTCGTCACCTCTTCAATGAGGATGTCACCGCGCTGCAGTTGTGCCAGCCCTCTTCTTGGTTGCAAGTGTCATATTTGGTATTGTCATCCAGTATTTTTGGGAGAAAGCGTGTGGCAGTTGTAAGAGAAGGGATATTTCTGGGAGAAAATATCCTCTGTTTGGAAGAGAAGGTGAAATTTCCAAGGGAAAAGTGGTATGTCTGGGAGAAAATGACATAGTTGAGGGAGAAAAGTGGGAAAGGGTGGGAAAGAATGTCTTCTCTTGGAGAGCAACTGTGGTATTTTTGGTGGGACAAGTGGTCTCTTGGGGAGAAAATACGGTAAATATGGGAGAAAATGTCCTCTGGAGGAGTGTCAAGTAGTGCTTTTGAGAGAAAATGTCAGATATTTCTCAGAAAACTGCTGTTTCTGGGAGATAGTAGCAGACTTGGTTGGAAAATGACAGGTGTTTGTGAGAAAGCTGGTATTTTGGGAAAAAAGGCCGTATTTTTAAGACAAAGCTGGTATTTCTGGGGGAATGTGTCCCGTCTTTGGGAGAAAATGGGTCTTTGTGGGAGAAAATGTCGTGTATTTGGGAGAAAACTGGTCTATCTGGGAGAAAAGGCCACTTTGATGGGAGTAAGCGTGATCCTGAGGAGCGTCAAGTAGTATTCTTGGGATGAAACGGGAGGTATTTCTAAGAGTAGTGGTATTTCTGGGAGAAAATGCCTTGTTTGGGGGGAAAAGATCACACGTATGTGAGAAAGCTGGTATTTCTGGGAGTAAACGCCATATTTTTAGGAAAAAATGGGTATTTCCAGGATAATCGGTCACATAGTCAGGAGAAAAGTGGTCTATCTGGGAGAAAATGTCCCTGTTTTTTGGTGGAAGAGATCCTGTTTCGGGGACTAAAATGGTGTTCCTGGATGAAGATGTCAGGTATCTGTGAGAAAAGTGGTATTTGTGGGTCACAGTGGTGTTCCCCAGGGGTCGGTGCTGGGGCCCGTCCTCCTCAAGATCTTTCTCGATGACCTGAGGCACTGAGTGCACCCTCAGGAAGTTTGCGGATGGCACCAAGCTGGCTGGAAGTGTGGATCTGCCTGGGGGTAGCGAGGCCCTCCAGAGGGATCTGGACAGGCTGGAGAGCTGGGCTGAAGCCAATGGGATGAGTTCCAACAAGGCCAAAGGCCGGGTCCTGCACTTTGGCCGCAACAACCCCAGGCGACGCTACAGGCTGGGGGCGGAGCGGCTGGAAGATGCGTAGAGGAAGTGGACCTGGGGGTGTTGATTGATGCTGGGCTGAACACGAGCCAGCAGCGTGCCCGGGTGGCCAAGAAGGCCAGGGGCATCCTGGCCTGCATCGGAACGGTGTGGCCGGCAGGAACGGGGCAGTGATTGTCCCCCTGTCCTCAGCTCTGGTGAGGCCGCACCTCGAGTGCTGTGTCCGCTTTTGGGCCCCTCACTGCCAGAAAGACATCGAGGCCCTGGAGCGGGTTCAAAGAAGGGCAACAAAGCTGGCGAGGGGTCTGGAGCACAGAGCTTACGAGGAGCGGCTGAAGGAGCTGGGGTTGTTCAGGGTGGAGAAGAGGAGGCTCAGGAAGACCTTCTTGCTCTCTTTTTCAGAGAGATATGAACTTTTCTTCCAAAAATAGGATATTTCCTCCCAGAAATATCAGTTTCCTTAGAAATACTTCACGTTTCCTCCAAAAAATACAACATTACTATACCCCCCCTTCCCCATAATACGATACTTTCTCCAGGGAGTAACAGTTTTCTTAGAAATACCTCATGTTTTCTCCAAACAATATGACATTACCATCCTCAGTATGACATTTTCTCCCAAAAATAGGACATTTCCTCCCAGAAATACCAGTTATCTTTACAAAAATATGACGTCTTCTCCCAGAAATACCAGTTTTCTCCCCAGAAATGGGACGTATTCTCCCAGACATACCAGTTTTCTCCCCAAAGATACGATGTTTTCCCCAGAAATACCAGTTTTCTCCCAAAAGTAGAACATATTCTCCTAGAAATACCAAATTTCTCCTCAAAAATAAGCTACTCTACCGAAGATAACAGTTATCTCCCCAGAAAGAGGACATTTTCTCCCAGACATACCAGCTTTCTGCCAAAGATAGGACATTTTCCCCCAGAAGTACCATTTTTCTCCCTAAAAATAAGACATTTTCTCCAAGAAATATCAGTTTTCTCCACAAAATAGGAATTTTCTTCCAGAACTACCAGTTATCTGTCAAAAGTAAAACATTTTCTCCCAGAAGTACCAGTTTTCTTCCCAATAAATGACACGTTCTCCCAGAAATACCAGTTTTCTTCCCAAAACAAGATATTTTCTCCCAGAAATGCTGGTTTTCTCACCAGAATTTTACATTTTTCCCCAATAGTAACTTTTCTCCCCAAAATATGACATTTTCAACCAGAAATGCTAGTTTTCTCCTTAAAAATAAGCTACTCTGCCAAAGATTACAGTCATCTCCCCCAAAATAGGAAATTTTCTCCCAGAAATACCAGTTTTCTCCCCCAAAATAGGACATTTTCTCCAGGAAATACCAGTTTTCTTCCAAAAATAGGACGTTTTGCTCCCAGACATACCAGTTTTCTCCCCAAAAATAGGATGTTTTCTCCCAGAAATACCAGTTCTCTCCCCCCAGATAGGACATTTTCTCCAGGAAATACCAGTTTTCTCCCCAAAATAGGACATTTTCATCCAGAGATACTTTTTCTCCTCAAAGTATGACATTTTCTTCCAGAGATATCTGTTTTCTCCCCAAAAATACATTTTCTCCCGCAAATACCAGTTTTCTTTCTAAAATTAGGACATTTAATCGCATAACTTCCAGATTTCTCTCCCAAAAAAGATATATTCTCCCAGAAATGGTTGTTTCCTCACCAAATATTTGACATTTTCCCCCAGAAATACCAATTTTCTCCCCAAAATAGGATATTTTCTCCCAGAAGTACCAGTTTTCTCCCCAAAATAGGACATTTTCTCCCAGAAGTACCAGTTTTCTCCGAAAAAGATTGACATTTTCTCCCAGAAATGGAGTTTTAGTCCCAAACTATTCCATTTTCTCCCAGAAATTCCACTTTTCTCCCCAAAATACGATATTTTCTCCCAGAAATATGAGTTTTATCCCAAGTTTAGGACATTTCTCCCAGAAATACCAGATTTCTTTCAAAAATAGGACATCTTCTCCCAGAAATACCAGTTTTCTCCCCAAATACTGGACATCTTCTCCCAGAAATTCCACTTCTCTCCCCCCAAAAATGGCTTTTTCTCCCAATAATTTCTGATTTCGCAGAAATAGAACATTTTCTCCCAGAAACACCAGTTTTCTCCCTAAAATTAGAACATTTTCTCCAAGGCATACCAGTTTTTTTCACGCAAATTTGACGTCATATTTTGGGGGAAATCTGGTATTTCTGGGAGAAAATGTCATATGTTTTTGATAGGGCTGTTATTTCTGGGTGAAAATGTCATTTTTTGAGGAGAAAGCTGGTATTTCTGGGAGGAAATGTCCAATTTTGTGGAGAAAACTAGTATTTCTAGGAGAAAACGTCCTATTTTCAGGAGATAATTCGTGTTTCTGGGAGAAAAAGTCGTATTTTAAAGGAGAAAACTGGCAGTTCTGGGAGAATATTTCAAATCTTGTGAAGACTACTGGTATTTCTGGGAGAAAATCTCCTGTTTTTGGGAGAAAACTGGTATTTCTGGGCAAAAATATCATGTATTGAGGAGAAAACTTGCATTTCTGGGAGATAATTCTTATTTTTAGGGGAAAAACGTGAATTTCTGGGAGAAAATGTCCTGGTTTTGGGGAGAAAACAGGTATTTCAGGTCGAAAATGTCCTATTTTCAGGAGATAACTGGTATTTCTAGGAGATGGCACGCAGATGGCGTGATGTGAGACTGAATGTGTACAAGTCTATGGGCAGGATGGCGTGCATCTCAGGGCTCTGAAGAAGCTGGCTGCCGAGCCGCTCTCCATCATCTTTGAGAAGTCGTGGCTGTCAGGTGAGGTCCCGGATGCCTGCAGGAAGGGTCCCGTCACTGCCATGGACAAGAAAGGGAGCGAGGAGGACACGGGAACTACAGGCCGGTGAGTCTCACCTCTGTGCCTGGGAAGACGATGGAACAGATCCTCCTGGATGACATGCTTGATCACATGAGGAAAGGGCGTGTGATCCGAGACAGCCAGCACGGCTTCACCAGGGGAAGTCATGCTTAACCCATCTGGTGGCCTTCTGTGATGGAGTGACGGCAGCGGTGGACAAGGGGAGGGTGACCGATGCCATTTACCTGGACTTGAGCACGGCCTTTGACACGGTCCCCCACCACATCCTTATCTCCACACTGGAGGGATGTGGATTTGATGGGTGGACCACTCGATGGATAAGGAGTTGGTTGTAAGGCCGCAGACCAAGAGTGGTTATTAATGGCTCTGTGTCCAGGTGAGGCCGGTAACGAGCGGCGCCCCCCAGGGGTCTGTCTTGGGACCGGTGCTCTTTAACATCTGTATCAATGACGTCGATGGTGTTATCGAGTGCACCCTCAGCAAGTTTGCTGACGACACCAAGCTGAGCGGTGCGGTTGACACGGCTGAAGGAAGGGATGCCATTCGGAGGGACCTCGGCAGGTTGGAAAGGCGGACCCGGGTGAACCTGATCAGGTCCTACACAGCACAGTGCAAGGTTTTGCACTTGGGCCGGAGGAATCCCAGGCATCCATACAGACTGGAAGGAGCGGTCCTTGAGAGCAGCCCCGTGGAGAAGGACCTGGGGGTCCTGACAGATGAAAAGCTTAGCATGAGCCAGCAGTGTGCCCTTGCAGGTGGGAAAGCAAATGGCAACCTGGGCTCCATCAGAAGAGGGGGGGCCAGCAGGGACAGGGAGGTGATTGTCCCCCTCTACTCTGCTCTTGTGAGGCCCCATCTGCAGCACTGCGTCCAGGGCTGGAGCCCCCAGTACAAGAAAGACAGGAAGAGGGTCCAGAGGAGGGCCACAGAGATGATCAGGGGACTGGAGCACCTCCCTTATGAGGACAGGCTGGGGGAGCTGGGCTTGTTCAGCTTGGAGAAAAGAAGGCTGCGGGGTGACCTCATTGCAGCATCTCAGCACCTAAAGGGAGCCTACAAGCAGGAGGGAAGTCAACTCTTGGATAGAGTAGATAACTGCAAGATGAGGGGAAATGGTTTTAAGTTGAGGGAGGGAAGATTTAGGTTGGATGTCAGGGGGAAGTTCTTTACAGAGAGAGTGGTGCGGTGCTGGAACAGCTGCCCAGAGAGACTGTGGATGCCACGTCCATCCCTGGAGGTGTTCAAGGCCAGGTTGGAGGGGGCCCTGGGCAGCCTGGTCTAGTGTGAAATGTGGAGGTTGGTGGCCCTGCATGTGGCAGGGGGTTGAAGATTCATGATCCCTGAAATCCCTTCCAACCCCGGTCATTCTGAGATTCTGCTATTCTGCGTCTTCTCCCTGATGCCAATTGGAAGTGATATCCTTTAGGCTTCAGTATAACAAACACATTCTGTGACTGTGCTTTAAGACAGTCTCCCTTGAGCGTTTTAGTTGTGCTTGTTTAGTGCTCATAAAACCAACTGTGGAAGTGCTGCTCTCCTCCCCACCGTGAGGGGATTGCTGTCAGGAGCTGTGCAGTTATCACAGGCACATGCAGCAAGGAGCAGCTGTCTTCCAACCCGTCCACTGCAGCAGTTAGCATTCTGTAAGCTACTCTTCCCCAGTTTGGGGAACGAGTACCAAAAGTTGATACTCTTTTGTGAAAGAGTAAATGCTCTTTCACAAGAGGCGATATGACATTCCTGACTGCAGGTAAACAACAGCACAGATGCTTGTCACCGCCGTAGTAAAAGCTGGACATGTTAATGAAGCAGCTTATCCATCTGTGTTGGGATTTTGTACAGCTGACCTCACCTGCCTTTCATTCCTTGCCCTCGCCCCCTTTTTCTTCTAAGGTGAAAAAGGCAGCCTTGTTCTTTGTGAATCCGTAATTGTGATCGTTTATTGTTTGAGTACAACCAGATAAGACATGGAGCGCCAAGTTGGGCGGCACTCGCAGCGCTGCCCCGTAACACCACACACTGCAGCTGCTGCCTTCTGATGTTCTTCCTCTCAGTCCTTCAGCTGCAGATTCTACATCATCACCACAGGGCTGTTCATTGTAGAGGACTGGAAAAAAACAAAGCAAGTGTAGAAATAGGACAGAACCAATCTAGGGAGACCTCACTACGAAAGTCTGATCAGTAAACTTCCAGAACAACCCTATGCAGAACAGCACGTTACTGCCATTCAGATCAGTGACATTACTTCCCATAACACACTGCTTAGCTGCTGTCCCTTCCCTTCCCTACCTGAGCTGCTGTCCCTTCCCTTCCCTACCTGAGCTGCTGTCCCCTCCCCTCCCTACCTGAGCTGCTGTCCCTTCCCTTCCCTACCTGAGCTGCTGTCCCTTCCCTTCCCTACCTGAGCTGCATGCCCTTCCTTTCCCTAGCTGAGCTGCTGTCCCCTTCCTTTCCCTACCTGAGCTGCTGTCCCCTTCCTTTCCCTAGCTTAGCTGCTGTCCCCTTTTTTTCCCTAGCTGAGCTGCTGTCGCCTCCCTTCCCTACCTGAGCTGCTGTCCCCTCCCTTCCCTAGCTGACCTGCATGCCCCTCCTTTACCCTACCTGAGCTGCGTGCCCCTCGCCTCCTTTTTCTTGGTGCTCTTGCCTTTTCCTGCTACTCGCTCCCCATCTCAACACTTGCCTGCTCTGCTTGCTGCTTTCACAGCTTGCTCGCAACTCTGCTCGCTGCTTCTCTCCTTCTGCATGCCCTTCTCTAGTCCCTTCTCGTGCCCTTCAGGCTTTTGCTCCCCTTGCTGAGCAAGCCCATGCCCGGTAGCTCCCCTTCAACCTCCTCCGCCCTTTGCCTTTCTCCACACAGATGCTTGCTTCTGGCCAGCACTCCTGCCCGCTGCCTAGCCCACAGCCCGCATCTCTTGGGGAGACAGCAAGGTGGCCTGGAGCTACCCACACCTCCTCCCGGGCACGGCTTCTCAGCTTTGCTTCAAGCCCACAACCCCAAGGAGCTCCTCTTACCTTTGCGCTCAGCTTCTTCTCCTGCCGCGCAGCTCCTGTGCCAGGCCGGGGCTCAGCTCTGCCCACATTCCTCCATTCCTGCAAGGTTGCTTTCCTTTGCTCTGCTACCCTTAGCTTTCCTACTTTTTTTCCTCTAGATATACATGCATTGCTTTTTATTTTTTTTCCTTTTCTGTGCCTCTTTTTTTCACTGTTATCGGCACTTCAATTTTTTTTTTTCTTTTTCCATCTTTTTTTCTTACTTTTCATTCTCATTTTTCCTGGTTTGTTTGTTTTTTTTCCCCACCCCTGGAGATCCGCTTTATCCCCCTCAGCCTGCCTATATCTGTGCCTCTACCTGGGTCTTCTCTGCCCACATTCCCGTCCAGCGCCCGGTGTAGCCCCACATTACCCTCTATTTCCCTGTGCCCACGCAAGCCCCCTATTGCCTCTCTACAGCCTTTTATAACCTTACATCTCTCTTCGTCCCCCCCATACCCACCCACAGACCCCTATCATGCCTGTTTCTCTGTACCACGCCTACAGCCCTCCCACTGCTCCCTGTAGCCCCACATCCCCTTCTATCCCACCTCTATTCCCCCTACAGCCACTCATAGAGCCACAGTTTCTTAGGTCCTCCCCCAGCCCCCTCTATCCCTCCCCGTCGCTCTCCCCAGCCCCTCCCACCCCCCAATGCTCCCTACAGCACCGTGTCCCCCCGTTACCCTCACAGCCCTCTGCTGCCCTAAATCCCCCTGTACCCACCCCTATCGCCCCATGTACCCCGATACCACAGCCGCTACAGCCCCGCCTGCCTCCCTATCCCCCCCCGCCTTCCCAGCCCCTCACCCCACCAGGCTTCCTTCCCTGTCCCGGCGCCGCTCTCCGTCCCTCCCGGCTCCGGCTCTGCTGTGCTCAGCACCGCTCCCGTCGTGCCGCGGTTCCGTCTCGGTGCTGCCCGGACAGCTCCGGCGCGCAGCGGCGGTGCGGGGCGGCCCGGGATGCGGGAGCGCCGCCGCCGCCTGAGGGCAGAAGAGCTCTGAGCCGGCTGCCAACGGCCGTTCCCGCGCGCCGCGCCTCAGCCAATCGGAGCCGCCGGCGCTGCCGCTGACCAACGAGAGTCCGGGGGCGGGCCGGACAGGCACGTGCCCAACGAGTGCCCGGGGGCGGGACGGACAGGCACGTGCCCAATGAGAGCCCGGGGGCGGGACGGACCGGCACCTGCCCAATGAGAGCCCGGGGGCGTGGCAGCGCTGCGCTGTTGGTGGGACGAGCGCGGGCAGGGGGCGGGGCGTGGGTGGGGCCTCGGGGTGCGCCCTACTGCTATAGGGGGTGGGAGATGGGACTGGGATTGACAGGTGGGAGATGGGGTTGGGATGCGGGGTTGGGAGTGAAGTTTGGAACTGGGACACGGGATGGGATTGGGATGATAGGGGCGTGGGATAAGTAGATGGAATGGACATGGGATGCATGTGGGGATATGGATTCGGAATGCATATGGATATAGGGTTAGGGATGGGGATAGGATGTGGGGGTATGGATATGGGATGGGTTTGAGATGGCTGTGGGGTGGATATGATGGATATGGGATGGGATAAAGTTGTGGGATACGGATAAGGGATGGCTACGAGATGGGGCTGTAGTGGTTATGGGGCCATAGGGGCGATGGGGCCAGGATGCTGCAGTGACCTCTGGCCCCAGAGTTCATCCCCAGTGTGACACATGGAGCCCCACAGCCGCTCCTCTGCCCTTTATCGCTTACGTGGGGAGGACATCCCCCAACCGCCATTATCAAAAATAAACCTTAATTAGAAAAGTGAGGGGTGTCAACCCCGCCCCATGGGAACAATGTTTTCTGTGGGGGAGGGCACAGATGGCGTCTCCAGAGGGCTGTCCCAAACTTTGGGGGGTGTTCCCAACTCTAGGATATGACACCACGAGGGTGCCAGGAAGGTGTCCCAAGCTTTGGGGTGTGACACAGGGATGTCCCCAGTTTTGGTGGTGTGACATTGTTATGTGGTGTTCCCGCTTCCCCGGGAAGTCCTCCAGGTGGTCACGGTGTCCCCAGCTTCGGCTCAATGTCCCCAGGGGTTTTTTTTTGTCCCCTCTGCATGGCGGTGACACCCGGCGCCAGCTGCCAGGAGTGACGCCCAATGGTGATGACACCGCATCATGGCTGTGCCACGCTGATGGCACACAGTCCCCTCTGGTGGTGGCACAGAGTTCACCACCGTGCGTGTCCCCGTCCTCATGGCAGACGATGGTGACAGCACCAGAGGTTTCCGGTGTCACCCGGTCACACCTGCACCAGACCCCACATGTCCCCTGACTGTCCCCAGCCCCCCTCCCTGTACCCCTCCTCGTCACCTCTTCAATGAGGATGTCACCGCGCTGAAGTTGTGCCACCATGGCAGGGGGGACAGTCATGGACAGCCAGGGTGACAGCGTCCAGGAGCTGTAGGACGCTGATGGGGCTCTCAAGGTACGTCGGTACGGCCCCAGGTTCCACGGTTACGGTGACAGTGAGAACTTCGGGGACAGGCGGTTGTCCGGTGTCACCCGGTGGCCCTGGGGGGAGTTGTTTCTGTGGGGCTTTGCACAGGGATTGGTGGGAACCATCCATTTCTGAAAGGAAGTGGCAAAAAAAATACAAGAAAAGTGACACAGTATTGATTTTAATGGAAACAGACATTTTTGGGGGCGATCCCACGGGGACAAAGAAGAGCGAGAACGTGTCACTATGTGAGGTTGTCCTCAAAATCCCCATTGGAGACCTCTGGAGGACTCCAGGAACGCCTGGGGACCCCAAGACACCTCCGAAACATCTCCAGACCCTTCCAGAAGACAGTAGGACCCTCTGAACCCACCTGAGGACCCCCCCACATTCCACAGGATCATTCTGGGACGTCTGCAGACCCTTCTGGATGAATCCAAGGACCCCCTGGATCACTTTGAGACCCCCTGGACGCCCCAAGTCCTCTCTGGGACATCGCCAGAGATGTCTCTGATGACGGGATGACTCCAGCACCACTCAGACCCACATGAGAACTCTCTGGACCCTACCAGACTCTACTGGGACGTCTCCAGATCATCCCAGTGGCTCCTCGGAGCTCCTGGACCCATCCTGGGAGCTTCCAGATCCTTCCAGGGACTCCCAGGACCATCCTGGGGACCCCCTGGACACCCCCAGGATCCCTCTGGGACATCTCCAGATCCTTCTGTATGAATCCAAGGACACCTTGGACCCACCCGGGGACCAACTGGATGCCCAAAACCCCTCTACAACATCTCCAGATTCCTCTGCACGCCTCCAGGGCTATACAGGGGGCTCGTGGGGAATCTATGGGGGGAAAGGTGTGAGTGGGGCTTCTGTGAGGTGGAAAGAGGGTCTGGAGGTGGAGAAAGGTTGGAAGGGGAAACTGAGGGATTGTGGAGGGCTTCTATGGCGTGGAAAGGGGGTCAGAGGATGAAGAGAGGGGGTTGTGAGGGGGAAAAGAGCAGAACGAGGCTTCTGTGAGTGGAAAGGGGGTGTGGGAATGGAAGGGTACATTGTGGAGGGGAACTTGAGAGGTGGAAAGGGGGCTTTTGTAGGGCAGAAAGGGGGGTCTGGGAGTGGAAGGGGGGTTGTGTGGGGGAAAAAAGGGGTGAGTTGGGTCTCTGTTGGGAGGAAAAGGGGTCTAGGAATGGAGAAGGGGTGGCAGAGGAAATCTGGAGGGTTGTGGGGGCCTTCTATGGGGTGGAAGGGGAGTCTGGGGGAGACCTTAGGGAAGTACTGGGGGGGAGAAGAGGAGAGTGGGATGACTATGGGGTCGAAAAAGAGTCTGGGGGAAACTTAGTGGCTTGTGGGGGGGAAAGGGGTGAACACAGTGTCTACAAGGCAGGAAGAGCATCTGGGGGTGGAGGGAGGGGTGGGAGGGAAGAGCCAGGGGGTGTGCGAGGCTTCTATGGGGTCTGGTTGAGGGGAATTGGAGGTCAAAATGAGGGAACTGACTCCAGGGGTCAGGGAGGAGCGCACAGGGGGGTACAGGGGATTCTAGGGGTCAGAAAAAGGGGCCAGGAGGTGGGAGGAGAAGGGAGGACACGGGACCCTGGAGGTCAAATACAGGGGAATGGGGGGTGGTAGGAGACTCTAGGGTTGAGAATGAGGGAATTGGAGTGGGGGCACTCGGGGGGAGGAGAGGGGGTTCGGGGGTCAGATAGAGGAGCCTGAGAAAGGGGGGGGACTCTAGCGGACAGAATGGGGAGACCGGTGCGGGGGGTGGGGGGACACCAGGGATCAGAACGGGGGACTGGGGAGGGATAAGGGATCGGGGGGGGGGGGGGGAAGGAACCCTGGGGATCAGAATGGGGGAGGCACAGAGGGGAGGGGTGGAAGAGGACTACGGCGATCAGAATGGGGGAACAGGACGGGAGGGGGACCGAGGGGAGGGTGTAACCCCGGGGGTCACACAGAGGGACTGGGGGTGTGGGCGATCAGCGGCAGGGGGAGAGGGAGGGAGGGCAGCGAAAGACACGGGGTGGGGGAGGCGGGGAGACGTAGGGCAGCCGCCCCCGCCGAGGGAAGCCCCGAGCATCACGGAGATCCCGCGGGGCCGAGGCAGAGCGGCACGCGGACCCCCCGCCACTTTCACCCCGGCCCCCGCCCCGGCGCCCCGCGAACACCCACCTGTAGGAGCCGAGGCGGCGCTCGGAGCCCCGGGCTGCCCCGCGGCGGCGGAGCGGTGCGGGACCCGGCACGACTTCCGCGTGGCCGCCTCCTCCTCGGGGCGCGGAGTGATGACGTCAGAGCCCGGCGCGGCGCGGCGCCACGGCAACGAACGGCGCTGAGGCGCTGTCGCCATGGCGACGCCGTCACGCATGCGCCGTCGCCGCGGGGACAGCTGCGCGCGCCGCAAGGAGGGAGGGCGCGCTGTCGCCATGGCGACGCGGCCTGCACGCACGGCCTGAAGCCCGAGTGGGGCTCGAGGGGCAGCGGGGGGCGAAGAAGAGGGGAGGGGAGGGGGGGAACGGAGAGCCCTCAGGGATGTCCTGGGGAGGTGGGGAGGGGTCAGGGGGGAGGGCAGAGCTCCGGGGATGAGTGGGGCTGTGGGGTGGGAGATCCGCAGGGAGATGCAGTGAGACGGTGGGATGTGGGCAGAACATGGAGATATGGGAAAAGGAGGACCGGGATCTGGACAACAGCGTGAGAGCCAGGCAGAAAGAAAGAAGGGAAAGTCAAAAAGACAAGAAAGAAAGGAAAAGAAAGACAAGGAAGACAAGGTAGGAAGGAAGGTAGGGAAGGGAAGGAAAAAGGAAAGGAAAAAGGAGACGGGAGGGGAGGGGAGGGGATGAGAGGAGGGGAGAGGAGAGGAGAGGAGAGGAGAGGAGAGGAGAGGAGAGGAGAGGAGAGGAGAGGAGAGGAGAGGAGAGGAGAGGAGAGGAGAGGAGAGCAGCGTGCATGGTAAATGCGGGGTCGTAGCACTATGGAAGCGGGGAACTTTTGGGATGGAGCTGCTTTTCTAACGAGTGTGTAATGAGCAAAGCTTGCCAGCAGGATCGTGTTTTCTCAAGAAATGACACTTCTGGTCCAAGTAGCAAATAAAGCATTCTACTTTGCTGTTGTTTGTGTTGTTTTTTTAATCTCTGCCATTCCGCTGGAAGGGAGGGGGTCGGGCCAACAACTGTGTGGTACTGACCTGCCTGCCAGGCTAAAGCAGCACCACAAGGAAAACACAAGCCTTTGTGCAGCCCATTCCTTGGGTGTGTTCTTGATAGAAGCTCTTAAAGAATACCGGCAGTTGCAGGCACTGCCCTGAGCAGATCCCCTTCCAGGATGGAAGTGCTGTGGTGGAGGGCAGCTCTGCACAGCAGCACCCACTGCCTGCCCCTGCCTGCGGCCACAGCACAGCCACACAGCAGCACTGACACCGAGCACCAGGAGCAGCCGGGCCTTGCACCAACACGAGGGCTCAGAACGAGAGTGGGGAAGGGCACAGGGAGCAGCTCTGCACGGAGCAAGCTCCGGTGCGTCCTGCACTGCTGCACTGGGACAGTTTTCCTCTCCACCCCTCCATGCAGGCACTGTCCTGCAGCTCCACACATGGTCTCACAGGAAGGATGCCAGACAAAGTCAGTGCTGGGTCCCGTGTTTCGTTGACTTTTACAAACAGATTCACACGCAGAGTCTCCAGGCTACGCTATTCAGGAATTGGGTGAATATAAAATGGATTTTATTGGATTTATGGGATAACTAAAAACTGGAAATGGGATGAGTGATGGCATATTACAGGGCAGTGTCAGAAGGGATAGAGGAAAGAAAAAAAAATCAAAACGGGCTGCTCCTGCAATAATTTGCACTACAAAATAGGCTGCTCCTGCTGTCAGTTTTATTACGGGTCATACGCAGATGAAGATGGGCAGCTTGAAGCTCATGAAAAAGGTCCTCAGTTTCTACAATGCATCCTTGAGCTCCTGGTTCCTCACGCTGTAGATGAGAGGCTTCAATGCTGGAGGCACCACGGATTGCAGAACTGCCAGCACCAGGTCCAGGGATGTGGAGGAGGCGGAGGGAACTTCAGGCTGGCAAACGTGGCAGTGCTGAGAAACAGGGAGACTGCAGCCGGGTGAAGGAGGCACGTGGAAAAGGCAGAAAAGCTTCGCCTTGGCAGAGCGGCAGAGAAAATGTATTGGCAGTGGGCAGCAACCAACCTTCTGTCCTCTTGCAGGCCGTGACAGCAATGCAAGTCATGCCTTGGTGCACAGCTGCCACATCTCCAGAGCAGGCCAGGAGATGTGCAGTATCTTTCAGGTCTGGCTGTTTCAAAGAGGGGGGTAACTGAGGCAGTTCCACATGGCAAAGGACACGAGTGTCCCTGCCGCGGTAGCACAGACTCCTGGCACCTGTCCTTCCTGCACAGGATGCCATCCCTGCAGCTCTGTGCTACCTTCCCGGTGGGGCAGATCCCAGAGCTCCTGCCCCAGCAGCAGCTCCCAGGGCAGACACCAGCAGCTCATCTCTTTGCGGGCACCTCTGCGCTTCAGCAACTCCCAGCACGTGCTTGTGCATACGAGAGCCTGAGCACAGTTCACAGAACCGTAGGGGTTGGAAGGGACCTCCAGAGATCATCGAGTCCAAGCCCCAGTTCCGTGGATGCTCATAAATTTGTGGAAGAAGTAAGGAGCCGGGCACCCTCCAGCCAGGCTGCCTCCCCTTCCCCACATCCCAGATCAGCTCAGGGGTTCCTGCAGCCGGGGCACAGCTCGGAGCTCTCAGCAGGGCTCTGCCCCAAAAAGAGGGTCTTCGCCCCTCCTTTGCCCCTGCTCTTCCCTCTCCAGACCCTGCTCTGCCTCCACTCAGCCCTTGCCCTCTCCTCTCTCCATTACCTAGCACTGGTGCAGCACCAAACGATGTCAGGAAAAGCGTGACTCGGTCATCAAGGTCTACCTCTCCATCCCGGGAGAGCTGCTGGGCCACCTCTGCCTTGTCAGCTGCGGAGAAGATGCCACCAGATACCCAGCTACGGTTGCATTTTCTTGCCTGTCCGTGTGCAACAAATAGGAAGGAATAGAAGATGGGATGAGCAGCATCCCTCTGCACACAGACAGCTGCTGCTCTGTCTGCTTGTTTCCCGTGTTCTTCTGCTTGGTGGAGCCTGCAGAATCATGAAGTCTGCAGGTTCCCTGAACTCCTGTGCTGCTCACAGCACCTACATCACTCCTGAGCTCCCTCTTGTTCCCAGCACCCCCCACCTTTTGCCGTATAATCCGTTCTGCTGTATAATCCCAGTCCTGCCACTCTCCTCAGCACAGGGATTCTACCCATGGGTTCCTTCATCATTCATCTCCTCAACCATTCCTGGCTCCTGTTGAGCTAGTTGCCAAAAGGCTGTTTCCTCCTGACCCTTCTGCGTCGCCTCGCATTTAGAAATGATGCTGACAGATGAGATGGAGGATCACCTACAGCCCCGTGAGGAGCTGCAGGATACAATTGCAAGTTGTAAGTTGCAGGATACAAGTTGCTGCAGGATACAAGAGCTGCAAACCCTGAGCGGATCAGCCTGGGAGCAGAGACTCACAACAAAGGACCATTCTTGGAGCATTCTTTTTGCGGCAAAGAAGCGCATGAAGAAGCTCCGAGAAGCTCTAAGAAGCTGAGGGAGAGCAAGGCAGCCCCCCCGCCCCAGCAGCGTGGCAGCTCTGATGGTGTGGGCAGAGCAAGAGTGCCGGCGGCACCGCCTGCCTGTGCCAATAAAGGCAGAGCGCAGCGAGCGCAGCAAACGGGACGGGCGAATGGGGCACGGCACGGCAGTTGGCACGGCACGGCAGTTTGCAGTGGAGTGATCCCCCATTGTTCCCATCCGGAGGTGGATATGTCCCCAGGGCAGCCCCTGTGGCCCCCCAGCCCGGCCTCCATCCCCCTGGCCATGCAGAAGAGATCGAGTCACCCCAGGCCCCACCGGGCACTGCGACCTTCCCCGCTCCCATCCTACAGCAGATGGCAGCCGTCCCCCCAGGGTAGGGTGCAGGGAACACATCCCGCACCTGGACAACCACTGCTGTGACCAGCTGCGGCTTTCCAGGTCGCTCCAGGTGCAATAATGAATAAAAGCCCTTCAGTTCTCCCCGCTGCCCCTTCAAAACCTCAGGAGAGCCAGCAGCACCTCGTGCCTTCGGATGCCCGGTGCATTTCACAAGGATGCTCTCATCTCCAGCATCGAGATCTTTGGCAAAAATATGCAACGGCGCTGAGCCAAGCTGGGGGCTCAGTGGTGACATACAGGGAAACCTGCTGTGCTGCAGCGTGAGCCTCCGGTCCTGCCGCTGGGCACCGCCGGGCGCAGCCTGGCTCCGTCCTCTCCGCACCTCCCTGCAGGGACCGATGGCCGTGCCCGGGATCCCCCCGAGCCGCCTCTTCTGCAGGCTGAGCCGCCCCAGCTCTCCCAGAATCCCATCCCAGCCATTTCCCACGCCTCCATTCCCAGGTAGCGCTGACTGAGGAGGGGAGGGGATTTTGGAGGGGAGGGATGAGGCCGGTGGGGGCAGCCCTGGGACACGGCCCTTTGTGCTGCCCGGTCCTGCCCCGCAGGTGGGCACTGGGGTCTGGGGGGGGTTTAGTGCTGCATGAACGACTGCAAGTGGAGGCATAGGAAAGTGAATATAAAACGTTTAATAATTTAATATATTTTAACATAATTTAACATAATGTAGTATAATGTAACATAACAGTCCAAGATGACATTGGTGGACAGCCCAGCTTTGGAGGGGTAGGGCTGGTGCTGGTGTCCCTGGAGCACTGCCGCTGCTCTCTGTGTGCCGCAGGGGCCGGTGAGGAGCCCAGGGCTACAGGTAGCCTTATGTGTTGGCTATGGCCGTGCCTCGTGCTGCACCACGTGGGCCGGTTTCTGCGGACGCTCCCACTTAGGCTGAGCCCACCCAGCTTCGCCTAGCGCCGGCGTTTGTGTCCTGGAGCGTCCTGGCCCAGGAGCAGCTTCCTCTTCCTGGCTGGGACGCTGCCAGCGCGCTGCTCGTGCCCTCTGCTCCTGCCTTTCCTGGTGGTGCAGGCGGGCGCTGGGCACTCGGCCGGCTCGGTGCCATCCTCATGGTGGTTGCCTGGCACGTGGCAGGAGATGCAGCCGGGTGGCAGTGCCGGGCGGGTGAGAACCACCCGGGGCTGCCTCTGCTTCGCCTCTTCTATCAGCCGTGCGGTGTGGGCTGAAGGAGGCACGCGAGCATCCATGGGGGTCGGCAGTGCCGGGCGGGTGAGAACCACCCGGGGCTGCCTCTGCCGCGCCTCTTCCATCAGATGCCTGCGCAGCAGCGACTCACAGAGCTGCCCAGAGGATGCTGGCTGCCCTGAGAACGGCTCGCTGAGGGGCCCGGCGTCAGCCTGCGCCTCTCTGCTGAGCTCCCTGCTGCCTGTGGGAAAGTCAGGGGCTCCTCTGGTGAAAGGAGAGGTGCCGAGGCTGCTGGGGACATCTGGCAATGGCTGCTGGGGGACCTCCGGACAACTCGACGCTTCTGGAAAAGCAAGAACAACCCCCAGAACGATGATGGCAGGCTTCCCACAGCCACTCGGTGCGGACATCCACCCGCCACCGCTGCGGCCCTGAACTCACCAGCGATCCAGCTGAGCAAGCTGTCGATTTCCATCTTGTCATCTGGAATGGCCGAGCTCGGTGTCCCTTCTGGAAAAAGGAAGGAAATCCCCACAGGGGCAATGCCAGCTTTCCCACACCCACTCGCTGCAGACACCCCCGCCTGCTCTGCAGCCCCTGAACTCACCGTTGCTGATCCACGTCAGGATGTCATCGGTCTCCGTGGTGTCGACCGGGATGTCTGCGTTGGACATCACTTCTGGAAAAAGCAAGACAATCCCCACAGGGGCAATGCCAGCTTTCCCACACCACTCGGTGCGGACACCCACCCGCCACCTCTGCAGACCACAGACTCACCTGTTCCCCTGTTCTTCCCCTAGCTGACCCCTTGCCTCACCCCAGATCCCCTTGCATTCCTGTAGGTGTCCCTTCCATCCCCCTGGCTGCCCCTTGCCTTCCCCAACGTAACCCTTTACCTAGCCATGACAGCCACATATAATTTCCTCAGAGCCTCAATAGCTCCCTCAATATTTCCCCGGCAAGACCCCTGTAGGCACCCCAGAGCCCCCCCCAGAGCCCCTTAATGACCTCCTCAGACCTGGTACTCCTCCCCCATAGGTGACCCCAAACCTCACAGACCTCCATAGTTCCCAGCAGCACCCCATATCCCCCAGTGGACTCCCACTGAAGCCCTTATTTCCTCCTTCAGACCTCCCTTACCACCTCCAGGGCCCATTAGCCATCTCACAGACGCCCACAGCCCCTGGCAGGACCCCCGTCACTATTCCAGGACCCCCACAACCCACCTGGGGCTCCTCCTCACCCCCTTCTCCCTCCAGATCCCATACAACTGAACTATAGTGGGGCAGGGGCAGCTGCTGCAGGAGAGGAATGCGGAGCTGGAGCAGGTGTAGGGCACAGATGGGGGTGGAAGTGATGTGGGGGGCATGGGGAAAAGGGGTGCACAGGAACATGGGAGCATTTGGGGAGGATATGGGGATACGGGCCACAGGCTGCAGGAGCAGAGTGCTGCTCAGGAGAAGGCAACGTGTGAGGTAAAGGTGGCACATACGGGCCTTTGTGGCCATCTTGGGTTATGGCTCGTGGGGTTATGGCTCAGGGCCACACCTTCGGGGCACAGGGCCCCCCGCCCCCTCTCCAGAAGAATTAAAAGCACTCCACCACCACCCCACACCCCCCCTTTTTACCTCAAACCACTCCTCACATCCCCCCTTCCCTCTGTGTCCCCATACCGCCCCATATCCCAGTGTCCCACCTGCAGCGCACATCTGTCTTCTGAAGAGCATTCTGCTCCTGCAGGCTGTGCTGTCATATCCATCCCGTATCCCTGTATCCCCCACACGCCGCCACAGAGCCCCATAACTCCTCAAGGACCTCCTCAGACCCGGCACAGCTCCCCCACCGCCACCCTGGGACCTCACAGAGCCCCATAGTCCCCAGCAGCACCTCTTATCCCTGCTCTGGGCTCCCCCTGATCCCCCTATTTCCTCCCTCAGACCCCCCTTACCCATTCCACCCCTCCCCGGAATCTCACAGACCCTCCCAGTTCCTGACAGGACCCCCATCACCGTCCCAGGACCCCCACAGCTCTGGTGCTGAACCCAGGTCCTCAGGGAGCTGTGCCGCAGTGCTGCACCCGGAGCCCTTCTGCAGAGCTGCGGAACGGGACACGCGCAGATCCCAGGGCAGCGGGCACTGCTCTGCATGTCACTGCCTGGCCCAGGAATGCCACCCTGCACAGCCTGCCAACGTCTTCTCTTGGCTCCTGGCACATCTTCCATCCCCAGAGCACAGAGCAGCGTCCCTCAGACTGCGGATCCAGGTTAACCCCGCAGCGTCCAGACGAGGAATCCCACAGCGACCCACCTCTCAGGATGGGGCTGCAGCTGTGCCCCACGGCCTTCACTAAAGAGAGGAGAATGAAGGAGCGTAACGGGGCACCTTTCCTGCTGACGTTTCCCACCGTCTGCATGTTGGCTGTGCCCTGCGAGCGGCATTTGGGCACAGAGCTGTGAGTGCAGGTATGCGCGCATACAGGGTGTGCAGAGACGGTGCTGAACAGCAGGGTGTGCACTGCACGTGGCTGTGTGCAAGGCTGGAGCTGCGCTCGTGTCTTCATGCCTGTGGGTGTGCAAAGGGAAGGGTTTGCACACGCGTGTGTGTGCATGAACACGGCTGTGTGCATCAAGGTCTTTGCACAAGGCTGTGTGGTTTTGCACACATTTGCACGCACTTGATTGGAGTTTTGCAAGGATGTGCTTGCACGTGCGCGTGAGTGCACAGGTATGTGTGCGGGGAAGTCTTTGCTCGTGGGTGTGTGGTTCCGCACACGTATGTGCACACAGATGTGTGTGCAAGGGAGCAGCGGAGGGTCCTGGGAACAGGAGATTCCTGGGAGAGGCGGAACTCATCCGAGAGCGCTGGAGAGCACAGGGCCGGGAAGCACAGCGCTGCAGCACTGCGCTCTGCACAACAGCCTGCAGGATGGCATGGAGCGCTGACAGAACCAGGACAGAATCACAGAAGCACACAGAATGGCCTGGGTTGGAACCTCAAGGATCACGAATCTCCAAACCCGCTGCCACACGCAGGGCCACCAACCTCCACACTTAATACCAGCCCAGGCTGCCCAGGGCCCCATCCAACCTGGCCTTGAACAGCTCCAGGGATGGACGGGGCATCCACAGCCTCTCTGGGCAGCTGTTCCAGCACCTCACCGCTCTCATAGAAAAGAACTTCCCCCTGACACCCAACCTCCCTCAACTTCAAACCATTTCCCCTTGTCCTGCCGTTATCTACCCTTTCCAAGAGTTGACTCCCCTCCTGTTTGTAGGCTCCCTTTAGGTCCTGGAAGGCTGCACTGAGGTCACCCTGCAGCCTTCTCTTCTGCAGGCTGAACAAGCCCAGCTCCCTCAGCCTGTCTTAGTAGTAGAGGTGCTGCAGCCCTCTGAACATCAGGTGGGCTCAAGCTCCACCTCTGGGCCACAGGGACCCCCTGTCCCCGCTCAGAAAGAAATGAAACCACTCCAACACCACCCCACCACCCCCCTTTTTACCTCAAACCACTCCCCACATCCTCACGTTCCCCCTATGTCCCCATACCACCCCATATCCCACTGTCCCACTTGCAGCCCTGCGGGATAAAGAAAGTCATTATCTTGCTAACGTGTAAAAAAGCTTAGCAGGAAGTTGAGCCAGACACAAACACACACGAGACGCCTGACTCCTACATGTAACCAGCTGTTTTTGCGCGGGTAGAAAAGGTTGTGAGCACCTACAATAAAGGTCCTTCGTTCTGCACCAGCAAGGGAGTCTGCGCCTCTCTCGCCACACCAGCAAGGGAGCTCGGAGCCCTCTTGCCACAAAGGAGAGAGGAGAGAAGGAGAGGAGAGAAACGATAGAGCAGAACAAAGAAAAAGGGAAGAGAGGAGCTTTTAAGGGGAAGAACAGAAGAGGGATGAGCAAGAGGGGAGAAGAAAGAGGTAAGAAGAGCAGATCTAAAAAGGACAAGAGAAAAAGGGAGGGCGGGGAGAACAGAGGGAACAGCAGAAGAGGGAAGGGCAAATGGAAGAAGAAAGGAAGGAATGGGGCAGAGAAAAGAGGGAGAAGAGAGAACAAGAAAAGGCCACAGCAAACTGAGTTACTGAGAAAAGAAAAAAAGAAGGAATATAAATAATTTTTAAGTTCCACCAAAGTCAAATTCTTATGAAGACAGATTTTTTTTTTTGCAGTGTTTGTATCTTCTGGACAATTTAAGAACATTCAGGAACATTTTCAGTATGTTTTTGTAACGTCTGTTTCATCTCAGCTGCTCTAAAATGCCCAACAGGTGTCGGGGGGGATCATCTCCTTAAAGGCACTCAGAAAATCCCACTTTTTGTGTCTAACATCGACAAGTTTACCTTAATGAAGGAGCAGAGAGACTTCCCATACACGGTCAGGAATTCTCTTCTGATATCCAGCACATCAATTCCGGAGCGGGACACCACCGCTCTGATCAGAGTGTTGTCATCTGCACCCAGGCCCTGGAAAGCAAAGCAGCCACGTGCAGCTAACAGAGAACCTGCTGGAGAATCACCCACAGACACAAAGGTCTCAGTGCCCAGTCTTGTGCAGGAGCTGCTCTTAATTAGAGCATTTCTGCATAACGGAGCGATCCATTAGCAGCTTGCTCCTGACTATTACCCTGATGTGCAGAAAAGCCTGAGCTGTCCTAGAAAAGCCAGTTTCCTGGCTGGCTGCAGCTTCCATCTCACAATGGATTGCCACAATGCTGCTGACTCAAGCATGAAAATGCAAGAAAGAAGCAAGCAATCTTGCTCCACAATCTCTTTACCTTCATGGATTTATACAGTCTTTCAGCAAAGCACGCAGGCTTGTTTCGCGTGCACTTTACTGTAAGGACAGACAAGAACAAGAGAATTAAGGTCAGGAGAAGCAGGAGCTTTTCCACACCGCTGCAGCACTTTCTGGGTGCAGGTGTTTCTTCTGTCAAGATGCAACTCCAGGCCAACAAACAGCAAACGCAGTGCAGGCATCCACAGTCAGTGATGTGCTGTGAGCTGATGTCTCTGTGCCTGCACACAGCAGTATTTGCACGAAGGCTTTCATGCCTCCTGACAGCAAACCTCTGCTGCCAAAGCTCCCTTTGGCCAAGCACACCGTACCATACAGCACAATATACATTTCTCAGCTGACTGGGTCTGTAAAGCATACAATCGTAGAACCGTTTGGGTTGGAAGGGACCCCTAAGATTCTCTAGTTCCAACCCCCCTGCAATAGGCAGGGACACCTCCCTCTACACCAGGGAGCTCCAAGTCCCACCCAGCCTTGCTCTGTGCCCATAAACAAAGACAAACCTGTACGTAACAGTCGCTCAAGGGAAGACACAGCACCTCTAATCATTTCATTTCTTTGTAGACAACATTTAAAAGCAGAGCACTCACCTACAGACAGCAAAGCATCTGCCAGGTCTCCTGCCATCTCAGATTTAATGCTGTTATGTCCTTGTTAGCAATGCCTCTGTACCATCAAAAACTAGGGGGAAGCGTCCGTGGCAGGAAGTCACAGAGATTCAAAGCACCGCTTTGCAACAAGCCCCTCATATACTGCATGAACATTCTTTCATCCCTGCAGCACTCTCAGCTAAATCAGGATCGTCCCACTGAAATAATTCATTCTCACTGCTAACAGTCTTGCTAATTGGCCTACCACAGCTAGTACCATTTTCAAGACCTGCTGCTTTCTGCTGCTAATCAAGTTCCTTAGCTCCTCTCCCCCCTGCCCCAATGGCAGTCACACTTCATGATCTCTGCTTTCCATGCTGGAGCTGCAGCCAGTTGTACTTGGGTTTCTCAAGTCCCTTTCAGTCTCAGCAGGGAATAAAACAGCCCGAATGGAATGGATGCAATGGGGCTCTCTCTAGGACACCTGCTGCCTCAGAAGACTTCACATCTACTGGACAGCTACAGAGCTCCTGCAAAAGCATCACACACAAACAAGGAAGGAAAGAAAAACCCAGGACACTGTGCAGGGGTCCTACCTCTCACTAGGTGATACCTGTTCCGTGTGCAGAGGATGGACGTAAACTGCACCTCATCTGTTCCCCACTTCTTCTCCCCCGCTTCGTACAGGCACTTCAAGACATTAGGGGTGACAAAGTAAGGCTCATGGAGAAGACTGGGCGTACAGGAGATCTTAAATTCCTTGCAGCTAGAGCACTGCTGGCCCGTACTTGTCTAGATCACGGATATTTTCCAACAAGCACCAACCAGGCACGGCAACCCACAACCAAAACCTCATTGCCCCTGCCAAGTAGCCAGCCTGTCTACAGATCTCTCATTAGAGACCTGCAAACAAGGCTAGAACCATTATTTCCATTTCGCAGGCTGGCTTCTCTTCACCACGCATCACATGCACAAGAATAGATTGGGAAGCACATTACTACGCACCTGAGCATCTTGCTGAGCATGGGCATCATCCACATACATTCCTTCATCTCTGTTTCCCTGCAGAGACACATGGATAGAAGACTCAGTTCACCAGAGCGTCTACTGGAAGCAACTCCTGAGAATTCCCCATTCATGAAAAGCTGCTGGAGATGGATAATGGAGTCCTTCAAAGGGAACACTAGCTTACAAATGAAACGCAGCTCTGATGTACTTTGGGCTTCCTTCTGAAACGAGCAGCAACCCACTTTACGGGGACATTTAAAGAAGAGCCCACAGCACTCATGCACACCCAGAGTCAGAGTTCCCTCCCCGGAGAGGCTGGGTTTGAGGAGCAGGCCATGGGACACACAGGGTGAGAAAAAGCCAGCATGGAGCTCCTCACCACTGAGTGCAGAGCTGTGCCCACAGCTCTGAAGATTCACCCCCTTCTCCCCTCAGCTTGGCTCACCGTTGCGAGGGACACGAGGACCCTTCGAAACATGGGAGATGTGTCAGATACAATGTCATCCTCAAGGGAGCAGCCAGATTCTAGCAAGAACACACACAGCATCCGTTAGGAGCAGGACACCACCTGGGTGCTGCCCACAACATTTGCCAGCTGTAACCTAGCTAAGTACAGAACTGTGCCCAGGGCTCCCAGCAGCACTGCAGCACTCCAGCCATCATCATTTGTGCTACAGCCTCCAATTACGAAGCAGACAGGAAGAAACTGACAAGAGAGCCTTTTGCACTACTTACGAAGCTTGTAGTTCTCATTAATGGGACAATTAATGGAGACAAATCTCTCCATTGGTGCGAGAAGCCAGAATTTCAATCGGGCAACCTTCATCTGCTCCTGCTCCCTAGGGAATCACCAAGGCAAGATTTAAGATATCAGCACCTGCTTGTGACGTGCAACCAGGTTTCTTTAAGGGAGAGAAGACATGCATAACAAAGCAGTAAGTCCTTGGCCAGAACTTAAGCAATACACAAGGAAGATTTCCAAACCTTCACAGCCCTCCTTAGTTCGTGCACGTCATACATGGTGGTGGGAGTCATCATCCCAATGATCACCCTCTCAAAATTCCCACTCAGCTCCGACTTCAAGTCATCAATCAAATCCTAGAAGGCCAGGAGAGGAGAAAGGAGTTGGCACAAGGTACGGCCTTTGAGGACAGAGGAACTGAGCTGCTCAGCACTCCTCTTCACGCTCCAACCCTCCTTGCATCAACAACTGCTCTGAACTGAACAAGAACAACACAACCTTGGTCAGGTGAAGTCTCTGCCGACCTTTCTCTGGTAGAGGTTGGGTCGTTTTTCACTTTTCGCCCAAGGGACACAACCACGTTCACACATCTCTGCACACCACCCACCCTGCCAGCAGTGCTCTTCTAGGTGATCAGAACTTGCTGACGCTGGGAAACATTTAGTTTGGTCAAGACGTCAGTGATGGCATCTTCATCCGGGCCTGCAAGAAACAAATGGAAGCTAGTCAGGATGCTTGCACAAGGATCAGAAGTGCCCTCTGGTCTCGTGCCACCTCCCGTCCCTCACACAGCCGGCTCTCAACAGCTCCAGGACTACATCGATGCACACAAAGCTGCCAGGACCCACGCCACCAGAGGAGCTGCATTTCGGGACATGAAGGGCAGTTCTGTTTCCACTTTCCAACAATTTTTAGGGCAGTTGTGCAGCGGAGCAGTGCAAGCAGCTATGCTTCCCTCTGTCAAACCACCAGAGCAGCCATTCGCAGTGCTGGGGAAAAAATAAAAGTTGACCATGGAGGGAGATCAACTTACCAAAGCCCTTCATGGCCTTCCTGAGTGCCTGCGCTTCTTGCTCAGCGCTGAAACTTGAGACCCCCTCGATTGTTGCCTAAGGCCACAAGAAAAGGATTTAGCAAAGGCAGACCGACGCACACAGAGCTGAACTGGAAAAAAAAAAAAAAGACGACAAACATAAAAGATGTGAACACAGAGATAGTAAAACTCTCTGCAGGGCTGCGCTGAGCTCCTGCTGCTGCAGCCAGAACCGCAGCTCCCGTGCTGACGGACGGCGGAGCTTCGTGCCGGCACCCACAGCACGCGGCCCCCGGGCTGCTGGCGGCACGGCAGGACGCTCCCCTCCCCGCCTCCCTCCCACCGCCCCTCGGCTCCGCCGTCCTCCCGTTATCCGCCTAAGGAAACGAAGGCCCCGCACAGGGCTCTGGACGGGCTGATCGACGGCTGACGCCAACGGCACGAGGTTCAACACCGCCACGCGCCGGTCCCGCACTTCGGTCACAACGACCCGAGGCATCTCTGCAGGCCGGGGGCAGAGCGGCTGGAAGAAAAGGAGCCGGGGGCGCGGGCCCCGGGGCCCCGGAAGCGGAGCGGGCGCACGGCGCGGGGCAGCGCCGCGGGCAGCCGGGCCGGGGCCACGCGGGACGCGCGCGGTGATGACGCAATGACCGCGCGACCGCGGGCGCAAACGACCCCGCCAGGAGCGCCCGCCCCGTTCCGCGGGCCGACCAATAGGAGAGCGGGGGAGCCGGGGCCGAGCGCGGGCTCTCCGCCAATGGCGGCCGCGGCATTCCGTGCCGGGAAAGCGGCGCTCCGCCGCCCCGCGCCTCGGGGCCCCGTCCGTCCCGCGTCAGAACGGAGCCGTCCTTCGGAGTCGTCGTTGCGGCGGGGCGCCCGGTGTCCGGGAGCGGCTCCTGGCCGAGCCGGGCAGCCCCGAAAGAGGGGGACCGACCCCGCGGATCGAGACGCGTTCGAGCCCGGCGGAGTCGGGCGGCCGCCTTCGGTTCCGGCTCGGCTCGAACGGTCGGCAGCGCCGTGCTGAGCCGCTGCCCCGCAGGCGGAGGACTCGACTGCCGTTTTCTGTCTTCACGTCTGTCCGAGAAGAAGGCTGGCGGCGCTGGCGCTGACCAGGGAGAGGGAGGCCGGGGGCCGGAAAGCTCTCAGGCTGCGGCTCCAGGGCAGGCAGAGGAAGTCACGGCGCCGGTGACATCAGCCGGGCTGCTGGAACCTGCGTGCCGTCACGCTGCGTTTCCGTGACGACGGCGGGCTCTCCCCGAGGAGCCGAGGGCAGCTTTGCTGCTGCGTTCGTTACCCGACGAAGCCCGACGCAGGGGGGCTGGGCAGACAGTCTCGCCAAAGAGGCCCGTGCTACAGCAAGGCTGACAGCACGACTCCTTTTGTTCCCGTTGAGCCCTGGCCAGGCTTCGGGGCGAAAACCGAGAGGAGAAAGAGGGCAGCGGCTGTTCCCCCGCACTGCTCCGTACATTGGTTTATTCCGTACTAGAAAGGCTGGAGCTGCTTGCAGCGGCTCTGGACGCCTCCCTCGTGGGATGGATGCATTGCTGTGCAACTTCCCCACGGCTGGGAGAGGTTCTCCAGATCCTCACTGCAAACGGGGCTCCCCAGTGACTGCGGATCTGGCTGATGGTAAAGTGCTGGGGCAGTTGGTCATGGATCTTCCTTCACCACTGTGCTCACGTGGCAATGAGTAGGCCCACTGCCTTGCTTATTCCCTTTACTGCTGAGCTTCTCTTTTGGCTATAGACGCTGCCAATATTACTGTTTGTATTATGTTGTCATAGGCAGTAAAATAAGCCTATCCCAAAGACGTTGGTGCCTTTGTTCTTCCTGTTGAGCCCATCGATTGGCACAACAGCATTAGCACATGATGGGCACGCAACTTGGACATCAGGAACGTGACTTCAAAGGCTTCAAAGCATCGGGAACGTCTCCTTTGGAGAGAGACTGAGAGGTTTGGGCTCGTTGAGCCCGGAGAACAGAAGGCTCTGGGGAGACCGTGTGGCTGCCTTTCAGTACACGGGGCCTCACAGATCACCCTTGCTGAGGGTGGCCACTATTCCCTCATCGAGGTCATTGATGAAGATGTTGAACAAGACCGGACCCAGCACCGACCCCTGAGGAACACCGCTGGTTACAGGTCTCCAACCGGACTCTGCACCGCCAACGACGACCCTCTGTGCTCTGCCAGTCAGCCAGTTCTCAACCCACCTCACTGTCCACTCATCTATCCACACGTGCTCAGCTTTGTCATAAGGATGTTGTGGGAGACGGCATCAAACGCCTTGCTGAAAGCAAGGTAGACTGCGTGCACTACATGCACCCAGCCAGTGACAACATCGTAGAAGGCTACCAGGTTGGTCAAGCATGACCTCCCCCTGGTGAACCCTTGCTGATTACTCCTGATAACCTCCTCTTCTTCCAGTTGTCTGGAGATGGCATCCAGCACAAGCTGTTCCATCACCCTTCCAGGGACAGAGGTGTGCCCAGGTGGCCAAGAGGGCCAACAGCATCTTGGCCTGCATTAGAAATAGCGTGGCCAGCAGGAGCAGGGAGGGAATCATCCCCCTGTACTCAGCCCTGCTGAGGCCACGCATTGAGTACTGTGTTCAGTTTTGGGCCGCTCACTACAAAAAAGAAACCAAACAACCTCCAGATTTCACACTGCAATCAAAAACATCCCTGCCATTCTGTGCCAAGGGCAGATGGAAGAAGAGAGCTGCAAAGGGCAGGCTGTGAGTGTATGGAGAGGATGTGAGCAGCTGTGACAAACCATTGGGACCCTTCCTATCTCAGTCTGTGCCTTATTGCCACAGCACACCTTGGGATCACAGAACCACCATGACTGGAAACAACTTTAAGATCCTGCAGTCCAACCGCCCCCCTGCCAGCATTCCTTCCTTCTAAACCACGTCCCTCTGTACCACATCTTCACCTTTCTGCATCCCCTCCAGGATGGCCATTCCACCACCTCCCCTTACCCACAACGGGAACTGTAAATCCAACCCCAAAGGGCATCCCATCACCTCAACTCTTAACTACAGACAAAGGCAACAGCTGCTGGAACCAGCCGGAAATCACCCCAAAAGGCTGAAGGACACCATCTGCTCAAGACAGACAGAACTGCTTACCCCTTTCTGAGGAACAGGGCTCACAAAACACCTCACAGGAGCAGAGCTCCTGCCCTGGGGGCAGCCAGCCTTCAATGAGCTCAAGGAGGGGTGGAACCAGGCTGCACCCCATGGCCACACCAGCAGATCGCTTCCACCTGTGCTCCACAGCAGAACAGGGATTAGTGAAGATGAAAGCCTGGGAAGTGAAGACTGACTGCTTTCGTATTTCTCTCCCATTTGTGTATGCTGACTGCAGCTCCAACCAGGCCCACTTATAGTCTCTCGTAAATGAAACCTGGGAAGCAGATAAAGGCGTAGGACAAGAAGTGAAAGAGCAATGCAAAAGAAAACAAAGAAAAAAGCAAACCAGAAACAAGGAAAAAGAAAAAAAGTTAAAAAAAAAAAAAAAGAGAGAGAGACACAAAAAACAAGAAAAAAAAATAGGAAAGAAAACCACAGCGTATGTAATGGCAGAAAGAGCAGCGCAATGGGAAAATGTTCCAAAGGAAGAGAAAGGAGCGCCCACCCATCTGCGCCGCATTGCCTTCACTGTGCTGCAGGCTGAGCGGGTCCTTCCCAGCTGATCCATCAGTGGGCCCGGCCAGGACTCAGACAAGTTCCCTTATGGCAGTTCCCATACAAGTAGAAAAATAAAGGATAAGAAAAGAAGTTGGGAAAAGTAGGACAAATGTTGGGAAAGTGTGGGAAAAAAGTAGGAAAGAGGTACAAGTTTGGAAAGCATGGGAGAAATTGGGAAAGCATGGAAAAAGGTGGAAAAAAGATGGAAAATGACCGGTAGGGCCGGTAGTTCCCTGGGCACGCAGCCCCTCGTGCTGGTAGGTAGGCATGGGGAACAGAATAGGCGTAACCCACGGTGAGGTGGTTTTGGACCTGCTTTGAAAGCCATGGGGCCGGATGGATTGAACCTTGGGGTGCTGAGGGGGTTGGCAGATGTGGCTGCCAAGCCGCTCTCCATCATCCTTCAGCAGTCCTGGCTAATTGGGGATGTGTCCTGGCTGTCCCTGAACGTGTTTAAAAAGCATCTGGATGTGGTGCTCAGGGACGTGATGGAGTGGTGGGTTGTTAGAGTTAGGGGAGTACGGTCAGGTTGCGGTTGGACTCGATGACCTTTCAGGTCTTTTCCAACCTGATCCATCCTATGATTGTATGTGATTTAACAGCAGCGTTCTTGTGGGAGCTGCATTGAGACTTGCAGTGTCTCTGGTTCCCCAGAATTACTTTCTCCAGGCTGATTCGTAGGTGCTGGCACTTGTTTAAAGCCAAGAGCAGCTGCTGATGGGAGGAAGGTAGTTCAGGCTCATGAGCTCTGCAGCATCTCCCAGGATGGTACCAGAGGAGGCAGGAATGATATTGCAGAAGAAGATGAGCAGCTCCCCAGCAGGAAGCCAGAAACCCTGCGGGAGAGTCGGCGCACGTGTGGATGCCCAGGAGGTAATGCAGCCCCAGTATTTGAGAAGCGCGTGGCCATGGAGTGCTGCGGCCCAAGAGCAGAGCTGTTCTGCCTTTGCAGAATAGCTGGCATCCCAAGAAGGACTCGTCTGCCCTTGTAAAAAGCAGGGGGAGGGCACGTCCAAATGCTTGCTGGTTGCTTGGGAGCTCAAATCCTCCAAGCTGGAGGCAGGCTGGGGGTAACATCTCCTTGGTCCGATCGTGCGGCACCTGAGCAAGAACTGGCTGCACGAGGGTCGTCTTAATTTCTCTGTTCTTTTACTTAAAGTAAACCCGCTGGGAGACCGCGGTGTCGGTTTCCTGAAATTTGGATCTGGGAGGCGACCACGCCCTTTGCTTCTGATGGAAGCACAGAAGTGATGCGGGCGCTCGCTGAGGTCACAATCGTCGCCGAGGTGGGAGCGTTTGTGGCACAGCCGGTGAGCAGAGCTGGTGCTCTGGTGAGCGTGCTGCACGCAGAGACTGAGCTGTGAGCTTTCCTTGAGAGATCGCCCTGTGAGAGCCCGTCGGAAGCACCGCTGCGGCGTGTGCGTGAGCTGGGCACAGCTCAGGCTGAGCAGGCCGAGCAGGTGAGCTGGGTTTGGTGCTGGCTGGTTGCCGGGAGGTGTCTCAGCAGGAAAGCTGGGCTGGGGTGGGCACGCTGCATCAGCCCTCGTCCCGGCTGGCGGTGAGACAGAGGGAGTTTTCTTCAGGACAGCAACACCAGCCATGTGCTTCAAGGCGCGTAACTATTGAGGAGATGGAGAACGCTTGCTGTCAGAAATCACGGCAGCTGTACAGGAGCTGGGTGTATTTTGGGGACAGTCCTTGTACCCAGCTGGTTTCGAGACACTGCCCTGCCCGAGAGTCTAAACTGCACAGCAGAAGAATGCTGGGGAAATGCTTCTTCCTCACTGTTTTTCACTTGCAGGTTCTTTCCTTAGGGTTCCTTTTTCCTTTCCAAAAGGAGATTTTGGGGATCGAGGCACTTGAAGAAAGAGTGAAGCCAGCTCTTTCCAGCAGTGCGGGCAGTCCCTGTGGAGAGGACCCCGGGAACTTGAGCTTCCTCTGAGACGTTCCCCAGCATGTCTCAGCAGGGAGACGGACGCAGTTCCCATCCCTGCTTTGCGCGCGGAAAGGTATGGCTGGGTTTCTTTAGCTTGGGTTTCTCCTGTCTCTGGGTTTGGAGGGGAAGGGGTGGAGCAGGGGGAGCCCTACTGGTCCTTTGTTAGCTCAGGAAGCGGTTGGGTTGTGCACTTGCAGCAACAGGACAGCATTGCCAGGCTCCTTAACTAAGCGAAGGCTGTGTGCGGTAATTTTGCGTGGATTGAACTGTGGCACCTGAAGTCACTGTTTCCCTCGGAATAATGCTGGTGTTTGCAGGTGTGTTGGTTTAACCCCCTGAAGTGATGTCTGAGAGCGCCCGTCTTCTCCACCTGAACGATGAGAAAGCTGGATATGGCCAGAAATTGCAGCGCGTGCAGATGTTGTGAATGCGCTCCCAAATGTTTCCTTTCGTGATAACTAACGTCTCAGCACTCTGATATCCCATCTCTGGCACCATGTGGAACGCCGCATCTCTCTGCAAACACTGGGTGCCCGTTTCCATGGCCCTTCCTTTATTTCTCTCCTCAGAAGCAGCGCGGCGCGGTTCCCTGTGCCAGGGAGCAGCACCCAGCAGGCTGCCAGAGATCCAACAGCGCCTTGCAGCGCACAGAGGGACGCGATGGGGACGGACCATCCTTAGCACCACGCAAAAGTGAGTCTCTTCAGTCCTCTGTCGTGAAGTATGGAAGAATGCATTTTAAGCATTACTTCTGAGCGGTGCAGCGCTGCAGGGATGTCAGGTAACCATGGTGGAAGCATTCGAGAGGCCAACAGCAACAGATGGCAGCAGTGAGACAGAAGTGTGTGTGTCAGTGGTGGTGCTCAGAGCTGAGTGCATTCCCTGTAGGGACAAAACATCCGTGCCTCGACTTTTGCAGCTGATGGCGTTTTGTGTGCTGACGCAGCTTTGCTCTGCAGAATGCAGAGCTGTCAGGCAGACCGGGGTTCCTCTGCTGCCACCTGAGCGGGAATGAGAGCAGTAGTGCTTTGTGCAAGCGCACTGCAGTTTAAAGATCAGTTTCTGTTCTGGCTGTAGAAGAGTGTGTTTTGGTTTTTGGGGGGTGGACGTGGGCTCACAGGACAGTGCTGCTCCTGGTGTCTGTGAAATCAACACACGATCTGTTGTTGTAGGGACGGAGCCTGCGCGTCCATGGAATGGTGCTGGGCTTGGGGGGAAACGGAAGGCCTCCCCAGGTAAGAAGCTCTCGTGAGCTGTGGTGTGGGTACCTGCCTCTAAATAGGGCTGCATGAAGGGCTGTGTGTGATGGAGGAGAAAAGAAGGGGGGCACTGCAGGTCTGTGCTGACTGCAGAAATGGCACAGCGCTGTAGCAGCAGAAAGGCCGATTGAAGAAACTACGCTTGAGGAGCAGAAGTTTGTGGTTGGCTGTGCTAAAATGCTCCTCCAAAGAGATGCTCTTCATGTCTTTCTTGTTTCCTTTCTGACAGAAGCTGATGCAAGCAGGCTTGCAGTGAAGCGCAGCCTTGCAGGAAGCCAGGGGAGGAGCATGGAGCGTGGCACAGCCCCCAAGAGAGGTACAGACACACAGCAGGCATCTGGGTTTGGTGCACTGTCTTGCTAGTTAGGCTTTCTGTCTGTCCTTTCCTGGGACTGCTGTCGTTGCGTGTTGCTTGAGATCTTAATCCATCCCTGGGGATTACAGTTGCCTTTCCTGTCCCAACTGGAAATGGCCCACAGTTCAGCCAAGATCGTGAGATCCATTGCTGTGAACACTCGAGAGTTCCTAGCGTTGTGGCCCATTTTGCAGACCGAAGGCAGTGTGTGACTCTCTTTTAATCTTGCTGCTTCCCCTTGCTTGATTCGAACAGGGAGAGGTGCTGAGCCAGATGGCAAGATGTACGCGAAAGCTCCTCTCCAGGCTCCAGGAGGGCTTCCTGGAACAGCAGGTCCCAGCAGAGGGGAAAGACCTTCCCCTGCAGTTGACAACCGCTCCCTCTCCAAGACCATGGCTGCAAGAAAGCGCAAGGGAGTGGAGGAAGAGGAGCAAAAAGCAGAGCTGTGGCCTGCCAAGAAACAAGTGAGGGTGGAGCGCAATGGGGAGAAGGCTCAGAGCCCACATCAGAGCAGAGGCGGTGTGCCAGCTCCAGCAACACACCCTGGGCCTGCCCCAGCGCCGACTGAGCGGTTCCGGACCTCAAAGCGAAGAGGTAGGAAGGTGCTGCAGCTGCCCTGGTGAGGTGCTTCCTTATCAGGTGCATGGAGTTTGCTTAGGGTTTGCTTTGCTTTTTCCTTCTCTCTGCAGAGAGGGGAAAAGAGTAGAAGGCTGCCGAGTCCAAAGGCAGGGATGTGCCGGAAAGTGTAACCCTCTCTTTTCCCACGAAATCCATGATGGCCTTCTGCTTGTCCCACTGGAAATACCCTTCCCTGAGAGGCTTCCTAGCCTGTTACATGTGTACCCATGTTTCCGCGGTTTTGCTGTTGACAAACTGAATTTCTCTTCTCTTGCTCTATAGCGAGACGACAACGACAAAAAGAGAGGAGAGCAGAAATGAAGAAGGCTGCTCTGAGAGCTGCCGCTGCACGTGCAGAGGTGAGTCCTCGGTGAGCGCAGACACGGCTCTTGTTGTTCTCTGTCTGTCAGACGTGAAGGGGATTGTAGAATGCTGGGGGAAGCATGGGTGTCCTATTTTGACGCTCGCTTTGTTTCTTTCCAGTCCTCCGCAATGAACAGCCTTGTGGAGATGATGGAGAAGCTGCAGCTGAAGGACTGAGTGGAGGAGCATCAGAAGGCAGCGGCTTCGTGGCAGCAGCCCAACTTGGCACTCTGGTTGCAGTCCATCAATAAACAATTGGAGCTTTGTATTCACAAAGAGCGCACGGCCTGATTTGTCCAGTGGCACTCAGTGAGCTGCTGCACCACCTCCTCGTTATTCCACTGGCGGCGCTGGGTCAGAACTCCCACGTCTCCATCGGGGGATGCTGCAGGGTACAGAAGCAAGGGATGCACCAGTCCTTGGCCCTGCCCATAAACGCACTGCCTGCAAAGCACGTGCACAGGACTGCGAGTAGCACGGCCTGAGCACAGGCGCGCTGAGTTAGAGAACAGCTGTCTCGAGCTGTCTGAGTTTCTCGGGGCAGCACTGAGCAGAAGTGAGCGCGTGCCCCTCACCCTGCAGGCGTCTCTGTTGGGGGAAGAGAGGCTCCGCCTGATCCCGGAATGCAGAGGTGTTCTCCTGACTTCTCTGCAGTGCTACCTTGCCTCATTGTCCCCCCTCTCTTCAGCCGTTCTGATGCTACTTTTCATCCTTTGGGCAGAGCTTGAGTCACTCTCATCATTGCACAGCTTTGTACTGAGCGGTGTGGAATTTTCTGGCTTTGCTTTTTAAAGCCTAGGCTGAAAACTGCAGCGTGCATGGTAAATGCAGGGTCATAGAATCATAGAATCACAAGGTTGGAAATGACCTATAAGATCATCTAGTCCAACCGTCTTCACACTACCACTGTTACCACAAGCACTAAACCAGATCTCGCAGCTCCTCGTCCAGACGCCTCTTGAACACTGCCAGAGATGGCGACTCCACCACCTCCCTGGGCAGCCATTCCAGTGTCTGACCACTCTCTGAGAGAAGAAGTTCTTCCTTAAGTCTAACCTAAACCTCTTCTGATACAACTTGTGGCCATTCGCCCGGGTCCTGTTCGTTGCCTGGGAGAAGAGGCCAAACCCCTCTTCTCCACAACCTCCCTTCAGGAAGTTGTAGAGTGCAATGAGGTCTCCCCTGAGCCTCCTCTTCTCCGGACTAAATAATCCCAGCTCCGTCAGCCTCTCCTCATAGGACTTGTGCTCCAGACCCCTCACCAGTTTTGTTGCCCTCCTCTGGACACGCTCCAGGGCCTCAATGTCTTTTTTGTAGTGAGGGGCCCAAAACTGAACACAGTACTCGAGGTGCGGCCTCACCAGTGCTGAGTACAGGGGGATGATCACCTCCCTGCTCCTGCTGGCCACGCCATTTCTAATGCAGGCGAGGATGCCGTTGGCCCTCTTAGCCACCTGGGCACACTGTCGGCTCATGTTCAGGGTCGTAGCACTATGGAAGCAGGTAACTTTTGGGATGGAGCTGCTTTGGTTTTCTAAGGAGTGTATAATGAGCAAAGTTGGGATAAAGCTGTGGGATATGGATATGGGATGGCTATGAGATGGGGCTGTAGTGGTTATGGGGCCATAGGGGCTATGGGGCCAGGATGCTGCAGTCACCTCTGTCCCCAGAGTTCATCCCCAGTGTGACACACGGAGCCCCACAGCCGCTCCTCTGCCCTTTATTATTTACATGGGGACGTGGGGGGGACATCCCCCAACCCCCATTATCGAGAAATAAACCTTAATTACAGAAGTGAGGGGTGTCAACCCCCGACCCATGGGAACAAAGTGGTCCGTGGGGGTGACACTGTGGGGGTGTCCCCATCTCCAGTACATGACACCACCAGGGTGCCATGAAGGTGTCTCCAACTTTGGTGGTGTGGCAGCACGATGCTGTGTCCCCACTTCTCCAGGAAGTCCTCCAGCTGGTTACGGTGTCCCCAGCTTCGGCTCAGCGTCCCCAGGGGGTCCTTTTGTCCCCTCTGCATGACGGTGACACCCGACGCTGGCTGCCGAACGCAACACCTGATGACGATGACACCGCGTCACAGCTGTGCCACACTGGTGTCACACAGTCCCCTCTGGTGGTGGCACAGAGTTCACCACCGTGCGTGTCCCCGTCCTCATAGCAGATGATGGTGACAACGCCAGAGGACTCTGGTGTCACCAGGTCTGGCTCTAGGCAGGCCTGGAGGGGTGACAAAGAACAGTGAGAGGCTCAGTGACAGCATGGTGATAACGCAGAGCTGCCTGTGCCTGGCCCCATGCGGTGGTCAGAGTACAGGGAATGGTGTCACCCCATAGATGGTGACACACAAGTGATGGTGACACGAGATGACGGTAACAACAGTGACAGCCAGGGATGGGGACACTGCGTCACGGCTGTTCCACATCGAGGTCACCCTGTGTCACGGCGTCACCTGAAGACAGTGACATTCAGTGACACCCAATGGCATCCAGTGAAGGGAAGAACCAACAGTGGCCAGCAGCGTGCCCGGGTGGCCAAGAAGGCCAGTGGCATCCTGGCCTGCATCGGAACGGTGTGGCCGGCAGGAACGGGGCAGTGATTGTCCCCCTGTCCTCAGCTCTGGTGAGGCCGCACCTCGAGTGCTGTGTCCGCTTTTGGGCCCCTCACTGCCAGAAAGACATCGAGGCCCTGGAGCGGGTTCAAAGAAGGGCAACAAAGCTGGCGAGGGGTCTGGAGCACAGAGCTTACGAGGAGCGGCTGAAGGAGCTGGGGTTGTTCAGGGTGGAGAAGAGGAGGCTCAGGAAGACCTTCTTGCTCTCTTTTTCAGAGAGATATGAACTTTTCTTCCAAAAATAGGATATTTCCTCCCAGAAATATCAGTTTCCTTAGAAATACTTCACGTTTCCTCCAAAAAATACAACATTACTATACCCCCCCTTCCCCATAATACGATACTTTCTCCAGGGAGTAACAGTTTTCTTAGAAATACCTCATGTTTTCTCCAAACAATATGACATTACCATCCTCAGTATGACATTTTCTCCCAAAAATAGGACATTTCCTCCCAGAAATACCAGTTATCTTTACAAAAATATGACGTCTTCTCCCAGAAATACCAGTTTTCTCCCCAGAAATGGGACGTATTCTCCCAGACATACCAGTTTTCTCCCCAAAGATACGACGTTTTCCCCAGAAATACCAGTTTTCTCCCAAAAGTAGAACATATTCTCCTAGAAATACAAAATTTCTCCTCAAAAATAAGCTACTCTACCGAAGATAACAGTTATCTCCCCAGAAAGAGGACATTTTCTCCCAGACATACCAGCTTTCTGCCAAAGATAGGACATTTTCCCCCAGAAGTACCATTTTTCTCCCTAAAAATAAGACATTTTCTCCAAGAAATATCAGTTTTCTCCACAAAATAGGAATTTTCTTCCAGAACTACCAGTCATCTGTCAAAAGTAAAACATTTTCTCCCAGAAGTACCAGTTTTCTTCCCAATAAATGACACGTTCTCCCAGAAATACCAGTTTTCTTCCCAAAACAAGACATTTTCTCCCAGAAATGCTGGTTTTCTCACCAGAATTTTACATTTTTCCCCAATAGTAACTTTTCTCCCCAAAATATGACATTTTCAACCAGAAATGCTAGTTTTCTCCTTGAAAATAAGCTACTCTGCCAAAGATTACAGTTATCTCCCCCAAAATAGGAAATTTTCTCCCAGAAATACCAGTTTTCTCCCCCAAAATAGGACATTTTCTCCAGGAAATACCAGTTTTCTTCCAAAAATAGGACGTTTTGCTCCCAGACATACCAGTTTTCTCCCCAAAAATAGGATGTTTTCTCCCAGAAATACCAGTTCTCTCCCCCCAGATAGGACATTTTCTCCAGGAAATACCAGTTTTCTCCCCAAAATAGGACATTTTCATCCAGAGATACTTTTTCTCCCCAAAGTATGACATTTTCTTCCAGAAATATCTGTTTTCTCCCCAAAAATACTTTTTCTCCCGCAAATACCAGTTTTCTTTCTAAAATTAGGACATTTAATCGCATAACTTCCAGATTTCTCTCCCAAAAAAGACATATTCTCCCAGAAATGGTTGTTTCCTCACCAAATATTTGACATTTTCCCCCAGAAATACCAATTTTCTCCCCAAAATAGGATATTTTCTCCCAGAAGTTCCAGTTTTCTCCCCAAAATAGGACATTTTCTCCCAGAAATACCAGTTTTCTCCCAAAAAGATTGACATTTTCTCCCAGAAATGGAGTTTTAGTCCCAAACTATTCCATTTTCTCCCAGAAATTCCACTTTTCTCCCAAAAATACGATATTTTCTCCCAGAAATATGAGTTTTATCCCAAGTTTAGGACATTTCTCCCAGAAATACCAGTTTTCTCCCCAAATACTGGACATCTTCTCCCAGAAATTCCACTTTTCTCCCCCCAAAAATGACTTTTTCTCCCAATAATTTCTGATTTCGCAGAAATAGAACATTTTCTCCCAGAAACACCAGTTTTCTCCCTAAAATTAGAACATTTTCTCCAAGGCATACCAGTTTTTTTCACGCAAATTTGACGTCATATTTTGGGGGAAATCTGGTATTTCTGGGAGAAAATGTCATATGTTTTTGATAGGGCTGTTATTTCTGGGTGAAAATGTCATTTTTTGAGGAGAAAGCTGGTATTTCTGGGAGGAAATGTCCAATTTTGTGGAGAAAACTAGTATTTCTAGGAGAAAACGTCCTATTTTCAGGAGATAATTCGTGTTTCTGGGAGAAAAAGTCGTATCTTAAAGGAGAAAACTGGCAGTTCTGGGAGAATATTTCAAATCTTGTGAAGACTACTGGTATTTCTGGGAGAAAATCTCCTGTTTTGGGGAGAAAACTGGTATTTCTGGGCAAAAATATCATGTATTGAGGAGAAAACTTGCATTTCTGGGAGATAATTCTTATTTTTAGGGGAAAAACGTGAATTTCTGGGAGAAAATGTCCTGGTTTTGGGGAGAAAACAGGTATTTCAGGTCGAAAATGTCCTATTTTCAGGAGATAACTGGTATTTCTAGGAGATGGCACGCAGATGGCGTGATGTGAGACTGAATGTGTACAAGTCTATGGGCAGGATGGCGTGCATCTCAGGGCTCTGAAGAAGCTGGCTGCCGAGCCGCTCTCCATCATCTTTGAGAAGTCGTGGCTGTCAGGTGAGGTCCCGGATGCCTGCAGGAAGGGTCCCGTCACTGCCATGGACAAGAAAGGGAGCGAGGAGGACACGGGAACTACAGGCCGGTGAGTCTCACCTCTGTGCCTGGGAAGACGATGGAACAGATCCTCCTGGATGACATGCTTGATCACATGAGGAAAGGGCGTGTGATCCGAGACAGCCAGCACGGCTTCACCAGGGGAAGTCATGCTTAACCCATCTGGTGGCCTTCTGTGATGGAGTGACGGCAGCGGTGGACAAGGGGAGGGTGACCGATGCCATTTACCTGGACTTGAGCACGGCCTTTGACACGGTCCCCCACCACATCCTTATCTCCACACTGGAGGGATGTGGATTTGATGGGTGGACCACTCGATGGATAAGGAGTTGGTTGTAAGGCCGCAGACCAAGAGTGGTTATTAATGGCTCTGTGTCCAGGTGAGGCCGGTAACGAGCGGCGCCCCCCAGGGGTCTGTCTTGGGACCGGTGCTCTTTAACATCTGTATCAATGACGTCGATGGTGTTATCGAGTGCACCCTCAGCAAGTTTGCTGACGACACCAAGCTGAGCGGTGCGGTTGACACGGCTGAAGGAAGGGATGCCATTCGGAGGGACCTCGGCAGGTTGGAAAGGCGGACCCGGGTGAACCTGATCAGGTCCTACACAGCACAGTGCAAGGTTTTGCACTTGGGCCGGAGGAATCCCAGGCATCCATACAGACTGGAAGGAGCGGTCCTTGAGAGCAGCCCCGTGGAGAAGGACCTGGGGGTCCTGACAGATGAAAAGCTTAGCATGAGCCAGCAGTGTGCCCTTGCAGGTGGGAAAGCAAATGGCAACCTGGGCTCCATCAGAAGAGGGGGGGCCAGCAGGGACAGGGAGGTGATTGTCCCCCTCTACTCTGCTCTTGTGAGGCCCCATCTGCAGCACTGCGTCCAGGGCTGGAGCCCCCAGTACAAGAAAGACAGGAAGAGGGTCCAGAGGAGGGCCACAGAGATGATCAGGGGACTGGAGCACCTCCCTTATGAGGACAGGCTGGGGGAGCTGGGCTTGTTCAGCTTGGAGAAAAGAAGGCTGCGGGGTGACCTCATTGCAGCATCTCAGCACCTAAAGGGAGCCTACAAGCAGGAGGGAAGTCAACTCTTGGATAGAGTAGATAACTGCAAGATGAGGGGAAATGGTTTTAAGTTGAGGGAGGGAAGATTTAGGTTGGATGTCAGGGGGAAGTTCTTTACAGAGAGAGTGGTGAGGTGCTGGAACAGCTGCCCAGAGAGACTGTGGATGCCCCGTCCATCCCTGGAGCTGTTCAAGGCCAGGTTGGAGGGGGCCCTGGGCAGCCTGGTCTAGTGTGAAATGTGGAGGTTGGTGGCCCTGCATGTGGCAGGGGGTTGAAGATTCATGATCCCTGAAATCCCTTCCAACCCTGGTCATTCTGAGATTCTGCTATTCTGCGTCTTCTCCCTGATGCCAATTGGAAGTGATATCCTTTAGGCTTCAGTATAACAAACACATTCTGTGACTGTGCTTTAAGACAGTCTCCCTTGAGCGTTTTAGTTGTGCTTGTTTAGTGCTCATAAAACCAACTGTGGAAGTGCTGCTCTCCTCCCCACCGTGAGGGGATTGCTGTCAGGAGCTAAGCAGTTACCATAGGCACATGCAGCAAGGAGCAGCTGTCTTCCAACCCGGCCACTGCAGCAGTTAGCAATCTGTAAGCTACTCTTCCCCAGTTTGGGGAACGAGTACCAAAAGTTGATACTCTTTTGTGAAAGAGTAAATGCTCTTTCACAAGAGGCGATATGACATTCCTGACTGCAGGTAAACAACAGCACAGATGCTTGTCACCGCCGTAGTAAATGCTGGACATGTTAATGAAGCAGCTTATCCATCTGTGTTGGGATTTTGTACAGCTGACCTCACCTGCCTTTCATTCCTTGCCCTCGCCCCCTTTTTCTTCTAAGGTGAAAAAGGCAGCCTTGTTCTTTGTGAATCCGTAATTGTGATCGTTTATTGATTGAGTACAACCAGATAAGACATGGAGCGCCAAGTTGGGCGGCACTCGCAGCGCTGCCCCGTAACACCACACACTGCAGCTGCTGCCTTCTGATGTTCTTCCTCTCAGTCCTTCAGCTGCAGATTCTACATCATCACCACAGGGCTGTTCATTGTAGAGGACTGGAAAAAAACAAAGCAAGTGTAGAAATAGGACAGAAACAATCTAGGGAGACCTCACTACGAAAGTCTGATCAGTAAACTTCCAGAACAACCCTATGCAGAACAGCACGTTACTGCCATTCAGATCAGTGACATTACTTCCCATAACACAAAGCTTAGCTGCTGTCCCCTCCCCTCCCTACCTGAGCTGCTGTCCCTTCCCTTCCCTAGCTGAGCTGCTTCCCCTTCCTTTTTCCTACCTGAGCTGCGTGCCCTTCCTTTTCCCTACCTGAGCTGCTGTCCCTTCCTTTACCTACCTGAGCTGCTTGTTCCAAAAGTTACCTAGCTGACCTGCTTGCCCCTCACTTTCCTAGCTGAGCTGCTGTTTTCTCCCTTACCTGCCTTAGTAGCTTTCCCCTCACTTTCCCAGCTGAGCTGCTGGCCCCTCTCATTCCCTACCTCAGCTGCTTCCCCCTAACTTACCGAGCTGAGCTCCTTGCCCCTCGCTGTGTACTTGAGCAGATGTTTGCTCACTTGGCTTCCTTAGTGGTTGTCCCCTCACTTACCTACCTGAGCTGCTATCCACTCACTTTCCTAGCTGAGCTGCTCTCCCCCCCCTTCCCTACCTGAGCAGCTCTCCCCTCCCTTCCCTACCTGAGCTGCTGTCCCTTCCCTTCCCTACCCGAGCTGCATGCCCTTCCTTTTCCCTACCTGAGCTGCTGTCCCTTCCCTTCCCTACCCGAGCTGCATGCCCTTCCTTTTCCCTACCCGAGCTGCATGCCCTTCCTTTTCCCTACCCGAGCTGCTGTCCCCTCCCTTCCCTACCTGAGCTGCATGCCCTTCCTTTTCCCTAGCTGAGTTGCTCTTCCCTCCCTTCCCTAGCTGAGCTTCATGCCCTCCCTTCCCTACCTGAGCTGCTGTCCCCTCCCTTCCCTACCTGAGCTGCATGCCCTTCCTTTTCCCTAGCTGAGCTGCTCTCCCCTCCCTTCCCTACCTGAGCTGCTCTCCCCTCCCTTCCCTACCTCAGCTGCTTCCCCTTTCCTTCCCTACCCGAGCTGCATGCCCTTCCTTTTCCCTACCTGAGCTGCATGCCCTTCCTTTTCCCTACCTGAGCTGCATGCCCTTCCCTTTCCCGACCTGAGCTGCTTCCCCTTCCTTTTTCCTACCCGAGCTGCATGCCCTTCCCTTCCCTACCTGAGCTGCATGCCCTTCCTTTTCCCTACCCGAGCTGCACGCCCTTCCTTTTCCCTACCTGAGCTGCTGTCCCCTCCCTTCCCTAGCTGAGCTGCTTCCCCTTCCTTTTTCCTACCTGAGCTGCTGTCCCTTCCCTTCCCTACCTGAGCTGCTGTCCCCTCCCTTCTCTACCTGAGCTTCCTGCCCTTCCTTTTCTCTACCTGAGCTGCTGTCCCCTCCCTTCCCTAGCTGAGCTGCGTGCCCTTCCTTTTCCCTACCTGAACTGCTTGCCCCTCGCCTCCTTTTTCTTGGTGCTCTTGCCTTTTCCTGCTACTCGCTCCCCATCTCAACACTTGCCTGCTCTGCTTGCTGCTTTCACAGCTTGCTCGCAACTCTGCTCGCTGCTTCTCTCCTTCTGCATGCCCTTCTCTAGTCCCTTCTCGTGCCCTTCAGGCTTTTGCTCCCCTTGCTGAGCAAGCCCATGCCCGGTAGCTCCCCTTCAACCTCCTCCGCCCTTTGCCTTTCTCCACACAGATGCTTGCTTCTGGCCAGCACTCCTGCCCGCTGCCTAGCCCACAGCCCGCATCTCTTGGGGAGACAGCAAGGTGGCCTGGAGCTACCCACACCTCCTCCCGGGCACGGCTTCTCAGCTTTGCTTCAAGCCCACAACCCCAAGGAGCTCCTCTTACCTTTGCGCTCAGCTTCTTCTCCTGCCGCGCAGCTCCTGTGCCAGGCCGGGGCTCAGCTCTTCCCACATTCCTCCATTCCTGCAAGGTTGCTTTCCTTTGCTCTGCTACCCTTAGCTTTCTTACTTTTTTTCTCTAGATATGCATGCATTGCTTTTTATTTTTTTTCCTTTTCTGTGCCTCTTTTTTTCACTGTTGTCGGCACTTCAAATTTTTTTTTCTTTTTCCATCTTTTTTTCTTACTTTTCATTCTTATTTTTCCTGGTTTGTTTGTTTTTTTTCCCCACCCCTGGAGATCCGCTTTATCCCCCTCAGCCTGCCTATATCTGTGCCTCTACCTGGGTCTTCTCTGCCCACATTCCCGTCCAGCGCCCGGTGTAGCCCCACATTACCCTCTATTTCCCTGTGCCCACGCAAGCCCCCTATTGCCTCTCTACAGCCTTTTATAACCTTACATCTCTCTTCGTCCCCCCCATACCCACCCACAGACCCCTATCATGCCTGTTTCTCTGTACCACGCCTACAGCCCTCCCACTGCTCCCTGTAGCCCCACATCCCCTTCTATCCCACCTCTATTCCCCCTACAGCCACTCATAGAGCCACAGTTTCTTAGGTCCTCCCCCAGCCCCCTCTATCCCTCCCCGTCGCTCTCCCCAGCCCCTCCCACCCCCCAATGCTCCCTACAGCACCGTGTCCCCCCGTTACCCTCACAGCCCTCTGCTGCCCTAAATCCCCCTGTACCCACCCCTATCGCCCCATGTACCCCGATACCACAGCCGCTACAGCCCCGCCTGCCTCCCTATCCCCCCCCGCCTTCCCAGCCCCTCACCCCACCAGGCTTCCTTCCCTGTCCCGGCGCCGCTCTCCGTCCCTCCCGGCTCCGGCTCTGCTGTGCTCAGCACCGCTCCCGTCGTGCCGCGGTTCCGTCTCGGTGCTGCCCGGACAGCTCCGGCGCGCAGCGGCGGTGCGGGGCGGCCCGGGCTGCGGGAGCGCCGCCGCCTGAGGGCAGAAGAGCTCTGAGCCGGCTGCCAACGGCCGTTCCCGCGCGCCGCGCCTCAGCCAATCGGAGCCGACGGCGCTGCCGCTGACCAACGAGAGCCCGGGGGCGGGCCGGACCGGCACGTGTTCAATGAGAGCCCGGGGGCGGGCCGGACAGGCACGTGCCCAATGAGAGCCCGGGGGCGGGACGGACCGACAACTGCCCAATGAGAGCCCGGGGGCGTGGCAGCGCTGCGCTGTTGGTGGGACGAGCGCGGGCAGGGGGCGGGGCGTGGGTGGGGCCTCGGGGTGCGCCCTACTGCTATAGGGGGTGGGAGATGGGACTGGGATTGACAGGTGGGAGATGGGGTTGGGATGCGGGGTTGGGAGTGAAGTTTGGAACTGGGGTTGGGAGATGGGGTTGGGATGTTGCATGTGCATTGGAATGTGAAATGTAGGGTTGGGGTGTGGGGATATGGATGTGGGGTGGATATGGAATGGGAGATAGGAAAATGGAATATATATGGGATGGGCTTGGGATGGACATGGGACCAACATGGGAAGAATGTGGGATGGATTGGGGATGAAATATGGACACGGGATGGGATTGGGATGATAGGGGCGTGGGATAAGTAGATGGAATGGACATGGGATGCATGTGGGGATATGGATTCGGAATGCATATGGATATAGGGTTAGGGATGGGGATAGGATGTGGGGGTATGGATATGGGATGGGTTTGAGATGGCTGTGGGGTGGATATGATGGATATGGGATGGGATAAAGTTGTAGGATACGGATAAGGGATGGCTACGAGATGGGGCTGTAGTGGTTATGGGGCCATAGGGGCGATGGGGCCAGGATGCTGCAGTGACCTCTGGCCCCAGAGTTCATCCCCAGTGTGACACGTGGAGCCCCACAGCCGCTCCTCTGCCCTTTATCGCTTACGTGGGGAGGACATCCCCCAACCGCCATTATCAAAAATAAACCTTAATTAGAAAAGTGAGGGGTGTCAACCCCGCCCCATGGGAACAATGTTTTCTGTGGGGGAGGGCACAGATGGCGTCTCCAGAGGGCTGTCCCAAACTTTGGGGGGTGTTCACAACTCTAGGATATGACACCACGAGGGTGCCAGGAAGGTGTCCCAGGCTTTGGGGTGTGACACAGGGATGTCCCCAGTTTTGGTGGTGTGACATTGTCATGTGGTGTTCCCGCTTCCCCGGGAAGTCCTCCAGGTGGTCACGGTGTCCCCAGCTTCGGCTCAATGTCCCCAGGGATTTTTTTTGTCCCCTCTGCATGGCGGTGACACCCGGCGCCAGCTGCCAGGAGTGACGCCCAATGGTGATGACACCGCATCATGGCTGTGCCACGCTGATGGCACACAGTCCCCTCTGGTGGTGGCACAGAGTTCACCACCGTGCGTGTCCCCGTCCTCATGGCAGACGATGGTGACAGCACCAGAGGTTTCGGTGTCACCCGGTCACACCTGCACCAGACCCCACGTGTCCCCTGACTGTCCCCAGCCCCCCTCCCTGTACCCCTCCTCGTCACCTCTTCAATGAGGATGTCACCGCGCTGAAGTTGTGCCACCATGGCAGGGGGGACAGTCATGGACAGCCCGGGTGACAGCGTCCAGGAGCTGTAGGACGCTGATGGGGCTCTCAAGGTACGTTGGTACGGCCCCAGGTTACACGGTTACGGTGACAGTGAGAACTTCGGGGACAGGCGGTTGTCCGGTGTCACCCGGTGGCCCTGGGGGGAGTTGTTTCTGTGGGGCTTTGCACAGGGATTGGTGGGAACCATCCATTTCTGAAAGGAAGTGGCAAAAAAAATACAAGAAAAGTGACACAGTATTGATTTTAATGGAAACAGACATTTTTGGGGGCGATCCCACGGGGACAAAGAAGAGCGAGAACGTGTCACTATGTGAGGTTGTCCTCAAAATCCCCATTGGAGACCTCTGGAGGACTCCAGGAACGCCTGGGGACCCCATGACACCTCCGAAACATCTCCAGACCCTTCCAGAAGACAGTAGGACCCTCTGAACCCACCTGAGGACCCCCCCACATTCCACAGGATCGTTCTGGGACGTCTGCAGACCCTTCTGGATGAATCCAAGGACCCCCTGGATCACTTTGAGACCCCCTGGACGCTCCAAGTCCTCTCTGGGACATCGCCAGAGATGTCTCTGATGACGGGATGACTCCAGCACCACTCAGACCCACATGAGAACTCTCTGGACCCTACCAGACTCTACTGGGACGTCTCCAAATCATCCCAGGGGCTCCTCGGAGCTCCTGGACCCATCCTGGGAGCTTCCAGATCCTACCAGGGACTCCCAGGACCATTCTTGGGACACCCTGGACACCCCCAAGATCCCTCTGGGACATCTCCAGATCCTTCTGTATGAATCCAAGGACACCTTGGACCCACCCGGGGACCAACTGGATGCCCAAAATCCCTCTACAACATCTCCAGATTCTTCTGCACGCCTCCAAGGCTATACAGGGGGCTCGTGGGGAATCTATGGGGGGAAAGGTGTGAGTGGGGCTTCTGTGAGGTGGAAAGAGGGTCTGGAGGTGGAGAAAGGTTGGAAGGGGAAACTGAGGGATTGTGGAGGGCTTCCATGGCGTGGAAAGGGCGTCTGAGGATGGAGAGAGGGGGTTGTGAGGGGGAAAAGAGCAGAACGAGGCTTCTATGAGTGGAAAGGGGGTGTGGGGATGGAAGGGTACATTGTGGAGGGGAACTTGAGGGGTGGAAAGGGGGCTTTTGTAGGGCAGAAAGGGGGGTCTGGGAGTGGAAGGGGGGTTGTGTGGGGGAAAAAAGGGGTGAGTTGGGTCTCTGGTGGGAGGAAAAGGGGTCTAGGAATGGAGAAGGGGTGGCAGAGGAAATCTGGAGGGTTGTGGGGGACTTCTATGGGGAGGAAAGGGAGTCTCGGGGAGACCTTAGGGAAGTACTGGGGGGGAGAAGAGGAGAGTGGGATGACTATGGGGTCGAAAAAGAGTCTGGGGGAAACTTAGTGGCTTGTGGGGGGGAAAGGGGTGAACACAGTGTCTACAAGGCAGGAAGAGCATCTGGGGGTGGAGGGAGGGGTGGGAGGGAAGAGCCAGGGGGTGTGCGAGGCTTCTATGGGGTCTGGTTGAGGGGAATTGGAGGTCAAAATGAGGGAACTGACTCCAGGGGTCAGGGAGGAGCGCACAGGGGGGTACAGGGGATTCTAGGGGTCAGAAAAAGGGGCCAGGAGGTGGGAGGAGAAGGGAGGACACGGGACCCTGGGGGTCAAATACAGGGGAATGGGGGGTGGTAGGAGACTCTAGGGTTGAGAATGAGGGAATTGGAGTGGGGGCACTCGGGGGGAGGAGAGAGGGTTCGGGGGTCAGATAGAGGAGCCTGAGAAAGGGGGGGGACTCTAGCGGACAGAATGGGGAGACCGGTGCGGGGGGTGGGGGGACACCAGGGATCAGAACGGGGGACTGGGGAGGGATGAGGGATCGGGGGGGGTGGGGAAGGAACCCTGGGGATCAGAATGGGGGAGGCACAGAGGGGAGCGGTGGAAGAGGACTACGGCGATCAGAATGGGGGAACAGGACGGGAGGGGGACCGGGGGGAGGGTGTAACCCCGGGGGGCACACAGAGGGACTGGGGGTGTGGGCGATCAGCGGCAGGGGGAGAGGGGGGGAGGGCAGCGAAAGACACGGGGTGGGGAAGGCGGGGAGACGTAGGGCAGCCGCCCCGCCGAGGGAAGCCCCGAGCATCACGGAGACCCCGTGGGGCCGAGGCAGAGCGGCACGCGGACCCCCCGCCACTTTCACCCCGGCCCCCGCCCCGGCGCCCCCCGAACACCCACCTGGAGGAGCCGAGGCGGCGCTCGGAGCCCCGGTGCGGGACCCGGCACGACTTCCGCGTGGCCGCCTCCTCCTCGGGGCGCGGAGTGATGACGTCAGAGCCCGGCGCGGCGAGGCGCCACGGCAACGAACGGCGCTGAGGCGCTGAGGCGCTGTCGCCATGGCGACGCCGTCACGCATGCGCCGTCGCCGCGGGGACAGCTGCGCGCGCCGCAAGGAGGGAGGGCGCGCTGTCGCCATGGCGACGCGGCCTGCACGCACGGCCTGAAGCCCGAGTGGGGCTCGAGGGGCAGCGGGGGGCGAAGAAGAGGGGAGGGGAGGGGGGGAACGGAGAGCCCTCAGGGATGTCCTGGGGAGGTGGGGAGGGGTCAGGGGGGAGGGCAGAGCTCCGGGGATGAGTGGGGCTGTGGGGTGGGAGATCCGCAGGGAGATGCAGTGAGACGGTGGGATGTGGGCAGAACATGGAGATATGGGAAAAGGAGGACCGGGATCTGGCCAACAGCGTGAGAGCCGGGCTGAAAGAAAGAAGGGAAAGTCAAAAAGACAAGAAAGAAAGGAAAAGAAAGACAAGGAAGACAAGGTAGGAAGGAAGGTAGGGAAGGGAAGGAAAATGGAAAGGAAGCAGGAGAGAAAATGAGAGGAGAGGAGGAGAGGGGAGGGGAGGGGAGGAAGAGAGAAAAGAAAGAAAAGAGAAAAAAGAAAAAAGTGAGAGAAGAGGAGAAGAGGGGAGGGGAGGGGAGGAAAAGAAACGAGAAAAGAAAGAAAAGAGAAAAAAGAGAGAAGAGAAGAGAGGGAAGGGAAGGGAAGGGAAGGGAAGGGAAGGGAAGGGAAGGGAAGGGAAGGGAAGGGAAGGGAAGAGCAGCGTGCATGGTAAATGCGGAGTCGTAGCACTATGGAAGCAAACGGGACGGGCGAATGGGGCACGGCACGGCAGTTGGCACGGCACGGCAGTTTGCAGTGGAGTGATCCCCCATTGTTCCCATCCGGAGGTGGATATGTCCCCAGGGCAGCCCCTGTGGCCCCCCAGCCCGGCCTCCATCCCCCTGGCCATGCAGAAGAGATCGAGTCACCCCAGGCCCCACTGGGCACTGCGACCTTCCCCGCTCCCATCCTACAGCAGATGGCAGCCGTCCCCCCAGGGTAGGGTGCAGGGAACACATCCCACACCTGGACAACCACTGCTGTGACCAGCTGCGGCTTTCCAGGTCGCTCCAGGTGCAATAATGAATAAAAGCCCTTCAGTTCTCCCCGCTGCCCCTTCAAAACCTCAGGAGAGCCAGCAGCACCTCGTGCCTTCGGATGCCCGGTGCATTTCACAAGGATGCTCTCATCTCCAGCATCGAGATCTTTGGCAAAAATATGCAACGGCGCTGAGCCAAGCTGGGGGCTCAGTGGTGACATACAGGGAAACCTGCTGTGCTGCAGCGTGAGCCTCCGGTCCTGCCGCTGGGCACCGCCGGGCGCAGCCTGGCTCCGTCCTCTCCGCACCTCCCTGCAGGGACCGATGGCCGTGCCCGGGATCCCCCCGAGCCGCCTCTTCTGCAGGCTGAGCCGCCCCAGCTCTCCCAGAATCCCACCCCAGCCATTTCCCACGCCTCCATTCCCAGGTAGCGCTGACTGAGGAGGGGAGGGGATTTTGGAGGGGAGGGATGAGGCCGGTGGGGGCAGCCCTGGGACACGGCCCTTTGTGCTGCCCGGTCCTGCCCCGCAGGTGGGCACTGGGGTCTGGGGGGGGTTTAGTGCTGCATGAACGACTGCAAGTGGAGGCATAGGAAAGTGAATATAAAACATTTAATAATTTAATATAATGTAACAGAATTTAACATAAGGTAGTATAATGTAACATAACTTAACAGTCCAAGATGACATTGGTGGACAGCCCAGCTTTGGAGGGGTAGGGCTGGTGCTGGTGTCCCTGGAGCACTGCCGCTGCTCTCTGTGTGCCGCAGGGGCCGGCGAGGAGCCCAGGGCTACAGGTAGCCTTATGTGTTGGCTATGGCCGTGCCTCGTGCTGCACCACGTGGGCCGGTTTCTGCGGACGCTCCCACTTAGGCTGAGCCCACCCAGCTTCGCCCAGCGCCGGCGTTTGTGTCCTGGAGCGTCCTGGCCCAGGAGCAGCTTCCTCTTCCTGGCTGGGACGCTGCCAGCGCGCTGCTCGTGCCCTCTGCTCCTGCCTTTCCTGGTGGTGCAGGCGGGCGCTGGGCACTCGGCCGGCTCGGTGCCATCCTCGTGGTGGTTGCCCGGCACGTGGCAGGAGATGCAGCCGGGTGGCAGTGCCGGGCGGGTGAGAACCACCCGGGGCTGCCTCTGCTTCGCCTCTTCTATCAGCCGTGCGGTGTGGGCTGAAGGAGGCACGCGAGCATCCATGGGGGTCGGCAGTGCCAGGCGGGTGAGAACCACCCGGGGCTGCCTCTGCCGCGCCTCTTCCATCAGATGCCTGCGCAGCAGCGACTCAGAGAGCTGCCCAGAGGATGCTGGCTGCCCTGAGAACGGCTCGCTGAGGGGCCCGGCGTCAGCCTGCGCCTCTCTGCTGAGCTCCCTGCTGCCTGTGGGAAAGTCAGGGGCTCCTCTGGTGAAAGGAGAGGTGCCGAGGCTGCTGGGGACGTCTGGCAATGGCTGCTGGGGGACCTCCGGACAACTCGACGCTTCTGGAGAAGCAAGAACAACCCCCAGAACGATGATGGCAGGCTTCCCACAGCCACTCGGTGCGGACATCCACCCGCCACCGCTGCGGCCCTGAACTCACCAGCGATCCAGCTGAGCAAGCTGTCGATTTCCATCTTGTCATCTGGAATGGCCGAGCTGGGTGTCCCTTCTGGAAAAAGGAAGGAAATCCCCACAGGGGCAATGCCAGCTTTCCCACACCACTCGGTGCGGACACCCCGCCTGCTCTGCAGCCCCTGAACTCACCGTTGCTGATCCACGTCAGGATGTCATCGATCTCCGTGGTGTCGACCGGGATGTCTGCGTTGGACATCACTTCTGGAAAAAGCAAGACAATCCCCACAGGGGCAATGCCAGCTTTCCCACACCACTCGGTGCGGACACCCACCCGCCACCTCTGCAGACCACAGACTCACCTGTTCCCCTGTTCTTCCCCTAGCTGACCCCTTGCCTCACCCCAGATCCCCTTGCATTCCTGTAGGTGTCCCTTCCATCCCCCTGGCTGCCCCTTGCCTTCCCCAACGTAACCCTTTACCTAGCCATGACAGCCACATATAATTTCCTCAGAGCCTCAATAGCTCCCTCAATATTTCCCCGGCAAGACCCCTGTAGGCACCCCAGAGCCCCCCCCAGAGCCCCTTAATGACCTCCTCAGACCTGGTACTCCTCCCCCATAGCTGGCCCCAAACCTCACAGACCTCCATAGTTCCCAGCAGCACCCCATATCCCCCAGTGGACTCCCACTGAAGCCCTTATTTCCTCCTTCAGACCTCCCTTACCACCTCCAGGGCCCATTAGCCATCTCACAGACGCCCACAGCCCCTGGCAGGACCCCCGTCACTATTCCAGGACCCCCACAACCCACCTGGGGCTCCTCCTCACCCCCTTCTCCCTCCAGATCCCATACAACTGAACTATAGTGGGGCAGGGGCGGCTGCTGCAGGAGAGGAATGCGGAGCTGGAGCAGGTGTAGGACACAGATGGGGGTGGAAGTGATGTGGGGGGCATGGGGAAAAGGGGTGCACAGGAACATGGGAGCATTTGGGGAGGATATGGGGATACGGGCCACAGGCTGCAGGAGCAGAATGCTGCTCAGGAGAAGGCAACGTGTGAGGTAAAGGTGGCACATACGGGCTTTTGTGGCCATCTTGGGTTATGGCTCGTGGGGTTATGGCTCAGGGCCACACCTTCGGGGCACAGGGCCCCCCGCCCCCTCTCCAGAAGAATTAAAAGCACTCCACCACCACCCCACACCCCCCCTTTTTACCTCAAACCACTCCTCACATCCCCCCTTCCCTCTGTGTCCCCATACCACCCCATATCCCAGTGTCCCACCTGCAGCGCACATCTGTCTTCTGAAGAGCATTCTGCTCCTGCAGGCTGTGCTGTCATATCTATCCCGTATCCCTATATCCCCCAGACGCCGCCACAGAGCCCCATAACTCCTCAAGGACCTCCTCAGACCCGGCACAGCTCCCCCACTGCCACCCTGGGACCTCACAGAGCCCCATAGTCCCCAGCAGCACCTCTTATCCCTGCTCTGGGCTCCCCCTGATCCCCCCTATTTCCTCCCTCAGACCCCCCTTACCCATTCAACCCTTCCCCGGAATCTCACAGACCCCCCCAGTTCCTGACAGGACCCCTATCACCGTCCCAGGACCCCACAGCTCTGGTGCTGAACCCAGGTCCTCAGGGAGCTGTGCCGCAGTGCTGCACCCGGAGCCCTTCTGCAGAGCTGCGGAACGGGACACGCGCAGATCCCAGGGCAGCGGGCACTGCTCTGCATGTCACTGCCTGGCCCAGGAATGCCACCCTGCACAGCCTGCCAACGTCTTCTCTTGGCTCCTGGCACATCTTCCATCCCCAGAGCACAGAGCAGCGTCCCTCAGACTGCGGATCCAGGTTAACCCCGCAGCGTCCAGACGAGGAATCCCACAGCGACCCACCTCTCAGGATGGGGCTGCAGCTGTGCCCCACGGCCTTCACTAAAGAGAGGAGAATGAAGGAGCGTAACGGGGCACCTTTCCTGCTGACGTTTCCCACCGTCTGCATGTTGACTGTGCCCTGCGAGCAGCATTTGGGCACAGAGCTGTGAGTGCAGGTATGCGCACATACAGGGTGTGCAGAGACGGTGCTGAACAGCAGGGTGTGCACTGCACGTGGCTGTGTGCAAGGCTGGAGCTGCGCTCGTGTCTTCATGCCTGTGGGTGTGCAAAGGGAAGGGTTTGCACACGCGTGTGTGTGCACGAACACGGCTGTGTGCATCAAGGTCTTTGCACAAGGCTGTGTGGTTTTGCACACATTTGCACGCACTTGATTGGAGTTTTGCAAGGATGTGCTTGCACGTGCGCGTGAGTGCACAGGTATGTGTGCGGGGAAGTCTTTGCTCGTGGGTGTGTGGTTCCGCACACGTATGTGCACACAGATGTGTGTGCAAGGGAGCAGCGGAGGGTCCTGGGAACAGGAGATTCCTGGGAGAGGCGGAACTCATCCGAGAGCGCTGGAGAGCACAGGGCCGGGAAGCACAGCGCTGCAGCACTGCGCTCTGCACAACAGCCTGCAGGATGGCATGGAGCGCTGACAGAACCAGGACAGAATCACAGAAGCACACAGAATGGCCTGGGTTGGAACCTCAAGGATCACGAATCTCCAAACCCGCTGCCACACGCAGGGCCACCAACCTCCACACTTAATACCAGCCCAGGCTGCCCAGGGCCCCATCCAACCTGGCCTTGAACAGCTCCAGGGATGGACGGGGCATCCACAGCCTCTCTGGGCAGCTGTTCCAGCACCTCACCGCTCTCATAGAAAAGAACTTCCCCCTGACACCCAACCTCCCTCAACTTCAAACCATTTCCCCTTGTCCTGCTGTTATCTACCCTTTCCAAGAGTTGACTCCCCTCCTGTTTGTAGGCTCCCTTTAGGTCCTGGAAGGCTGCACTGAGGTCACCTGTTGGAGAAAAGACCACGGGAGACAAGTCTCATGCTATCATGGTCAACAAGTCTCAACTTTATTAAGTATATCGTGGCTATTTATACATGAAATAATTAGCTCATACATATTGCAAAAGCGAAGCTCATGATTGGAAATTCCTCTAATACCCTTGAAGTGGCATTTGTCTGCTTTATTGTTAAGCACTACTTTATGTTAACAGAGCATTCTGCAAAACACTCCTTAACCGTTCACACAGGTGCTTAGCCAATGAGAGCCATGAGATGTTCTTTCTTCTTCTGAAGGTGTCCTTGGTTCTCATGCCGCTTATCTTGCTCCGCAGCTGCTGCTCTGTGCAGCCCCCCCGACTCCAGAGCTGCTGCTCTGAACAGTTTTTCATTACGTTCCCACAGTCACCCTGCAGCCTTCTCTTCTGCAGGCTGAACAAGCCCAGCTCCCTCAGCCTGTCTTAGTAGTAGAGGTGCTGCAGCCCTCTGAACATCAGGTGGGCTCAAGCTCCACCTCTGGGCCACAGGGACCCCCTGTCCCCGCTCAGAAAGAAATGAAACCACTCCAACACCACCCCACCACCCCCCTTTTTACCTCAAACCACTCCCCACATCCTCACGTTCCCCCTATGTCCCCATACCACCCCATATCCCACTGTCCCACTTGCAGCCCTGCGGGATAAAGAAAGTCATTATCTTGCTAACGTGTAAAAAAGCTTAGCAGGAAGTTGAGCCAGACACAAACACACACGAGACGCCTGACTCCTACATGTAACCAGCTGTTTTTGCGCGGGTAGAAAAGGTTGTGAGCACCTACAATAAAGGTCCTTCGTTCTGCACCAGCAAGGGAGTCTGCGCCTCTCTCGCCACACCAGCAAGGGAGCTCGGAGCCCTCTTGCCACAAAGGAGAGAGGAGAGAAGGAGAGGAGAGAAACGATAGAGCAGAACAAAGAAAAAGGGAAGAGAGGAGCTTTTAAGGGGAAGAACAGAAGAGGGATGAGCAAGAGGGGAGAAGAAAGAGGTAAGAAGAGCAGATCTAAAAAGGACAAGAGAAAAAGGGAGGGCGGGGAGAACAGAGGGAACAGCAGAAGAGGGAAGGGCAAATGGAAGAAAAAAGGAAGGAATGGGGCAGAGAAAAGAGGGAGAAGAGAGAACAAGAGGATGGACGTAAACTGCACCTCATCTGTTCCCCACTTCTTCTCCCCCGCTTCGTACAGGCACTTCAAGACATTAGGGGTGACAAAGTAAGGCTCATGGAGAAGACTGGGCGTACAGGAGATCGTAAATTCCTTGCAGCTAGAGCACTGCTGGCCCGTACTTGTCTAGATCACGGATATTTTCCAACAAGCACTCCTTACGAAGCTTGTAGTTCCCATTAATGCGACAAATCTCTCCATTGGTGCGAGAAGCAGAATTTCAATCGGGCAACCTTCACCTGCTCCTGCTCCCTAGGGAATCACCAAGGCAAGATTTAAGATATCAGCACCTGCTTGTGACGTGCAACCAGGTTTCTTTAAGAGAGAGAAGACATGCATAACAAAGCAGTAAGTCCTTGGCCAGAACTTAAGCAATACACAAGGAAGATTTCCAAACCTTCACAGCCCTCCTTAGTTCGTGCACGTCATACATGGTGGTGGGAGTCATCATCCCAATGATCACCCTCTCAAAATTCCCACTCAGCTCCGACTTCAAGTCATCAATCAAATCCTAGAAGGCCAGGAGAGGAGAAAGGAGTTGGCACAAGGTACGGCCTTTGAGGACAGAGGAACTGAGCTGCTCAGCACTCCTCTTCACGCTCCAACCCTCCTTGCATCAACAACTGCTCTGAACTGAACAAGAACAAAACAACCTTGGTCAGGTGAAGTCTCTGCCGACCTTTCTCTTGTAGAGGTTGGGTCGTTTTTCACTTTTCGCCCAAGGGACACAACCACGTTCACACATCTCTGCACACCACCCACCCTGCCAGCAGTGCTCTTCTAGGTGATCAGAACTTGCTGACGCTGGGAAACTGTTGCCTATCGTAGGCGTGGCGACCTGGTTCGGGAACGGCACGGCGACCAATCCCAGGTCGCTCGGTCCATCAGCTCGCTGACACCAATGTGGTGGACGGCAAATGGCGTTTATTGGCGGGAAAAACAGCCTTATATAACCTAGGCACTGAACGCTATTGGCTATCGGGAGAGGGACCCTGTCTTCCCGTACAACGCGATATCTTCCGGGCGCCAGACCCTCACTACCTACATTTCCCCCCTCCCTATGCACAATTAGGTAAAATATAACAATATATAACAATCTTCAATAGAAAACTTGAATAGAACAATCTTCAATAGAAAACTCGAATAGAAAACATAAGGTGCTCTGAACAAGAACATTCTTAAAACAGTTGTTGCTCTACCAACATGATGTTAGCCTTTTTTAATTGGAAGAAAAGGGGGATGGGCTGCGGCCTCAGGCGCGCTCCCCACGGATGCGCCGCATGAGCTGGATGTCCTTGGGCAATGATGGTGCCCCGAAGAGCCCCACCAGGTAGGCCTCGCTCGCCTACGGCCGGGCTCTGGAAGCGCAGGTCTGTCTTGAAGTCCTGCGTGATCTCACACACCAGGCGCTGGAAAGGCAGCTTGCGGATCAGCAGCTCCGTGGACTTCTGATAGCGGCGGATCTTGCGCAGCACCACCGTGCCGGGCTGGTCACGCCGCCCGTGGCCGACACGCTCTTGCAGGCCGCCTTGGTGGCAACCGTGCCTTTCGCTTCTGCGGGCAGGGTTGAGGAGTCGACTGCTGCCTGGAGGCGATCCAGAAATTGTGTAAAGCTCTCACTTTCATTTTGTCTTATGGTGGACCATGGAGATGGCTTAACGATAACTCTAGAGGCTGTGCGAATAGCGTCTCTGGCCGCACAAGTAGTTGTCATAACTTCATGGGCCCGCAGGCCCAGGGCCTGTGCTTGGGGGGTAATCATTGTTGGGTCTGTACCCATCAGCCGCTGCAGGCTGGAACCATGTAGTGGGTGATCCGCTCCAGTTACTTGAGCTAGTTGTCTTGCACAGTTATCTTCCCATTCTTGTTTAAAAACAATCATCCCCGCTCCGTCAAAAATTAGTCTACAGGTTTGTTTGATGTCAAATGGGAGCATATCGTCTCCCCCAAAAACACCATCTATAAGGGTGGAGACCATAGCTGAGTTAAGCCCTTTATCTGCAATTGCCTTAACAATTGCTTGTATATCCCTAGGGTTTATTGGTGAGTGGACCCTCTGCCCCCATCCATCACCCGGACTGGGAACGCTAGTGTGGCCGATGGGGCCCAGTCGGCGCATGCAATCTTTATTTTCCTCCAGTCTGTAAGAGGGATTTCTCCCCCTCGCGGTTTCTCTTTAATTTGGATGGGAATATTTCGGCTCTTAACTCTGTTCGTATTCATTCCCTCCTCCTCTGAGTTTAAGTCAATTGCGAACCACTCGTCCCAGCTAGTGTCTGATCCGGAGTCACAGCCCGACTGATCGGCCACTTCCGGTTTCCAGTACCTTTTTGTTAGGCTCCGGCCCCGCCCGCTTCCCTTGCGGGCAGGCCGTTGCCTCCCTCTTGGCTCGTCCCGCCCTCTGCCCGGCGGGATGTTCGTCCCACAGTGGCGTTTCTTCAGACGGCCGCTCTGATTGGCTTTCCACCCTTCACTCACGCTCCCCTCGCCTTCCCGGTCGCTCCCACCGCCTTTATCTAACACCTCCTCGACGTTCCCGCCAAGGGCGTCCTCCCCCCGCCCTCCCTCTTCTGGCTCGGCGCCATCTTGGGGCGCATAGGGGGGCGGTCTAGCCCAAACTTCCTCGAGCTCTGATTTCTCCGCGGCAGCCCTGGCCTCCTCGATTAACCCATCCCAGAAGGACTTAGCTCGTTTCTGTCCCTCCGCGGGCGGGTCGGGATTCGACTGAGAGGACATGTAATCGTCATCGTCGGAGGGGTGCAAAGTCCGCGTGGCCGCCCCGGCTCCCAGTCCCGGAGTGGCCAACAAACGGCTCTCTGCCGCCCTCCAGGTCTCCCGCTCCCGCATGGCCCTGCGCAGGGCCCGCACGACTCTCCCCCACGACTCTAGGCTTCTCCCACAACCCGAGGACATCGTCTCCTCAGTTAACGCTTTAGTGCATCTATCCCACACTTCGGGGTGGAGAATATCCACCGGCTGGTCAATGACCCCAATTCGCAAAAGCCTCGCAATAGCGAGAGTAAAATCTTTGGGCTTACAATCGATACCCCACCGCTTATCTAACTGCGATACGACCTTCACAAGGACTTCCATCCTCCTTGTTGGTCCGGGAGCGTCCTCCCCGCCGGGCTGGTCCTGCCGCTCCGGCCGCCGTTCACCCGTCCAGGCGACAATCCCGGGTTTCGGCACCACTTGTTGCCTATCGTAGGCGTGGCGACCTGGTTCGGGAACGGCACGGCGACCAATCCCAGGTCGCTCGGTCCATCAGCTCGCTGACACCAATGTGGTGGACGGCAAATGGCGTTTATTGGCGGGAAAAACAGCCTTATATAACCTAGGCACTGAACGCTATTGGCTATCGGGAGAGGGACCCTGTCTTCCCGTACAACGCGATATCTTCCGGGCGCCAGACCCTCACTACCTACAGGAAACATTTAGTTTGGTCAAGACGTCAGTGATGGCATCTTCATCCGGGCCTGCAAGAAACAAATGGAAGCTAGTCAGGATGCTTGCACAAGGATCAGAAGTGCCCTCTGGTCTCGTGCCACCTCCCGTCCCTCACACAGCCGGCTCTCAACAGCTCCAGGACTACATCGATGCACACAAAGCTGCCAGGACCCACGCCACCAGAGGAGCTGCATTTCGGGACATGAAGGGCAGTTCTGTTTCCACTTTCCAACAATTTTTAGGGCAGTTGTGCAGCGGAGCAGTGCAAGCAGCTATGCTTCCCTCTGTCAAACCACCAGAGCAGCCATTCGCAGTGCTGGGGAAAAAATAAAAGTTGACCATGGAGGGAGATCAACTTACCAAAGCCCTTCATGGCCTTCCTGAGTGCCTGCGCTTCTTGCTCAGCGCTGAAACTTGAGACCCCCTCGATTGTTGCCTAAGGCCACAAGAAAAGGATTTAGCAAAGGCAGACCGACGCACACAGAGCTGAACTGGAAAAAAAAAAAAAGACGACAAACATAAAAGATGTGAACACAGAGATAGTAAAACTCTCTGCAGGGCTGCGCTGAGCTCCTGCTGCTGCAGCCAGAACCGCAGCTCCCGTGCTGACGGACGGCGGAGCTTCGTGCCGGCACCCACAGCACGCGGCCCCCGGGCTGCTGGCGGCACGGCAGGACGCTCCCCTCCCCGCCTCCCTCCCACCGCCCCTCGGCTCCGCCGTCCTCCCGTTATCCGCCTAAGGAAACGAAGGCCCCGCACAGGGCTCTGGACGGGCTGATCGACGGCTGACGCCAACGGCACGAGGTTCAACACCGCCACGCGCCGGTCCCGCACTTCGGTCACAACGACCCGAGGCATCTCTGCAGGCCGGGGGCAGAGCGGCTGGAAGAAAAGGAGCCGGGGGCGCCCGCCCCGTTCCGCGGGCCGACCAATAGGAGAGCGGGGGAGCCGGGGCCGAGCGCGGGCTCTCCGCCAATGGCGGCCGCGGCATTCCGTGCCGGGAAAGCGGCGCTCCGCCGCCCCGCGCCTCGGGGCCCCGTCCGTCCCGCGTCAGAACGGAGCCGTCCTTCGGAGTCGTCGTTGCGGCGGGGCGCCCGGTGTCCGGGAGCGGCTCCTGGCCGAGCCGGGCAGCCCCGAAAGAGAGCGACCGACCCCGCGGATCGAGACGCGTTCGAGCCCGGCGGAGTCGGGCGGCCGCCTTCGGTTCCGGCTCGGCTCGAACGGTCGGCAGCGCCGTGCTGAGCCGCTGCCCCGCAGGCGGAGGACTCGACTGCCGTTTTCTGTCTTCACGTCTGTCCGAGAAGAAGGCTGGCGGCGCTGGCGCTGACCAGGGAGAGGGAGGCCGGGGGCCGGAAAGCTCTCAGGCTGCGGCTCCAGGGCAGGCAGAGGAAGTCACGGCGCCGGTGACATCAGCCGGGCTGCTGGAACCTGCGTGCCGTCACGCTGCGTTTCCGTGACGACGGCGGGCTCTCCCCGAGGAGCCGAGGGCAGCTTTGCTGCTGCGTTCGTTACCCGACGAAGCCCGACGCAGGGGGGCTGGGCAGACAGTCTCGCCAAAGAGGCCCGTGCTACAGCAAGGCTGACAGCACGGCTCCTTTTGTTCCCGTTGAGCCCTGGCCAGGCTTCGGGGCGAAAACCGAGAGGAGAAAGAGGGCAGCGGCTGTTCCCCCGCACTGCTCCGTACATTGGTTTATTCCGTGCTAGAAAGGCTGGAGCTGCTTGCAGCGGCTCTGGACGCCTCCCTCGTGGGATGGATGCATTGCTGTGCAACTTCCCCACGGCTGGGAGAGGTTCTCCAGATCCTCACTGCAAACGGGGCTCCCCAGTGACTGCGGATCTGGCTGATGGTAAAGTGCTGGGGCAGTTGGTCATGGATCTTTCTTCACCACTGTGCTCACGTGGCAATGAGTAGGCCCACTGCCTTGCTTATTCCCTTTACTGCCGAGCTTCTCTTTTGGCTATAGACGCTGCCAATATTACTGTTTGTATTATGTTGTCATAGGCAGTAAAATAAGCCTATCCCAAAGACGTTGGTGTCTTTGTTCTTCCTGTTGAGCCCATCATTGGCACAACAGCATTAGCACACGATGGGCACGCAACTTGGACATCAGGAACGTGACTTCAAAGGCTTCAAAGCATCGGGAACGTCTCCTTTGGAGAGAGACTGAGAGGTTTGGGCTCGTTGAGCCCGGAGAACAGAAGGCTCTGGGGAGACCGTGTGGCTGCCTTTCAGTACACGGGGCCTCACAGATCACCCTTGCTGAGGGTGGCCACTATTCCCTCATCGAGGTCATTGATGAAGATGTTGAACAAGACCGGACCCAGCACCGACCCCTGAGGAACACCGCTGGTTAGAGGTGTCCAACCGGACTCTGCACCGCCAACGACGACCCTCTGCGCTCTGCCAGTCAGCCAGTTCTCAACCCACCTCACTGTCCACTCATCTATCCACACTTGCTCAGCTTTGTCATAAGGATGTTGTGGGAGACGGCATCAAACGCCTTGCTGAAAGCAAGGTAGACTGCGTGCACTACATGCACCCAGCCAGTGACAACATCGTAGAAGGCTACCAGGTTGGTCAAGCATGACCTCCCCCTGGTGAACCCTTGCTGATTACTCCTGATAACCTCCTCTTCTTCCAGTTGTCTGGAGATGGCATCCAGCACAAGCTGTTCCATCACCCTTCCAGGGACAGAGGTGTGCCCAGGTGGCCAAGAGGGCCAACAGCATCTTGGCCTGCATTAGAAATAGCGTGGCCAGCAGGAGCAGGGAGGGAATCATCCCCCTGTACTCAGCCCTGCTGAGGCCACGCATTGAGTACTGTGTTCAGGTTTGGGCCGCTCACTATAAAAAAAAACCAAACAACCTCCAGATTTCACACTGCAATCAAAAACATCCCTGCCATTCTGTGCCAAGGGCAGATGGAAGAAGAGAGCTGCAAAGGGCAGGCTGTGAGTGTATGGAGAGGATGTGAGCAGCTGTGACAAACCATTGGGACCCTTCCTATCTCAGTCTGTGCCTTATTGCCACAGCACACCTTGGGATCACAGAACCACCATGACTGGAAACAACTTTAAGATCCTGCAGTCCAACCGCCCCCCTGCCAGCATTCCTTCCTTCTCAACCACGTCCCTCTGTACCACATCTTCACCTTTCTGCATCCCCTCCAGGATGGCCATTCCACCACCTCCCCTTACCCACAACGGGAACTGTAAATCCAAGCCCAAAGGGCATCCCATCACCTCAACTCTTAACTACAGACAAAGGCAACAGCTGCTGGAACCAGCCGGAAATCACCCAAAAGGCTGAAGGACACCATCTGCTCAAGACAGACAGAACTGCTTACCCCTTTCTGAGGAACAGGGCTCACAAAACACCTCACAGGAGCAGAGCTCCTGCCCTGGGGGCAGCCAGCCTTCAATGAGCTCAAGGAGGGGTGGAACCAGGCTGCACCCCATGGCCACACCAGCAGATCGCTTCCACCTGTGCTCCACAGCAGAACAGGGATTAGTGAAGATGAAAGCCTGGGAAGTGAAGACTGACTGCTTTCGTATTTCTCTCCCATTTGTGTATGCTGACTGCAGCTCCAACCAGGCCCACTTATAGTCTCTCGTAAATGAAACCTGGGAAGCAGATAAAGGCGTAGGACAAGAAGTGAAAGAGCAATGCAAAAGAAAACAAAGAAAAAAGCAAACCAGAAACAAGGAAAAAGAAAAAAAAAAAAAAAGACACAGAAAACAAGAAAAAAAAAAAAGCAGATAGGAAAGAAAACCACAGCATATGTAATGGCAGAAAGAGCAGCGCAATGGGAAAATGTTCCAAAGGAAGAGAAAGGAGCGCCCACCCATCTGCGCCGCATTGCCTTCACTGTGCTGCAGGCTGAGCGGGTCCTTCCCAGCTGATCCATCAGTGGGCCCGGCCAGGACTCAGACAAGTTCCCTTATGGCAGTTCCCATACAAGTAGAAAAATAAAGGATAAGAAAAGAAGTTGGTGGGAAAAGTAGGACAAATGTTGGGAAAGTGTGGGAAAAAAGTAGGAAAGAGGTACAAGTTTGGAAAGCATGGGAGAAATTGGGAAAGCATGGAAAAAGGTGGAAAAAAGATGGAAAATGACCGGTAGGGCCGGTAGTTCCCTGGGCACGCAGCCCCTCGTGCTGGTAGGTAGGCATGGGGAACAGAATAGGCGTAACCCACGGTGAGGTGGTTTTGGACCTGCTTTGAAAGCCATGGGGCCGGATGGATTGAACCTTGGGGTGCTGAGGGGGTTGGCAGATGTGGCTGCCAAGCCGCTCTCCATCATCCTTCAGCAGTCCTGGCTAATTGGGGATGTGTCCTGGCTGTCCCTGAACGTGTTTAAAAAGCATCTGGATGTGGTGCTCAGGGACGTGATGGAGTGGTGGGTTGTTAGAGTTAGGGGAGTACGGTCAGGTTGCGGTTGGACTCGATGACCTTTCAGGTCTTTTCCAACCTGATCCATCCTATGATTGTATGTGATTTAACAGCAGCGTTCTTGTGGGAGCTGCATTGAGACTTGCAGTGTCTCTGGTTCCCCAGAATTACTTTCTCCAGGCTGATTCGTAGGTGCTGGCACTTGTTTAAAGCCAAGAGCAGCTGCTGATGGGAGGAAGGTAGTTCAGGCTCATGAGCTCTGCAGCATCTCCCAGGATGGTACCAGAGGAGGCAGGAATGATATTGCAGAAGAAGATGAGCAGCTCCCCAGCAGGAAGCCAGAAACCCTGCGGGAGAGTCGGCGCACGTGTGGATGCCCAGGAGGTAATGCAGCCCCAGTATTTGAGAAGCGCGTGGCCATGGAGTGCTGCGGCCCAAGAGCAGAGCTGTTCTGCCTTTGCAGAATAGCTGGCATCCCAAGAAGGACTCGTCTGCCCTTGTAAAAAGCAGGGGGAGGGCACGTCCAAATGCTTGCTGGTTGCTTGGGAGCTCAAATCCTCCAAGCTGGAGGCAGGCTGGGGGTAACATCTCCTTGGTCCGATCGTGCGGCACCTGAGCAAGAACTGGCTGCACGAGGGTCGTCTTAATTTCTCTGTTCTTTTACTTAAAGTAAACCCGTTGGGAGACCGCGGTGTCGGTTTCCTAAAATTTGGATCTGGGAGGCGACCACGCCCTTTGCTTCTGATGGAAGCACAGAAGTGATGCGGGCGCTCGCTGAGGTCACAATCGTCGCCGAGGTGGGAGCGTTTGTGGCACAGCCGGTGAGCAGAGCTGGTGCTCTGGTGAGCGTGCTGCACGCAGAGACTGAGCTGTGAGCTTTCCTTGAGAGATCGCCCTGTGAGAGCCCGTCGGAAGCACCGCTGCGGCGTGTGCGTGAGCTGGGCACAGCTCAGGCTGAGCAGGCCGAGCAGGTGAGCTGGGTTTGGTGCTGGCTGGTTGCCGGGAGGTGTCTCAGCAGGAAAGCTGGGCTGGGGTGGGCACGCTGCATCAGCCCTCGTCCCGGCTGGCGGTGAGACAGAGGGAGTTTTCTTCAGGACAGCAACACCAGCCATGTGCTTCAAGGCGCGTAACTATTGAGGAGATGGAGAACGCTTGCTGTCAGAAATCACGGCAGCTGTACAGGAGCTGGGTGTATTTTGGGGACAGTCCTTGTACCCAGCTGGTTTCGAGACACTGCCCTGCCCGAGAGTCTAAACTGCACAGCAGAAGAATGCTGGGGAAATGCTTCTTCCTCACTGTTTTTCACTTGCAGGTTCTTTCCTTAGGGTTCCTTTTTCCTTTCCAAAAGGAGATTTTGGGGATCGAGGCACTTGAAGAAAGAGTGAAGCCAGCTCTTTCCAGCAGTGCGGGCAGTCCCTGTGGAGAGGACCCCGGGAACTTGAGCTTCCTCTGAGACGTTCCCCAGCATGTCTCAGCAGGGAGACGGACGCAGTTCCCATCCCTGCTTTGCGCGCGGAAAGGTATGGCTGGGTTTCTTTAGCTTGGGTTTCTCCTGTCTGTGGGTTTGGAGGGGAAGGGGTGGAGCAGGGGGAGCCCTACTGGTCCTTTGTTAGCTCAGGAAGCGGTTGGGTTGTGCACTTGCAGCAACAGGACAGCATTGCCAGGCTCCTTAACTAAGCGAAGGCTGTGTGCGGTAATTTTGCGTGGATTGAACTGTGGCACCTGAAGTCACTGTTTCCCTCGGAATAATGCTGGTGTTTGCAGGTGTGTTGGTTTAACCCCCTGAAGTGATGTCTGAGAGCGCCCGTCTTCTCCACCTGAACGATGAGAAAGCTGGATATGGCCAGAAATTGCAGCGCGTGCAGATGTTGTGAATGCGCTCCCAAATGTTTCCTTTCGTGATAACTAACGTCTCAGCACTCTGATATCCCATCTCTGGCACCATGTGGAACGCCGCATCTCTCTGCAAACGCTGGGTGCCCGTTTCCATGGCCCTTCCTTTATTTCTCTCCTCAGAAGCAGCGCGGCGCGGTTCCCTGTGCCAGGGAGCAGCACCCAGCAGGCTGCCAGAGATCCAACAGCGCCTTGCAGCGCACAGAGGGACGCGATGGGGACGGACCATCCTTAGCACCACGCAAAAGTGAGTCTCTTCAGTCCTCTGTCATGAAGTATGGAAGAATGCATTTTAAGCATTACTTCTGAGCGGTGCAGCGCTGCAGGGATGTCAGGTAACCATGGTGGAAGCATTCGAGAGGCCAACAGCAACAGATGGCAGCAGTGAGACAGAAGTGTGTGTGTCAGTGGTGGTGCTCAGAGCTGAGTGCATTCCCTGTAGGGACAAAACATCCGTGCCTCGACTTTTGCAGCTGATGGCGTTTTGTGTGCTGACGCAGCTTTGCTCTGCAGAATGCAGAGCTGTCAGGCAGACCGGGGTTCCTCTGCTGCCACCTGAGCGGGAATGAGAGCAGTAGTGCTTTGTGCAAGCGCACTGCAGTTTAAAGATCAGTTTCTGTTCTGGCTGTAGAAGAGTGTCTTTTGGTTTTTGGGGGGTGGACGTGGGCTCACAGGACAGTGCTGCTCCTGGTGTCTGTGAAATCAACACACGATCTGTTGTTGTAGGGACGGAGCCTGCGCGTCCATGGAATGGTGCTGGGCTTGGGGGGAAACGGAAGGCCTCCCCAGGTAAGAAGCTCTCGTGAGCTGTGGTGTGGGTACCTGCCTCTAAATAGGGCTGCATGAAGGGCTGTGTGTGATGGAGGAGAAAAGAAGGGGCACTGCAGGTCTGTGCTGACTGCAGAAATGGCACAGCGCTGTAGCAGCAGAAAGGCCGATTGAAGAAACTACGCTTGAGGAGCAGAAGTTTGTGGCTGGCTGTGCTAAAATGCTCCTCCAAAGAGATGCTCTTCATGTCTTTCTTGTTTCCTTTCTGACAGAAGCTGATGCAAGCAGGCTTGCAGCGAAGCGCAGCCTTGCAGGAAGCCAGGGGAGGAGCCTGGAGTGTGGCACAGCCCCCAAGAGAGGTACAGACACACAGCAGGCATCTGGGTTTGGTGCACTGTGTTTCTAGTTAGGCTTTCTGTCTGTCCTTTCCTGGGACTGCTGTCGTTGCGTGTTGCTTGAGATCTTAATCCATCCCTGGAGATTACAGTTGCCTTTCCTGTCCCAACTGTAAACGGCCCACAGTTCAGCCAAGATCGTGAGATCCATTGCTGTGAACACTCGAGAGTTCCTAGCGTTGTGGCCCATTTTGCAGACCGAAGGCAGTGTGTGACTCTCTTTTAATCTTGCTGCTTCCCCTTGCTTGATTCGAACAGGGAGAGGTGCTGAGCCAGATGGCAAGATGTACGCGAAAGCTCCTCTCCAGGCTCCAGGAGGGCTTCCTGGAACAGCAGGTCCCAGCAGAGGGGAAAGACCTTCCCCTGCAGTTGACAACCGCTCCCTCTCCAAGACCATGGCTGCAAGAAAGCGCAAGGGAGTGGAGGAAGAGGAGCAAAAAGCAGAGCTGTGGCCTGCCAAGAAACAAGTGAGGGTGGAGCGCAATGGGGAGAAGGCTCAGAGCCCACATCAGAGCAGAGGCGGTGTGCCAGCTCCAGCAACACACCCTGGGCCTGCCCCAGCGCCGACTGAGCGGTTCCGGACCTCAAAGCGAAGAGGTAGGAAGGTGCTGCAGCTGCCCTGGTGAGGTGCTTCCTTATCAGGTGCATGGAGTTTGCTTAGGGTTTGCTTTGCTTTTTCCTTCTCTCTGCAGAGAGGGGAAAAGAGTAGAAGGCTGCCGAGTCCAAAGGCAGGGATGTGCCGGAAAGTGTAACCCTCTCTTTTCCCACGAAATCCATGATGGCCTTCTGCTTGTCCCACTGGAAATACCCTTCCCTGAGAGGCTTCCTAGCCTGTTACATGTGTACCCATGTTTCCGCGGTTTTGCTGTTGACAAACTGAATTTCTCTTCTCTTGCTCTATAGCGAGACGACAACGACAAAAAGAGAGGAGAGCAGAAATGAAGAAGGCTGCTCTGAGAGCTGCCGCTGCACGTGCAGAGGTGAGTCCTCGGTGAGCGCAGACACGGCTCTTGTTGTTCTCTGTCTGTCAGACGTGAAGGGGATTGTAGAATGCTGGGGGAAGCATGGGTGTCCTATTTTGACGCTCGCTTTGTTTCTTTCCAGTCCTCCGCAATGAACAGCCTTGTGGAGATGATGGAGAAGCTGCAGCTGAAGGACTGAGTGGAGGAGCATCAGAAGGCAGCGGCTTCGTGGCAGCAGCCCAACTTGGCACTCTGGTTGCAGTCCATCAATAAACAATTGGAGCTTTGTATTCACAAAGAGCGCACGGCCTGATTTGTCCAGTGGCACTCAGTGAGCTGCTGCACCACCTCCTCGTTATTCCACTGGCGGCGCTGGGTCAGAACTCCCACGTCTCCATCGGGGGATGCTGCAGGGTACAGAAGCAAGGGATGCACCAGTCCTTGGCCCTGCCCATAAACGCACTGCCTGCAAAGCACGTGCACAGGACTGCGAGTAGCACGGCCTGAGCACAGGCGCGCTGAGTTAGAGAACAGCTGTCTCGAGCTGTCTGAGTTTCTCGGGGCAGCTCTGAGCAGAAGTGAGCGCGTGCCCCTCACCCTGCAGGCGTCTCTGTTGGGGGAAGAGAGGCTCCGCCTGATCCCGGAATGCAGAGGTGTTCTCCTGACTTCTCTGCAGTGCTACCTTGCCTCATTGTCCCCCCTCTCTTCAGCCGTTCTGATGCTACTTTTCATCCTTTGGGCAGAGCTTGAGTCACTCTCATCATTGCACAGCTTTGTACTGAGCGGTGTGGAATTTTCTGGCTTTGCTTTTTAAAGCCTAGGCTGAAAACTGCAGCGTGCATGGTAAATTTACATGGGGACGTGGGGGGGACATCCCCCAACCTCCATTATCGAGAAATAAACCTTAATTACAAAAGTGAGGGGTGTCAACCCCCGACCCATGGGAACAAAGTGGTCCGTGGGGGTGACACTGTGGGGGTGTCCCCATCTCCAGTACATGACACCACCAGGGTGCCATGAAGGTGTCCCCAACTTTGGTGGTGTGACAGCACGATGCTGTGTCCCCACTTCTCCAGGAAGTCCTCCAGCTGGTTACGGTGTCCCCAGCTTCGGCTCAGCGTCCCCAGGGGGTCCTTTTGTCCCCTCTGCATGACGGTGACACCCGACGCTGGCTGCCGAACGCGACAGCTGATGACGATGACACCGCGTCACAGCTGTGCCACACTGGTGTCACACAGTCCCCTCTGGTGGTGGCACAGAGTTCACCACCGTGCGTGTCCCCGTCCTCATGGCAGATGATGGTGACAACGCCAGAGGACTCTGGTGTCACCAGGTCTGGCTCTAGGCAGGCCTGGAGGGGTGACAAAGAACAGTGAGAGGCTCAGTGACAGCATGGTGACAACGTGGTGCCGCCTGTGCCTGGCCCCATGCGGTGGTCAGAGTACAGGGAATGGTGTCACCCCATAGATGGTGACACACAAGTGATGGTGACACCAGATGACGGTAACAACAGTGACAGCCAGGGATGGGGACACTGCGTCACGGCTGTTCCACATCGAGGTCACCCTGTGTCACGGCGTCACCTGAAGACAGTGACATTCAGTGACACCCAATGGCATCCAGTGAAGGGAAGAACCAACAATGGCCAGCAGCGTGCCCGGGTGGCCAAGAAGGCCAGTGGCATCCTGGCCTGCATCGGAACGGTGTGGCCGGCAGGAACGGGGCAGTGATTGTCCCCCTGTCCTCAGCTCTGGTGAGGCCGCACCTCGAGTGCTGTGTCCGCTTTTGGGCCCCTCACTGCCAGAAAGACATCGAGGCCCTGGAGCGGGTTCAAAGAAGGGCAACAAAGCTGGCGAGGGGTCTGGAGCACAGAGCTTACGAGGAGCGGCTGAAGGAGCTGGGGTTGTTCAGGGTGGAGAAGAGGAGGCTCAGGAAGACCTTCTTGCTCTCTTTTTCAGAGAGATATGAACTTTTCTTCCAAAAATAGGATATTTCCTCCCAGAAATATCAGTTTCCTTAGAAATACTTCACGTTTCCTCCAAAAAATACAACATTACTATACCCCCCCTTCCCCATAATACGATACTTTCTCCAGGGAGTAACAGTTTTCTTAGAAATACCTCATGTTTTCTCCAAACAATATGACATTACCATCCTCAGTATGACATTTTCTCCCAAAAATAGGACATTTCCTCCCAGAAATACCAGTTATCTTTACAAAAATATGACGTCTTCTCCCAGAAATACCAGTTTTCTCCCCAGAAATGGGACGTATTCTCCCAGACATACCAGTTTTCTCCCCAAAGATACGACGTTTTCCCCAGAAATACCAGTTTTCTCCCAAAAGTAGAACATATTCTCCTAGAAATACCAAATTTCTCCTCAAAAATAAGCTACTCTACCGAAGATAACAGTTATCTCCCCAGAAAGAGGACATTTTCTCCCAGACATACCAGCTTTCTGCCAAAGATAGGAGATTTTCCCCCAGATGTACCATTTTTCTCCCTAAAAATAAGACATTTTCTCCAAGAAATATCAGTTTTCTCCACAAAATAGGAATTTTCTTCCAGAACTACCAGTTATCTGTCAAAAGTAAAACATTTTCTCCCAGAAGTACCAGTTTTCTTCCCAAAACAAGACATTTTCTCCCAGAAATGCTGGTTTTCTCACCAGAATTTTACATTTTTCCCCAATAGTACCTTTTCTCCCCAGAATATGACATTTTCAACCAGAAATGCTAGTTTTCTCCTTAAAAATAAGCTACTCTGCCAAAGATTACAGTTCTCTCCCCCCAGATAGGACATTTTCTCCAGGAAATACCAGTTTTCTCCCCAAAATAGGACATTTTCATCCAGAGATACTTTTTCTCCCCAAAGTATGACATTTTCTTCCAGAAATATCTGTTTTCTCCCCAAAAATACTTTTTCTCCCGCAAATACCAGTTTTCTTTCTAAAATTAGGACATTTAATCGCATAACTTCCAGATTTCTCTCCCAAAAAAGACATATTCTCCCAGAAATGGTTGTTTCCTCACCAAATATTTGACATTTTCCCCCAGAAATACCAATTTTCTCCCCAAAATAGGATATTTTCTCCCAGAAGTTCCAGTTTTCTCCCCAAAATAGGACATTTTCTCCCAGAAATACCAGTTTTCTCCCAAAAAGATTGACATTTTCTCCCAGAAATGGAGTTTTAGTCCCAAACTATTCCATTTTCTCCCAGAAATTCCACTTTTCTCCCAAAAATACGATATTTTCTCCCAGAAATATGAGTTTTATCCCAAGTTTAGGACATTTCTCCCAGAAATACCAGTTTTCTCCCCAAATACTGGACATCTTCTCCCAGAAATTCCACTTTTCTCCCCCCAAAAATGACTTTTTCTCCCAATAATTTCTGATTTCGCAGAAATAGAACATTTTCTCCCAGAAACACCAGTTTTCTCCCTAAAATTAGAACATTTTCTCCAAGGCATACCAGTTTTTTTCACGCAAATTTGACGTCATATTTTGGGGGAAATCTGGTATTTCTGGGAGAAAATGTCATATGTTTTTGATAGGGCTGTTATTTCTGGGTGAAAATGTCATTTTTTGAGGAGAAAGCTGGTATTTCTGGGAGGAAATGTCCAATTTTGTGGAGAAAACTAGTATTTCTAGGAGAAAACGTCCTATTTTCAGGAGATAATTCGTGTTTCTGGGAGAAAAAGTCGTATCTTAAAGGAGAAAACTGGCAGTTCTGGGAGAATATTTCAAATCTTGTGAAGACTACTGGTATTTCTGGGAGAAAATCTCCTGTTTTGGGGAGAAAACTGGTATTTCTGGGCAAAAATATCATGTATTGAGGAGAAAACTTGCATTTCTGGGAGATAATTCTTATTTTTAGGGGAAAAACGTGAATTTCTGGGAGAAAATGTCCTGGTTTTGGGGAGAAAACAGGTATTTCAGGTCGAAAATGTCCTATTTTCAGGAGATAACTGGTATTTCTAGGAGATGGCACGCAGATGGCGTGATGTGAGACTGAATGTGTACAAGTCTATGGGCAGGATGGCGTGCATCTCAGGGCTCTGAAGAAGCTGGCTGCCGAGCCGCTCTCCATCATCTTTGAGAAGTCGTGGCTGTCAGGTGAGGTCCCGGATGCCTGCAGGAAGGGTCCCGTCACTGCCATGGACAAGAAAGGGAGCGAGGAGGACATGGGAACTACAGGCCGGTGAGTCTCACCTCTGTGCCTGGGAAGACGATGGAACAGATCCTCCTGGATGACATGCTTGATCACATGAGGAAAGGGCGTGTGATCCGAGACAGCCAGCACGGCTTCACCAGGGGAAGTCATGCTTAACCCATCTGGTGGCCTTCTGTGATGGAGTGACGGCAGCGGTGGACAAGGGGAGGGTGACCGATGCCATTTACCTGGACTTGAGCACGGCCTTTGACACGGTCCCCCACCACATCCTTATCTCCACACTGGAGGGATGTGGATTTGATGGGTGGACCACTCGATGGATAAGGAGTTGGTTGTAAGGCCGCAGACCAAGAGTGGTTATTAATGGCTCTGTGTCCAGGTGAGGCCGGTAACGAGCGGCGCCCCCCAGGGGTCTGTCTTGGGACCGGTGCTCTTTAACATCTGTATCAATGACGTCGATGGTGTTATCGAGTGCACCCTCAGCAAGTTTGCTGACGACACCAAGCTGAGCGGTGCGGTTGACACGGCTGAAGGAAGGGATGCCATTCGGAGGGACCTCGGCAGGTTGGAAAGGCGGACCCGGGTGAACCTGATCAGGTCCTACACAGCACAGTGCAAGGTTTTGCACTTGGGCCGGAGGAATCCCAGGCATCCATACAGACTGGAAGGAGCGGTCCTTGAGAGCAGCCCCGTGGAGAAGGACCTGGGGGTCCTGACAGATGAAAAGCTTAGCATGAGCCAGCAGTGTGCCCTTGCAGGTGGGAAAGCAAATGGCAACCTGGGCTCCATCAGAAGAGGGGGGGCCAGCAGGGACAGGGAGGTGATTGTCCCCCTCTACTCTGCTCTTGTGAGGCCCCATCTGCAGCACTGCGTCCAGGGCTGGAGCCCCCAGTACAAGAAAGACAGGAAGAGGGTCCAGAGGAGGGCCACAGGGATGATCAGGGGACTGGAGCACCTCCCTTATGAGGACAGGCTGGGGGAGCTGGGCTTGTGCAGCTTGGAGAAAAGAAGGCTGCGGGGTGACCTCATTGCAGCATCTCAGCACCTAAAGGGAGCCTATAAGCAGGAGGGGAATCAACTCTTTGAAAGGGTAGATAACTGCAGGACGAGGGGAAATGGTTTTAAGTTGAGGGAGGGAAGATTTAGGTTGGGTGTCAGGGGGAAGTTCTTTACAGAGAGAGTGGTGAGGTGCTGGAACAGCTGCCCAGAGAGACTGTGGATGCCCCGTCCATCCCTGGAGCTGTTCAAGGCCAGGTTGGAGGGGGCCCTGGGCAGCCTGGTCTAGTGTGAAATGTGGAGGTTGGTGGCCCTGCGTGTGGCAGGGGGTTGAAGATTCATGATCCCTGAAATCCCTTCCAACCCTGGTCATTCTGAGATTCTGCTATTCTGCGTCTTCTCCCTGATGCCAATTGGAAGTGATATCCTTTAGGCTTCAGTATAACAAACACATTCTGTGACTGTGCTTTAAGACAGTCTTCCTTGAGCGTTTTAGTTGTGCTTGTTTAGTGCTCATAAAGCCAACTGTGGAAGTGCTGCTCTCCTCCCCACCGTGAGGGGATTGCTGTCAGGAGCTGTGCAGTTATCACAGGCACATGCAGCAAGGAGCAGCTGTCTTCCAACCCGTCCACTGCAGCAGTTAGCATTCTGTAAGCTACTCTTCCCCAGTTTGGGGAACGAGTACCAAAAGTTGATACTCTTTTGTGAAAGAGTAAATGCTCTTTCACAAGAGGCGATATGACATTCCTGACTGCAGGTAAACAACAGCACAGATGCTTGTCACCGCCGTAGTAAATGCTGGACATGTTAATGAAGCAGCTTATCCATCTGTGTTGGGATTTTGTACAGCTGACCTCACCTGCCTTTCATTCCTTGCCCTCGCCCCCTTTTTCTTCTAAGGTGAAAAAGGCAGCCTTGTTCTTTGTGAATCCGTAATTGTGATCGTTTATTGATTGAGTACAACCAGATAAGACATGGAGCGCCAAGTTGGGCGGCACTCGCAGCGCTGCCCCGTAACACCACACACTGCAGCTGCTGCCTTCTGATGTTCTTCCTCTCAGTCCTTCAGCTGCAGATTCTACATCATCACCACAGGGCTGTTCATTGTAGAGGACTGGAAAAAAACAAACCAAGTGTAGAAATAGGACAGAAACAATCTAGGGAGACCTCACTACGAAAGTCTGATCAGTAAACTTCCAGAACAACCCTATGCAGAACAGCACGTTACTGCCATTCAGATCAGTGACATTACTTCCCATAACACACTGCTTAGCTGCTGTCCCCTCCCCTCCCTACCTGAGCTGCTGTCCCTTCCCTTCCCTAGCTGAGCTGCTTCCCCTTCCTTTTCCCTACCTGAGCTGCGTGCCCTTCCTTTTCCCTACCTGAGCTGCGTGCCCTTCCTTTTCCCTACCTGAGCTGCGTGCCCTTCCTTTTCCCTACCTGAGCTGCGTGCCCTTCCTTTTCCCTACCTGAGCTGCGTGCCCTTCCTTTTCCCTACCTGAGCTGCGTGCCCTTCCTTTTCCCTACCTGAGCTGCGTGCCCTTCCTTTTCCCTACCTGAGCTGCGTGCCCTTCCTTTTCCCTACCTGAGCTGCGTGCCCTTCCTTTTCCCTGCCTGAGCTGCGTGCCCTTCCTTTTCCCTACCTGAGCTGCGTGCCCTTCCTTTTCCCTACCTGAGCTGCGTGCCCTTCCTTTTCCCTACCTGAGCTGCGTGCCCCTCGCCTCCTTTTTCTTGGTGCTCTTGCCTTTTCCTGCTACTCGCTCCCCATCTCAACACTTGCCTGCTCTGCTTGCTGCTTTCACAGCTTGCTCGCAACTCTGCTCGCTGCTTCTCTCCTTCTGCATGCCCTTCTCTAGTCCCTTCTCGTGCCCTTCAGGCTTTTGCTCCCCTTGCTGAGCAAGCCCATGCCCGGTAGCTCCCCTTCAACCTCCTCCGCCCTTTGCCTTTCTCCACACAGATGCTTGCTTCTGGCCAGCACTCCTGCCCGCTGCCTAGCCCACAGCCCGCATCTCTTGGGGAGACAGCAAGGTGGCCTGGAGCTACCCACACCTCCTCCCGGGCACGGCTTCTCAGCTTTGCTTCAAGCCCACAACCCCAAGGAGCTCCTCTTACCTTTGCGCTCAGCTTCTTCTCCTGCCGCGCAGCTCCTGTGCCAGGCCGGGGCTCAGCTCTTCCCACATTCCTCCATTCCTGCAAGGTTGCTTTCTCTCATGCACTGCCTTCCTTTGCTTTCCTTTGCTCTGCTACCCTTAGCTTTCCTACTTGCTTTCTCTACATTTACGTGCACCGCTTTGTACTTTTTACTCTCTTCTTTGCCTCTTCTTTCTCTATTTTCCCTTCAACCCTCCCCTCCCCTTCCCGCCCCCACTCCCCTCCCCTCACCCCTCCCTCCCATTTTTTCCTTCCTCCCCTCCCCTCTCCCCTCTTCTCCCCTCTTTCCCCTCCCCTCCCGTACCCCCCCTTTTCTCCCTTTCCCCTCCCCTTCCCCCTTGCCTTATGGGAAACTCACCTTTCCTGCTCTTCACTCACTCCTTCATTCTCCTGCCTTTTGCTGCTACTCTGGCCTTGCTTTCCCTTGCTGTGCTATGCTTTGCTTTCTCTACATTTGTTGCCAGCCAGTCTTTTCTCAGCTGTTATTCTTAACTTTTTACTTGGCTTTTTTCTTCTTTTCTCATTTCTTTCTTTTCTGACCTTTTTTGCCTTTATTTTTCTTTTTCTTCTTTTTTTATGCTTTCATGTCTTTCTTCATTTCATTGCACTTGGCTTTTTTTCATTTCATTTTTCTTTTTCTTTTTTTTCTCTTTTCGTTTTTTTCTATTTTCATCTATTTTTTCTCTTTTTCATCTTGGTTTTCTTTTTTATTTTTGCTCTTTTTTCTTTTTTTATTCTTTTTTTTTTTCATTGCACTTTTCTTTTTTATTTCATTTTTCTTTCTCTTTTCTCATTTTTTTTCTATTTCCATCTTTTTCTTTTCTTTTTCATCTTGGTTTTCTTTTTTTATTTCGTATCTTTTTTCTTTTTTCCTTTTCTATCTTTTTCCTTTTTTTCTTTTTGCTTTTTTTTCTTTCATTACTCTTTTTCTTCTTTCTCGTCTTTCTTTCATATTTTTTTTCTTGTTTTTCATTTTCTTTTTTTTTTTTAATCATAGGTATTCCTGAAACCCCCTTTAAGCCCTCCCTACCCTCCCCATTCTTTCTTTTCTCCCTCACCTCCCCCCTTGCCCTATCCTACCATTCCCTTGCCTGCTCTTCTTACCTGAGCTGCTGTCCCTTCCTTTACCTACCTGAGCTGCTTGTTCCAAAAGTTACCTAGCTGACCTGCTTGCCCCTCACTTTCCTAGCTGAGCTGCTGTTTTCTCCCTTACCTGCCTTAGTAGCTTTCCCCTCACTTTTCCAGCTGAGCTGCTGGCCCCTCTCATTCCCTACCTCAGCTGCTTCCCCCTAACTTACCGAGCTGAGCTCCTTGCCCCTCGCTACGTACTTGAGCAGATGTTTGCTCACTTGGCTTCCTTAGTGGTTGTCCCCTCACTTACCTACCTGAGCTGCTTCCCCTTCCTTTTCCCTACCTGAGCTGCTGTCCCCTCCCTTCCCTACCTGAGCTGCATGCCCTTCCTTTTCCCTAGCTGAGCTGCTCTTCCCTCCCTTCCCTACCCGAGCTGCATGCCCTTCCTTTTTCCTACCTGAGCTGCTGTCCCTTCCCTTCCCTACCCGAGCTGCATGCCCTTCCTTTTCCCTACCCGAGCTGCATGCCCTTCCTTTTCGCTACCCGAGCTGCTGTCCCCTCCCTTCCCTACCTGAGCTGCATGCCCTTCCTTTTCCCTACCTGAGTTGCTCTTCCCTCCCTTCCCTAGCTGAGCGTCATACCCTTCCTTTTCCCTACCTGAGCTGCTGTCCCCTCCCTTCCCTAGCTGAGCTGCTTCCCCTTCCTTTTTCCTACCTGAGCTGCTGTCCCTTCCCTTCCCTAGCTGAGCTGCTGTCCACTCCCGTCCCTAGCTGAGCTGCATGCCCTTCCTTTTCCTTAGCTGAGCTGCATGCCCTTCCTTTTCTCTACCTGAGCTGCTGTCCCCTCCCTTCCCTAGCTGAGCTGCTTCCCCTTCCTTTTTCCTACCTGAGCTGCTCTCCCCTCCCTTCCCTACCTCAGCTGCTTCCCCTTCCTTTTTCCTACCCGAGCTGCATGCCCTTCCCTTCCCTACCTGAGCTGCATGCCCTTCCTTTTCCCTACCCGAGCTGCACGCCCTTCCTTTTCCCTACCTGAGATGCTGTCCCCTCCCTTCCCTAGCTGAGCTGCTTCCCCTTCCTTTTTCCTACCTGAGCTGCTGTCCCTTCCCTTCCCTACCTGAGCTGCTGTCCCCTCCCTCCCCTACCTGAGCTGCTTCCCCTTCCTTTTCCCTACCTGAGCTGCTGTCCTCTCCCTTCCCTAGCTGAGCTGCTTCCCCTTCCTTTTTCCTACCTGAGCTGCTGTCCCTTCCCTTCCCTACCTGAGCTTCCTGCCCTTCCTTTTCCCTACCTGAGCTGCTGTCCCCTCCCTTCCCTAGCTGAGCTGCTTCCCCTTCCTTTTCCCTACCTGAGCTGCTGTCCCCTCCCTTCCCTAGCTGAGCTGCTTCCCCTTCCTTTTTTCTACCTGAGCTGCGTGCCCTTCCCTTCCCTAGCTGAGCTGCGTGCCCTTCCTTTTCCCTACCTGAGCTGCGTGCCCCTCGCCTCCTTTTTCTTGGTGCTCTTGCCTTTTCCTGCTACTCGCTCCCCATCTCAACACTTGCCTGCTCTGCTTGCTGCTTTCACAGCTTGCTCGCAACTCTGCTCGCTGCTTCTCTCCTTCTGCATGCCCTTCTCTAGTCCCTTCTCGTGCCCTTCAGGCTTTTGCTCCCCTTGCTGAGCAAGCCCATGCCCGGTAGCTCCCCTTCAACCTCCTCCGCCCTTTGCCTTTCTCCACACAGATGCTTGCTTCTGGCCAGCACTCCTGCCCGCTGCCTAGCCCACAGCCCGCATCTCTTGGGGAGACAGCAAGGTGGCCTGGAGCTACCCACACCTCCTCCCGGGCACGGCTTCTCAGCTTTGCTTCAAGCCCACAACCCCAAGGAGCTCCTCTTACCTTTGCGCTCAGCTTCTTCTCCTGCCGCGCAGCTCCTGTGCCAGGCCGGGGCTCAGCTCTTCCCACATTCCTCCATTCCTGCAAGGTTGCTTTCCTTTGCTCTGCTGCAGTTAGCTTTCCTACTTGTTTTCTCTAGATATGCATGCATTGCTTTTTATTTTTTTTCCTTTTCTGTGCCTCTTTTTTTCACTGTTGTCAGCACTTCAATTTTTTTTTTCTTTTTCCATCTTTTTTTCTTACTTTTCATTCTCATTTTTCCTGGTTTGTTTGTTTTTTTTCCCCACCCCTGGAGATCCGCTTTATCCCCCTCAGCCTGCCTATATCTGTGCCTCTACCTGGGTCTTCTCTGCCCACATTCCCGTCCAGCGCCCGGTGTAGCCCCACATTACCCTCTATTTCCCTGTGCCCACGCAAGCCCCCTATTGCCTCTCTACAGCCTTTCATAACCTTACATCTCTCTTCGTCCCCCCCATACCCACCCACAGACCCCTATCATGCCTGTTTCTCTGTACCACGCCTACAGCCCTCCCACTGCTCCCTGTAGCCCCACATCCCCTTCTATCCCACCTCTATTCCCCCTACAGCCACTCATAGAGCCACAGTTTCTTAGGTCCTCCCCCAGCCCCCTCTATCCCTCCCCGTCGCTCTCCCCAGCCCCTCCCACCCCCCAATGCTCCCTACAGCACCGTGTCCCCCCGTTACCCTCACAGCCCTCTGCTGCCCTAAATCCCCCTGTACCCACCCCTATCGCCCCATGTACCCCGATACCACAGCCGCTACAGCCCCGCCTGCCTCCCTATCCCCCCCCGCCTTCCCAGCCCCTCACCCCACCAGGCTTCCTTCCCTGTCCCGGCGCCGCTCTCCGTCCCTCCCGGCTCCGGCTCTGCTGTGCTCAGCACCGCTCCCGTCGTGCCGCGGTTCCGTCTCGGTGCTGCCCGGACAGCTCCGGCGCGCAGCGGCGGTGCGGGGCGGCCCGGGCTGCGGGAGCGCCGCCGCCTGAGGGCAGAAGAGCTCTGAGCCGGCTGCCAACGGCCGTTCCCGCGCGCCGCGCCTCAGCCAATCGGAGCCGCCGGCGCTGCCGCTGACCAACGAGAGCCCGGGGGCGGGCCGGACCGGCACGTGTTCAATGAGAGCCCGGGGGCGGGCCGGACAGGCACGTGCCCAATGAGAGCCCGGGGGCGGGACGGACCGACAACTGCCCAATGAGAGCCCGGGGGCGTGGCAGCGCTGCGCTGTTGGTGGGACGAGCGCGGGCAGGGGGCGGGACGTGGGTGGGGCCTCGGGGTGCGCCCTACTGCTATAGGGGGTGGGAGATGGGACTGGGATTGACAGGTGGGAGATGGGGTTGGGATGCGGGGTTGGGAGTGAAGTTTGGAACTGGGGTTGGGAGATGGGGTTGGGATGTTGCATGTGCATTGGAATGTGAAATGTAGGGTTGGGGTGTGGGGATATGGATGTGGGGTGGATATGGAATGGGAGATAGGAAAATGGAATATATATGGGATGGGCTTGGGATGGACATGGGACCAACATGGGAAGAATGTGGGATGGATTGGGGATGAAATATGGACACGGGATGGGATTGGGATGATAGTGGCGTGGGATAAGTAGATGGAATGGACATGGGATGCATGTGGGGATATGGATTCGGAATGCATATGGATATAGGGTTAGGGATGGGGATAGGATGTGGGGGTATGGATATGGGATGGGTTTGAGATGGCTGTGGGGTGGATATGATGGATATGGGATGGGATAAAGTTGTGGGATACGGATAAGGGATGGCTACGAGATGGGGCTGTAGTGGTTATGGGGCCATAGGGGCGATGGGGCCAGGATGCTGCAGTGACCTCTGGCCCCAGAGTTCATCCCCAGTGTGACACATGGAGCCCCACAGCCGCTCCTCTGCCCTTTATCGCTTACGTGGGGAGGACATCCCCCAACCGCCATTATCAAAAATAAACCTTAATTAGAAAAGTGAGGGGTGTCAACCCCGCCCCATGGGAACAATGTTTTCTGTGGGGGAGGGCACAGATGGCGTCTCCAGAGGGCTGTCCCAAACTTTGGGGGGTGTTCACAACTCTAGGATATGACACCACGAGGGTGCCAGGAAGGTGTCCCTGGCTTTGGGGTGTGACACAGGGATGTCCCCAGTTTTGGTGGTGTGACATTGTCATGTGGTGACATCCCAGTGGCTCCTCGGAGCTCCTGGACCCATCCTGGGAGCTTCCAGATCCTTCCAGGGACTCCCAGGACCATTCTTGGGACACCCTGGACACGCCCAGGATCCCTCTGGGACATCTCCAGATCCTTCTATATGAATCCAAGGACACCTTGGACCCACCCGGGGACCAACTGGATGCCCAAAACCCCTCTACAACATCTCCAGATTCTTCTGCACGCCTCCAGGGCTATACAGGGGGCTCGTGGGGAATCTATGGGGGGAAAGGTGTGAATGGGGCTTCTGTGAGGTGGAAAGAGGGTCTGGAGGTGGAGAAAGGTTGGAAGGGGAAACTGAGGGATTGTGGAGGGCTTCTATGGCGTGGAAAGGGCGTCTGAGGATGGAGAGAGGGGGTTGTGAGGGGGAAAAGAGCAGAACGAGGCTTCTGTGAGTGGAAAGGGGGTGTGGGGATGGAAGGGTACATTGTGGAGGGGAACTTGAGGGGTGGAAAGGGGGCTTTTGTAGGGCAGAAAGGGGGGTCTGGGAGTGGAAGGGGGGTTGTGTGGGGGAAAAAAGGGGTGAGTTGGGTCTCTGGTGGGAGGAAAAGGGGTCTAGGAATGGAGAAGGGGTGGCAGAGGAAATCTGGAGGGTTGTGGGGGCCTTCTATGGGGTGGAAGGGGAGTCTGGGGGAGACCTTAGGGAAGTACTGGGGGGGAGAAGAGGAGAGTGGGATGACTATGGGGTCGAAAAAGAGTCTGGGGGAAACTTATTGGCTTGTGGGGGGGAAAGGGGTGAACGCAGTGTCTACAAGGCAGGAAGAGCATCTGGGGGTGCAGGGAGGGGTGGGAGGGAAGAGCCAGGGGGTGTGCGAGGCTTCTATGGGGTCTGGTTGAGGGGAATTGGAGGTCAAAATGAGGGAACTGACTCCAGGGGTCAGGGAGGAGCGCACAGGGGGGTACAGGGGATTCTAGGGGTCAGAAAAAGGGGCAAGGAGGTGGGAGGAGAAGGGAGGACACGGGACCCTGGGGGTCAAATAGAGGGGAATGGGGGGTGGTAGGAGACTCTAGGGTTGAGAATGAGGGAATTGGAGTGGGGGCACTCGGGGGGAGGAGAGAGGGTTCGGGGGTCAGATAGAGGAGCCTGAGAAAGGGGGGGGACTCTAGGGGACAGAATGGGGAGACCGGTGCGGGGGGTGGGGGGACACCAGGGATCAGAACGGGGGACTGGGGAGGGATGAGGGATCGGGGGGGGTGGGGAAGGAACCCTGGGGATCAGAATGGGGGAGGCACAGAGGGGAGCGGTGGAAGAGGACTACGGCGATCAGAATGGGGGAACAGGACGGGAGGGGGACCGGGGGGAGGGTGTAACCCCGGGGGGCACACAGAGGGACTGGGGGTGTGGGCGATCAGCGGCAGGGGGAGAGGGGGGGAGGGCAGCGAAAGACACGGGGTGGGGGAGGCGGGGAGACGTAGGGCAGCCGCCCCCGCCGAGGGAAGCCCCGAGCATCACGGAGACCCCGCGGGGCCGAGGCAGAGCGGCACGCGGACCCCCCGCCACTTTCACCCCGGCCCCCGCCCCTGCGCCCCGCGAACACCCACCTGGAGGAGCCGAGGCGGCGCTCGGAGCCCCGGTGCGGGACCCGGCACGACTTCCGCGTGGCCGCCTCCTCCTCGGGGCGCGGCGTGATGACGTCAGAGCCCGGCGCGGCGAGGCGCCACGACAACGAACGGCGCTGAGGTGCTGAGGCGCTGTCGCCATGGCGACGCCGTTACGCATGCACCGTCGCCGCGGGGACAGCTGCGCGCGCCGCAAGGAGGGAGGGCGCGCTGTCGCCATGGCGACGCGGCCTGCACGCACGGCCTGAAGCCCGAGTGGGGCTCGAGGGGCAGCGGGGGGCGAAGAAGAGGGGAGGGGGGGAACGGAGAGCCCTCAGGGATGTCCTGGGGAGGTGGGGAGGGGTCAGGAGGGAGGGCAGAGCTCCGGGGATGAGTGGGGCTGTGGGGTGGGAGATCCGCAGGGAGATGCAGTGAGACGGTGGGATGTGGGCAGAACATGGAGATATGGGAAAAGGAGGACCGGGATCTGGACAACAGCGTGAGAGCCGGGCTGAAAGAAAGAAGGGAAAGTCAAAAAGACAAGAAAGAAAGGAAAAGAAAGACAAGGAAGACAAGGTAGGAAGGAAGGTAGGGAAGGGAAGGAAAAAGGAAAGGAAGCAGGAGAGAAAATGAGAGGAGAGGAGGAGAGGGGAGGGGAGGGGAGGAAGAGAGAAAAGAAAGAAAAGAGAAAAAAGAAAAAAGTGAGAGAAGAGGAGAAGAGGGGAGGGGAGGGGAGGAAAAGAAACGAGAAAAGAAAGAAAAGAGAAAAAAGAGAGAAGAGAAGAGAGAGAAGGGAAGGGAAGGGAAGGGAAGGGAAGGGAAGGGAAGGGAAGGGAAGGGAAGGGAAGGGAAGGGAAGGGAAGGGAAGGGAAGGGAAGGGAAGGGAAGGGAAGGGCAGCGTGCATGGTAAATGCGGAGTCATAGCACTATGGAAGCAAACGGGACGGGCGAATGGGGCACGGCACGGTAGTTGGCACGGCACGGCAGTTTGCAGTGGAGTGATCCCCCATTGTTCCCATCCGGAGGTGGATATGTCCCCAGGGCAGCCCCTGTGGCCCCCCAGCCCGGCCTCCATCCCCCTGGCCATGCAGAAGAGATCGAGTCACCCCAGGCCCCACTGGGCACTGCGACCTTCCCCGCTCCCATCCTACAGCAGATGGCAGCCGTCCCCCCAGGGTAGGGTGCAGGGAACACATCCCGCACCTGGACAACCACTGCTGTGACCAGCTGCGGCTTTCCAGGTCGCTCCAGGTGCAATAATGAATAAAAGCCCTTCAGTTCTCCCTGCTGCCCCTTCAAAACCTCAGGAGAGCCAGCAGCACCTCGTGCCTTCGGATGCCCGGTGCATTTCACAAGGATGCTCTCATCTCCAGCATCGAGATCTTTGGCAAAAATATCCAACGGCGCTGAGCCAAGCTGGGGGCTCAGTGGTGACATACAGGGAAACCTGCTGTGCTGCAGCGTGAGCCTCCGGTCCTGCCGCTGGGCACCGCCGGGCGCAGCCTGGCTCCGTCCTCTCCGCACCTCCCTGCAGGGACCGATGGCCGTGCCCGGGATCCCCCCGAGCCGCCTCTTCTGCAGGCTGAGCCGCCCCAGCTCTCCCAGAATCCCACCCCAGCCATTTCCCACGCCTCCATTCCCAGGTAGCGCTGACTGAGGAGGGGAGGGGATTTTGGAGGGGAGGGATGAGGCCGGTGGGGGCAGCCCTGGGACACGGCCCTTTGTGCTGCCCGGTCCTGCCCCGCAGGTGGGCACTGGGGTCTGGGGGGGGTTTAGTGCTGCATGAACGACTGCAAGTGGAGGCATAGGAAAGTGAATATAAAACGTTTAATAATTTAATATAATGTAACAGAATTTAACATAACGTAGTATAATGTAACATAACTTAACAGTCCAAGATGACATTGGTGGACAGCCCAGCTTTGGAGGGGTAGGGCTGGTGCTGGTGTCCCTGGAGCACTGCCGCTGCTCTCTGTGTGCCGCAGGGGCCGGCGAGGAGCCCAGGGCTACAGGTAGCCTTATGTGTTGGCTATGGCCGTGCCTCGTGCTGCACCACGTGGGCCGGTTTCTGCGGACGCTCCCACTTAGGCTGAGCCCACCCAGCTTCGCCCAGCGCCGGCGTTTGTGTACTGGAGCGTCCTGGCCCAGGAGCAGCTTCCTCTTCCTGGCTGGGACGCTGCCAGCGCGCTGCTCGTGCCCTCTGCTCCTGCCTTTCCTGGTGGTGCAGGCGGGCGCTGGGCACTCGGCCGGCTCGGTGCCATCCTCGTGGTGGTTGCCCGGCACGTGGCAGGAGATGCAGCCGGGTGGCAGTGCCGGGCGGGTGAGAACCACCCGGGGCTGCCTCTGCTTCGCCTCTTCTATCAGCCGTGCGGTGTGGGCTGAAGGAGGCACGCGAGCATCCATGGGGGTCGGCAGTGCCAGGCGGGTGAGAACCACCCGGGGCTGCCTCTGCCGCGCCTCTTCCATCAGATGCCTGCGCAGCAGCAACTCACAGAGCTGCCCAGAGGATGCTGGCTGCCCTGAGAACGGCTCGCTGAGGGGCCCGGCGTCAGCATGCGCCTCTCTGCTGAGCTCCCTGCTGCCTGTGGGAAAGTCAGGGGTTCCTCTGGTGAAAGGAGAGGTGCCGAGGCTGCTGGGGACATCTGGCAATGGCTGCTGGGGGACCTCCGGACAACTCGACGCTTCTGGAAAAGCAAGAACAACCCCCAGAACGATGATGGCAGGCTTCCCACAGCCACTCGGTGCGGACATCCACCCGCCACCGCTGCGGCCCTGAACTCACCAGCGATCCAGCTGAGCAAGCTGTCGATTTCCATCTTGTCATCTGGAATGGCCGAGCTCGGTGTCCCTTCTGGAAAAAGGAAGGAAATCCCCACAGGGGCAATGCCAGCTTTCCCACACCCACTCGCTGCAGACACCCCCGCCTGCACTGCAGCCCCTGAACTCACCGTTGCTGATCCACGTCAGGATGTCATCGATCTCCGTGGTGTCGACCGGGATGTCTGCGTTGGACATCACTTCTGGAAAAAGCAAGACAATCCCCACAGGGGCAATGCCAGCTTTCCCACACCACTCGGTGCGGACACCCACCCGCCACCTCTGCAGACCACAGACTCACCTGTTCCCCTGTTCTTCCCCTAGCTGACCCCTTGCCTCACCCCAGATCCCCTTGCATTCCTGTAGGTGTCCCTTCCATCCCCCTGGCTGCCCCTTGCCTTCCCCAACGTAACCCTTTACCTAGCCATGACAGCCACATATAATTTCCTCAGAGCCTCAATAGCTCCCTCAATATTTCCCCGGCAAGACCCCTGTAGGCACCCCAGAGCCCCCCCCAGAGCCCCTTAATGAGCTCCTCAGACCTGGTACTCCTCCCCCATAGCTGGCCCCAAACCTCACAGACCTCCATAGTTCCCAGCAGCACCCCATATCCCCCAGTGGACTCCCACTGAAGCCCTTATTTCCTCCTTCAGACCTCCCTTACCACCTCCAGGGCCCATTAGCCATCTCACAGACGCCCACAGCCCCTGGCAGGACCCCCGTCACTATTCCAGGACCCCCACAACCCACCTGGGGCTCCTCCTCACCCCCTTCTCCCTCCAGATCCCATACAACTGAACTATAGTGGGGCAGGGGCGGCTGCTGCAGGAGAGGAATGCGGAGCTGGAGCAGGTGTAGGGCACAGATGGGGGTGGAAGTGATGTGGGGGGCATGGGGAAAAGGGGTGCACAGGAACATGGGAGCATTTGGGGAGGATATGGGGATACGGGCCACAGGCTGCAGGAGCAGAGTGCTGCTCAGGAGAAGGCAACGTGTGAGGTAAAGGTGGCACATACGGGCCTTTGTGGCCATCTTGGGTTATGGCTCGTGGGGTTATGGCTCAGGGCCACACCTTCGGGGCACAGGGCCCCCTGCCCCCTCTCCAGAAGAATTAAAAGCACTCCACCACCACCCCACACCCCCCCTTTTTACCTCAAACCACTCCTCACATCCCCCCTTCCCTCTGTGTCCCCATACCGCCCCATATCCCAGTGTCCCACCTGCAGCGCACATCTGTCTTCTGAAGAGCATTCTGCTCCTGCAGGCTGTGCTGTCATATCCATCCCGTATCCCTGTATCCCCCACACGCCGCCACAGAGCCCCATAACTCCTCAAGGACCTCCTCAGACCCGGCACAGCTCCCCCACCGCCACCCTGGGACCTCACAGAGCCCCATAGTCCCCAGCAGGACCTCTTATCCCTTCTCTGGGCTCCCCTGATCCCCCCTGTTTCCTCCCTCAGACCCCCCTTACCCATTCCACCCCTCCCCGGAATCTCACAGACCCCCCCAGTTCCTGACAGGACCCCCATCACCGTCCCAGGACCCCCACAGCTCTGGTGCTGAACCCAGGTCCTCAGGGAGCTGTGCCGCAGTGTGGGAACGTAAGGAAAAACTGTTCAGAGCAGCAGCTCTGGAGTCAGGGGGGCTGCACAGAGCAGCAGCTGCGGAGCAAGATAAGCGGCATGAGAACCAAGGACACCTTCAGAAGAAGAAAGAACATCTCATGGCTCTCATTGGCTAAGCACCTGTGTGAACGGTTAAGGAGTGTTTTTGCAGAATGCTCTGTTAACATAAAGTAGTGCTTAACAATAAAGCAGAAAAATGCCACTTCAAGGGTATTAGAGGAATTTCCAATCATGAGCTTCACTTTTGCAATATGTATGAGCTAATTATTTCATGTATAAATAGCCACGATATACTTAATAAAGTTGAGGCTTGTTGACCATGATAGCATGAGACTTGTCTCCCGTGGTCTTTTCTCCAACAAATGGTGACCCCGACGTGATAAGGAAATTCGGGTCCCTAAGCAGCGGGGACGGCGAAAGCACTCCGAGAAAGAAGAAGTGCCGCGCCTCAGGACACTCTGTGAGACCTGACCGACGTTCGGACACCACGCTAAGAGAGAGGGACTACGTTGGGTTCGGGTCCCGCAGCTAGACGGACGGCGAAAGAGTTAAAAATTTTGTGGAACTCCGCGCCCCGAGCGACCACAGCGGTGGGTCTCGGCCGATACGTGCTGCCGAAGCTTGGAAGGTCTGCAACGGTACCGACGTGAGTATGAACAGGCAAGCAGCATATTAATTATTTACCGTCTTCTTGAGGAAGCGGCAGTTTGGCAGTTTAAAGGAATAGATTTAGATAAGGATCTCTCTGTGTTGTTAAGTCATGCAGTTTCTTGTGAGTTTTTTACGAACCCCCATTCAGTACATATTTTAGCAGAGTGGAGACGTTATGGGGATAAATTGTGGGAGTTAGTGTTGGAGGAATATAAGTCAGCGAAAAAAAAAAAAAAAAAAAAAAGAGTAAATTATGGAAACCAGTACATAACGAACTGTTGATGTCCCAGGCCAAGAAAAGGGCGGCACAGGGTGCTCAAGCGGCGCAGCAGCAAAACCTTGATTATGAGCTCACCCATTACACCCCCCCCCCCCCTCCCCCCCCCCTCCTCCTTCCTCTACGGTGCTAACTATACCGCCATCCGTATCTGAGCCCTCAGCACTCCCATGCGAGTCCCCGGACACTAGCAGCTCTGCATCTGCCGCAGGGGAGGAACCTCGGCGTACTCCCCCCCCCACTCAGGTCTCTGTGCAGGCGCCGCGGAACTCCAAACCTGTCCCGGGGCCGAGCCGGACCTGGCAGAGGCTATAGTTCGGGGAAGACGGGAGATGTGGTCCATGTTAGCCAAACAGGGAATGGAGGAGGGTTATGCTGACCTCTTATAGGCGCCATCGGAACAGCTGGCGTTCCCGGTGGTATGTACGCCCTCACCACAAGGGGGGATGAACGCTACAATCTATAATTTGGATTGGAAAATGCTCTCTCAGTTGCGCGCCACAGTAGGGTCTTATGGGGTGACTAGTGAGCCAGTTAAACAAATGCTAGACTACATCTTTAGTTCAAATATTCTCCTGCCTGCAGATATTAAGGCGGTAGCTAGGCTAATATATACCCCCCATCAGCTGCTCTTGTTTAACGCCCACTGGCAGCATGAGGCTACAATATCTGCCACAGTGCAAAAGGGTCCTGGGGATCCGCTAGCAGGGGTTACAGTTGATCATCTAATGGGTCTAGGTCAATGGGTACGGGCGGAGGCACAGGCACTTGCTGGCCCTGATATTTGTCGGGAAAGTATGGATATAGCCAGGAGAGCCATGAATAAGATAAAAGCCCCTGGAGGTACACCTATGTATATGGGCATAAAGCAAGGACGGGATGAGCCGTTAGGTGACTTTGTGGACAAGATTATGGAGGCCATAAAAAGGGCTAATGTGCCCGAGCACATGCAGGGAGCTTTGCTTAGACAATGTGTATTGCAGAATGGTAATTCTTCAACCCGATCCCTTGTTAACACTATGCCTGGGGATTGGACGCTTCCAGATCTGTTAGAGAAGGCTGCTTCTATCCCGACGGGATCGCAAGCCCTGTTAGTCAATGCTTTGCAGTCATTAGGGGAAGGGCTGAGAGAACAGGCAAGGGTTTTTCAGAGTCAGTCACAATCAGCACACTCACAGGTGTTAGCAGCCCTTGCGCCCTTCCAAGCGGCAGCCACGGCAGTCCCTCGCTCCTCTGACAGTTCCTGCCTGAAGTGCTTTTGCTGTGGAAGTACGGGACACGTTCGTCGTGAGCGCCGAGTGACTGGGATTTGGTGTGGCAAGTGTCAGTCCAACACGCATAACGCCACTGCCTGCCGTCGGAAGTCGGGAAACGGGAGGAGCAGCGCGAGCAGCAGCCGCGCCCGGACACAAATGGCCGCTGCAGCATCGACAACCCCCACCAACAGCAGCTCCAACCAGCCACCAGACCTGGACCTGGCAGCCTCAGTAGATGTCACTATCCTGACAAGCCAGCCCCATCGAGTGCCCACTGGGGTATTTGGTCCTATCGTCATCCAGGGCCGAGAAACAGGAGGACTTTTGTTAGGAAGATCATCTGCAAGCATGATGGGGTTATTCGTATTACCTAAGGTCAACGATTGGCTCAACTCGTCCCGCTACCACAGTTATCAAAAGGACTAACGCCGGTGAGCTGTCTGCCAAGGGACCAAGGAGGCTTCGGTTCTACTGGAGGATTGACCCTTCTCACCATCGATCTTGCATCTCGTCCCAGAAAGTTGTGTAAAATATCCTACAAGGATCATGACATTACTTTGATGGGACTGCTAGACACAGGTGCGGATACGTCGATCATCACTCCCGGAGAGTGGCCGTCTAACTGGCCACTTCAATCTTCAACGACTACTGTAACTGGGGTCGGGGGAATAACATTGGCTAACCGAACCCCCACCCTTACAGTAGAAATAGATGGCAGAAGAGCCGCAGCAGTGTTCTCTATTGCACCGCTCCCGCCCACGGTTCCCTGTCTGATTGGCAGGGACATATTGGCCCAGCTTGGCCTTGTTTTTACTAACGAGCACCCTTTAGTGTGACGGCCATTGCTTGGACTGTGGTGCTGCTTGGGGTTGTGGGGCGTGGTTTTTGTTAAATTGCGGGGACTGTAACAGAATCAGCTGGGTACATCAGACACAGTTACGAGCTTTATGGTGTAGTGGTTGTGAAGCGCGTTGGCAAGGAGACACCCCCGTGCGAGCTTTAGAGCACTATACGGGGGAGCCCCTATTCTCTGCATTAAGAACTTTTTGAAAGTGCGGAGCAGCGGGCCCTTGCCCACCTCCGCTGGGAACTCACCCATCTGGTTGTGAGGGCCCAGGCCCTTTATCAGTCATACATTATAAAGACGCAGTGCGGTCAGCCTACACGGCACCCTACGGCGGCAGTTAAAAATGCAGGCCGTGGTCGTGCTGCTGGGCGTCTCAACGCAACTCGTACATACAATCTGGGTACCCCTACAGCCTAAGCAGAACATTTGGGTTACAATAGCTAACAAGACAGGGCAAGAAGCCTTCTTCCTAGCGCTTTCGTCCCCTGGTAACCCTTTTTTCCACCTGTCTGGTAGGTCTACCCGTGGATGACCCCCCCATACCCGAATGCAACTTCCAGCTTCAAGCTATCAAATCAATCATATGCAGATACCTGGGACCAGGTGGTGCCCTATTTTCCAACTGCTAATCTAGAGCCCCAGGAATTAGAGATACTGGGCACAGTGAAAGCTGACTGGTGTGTCTACTTTAATTGGATGAGTGTATATCGTGTCAGTCTAAGCAAATCAGGCGCCAATTATTCATACCCAATATCTGTTAATGCCAGCCATCCTGTATACCAAAACGCAACGGCATGGTGTAATTACACAAACCCCAAAGGGATCTCTATCATCCAACACTCCTATCTCACTACCTCATAGGATATTTCTTATTTGTGGGGACAGGGCTTGGTCCGGAATTCCCTTCCCAATTTGAAAAGAAAAAGGGGGTATGGTTGTGTGTACTCCCATTGCAGCTCACGGAACCCACAAAAAGAACGGTGTCAGGATGTGAAACTGAAACCAGGCTTGAAACGACCATGAACTCATAGTGATTGGGATTATGTGCTTCTTATTATTTGGTTTTGCTTTGTAACTTGTTGTATTGCAAATAACAGAATAGTAACCGTTGTTATGTGGTTTTTATTTTTACTAATGCTGAAATCTATGGAGATAGCTATTTTTAAGACAAAACCTGGAAAGGAATCCCAAGCAAAGGGATGACCCTATATTATAGAATGATTAACTCTCTTTCATCCCAATATTCAGGAATTTAAAATATGATCATGCAGCACCTGAGACAAAGGCACACGCTAAGAGAATTAACCTTGATAGTTCATTCCGCAAGCAGGTGTTCCATTTGGCCTCTGTATCACGCACTGGCCATGCGGATGCAGTGTACAAATGGAAAATATCTTCGGACCCTGAGAAGAATAAAAGAGAGAGAGAATCTGTGGTGGGTGAGAGAGGAAAAGTGCACCTTGAAGCAGGGGACGCCCTGCTGGCACTGCCTATTGCATTCACCACCCTTTTTTCTGCAAGTTGTTGTTCCTCGAGGGTCAGTAAGTAATAACGCCCCTAGTTCTATCTGGCATGCAAAGTTCCTCAACTATTAATTTTCTATTAGTCCAAAGGCACAATCATGAGCACTCTAAAAGCATCTGTTGTACAAATCTTAGTGATTTTTCAAAATCAATATATCAGAATATATAAAAGTTGAAGACTTCTTTCAAAGCAGTTAGAGATTAGCACAGAATGGGGCCCTTGGGGATTTATTTCCAGGTTGCAGAAAGTTGGGCTGCAGACCAAACACGTGTTTGTTCTTTTTAGTAGGTTAACAGTATTTCTTGTCATGATGTTATGTTTGCCTTATTTCCTTTATAGTATTGTCAATTGAGGCCTTGATTGAGTTATAATGATTGCATTATTAATATTATTATTATACTAATATTATTATAATTAATATTAATTTATCAATAAGAAAATATTATAATTAATATTATTATATTATATTATTAATATTAATATTATTATAATTAGTTATTATTTTATAATATGGTAGAAGTTTCGCAAATAAACAAAAAAGGGGGGAAATGTGGGAACGTAAGGAAAAACTGTTCAGAGCAGCAGCTCTGGAGTCAGGGGGGCTGCACAGAGCAGCAGCTGCGGAGCAAGATAAGCGGCATGAGAACCAAGGACACCTTCAGAAGAAGAAAGAACATCTCATGGCTCTCATTGGCTAAGCACCTGTGTGAACGGTTAAGGAGTGTTTTGCAGAATGCTCTGTTAACATAAAGTAGTGCTTAACAATAAAGCAGAAAAATGCCACTTCAAGGGTATTAGAGGAATTTCCAATCATGAGCTTCACTTTTGCAATATGTATGAGCTAATTATTTCATGTATAAATAGCCACGATATACTTAATAAAGTTGAGGCTTGTTGACCATGATAGCATGAGACTTGTCTCCCGTGGTCTTTTCTCCAACACCGCAGTGCTGCACCCGGAGCCCTTCTGCAGAGCTGCGGAACGGGACACGCGCAGATCCCAGGGCAGCGGGCACTGCTCTGCATGTCACTGCCTGGCCCAGGAATGCCACCCTGCACAGCCTGCCAACGTCTTCTCTTGGCTCCTGGCACATCTTCCATCCCCAGAGCACAGAGCAGCGTCCCTCAGACTGCGGATCCAGGTTAACCCCGCAGCGTCCAGACGAGGAATCCCACAGCGACCCACCTCTCAGGATGGGGCTGCAGCTGTGCCCCACGGCCTTCACTAAGGAGAGGAGAATGAAGGAGCGTAACGGGGCACCTTTCCTGCTGACGTTTCCCACCGTCTGCATGTTGGCTGTGCCCTGCGAGCGGCATTTGGGCACAGAGCTGTGAGTGCAGGTATGCGCGCATACAGGGTGTGCAGAGACGGTGCTGAACAGCAGGGTGTGCACTGCACGTGGCTGTGTGCAAGGCTGGAGCTGCGCTCGTGTCTTCATGCCTGTGGGTGTGCAAAGGGAAGGGTTTGCACACGCGTGTGTGTGCACGAACACGGCTGTGTGCATCAAGGTCTTTGCACAAGGCTGTGTGGTTTTGCACACATTTGCACGCACTTGATTGGAGTTTTGCAAGGATGTGCTTGCACGTGCGCGTGAGTGCACAGGTATGTGTGCGGGGAAGTCTTTGCTCGTGGGTGTGTGGTTCCGCACACGTATGTGCACACAGATGTGTGTGCAAGGGAGCAGCGGAGGGTCCTGGGAACAGGAGATTCCTGGGAGAGGCGGAACTCATCCGAGAGCGCTGGAGAGCACAGGGCCGGGAAGCACAGCGCTGCAGCACTGCGCTCTGCACAACAGCCTGCAGGATGGCATGGACCGCTGACAGAACCAGGACAGAATCACAGAAGCACACAGAATGGCCTGGGTTGGAACCTCAAGGATCACGAATCTCCAAACCTGCTGCCACACGCAGGGCCACCAACCTCCACACTTAATACCAGCCCAGGCTGCCCAGGGCCCCCTCCAACCTGGCCTTGAACAGCTCCAGGGATGGACGGGGCATCCACAGCCTCTCTGGGCAGCTGTTCCAGCACCTCACCGCTCTCATAGAAAAGAACTTCCCCCTGACACCCAACCTCCCTCAACTTCAAACCATTTCCCCTTGTCCTGCTGTTATCTACCCTTTCCAAGAGTTGACTCCCCTCCTGTTTGTAGGCTCCCTTTAGGTCCTGGAAGGCTGCACTGAGGTCACCCTGCAGCCTTCTCTTCTGCAGGCTGAACAAGCCCAGCTCCCTCAGCCTGTCTTAGTAGTAGAGGTGCTGCAGCCCTCTGAACATCAGGTGGGCTCAAGCTCCACCTCTGGGCCACAGGGACCCCCTGTCCCCGCTCAGAAAGAAATGAAACCACTCCAACACCACCCCACCACCCCCCTTTTTACCTCAAACCACTCCCCACATCCTCACGTTCCCCCTATGTCCCCATACCACCCCATATCCCACTGTCCCACTTGCAGCCCTGCAGGATAAAGAAAGTCATTATCTTGCTAACGTGTAAAAAAGCTTAGCAGGAAGTTGAGCCAGACACAAACACACACGAGACGCCTGACTCCTACATGTAACCAGCTGTTTTTGCGCGGGTAGAAAAGGTTGTGAGCACCTACAATAAAGGTCCTTCGTTCTGCACCAGCAAGGGAGTCTGCGCCTCTCTCGCCACACCAGCAAGGGAGCTCGGAGCCCTCTTGCCACAAAGAAGAGAGGAGAGAAGGAGAGGAGAGAAACGATAGAGCAGAACAAAGAAAAAGGGAAGAGAGCAGCTTTTAAGGGGAAGAACAGAAGAGGGATGAGCAAGAGGGGAGAAGAAAGAGGTAAGAAGAGCAGATCTAAAAAGGACAAGAGAAAAAGAGAGGGCGGGGAGAACAGAGGGAACAGCAAAAGAGGGAAGGGCAAATGGAAGAAGAAAGGAAGGAATGGGGCAGAGAAAAGAGGGAGAAGAGAGAACAAGAAAAGGCCACAGCAAACTGAGTTACTGAGAAAAGAAAAAAAGAAGGAATATGAATAATTTTTAAGTTCCACCAAAGTCAAATTCTTATGAAGACATTTTTTTTTTTGCAGTGTTTGTATCTTCTGGACAATTTAAGAACATTCAGGAACATTTTCAGTATGTTTTTGTAACGTCTGTTTCATCTCAGCTGCTCTAAAATGCCCAACAGGTGTCGGGGGGGATCATCTCCTTAAAGGCACTCAGAAAATCCCACTTTTTGTGTCTAACATCGACAAGTTTACCTTAATGAAGGAGCAGAGAGACTTCCCATACACGGTCAGGAATTCTCTTCTGATATCCAGCACATCAATTCCGGAGCGGGACACCACCGCTCTGATCAGAGTGTTGTCATCTGCACCCAGGCCCTGGAAAGCAAAGCAGCCACGTGCAGCTAACAGAGAACCTGCTGGAGAATCACCCACAGACACAAAGGTCTCAGTGCCCAGTCTTGTGCAGGAGCTGCTCTTAATTAGAGCATTTCTGCATAACGGAGCGATCCATTAGCAGCTTGCTCCTGACTATTACCCTGATGTGCAGAAAAGCCTGAGCTGTCCTAGAAAAGCCAGTTTCCTGGCTGGCTGCAGCTTCCATCTCACGACTGCCACAATGCTGCTGACTCAAGCATGAAAATGCAAGAAAGAAGCAAGCAATCTTGCTCCGCAATCTCTTTACCTTCATGGATTTATACAGTCTTTCAGCAAAGCACGCAGGCTTGTTTCGCGTGCACTTTACTGTAAGGACAGACAAGAACAAGAGAATTAAGGTCAGGAGAAGCAGGAGCTTTTCCACACCGCTGCAGCACTTTCTGGGTGCAGGTGTTTCTTCTGTCAAGATGCAACTCCAGGCCAACAAACAGCAAACGCAGTGCAGGCATCCACAGTCAGTGATGTGCTGTGAGCTGATGTCTCTGTGCCTGCACACAGCAGTATTTGCACGAAGGCTTTCATGCCTCCTGACAGCAAACCTCTGCTGCCAAAGCTCCCTTTGGCCAAGCACACCATACCATACAGCACAATATACATTTCTCAGCTGACTGGGTCTGTAAAGCATACAATCGTAGAACCGTTTGGGTTGGAAGGGACCCCTAAGATTCTCTAGTTCCAACCCCCCTGCAATAGGCAGGGACACCTCCCTCTACACCAGGGTGCTCCAAGTCCCACCCAGCCTTGCTCTGTGCCCATAAACAAAGACAAACCTGTACGGAACAGTCGCTCAAGGGAAGACACAGCACCTCTAATCATTTCATTTCTTTGTAGACAACATTTAAAAGCAGAGCACTCACCTACAGACAGCAAAGCATCTGCCAGGTCTCCTGCCATCTCAGATTTAATGCTGTTATGTCCTTGTTAGCAATGCCTCTGTACCATCAAAAACTAGGGGGAAGCGTCCGTGGCAGGAAGTCACAGAGATTCAAAGCACCGCTTTGCAACAAGCCCCTCATATACTGCATGAACATTCTTTCATCCCTGCAGCACTCTCAGCTAAATCAGGATCGTCCCACTGAAATAATTCATTCTCACTGCTAACAGTCTTGCTAATTGGCCTACCACAGCTAGTACCATTTTCAAGACCTGCTGCTTTCTGCTGCTAATCAAGTTCCTTAGCTCCTCTCCCCCCTGCCCCAATGGCAGTCACACTTCATGATCTCTGCTTTCCATGCTGGAGCTGCAGCCAGTTGTACTTGGGTTTCTCAAGTCCCTTTCAGTCTCAGCAGGAAATAAAACAGCCCGAATGGAATGGATGCAATGGGGCTCTCTCTAGGACACCTGCTGCCTCAGAAGACTTCACATCTACTGGACAGCTACAGAGCTCCTGCAAAAGCATCACACACAAACAAGGAAGGAAAGAAAAACCCAGGACACTGTGCAGGGGTCCTACCTCTCACTAGGTGATACCTGTTCCGTGTGCAGAGGATGGACGTAAACTGCACCTCATCTGTTCCCCACTTCTTCTCCCCCGCTTCGTACAGGCACTTCAAGACATTAGGGGTGACAAAGTAAGGCTCATGGAGAAGACTGGGCGTACAGGAGATCTTAAATTCCTTGCAGCTAGAGCACTGCTGGCCCGTACTTGTCTAGATCACGGATATTTTCCAACAAGCACCAACCAGGCACGGCAACCCACAACCAAAACCTCATTGCCCCTGCCAAGTAGCCAGCCTGTCGAGAGACCTCTCATTAGAGACCTACAAACAAGGCTAGAACCATTGTTTCCATTTCACAGGCTGGCTTCTCTTCACCACGCATCACATGCACAAGAATAGATTGGGAAGCACATTACTACGCACCTGAGCATCTTGCTGAGCATGGGCATCATCCACATACATTCCTTCATCTCTGTTTCCCTGCAGAGACACATGGATAGAAGACTCAGTTCACCAGAGCGTCTACTGGAAGCAACTCCTGAGAATTCCCCATTCATGAAAAGCTGCTGGAGATGGATAATGGAGTCCTTCAAAGGGAACACTAGCTTACAAATGAAACGCAGCTCTGATGTACTTTGGGCTTCCTTCTGAAACGAGCAGCAACCCACTTTACGGGGACATTTAAAGAAGAGCCCACAGCACTCATGCACACCCAGAGTCAGAGTTCCCTCCCTGGAGAGGCTGGGTTTGAGGAGCAGGCCATGGGACACACAGGGTGAGAAAAAGCCAGCATTGAGCTCCTCACCACTGAGTGCAGAGCTGTGCCCACAGCTCTGAAGATTCACCCCCTTCTCCCCTCAGCTTGGCTCACCGTTGCGAGGGACACGAGGACCCTTCGAAACATGGGAGATGTGTCAGATACGATGTCATCCTCAAGGGAGCAGCCAGATTCTAGCAAGAACACACACAGCATCCGTTAGGAGCAGGACACCACCTGGGTGCTGCCCACAACATTTGCCAGCTGTAACCTAGCTAAGTACAGAACTGTGCCCAGGGCTCCCAGCAGCACTGCAGCACTCCAGCCATCATCATTTGTGCTACAGCCTCCAATTACGAAGCAGACAGGAAGAAACTGACAAGAGAGCCTTTTGCACTACTTACGAAGCTTGTAGTTCTCATTAATGGGACAATTAATGGAGACAAATCTCTCCATTGGTGCGAGAAGCCAGAATTTCAATCGGGCAACCTCCACCTGCTCCTGCTCCCTAGGGAATCACCAAGGCAAGATTTAAGATATCAGCACCTGCTTGTGACGTGCAACCAGGTTTCTTTAAGAGAGACAAGACATGCATAACAAAGCAGTAAGTCCTTGGCCAGAACTTAAGCAATACACAAGGAAGATTTCCAAACCTTCACAGCCCTCCTTAGTTCGTGCACGTCATACATGGTGGTGGGAGTCATCATCCCAATGATCACCCTCTCAAAATTCCCACTCAGCTCCGACTTCAAGTCATCAATCAAATCCTAGAAGGCCAGGAGAGGAGAAAGGAGTTGGCACAAGGTACCGCCTTTGAGGACAGAGGAACTGAGCTGCTCAGCACTCCTCTTCACGCTCCAACCCTCCTTGCATCAACAACTGCTCTGAACTGAACAAGAACAACACAACCTTGGTCAGGTGAAGTCTCTGCCGACCTTTCTCTGGTAGAGGTTGGGTCGTTTTTCACTTTTCGCCCAAGGGACACAACCACGTTCACACATCTCTGCACACCACCCACCCTGCCAGCAGTGCTCTTCTAGGTGATCAGAACTTGCTGACGCTGGGAAACATTTAGTTTGGTCAAGACGTCAGTGATGGCATCTTCATCCGGGCCTGCAAGAAACAAAGGGAAGCTAGTCAGGATGCTTGCACAAGGATCAGAAGTGCCCTCTGGTCTCGTGCCACCTCCCGTCCCTCACACAGCCGGCTCTCAACAGCTCCAGGACTACATCGATGCACACAAAGCTGCCAGGACCCACGCCACCAGAGGAGCTGCATTTCGGGACATGAAGGGCAGTTCTGTTTCCACTTTCCAACAATTTTTAGGGCAGTTGTGCAGCGGAGCAGTGCAAGCAGCTATGCTTCCCTCTGTCAAACCACCAGAGCAGCCATTCGCAGTGCTGGGGAAAAAATAAAAGTTGACCATGGAGGGAGATCAACTTACCAAAGCCCTTCATGGCCTTCCTGAGTGCCTGCGCTTCTTGCTCAGCGCTGAAACTTGAGACCCCCTCGATTGTTGCCTAAGGGCACAAGAAAAGGATTTAGCAAAGGCAGACCGACGCACACAGAGCTGAACTGGAAAAAAAAAAAAAGACGACAAACATAAAAGATGTGAACACAGAGATAGTAAAACTCTCTGCAGGGCTGCGCTGAGCTCCTGCTGCTGCAGCCAGAACCGCAGCTCCCGTGCTGACGGACGGCGGAGCTTCGTGCCGGCACCCACAGCACGCGGCCCCCGGGCTGCTGGCGGCACGGCAGGACGCTCCCCTCCCCGCCTCCCTCCCACCGCCCCTCGGCTCCGCCGTCCTCCCGTTATCCGCCTAAGGAAACGAAGGCCCCGCACAGGGCTCTGGACGGGCTGATCGACGGCTGACGCCAACGGCACGAGGTTCAACACCGCCACGCGCCGGTCCCGCACTTCGGTCACAACGACCCGAGGCATCTCTGCAGGCCGGGGGCAGAGCGGCTGGAAGAAAAGGAGCCGGGGGCGCGGGCCCCGGGGCCCCGGAAGCGGAGCGGGCGCACGGCGCGGGGCAGCGCCGCGGGCAGCCGGGCCGGGGCCACGCGGGACGCGCGCGGTGATGACGCAATGACCGCGCGACCGCGGGCGCAAACGACCCCGCCAGGAGCGCCCGCCCCGTTCCGCGGGCCGACCAATAGGAGAGCGGGGGAGCCGGGGCCGAGCGCGGGCTCTCCGCCAATGGCGGCCGCGGCATTCCGTGCCGGGAAAGCGGCGCTCCGCCGCCCCGCGCCTCGGGGCCCCGTCCGTCCCGCGTCAGAACGGAGCCGTCCTTCGGAGTCGTCGTTGCGGCGGGGCGCCCGGTGTCCGGGAGCGGCTCCTGGCCGAGCCGGGCAGCCCCGAAAGAGAGGGACCGACCCCGCGGATCGAGACGCGTTCGAGCCCGGCGGAGTCGGGCGGCCGCCTTCGGTTCCGGCTCGGCTCGAACGGTCGGCAGCGCCGTGCTGAGCCGCTGCCCCGCAGGCGGAGGACTCGACTGCCGTTTTCTGTCTTCACGTCTGTCCGAGAAGAAGGCTGGCGGCGCTGGCGCTGACCAGGGAGAGGGAGGCCGGGGGCCGGAAAGCTCTCAGGCTGCGGCTCCAGGGCAGGCAGAGGAAGTCACGGCGCCGGTGACATCAGCCGGGCTGCTGGAACCTGCGTGCCGTCACGCTGCGTTTCCGTGACGACGGCGGGCTCTCCCCGAGGAGCCGAGGGCAGCTTTGCTGCTGCGTTCGTTACCCGACGAAGCCCGACGCAGGGGGGCTGGGCAGACAGTCTCGCCAAAGAGGCCCGTGCTACAGCAAGACTGACAGCACGACTCCTTTTGTTCCCGTTGAGCCCTGGCCAGGCTTCGGGGCGAAAACCGAGAGGAGAAAGAGGGCAGCGGCTGTTCCCCCGCACTGCTCCGTACATTGGTTTATTCCGTGCTAGAAAGGCTGGAGCTGCTTGCAGCGGCTCTGGACGCCTCCCTCGTGGGATGGATGCATTGCTGTGCAACTTCCCCACGGCTGGGAGAGGTTCTCCAGATCCTCACTGCAAACGGGGCTCCCCAGTGACTGCGGATCTGGCTGATGGTAAAGTGCTGGGGCAGTTGGTCATGGATCTTTCTTCACCACTGTGCTCACGTGGCAATGAGTAGGCCCACTGCCTTGCTTATTCCCTTTACTGCTGAGCTTCTCTTTTGGCTATTGTAGGAAATATCCAAATAATTTTCTAGGACGGTATCTCTGATAAAGCAGATTTTATTCGCAATTGCAATGGCGGGCCTCCTGCAAGCAGGAGAGCACACAGAAAACAGAGTTACATCTTTTATTCCCTATTCCCCGATGCTTATCTCTTACTCCCCTGGTTCCTCATTGGCTGAGTACTTCAGGTTCACAATCTTCTCGACGCTTCACTAAACATGGAAACACTGGACAAACATAAATTTTTGCTGCATAAGCGTAAATCTGTAGTTAATTAGCTTATTCCACATCTGATCGTTATTTTGCGGATATCTGCTTGTCCTCCTTTCTACAAAGATAAGCTTGGGAGAGAGGCAGGGGAGTATCCTGGTGCCTGCCTTCACACCCCAACCTTCTCACGGAGTGAGACAGTCCGGCCTTGTGTAGAGGCCCTGACTTCTTTGATGTTTGCTAAATCTGTCTTTCTTTTGCTGAGAGTTTCTTATCCTAACAGAACAGCTCTACAATATGTTTTCTAATCCTTAGTACACTATACTCGCATTGTTTGGAACATTTAAACTATTACAGTTTTGCAAGAAAGAATTAATCACATAATTCAGTAATAATGTTTCTAAAACATGCTGCTAACATATACAGTATTTTACTTCTTAGATCAACTATTTCTACGGATAAGTTACAGAATACAAATGCATTATGTTCTACTTCAAATCAATTGCTACTTTTTAATATCAAATGCAGAAACAACATTCCATTTCCCACAGCTATAGACGCTGCCAATATTACTGTTTGTATTATGTTGTCATAGGCAGTAAAATAAGCCTATCCCAAAGACGTTGGTGCCTTTGTTCTTGCTGTTGAGCCCATCGATTGGCACAACAGCATTAGCACATGATGGGCACGCAACTTAGACATCAGGAACGTGACTTCAAAGGCTTCAAAGCATCGGGAACGTCTCCTTTGGAGAGAGACTGAGAGGTTTGGGCTCGTTGAGCCCGGAGAACAGAAGGCTCTGGGGAGACCGTGTGGCTGCCTTTCAGTACACGGGGCCTCACAGATCACCCTTGCTGAGGGTGGCCACTATTCCCTCATCGAGGTCATTGATGAAGATGTTGAACAAGACCGGACCCAGCACCGACCCCTGAGGAACACCGCTGGTTACAGGTCTCCAACCGGACTCTGCACCGCCAACGACGACCCTCTGCGCTCTGCCAGTCAGCCAGTTCTCAACCCACCTCACTGTCCACTCATCTATCCACACTTGCTCAGCTTTGTCATAAGGATGTTGTGGGAGACGGCATCAAACGCCTTGCTGAAAGCAAGGTAGACTGCGTGCACTACATGCACCCAGCCAGTGACAACATCGTAGAAGGCTACCAGGTTGGTCAAGCATGACCTCCCCCTGGTGAACCCTTGCTGATTACTCCTGATAACCTCCTCTTCTTCCAGTTGTCTGGAGATGGCATCCAGCACAAGCTGTTCCATCACCCTTCCAGGGACAGAGGTGTGCCCAGGTGGCCAAGAGGGCCAACAGCATCTTGGCCTGCATTAGAAATAGCGTGGCCAGCAGGAGCAGGGAGGGAATCATCCCCCTGTACTCAGCCCTGCTGAGGCCACGCATTGAGTACTGTGTTCAGGTTTGGGCCGCTCACTACAAAAAAAAAAAAAAAAACCAAACAACCTCCAGATTTCACACTGCAATCAAAAACATCCCTGCCATTCTGTGCCAAGGGCAGATGGAAGAAGAGAGCTGCAAAGGGCAGGCTGTGAGTGTATGGAGAGGATGTGAGCAGCTGTGACAAACCATTGGGACCCTTCCTATCTCAGTCTGTGCCTTATTGCCACAGCACACCTTGGGATCACAGAACCACCATGACTGGAAACAACTTTAAGATCCTGCAGTCCAACCGCCCCCCTGCCAGCATTCCTTCCTTCTCAACCACGTCCCTCTGTACCACATCTTCACCTTTCTGCATCACCTCCAGGATGGCCCCACCTCCAGGATTCCACCACCTCCCCTTACCCACAACGGGAACTGTAAATCCAACCCCAAAGGGCATCCCATCACCTCAACTCTTAACTACAGACAAAGGTAACAGCTGCTGGAACCAGCCGGAAATCACCCAAAAGGCTGAAGGACACCATCTGCTCAAGACAGACAGAACTGCTTACCCCTTTCTGAGGAACAGGGCTCACAAAACACCTCACAGGAGCAGAGCTCCTGCCCTGGGGGCAGCCAGCCTTCAATGAGCTCAAGGAGGGGTGGAACCAGGCTGCACCCCATGGCCACACCAGCAGATCGCTTCCACCTGTGCTCCACAGCAGAACAGGGATTAGTGAAGATGAAAGCCTGGGAAGTGAAGACTGACTGCTTTCATATTTCTCTCCCATTTGTGTATGCTGACTGCAGCTCCAACCAGGCCCACTTATAGTCTCTCGTAAATGAAACCTGGGAAGCAGATAAAGGCGTAGGACAAGAAGTGAAAGAGCAATGCAAAAGAAAACAAAGAAAAAAGCAAACCAGAAACAAGGAAAAAGAAAAAAGTAAAAAAAAAAAAAAAGACACAGAAGACAAGAAAAAAAAAAAAGCAAATAGGAAAGAAAACCACAGCATATGTAATGGCAGAAAGAGCAGCGCAATGGGAAAATGTTCCAAAGGAAGAGAAAGGAGCGCCCACCCATCTGCGCCGCATTGCCTTCACTGTGCTGCAGGCTGAGCGGGTCCTTCCCAGCTGATCCATCAGTGGGCCCGGCCAGGACTCAGACAAGTTCCCTTATGGCAGTTCCCATACAAGTAGAAAAATAAAGGATAAGAAAAGAAGTTGGGAAAAGGTGGGAAAAGTAGGACAAATGTTGGGAAAGTGTGGGAAAAAAGTAGGAAAGAGGTACAAGTTTAGAAAGCATGGGAGAAATTGGGAAAGCATGGAAAAAGGTGGAAAAAAGATGGAAAATGACCGGTAGGGCCGGTAGTTCCCTGGGCACGCAGCCCCTCGTGCTGGTAGGTAGGCATGGGGAACAGAATAGGCGTAACCCACGGTGAGGTGGTTTTGGACCTGCTTTGAAAGCCATGGGGCCGGATGGATTGAACCTTGGGGTGCTGAGGGGGTTGGCAGATGTGGCTGCCAAGCCGCTCTCCATCATCCTTCAGCAGTCCTGGCTAATTGGGGATGTGTCCTGGCTGTCCCTGAACGTGTTTAAAAAGCATCTGGATGTGGTGCTCAGGGACGTGATGGAGTGGTGGGTTGTTAGAGTTAGGGGAGTACGGTCAGGTTGCGGTTGGACTCGATGACCTTTCAGGTCTTTTCCAACCTGATCCATCCTATGATTGTATGTGATTTAACAGCAGCGTTCTTGTGGGAGCTGCATTGAGACTTGCAGTGTCTCTGGTTCCCCAGAATTACTTTCTCCAGGCTGATTCGTAGGTGCTGGCACTTGTTTAAAGCCAAGAGCAGCTGCTGATGGGAGGAAGGTAGTTCAGGCTCATGAGCTCTGCAGCATCTCCCAGGATGGTACCAGAGGAGGCAGGAATGATGTTGCAGAAGAAGATGATCAGCTCCCCAGCAGGAAGCCAGAAACCCTGCGGGAGAGTCGGCGCACGTGTGGATGCCCAGGAGGTAATGCAGCCCCAGTATTTGAGAAGCGCGTGGCCATGGAGTGCTGCGGCCCAAGAGCAGAGCTGTTCTGCCTTTGCAGAATAGCTGGCATCCCAAGAAGGACTCGTCTGCCCTTGTAAAAAGCAGGGGGAGGGCACGTCCAAATGCTTGCTGGTTGCTTGGGAGCTCAAATCCTCCAAGCTGGAGGCAGGCTGGGGGTAACATCTCCTTGGTCCGATCGTGCGGCACCTGAGCAAGAACTGGCTGCACGAGGGTCGTCTTAATTTCTCCGTTCTTTTACTTAAAGTAAACCCGCTGGGAGACCGCGGTGTCGGTTTCCTGAAATTTGGATCTGGGAGGCGACCACGCCCTTTGCTTCTGATGGAAGCACAGAAGTGATGCGGGCGCTCGCTGAGGTCACAATCGTCGCCGAGGTGGGAGCGTTTGTGGCACAGCCGGTGAGCAGAGCTGGTGCTCTGGTGAGCGTGCTGCACGCAGAGACTGAGCTGTGAGCTTTCCTTGAGAGATCGCCCTGTGAGAGCCCGTCGGAAGCACCGCTGCGGCGTGTGCGTGAGCTGGGCACAGCTCAGGCTGAGCAGGCCGAGCAGGTGAGCTGGGTTTGGTGCTGGCTGGTTGCCGGGAGGTGTCTCAGCAGGAAAGCTGGGCTGGGGTGGGCACGCTGCATCAGCCCTCGTCCCGGCTGGCGGTGAGACAGAGGGAGTTTTCTTCAGGACAGCAACACCAGCCATGTGCTTCAAGGCGCGTAACTATTGAGGAGATGGAGAACGCTTGCTGTCAGAAATCACGGCAGCTGTACAGGAGCTGGGTGTATTTTGGGGACAGTCCTTGTACCCAGCTGGTTTCGAGACACTGCCCTGCCCGAGAGTCTAAACTGCACAGCAGAAGAATGCTGGGGAAATGCTTCTTCCTCACTGTTTTTCACTTGCAGGTTCTTTCCTTAGGGTTCCTTTTTCCTTTCCAAAAGGAGATTTTGGGGATCGAGGCACTTGAAGAAAGAGTGAAGCCAGCTCTTTCCAGCAGTGCGGGCAGTCCCTGTGGAGAGGACCCCGGGAACTTGAGCTTCCTCTGAGACGTTCCCCAGCATGTCTCAGCAGGGAGACGGACGCAGTTCCCATCCCTGCTTTGCGCGCGGAAAGGTATGGCTGGGTTTCTTTAGCTTGGGTTTCTCCTGTCTCTGGGTTTGGAGGGGAAGGGGTGGAGCAGGGGGAGCCCTACTGGTCCTTTGTTAGCTCAGGAAGCGGTTGGGTTGTGCACTTGCAGCAACAGGACAGCATTGCCAGGCTCCTTAACTAAGCGAAGGCTGTGTGCGGTAATTTTGCGTGGATTGAACTGTGGCACCTGAAGTCACTGTTTCCCTCGGAATAATGCTGGTGTTTGCAGGTGTGTTGGTTTAACCCCCTGAAGTGATGTCTGAGAGCGCCCGTCTTCTCCACCTGAACGATGAGAAAGCTGGATATGGCCAGAAATTGCAGCGCGTGCAGATGTTGTGAATGCGCTCCCAAATGTTTCCTTTCGTGATAACTAACGTCTCAGCACTCTGATATCCCATCTCTGGCACCATGTGGAACGCCGCATCTCTCTGCAAACGCTGGGTGCCCGTTTCCATGGCCCTTCCTTTATTTCTCTCCTCAGAAGCAGCGCGGCGCGGTTCCCTGTGCCAGGGAGCAGCACCCAGCAGGCTGCCAGAGATCCAACAGCGCCTTGCAGCGCACAGAGGGACGCGATGGGGACGGACCATCCTTAGCACCACGCAAAAGTGAGTCTCTTCAGTCCTCTGTCGTGAAGTATGGAAGAATGCATTTTAAGCATTACTTCTGAGCGGTGCAGCGCTGCAGGGATGTCAGGTAACCATGGTGGAAGCATTCGAGAGGCCAACAGCAACAGATGGCAGCAGTGAGACAGAAGTGTGTGTGTCAGTGGTGGTGCTCAGAGCTGAGTGCATTCCCTGTAGGGACAAAACATCCGTGCCTCGACTTTTGCAGCTGATGGCGTTTTGTGTGCTGACGCAGCTTTGCTCTGCAGAATGCAGAGCTGTCAGGCAGACCGGGGTTCCTCTGCTGCCACCTGAGCGGGAATGAGAGCAGTAGTGCTTTGTGCAAGCGCACTGCAGTTTAAAGATCAGTTTCTGTTCTGGCTGTAGAAGAGTGTGTTTTGGTTTTTGGGGGGTGGACGTGGGCTCACAGGACAGTGCTGCTCCTGGTGTCTGTGAAATCAACACACGATTTGTTGTTGTAGGGACGGAGCCTGCGCGTCCATGGAATGGTGCTGGGCTTGGGGGGAAACGGAAGGCCTCCCCAGGTAAGAAGCTCTCGTGAGCTGTGGTGTGGGTACCTGCCTCTAAATAGGGCTGCATGAAGGGCTGTGTGTGATGGAGGAGAAAAGAAGGGGCACTGCAGGTCTGTGCTGACTGCAGAAATGGCACAGCGCTGTAGCAGCAGAAAGGCCAATTGAAGAAACTACGCTTGAGGAGCAGAAGTTTGTGGCTGGCTGTGCTAAAATGCTCCTCCAAAGAGATGCTCTTCATGTCTTTCTTGTTTCCTTTCTGACAGAAGCTGATGCAAGCAGGCTTGCAGCGAAGCGCAGCCTTGCAGGAAGCCAGGGGAGGAGCATGGAGCGTGGCACAGCCCCCAAGAGAGGTACAGACACACAGCAGGCATCTGGGTTTGGTGCACTGTGTTTCTAGTTAGGCTTTCTGTCTGTCCTTTCCTGGGACTGCTGTCGTTGCGTGTTGCTTGAGATCTTAATCCCTGGGGATTACAGTTGCCTTTCCTGTCCCAACTGGAAATGGCCCACAGTTCAGCCAAGATCGTGAGATCCATTGCTGTGAACACTCGAGAGTTCCTAGCGTTGTGGCCCATTTTGCAGACCGAAGGCAGTGTGTGACTCTCTTTTAATCTTGCTGCTTCCCCTTGCTTGATTCGAACAGGGAGAGGTGCTGAGCCAGATGGCAAGATGTACGCGAAAGCTCCTCTCCAGGCTCCAGGAGGGCTTCCTGGAACAGCAGGTCCCAGCAGAGGGGAAAGACCTTCCCCTGCAGTTGACAACCGCTCCCTCTCCAAGACCATGGCTGCAAGAAAGCGCAAGGGAGTGGAGGAAGAGGAGCAAAAAGCAGAGCTGTGGCCTGCCAAGAAACAAGTGAGGGTGGAGCGCAATGGGGAGAAGGCTCAGAGCCCACATCAGAGCAGAGGCGGTGTGCCAGCTCCAGCAACACACCCTGGGCCTGCCCCAGCGCCGACTGAGCGGTTCCGGACCTCAAAGCGAAGAGGTAGGAAGATGCTGCAGCTGCCCTGGTGAGGTGCTTCCTTATCAGGTGCATGGAGTTTGCTTAGGGTTTGCTTTGCTTTTTCCTTCTCTCTGCAGAGAGGGGAAAAGAGTAGAAGGCTGCCGAGTCCAAAGGCAAGGATGTGCCAGAAAGTGTAACCCTCTCTTTTCCCACGAAATCCATGATGGCCTTCTGCTTGTCCCACTGGAAATACCCTTCCCTGAGAGGCTTCCTAGCCTGTTACATGTGTACCCATGTTTCCGCGGTTTTGCTGTTGACAAACTGAATTTCTCTTCTCTTGCTCTATAGCGAGACGACAACGACAAAAAGAGAGGAGAGCAGAAATGAAGAAGGCTGCTCTGAGAGCTGCCGCTGCACGTGCAGAGGTGAGTCCTCGGTGAGCACAGACACGGCTCTTGTTGTTCTCTGTCTGTCAGACGTGAAGGGGATTGTAGAATGCTGGGGGAAGCATGGGTGTCCTATTTTGACGCTCGCTTTGTTTCTTTCCAGTCCTCCGCAATGAACAGCCTTGTGGAGATGATGGAGAAGCTGCAGCTGAAGGACTGAGTGGAGGAGCATCAGAAGGCAGCGGCTTCGTGGCAGCAGCCCAACTTGGCACTCTGGTTGCAGTCCATCAATAAACAATTGGAGCTTTGTATTCACAAAGAGCGCACGGCCTGATTTGTCCAGTGGCACTCAGTGAGCTGCTGCACCACCTCCTCGTTATTCCACTGGCGGCGCTGGGTCAGAACTCCCACGTCTCCATCGGGGGATGCTGCAGGGTACAGAAGCAAGGGATGCACCAGTCCTTGGCCCTGCCCATAAACGCACTGCCTGCAAAGCACGTGCACAGGACTGCGAGTAGCACGGCCTGAGCACAGGCGCGCTGAGTTAGAGAACAGCTGTCTCGAGCTGTCTGAGTTTCTCGGGGCAGCTCTGAGCAGAAGTGAGCGCGTGCCCCTCACCCTGCAGGCGTCTCTGTTGGGGGAAGAGAGGCTCCGCCTGATCCCGGAATGCAGAGGTGTTCTCCTGACTTCTCTGCAGTGCTACCTTGCCTCATTGTCCCCCCTCTCTTCAGCCGTTCTGATGCTACTTTTCATCCTTTGGGCAGAGCTTGAGTCACTCTCATCATTGCACAGCTTTGTACTGAGCGGTGTGGAATTTTCTGGCTTTGCTTTTTAAAGCCTAGGCTGAAAACTGCAGCGTGCATGGTAAATTTACATGGGGACGTGGGGGGGACATCCCCCAACCCCCATTATCGAGAAATAAACCTTAATTACAAAAGTGAGGGGTGTCAACCCCCGACCCATGGGAACAAAGTGGTCCGTGGGGGTGACACTGTGGGGGTGTCCCCATCTCCAGTACATGACACCACCAGGGTGCCATGAAGGTGTCCCCAACTTTGGTGGTGTGACAGCACGATGCTGTGTCCCCACTTCTCCAGGAAGTCCTCCAGCTGGTTACGGTGTCCCCAGCTTCGGCTCAGCGTCCCCAGGGGGTCCTTTTGTCCCCTCTGCATGACGGTGACACCCGATGCTCGCTGCCGAACGCGACAGCTGATGACGATGACACCGCGTCACAGCTGTGCCACACTGGTGTCACACAGTCCCCTCTGGTGGTGGCACAGAGTTCACCACCGTGCGTGTCCCCGTCCTCATAGCAGATGATGGTGACAACGCCAGAGGACTCTGGTGTCACCAGGTCTGGCTCTAGGCAGGCCTGGAGGGGTGACAAAGAACAGTGAGAGGCTCAGTGACAGCATGGTGATAACGCAGAGCTGCCTGTGCCTGGCCCCATGCGGTGGTCAGAGTACAGGGAATGGTGTCACCCCATAGATGGTGACACACAAGTGATGGTGACACCAGATGACGGTAACAACAGTGACAGCCAGGGATGGGGACACTGCGTCACGGCTGTTCCACATCGAGGTCACCCTGTGTCACGGTGTCACCTGAAGACAGTGACATTCAGTGACACCCAATGGCATCCAGTGAAGGGAAGAACCAACAATGGTGACACCAGCGAGCCCATGTCACACCTGCACCAGACCCCACGTGTCCCCTGACTGTCCCCAGCCCCCCTCCCTGTTCCCTCCTCGTCACCTCTTCAATGAGGATGTCACCGCGCTGCAGTTGTGCCAGCCCTCTTCTTGGTTGCAAGTGTCATATTTGGTATTGTCATCCAGTATTTTTGGGAGAAAATGTGTGGCAGTTGTAAGAGAAGGGGTATTTCTGGGAGAAAATATCCTCTGTTTGGAAGAGAAGGTGAAATTTCCAAGGGAAAAGTGGTATGTCTGGGAGAAAATGACATAGTTGAGGGAGAAAAGTGGGAAAGGGTGGGAAAGAATGTCTTCTCTTGGAGAGCAACTGTGGTATTTTTGGTGGGACAAGTGGTCTCTTGGGGAGAAAATACGGTAAATATGGGAGAAAATGTCCTCTGGAGGAGTGTCAAGTAGTGCTTTTGAGAGAAAATGTCAGATATTTCTCAGAAAACTGCTGTTTCTGGGAGATAGTAGCAGACTTGGTTGGAAAATGACAGGTGTTTGTGAGAAAGCTGGTATTTTGGGAAAAAAGGCCGTATTTTTAAGACAAAGCTGGTATTTCTGGGGGAATGTGTCCCGTCTTTGGGAGAAAATGGGTCTTTGTGGGAGAAAATGTCGTGTATTTGGGAGAAAACTGGTCTATCTGGGAGAAAAGGCCACTTTGATGGGAGTAAGCGTGATCCTGAGGAGCGTCAAGTAGTATTCTTGGGATGAAACGTGAGGTATTTCTAAGAGTAGTGGTATTTCTGGGAGAAAATGCCTTGTTTGGGGGGAAAAGATCACACGTATGTGAGAAAGCTGGTATTTCTGGGAGTAAACGCCATATTTTTAGGAAAAAATGGGTATTTCCAGGATAATCGGTCACATAGTCAGGAGAAAAGTGGTCTATCTGGGAGAAAATGTCCCTGTTTTTTGGTGGAAGAGATCCTGTTTCGGGGACTAAAATGGTGTTCCTGGATGAAGATGTCAGGTATCTGTGAGAAAAGTGGTATTTGTGGGTCACAGTGGTGTTCCCCAGGGGTCGGTGCTGGGGCCCGTCCTCCTCAAGATCTTTCTCGATGACCTGAGGCACTGAGTGCACCCTCAGGAAGTTTGCGGATGGCACCAGGCTGGCTGGAAGTGTGGATCTGCCTGGGGGTAGCGAGGCCCTCCAGAGGGATCTGGACAGGCTGGAGAGCTGGGCTGAAGCCAATGGGATGAGTTCCAACAAGGCCAAAGGCCGGGTCCTGCACTTTGGCCGCAACAACCCCAGGCGACGCTACAGGCTGGGGGCGGAACGGCTGGAAGATGCGTAGAGGAAGTGGAGCTGGGGGTGTTGATTGATGCTGGGCTGAACACGAGCCAGCAGCGTGCCCGGGTGGCCAAGAAGGCCAGGGGCATCCTGGCCTGCATCGGAACGGTGTGGCCGGCAGGAACGGGGCAGTGATTGTCCCCCTGTCCTCAGCTCTGGTGAGGCCGCACCTCGAGTGCTGTGTCCGCTTTTGGGCCCCTCACTGCCAGAAAGACATCGAGGCCCTGGAGCGGGTTCAAAGAAGGGCAACAAAGCTGGCGAGGGGTCTGGAGCACAGAGCTTACGAGGAGCGGCTGAAGGAGCTGGGGTTGTTCAGGGTGGAGAAGAGGAGGCTCAGGAAGACCTTCTTGCTCTCTTTTTCAGAGAGATATGAACTTTTCTTCCAAAAATAGGATATTTCCTCCCAGAAATATCAGTTTCCTTAGAAATACTTCACGTTTCCTCCAAAAAATACAACATTACTATACCCCCCCTTCCCCATAATACGATACTTTCTCCAGGGAGTAACAGTTTTCTTAGAAATACCTCATGTTTTCTCCAAACAATATGACATTACCATCCTCAGTATGACATTTTCTCCCAAAAATAGGACATTTCCTCCCAGAAATACCAGTTATCTTTACAAAAATATGACGTCTTCTCCCAGAAATACCAGTTTTCTCCCCAGAAATGGGACGTATTCTCCCAGACATACCAGTTTTCTCCCCAAAGATACGACGTTTTCCCCAGAAATACCAGTTTTCTCCCAAAAGTAGAACATATTCTCCTAGAAATACCAAATTTCTCCTCAAAAATAAGCTACTCTACCGAAGATAACAGTTATCTCCCCAGAAATAGGACATTTTCTCCCAGACATACCAGCTTTCTGCCAAAGATAGGACATTTTCCCCCAGATGTACCATTTTTCTCCCTAAAAATAAGACATTTTCTCCAAGAAATATCAGTTTTCTCCACAAAATAGGAATTTTCTTCCAGAACTACCAGTTATCTGTCAAAAGTAAAACATTTTCTCCCAGAAGTACCAGTTTTCTTCCCAATAAATGACACGTTCTCCCAGAAATACCAGTTTTCTTCCCAAAACAAGACATTTTCTCCCAGAAATGCTGGTTTTCTCACCAGAATTTTACATTTTTCCCCAATAGTAACTTTTCTCCCCAAAATATGACATTTTCAACCAGAAATGCTAGTTTTCTCCTTGAAAATAAGCTACTCTGCCAAAGATTACAGTTATCTCCCCCAAAATAGGAAATTTTCTCCCAGAAATACCAGTTTTCTCCCCCAAAATAGGACATTTTCTCCAGGAAATACCAGTTTTCTTCCATAAATAGGACGTTTTGCTCCCAGACATACCAGTTTTCTCCCCCAAAATAGGATGTTTTCTCCCAGAAATACCAGTTCTCTCCCCCCAGATAGGACATTTTCTCCAGGAAATACCAGTTTTCTCCCCAAAATAGGACATTTTCATCCAGAGATACTTTTTCTCCCCAAAGTATGACATTTTCTTCCAGAAATACCTGTTTTCTCCCCAAAAATACATTTTCTCCCGCAAATACCAGTTTTCTTTCTAAAATTAGGACATTTAATCGCATAACTTCCAGATTTCTCTCCCCAAAAAGACATATTCTCCCAGAAATGGTTGTTTCCTCACCAAATATTTGACATTTTCCCCCAGAAATACCAATTTTCTCCCCAAAATAGGATATTTTGTCCCAAAAGTACCAGTTTTCTCCCCAAAATAGGACATTTTCTCCCAGAAATACCAGTTTTCTCCCAAAAAGATTGACATTTTCTCCCAGAAATGGAGTTTTAGTCCCAAACTATTCCATTTTCTCCCAGAAATTCCACTTTTCTCCCAAAAATACGATATTTTCTCCCAGAAATATGAGTTTTATCCCAAGTTTAGGACATTTCTCCCAGAAATACCAGTTTTCTCCCCAAATACTGGACATCTTCTCCCAGAAATTCCACTTCTCTCCCCCCAAAAATGGCTTTTTCTCCCAATAATTTCTGATTTCGCAGAAATAGAACATTTTCTCCCAGAAACACCAGTTTTCTCCCTAAAATTAGAACATTTTCTCCCAGGCATACCAGTTTTTTTCACGCAAATTTGACGTCATATTTTGGGGGAAATCTGGTATTTCTGGGAGAAAATGTCATATGTTTTTGATAGGGCTGTTATTTCTGGGTGAAAATGTCATTTTTTGAGGAGAAAGCTGGTATTTCTGGGAGGAAATGTCCAATTTTGTGGAGAAAACTAGTATTTCTAGGAGAAAACGTCCTATTTTCAGGAGATAATTCGTGTTTCTGGGAGAAAAAGTCGTATTTTAAAGGAGAAAACTGGCAGTTCTGGGAGAATATTTCAAATCTTGTGAAGACTACTGGTATTTCTGGGAGAAAATCTCCTGTTTTGGGGAGAAAACTGGTATTTCTGGGCAAAAATATCATGTATTGAGGAGAAAACTTGCATTTCTGGGAGATAATTCTTATTTTTAGGGGAAAAACGTGAATTTCTGGGAGAAAATGTCCTGGTTTTGGGGAGAAAACAGGTATTTCAGGTCGAAAATGTCCTATTTTCAGGAGATAACTGGTATTTCTAGGAGATGGCACGCAGATGGCGTGATGTGAGACTGAATGTGTACAAGTCTATGGGCAGGATGGCGTGCATCTCAGGGCTCTGAAGAAGCTGGCTGCCGAGCCGCTCTCCATCATCTTTGAGAAGTCGTGGCTGTCAGGTGAGGTCCCGGATGCCTGCAGGAAGGGTCCCGTCACTGCCATGGACAAGAAAGGGAGCGAGGAGGACACGGGAACTACAGGCCGGTGAGTCTCACCTCTGTGCCTGGGAAGACGATGGAACAGATCCTCCTGGATGACATGCTTGATCACATGAGGAAAGGGCGTGTGATCCGAGACAGCCAGCACGGCTTCACCAGGGGAAGTCATGCTTAACCCATCTGGTGGCCTTCTGTGATGGAGTGACGGCAGCGGTGGACAAGGGGAGGGTGACCGATGCCATTTACCTGGACTTGAGCACGGCCTTTGACACGGTCCCCCACCACATCCTTATCTCCACACTGGAGGGATGTGGATTTGATGGGTGGACCACTCGATGGATAAGGAGTTGGTTGTAAGGCCGCAGACCAAGAGTGGTTATTAATGGCTCTGTGTCCAGGTGAGGCCGGTAACGAGCGGCGCCCCCCAGGGGTCTGTCTTGGGACCGGTGCTCTTTAACATCTGTATCAATGACGTCGATGGTGTTATCGAGTGCACCCTCAGCAAGTTTGCTGACGACACCAAGCTGAGCGGTGCGGTTGACACGGCTGAAGGAAGGGATGCCATTCGGAGGGACCTCGGCAGGTTGGAAAGGCGGACCCGGGTGAACCTGATCAGGTCCTACACAGCACAGTGCAAGGTTTTGCACTTGGGCCGGAGGAATCCCAGGCATCCATACAGACTGGAAGGAGCGGTCCTTGAGAGCAGCCCCGTGGAGAAGGACCTGGGGGTCCTGACAGATGAAAAGCTTAGCATGAGCCAGCAGTGTGCCCTTGCAGGTGGGAAAGCAAATGGCAACCTGGGCTCCATCAGAAGAGGGGGGGCCAGCAGGGACAGGGAGGTGATTGTCCCCCTCTACTCTGCTCTTGTGAGGCCCCATCTGCAGCACTGCGTCCAGGGCTGGAGCCCCCAGTACAAGAAAGACAGGAAGAGGGTCCAGAGGAGGGCCACAGGGATGATCAGGGGACTGGAGCACCTCCCTTATGAGGACAGGCTGGGGGAGCTGGGCTTGTGCAGCTTGGAGAAAAGAAGGCTGCGGGGTGACCTCATTGCAGCATCTCAGCACCTAAAGGGAGCCTATAAGCAGGAGGGGAATCAACTCTTTGAAAGGGTAGATAACTGCAGGACGAGGGGAAATGGTTTTAAGTTGAGGGAGGGAAGATTTAGGTTGGGTGTCAGGGGGAAGTTCTTTACAGAGAGAGTGGTGAGGTGCTGGAACAGCTGCCCAGAGAGACTGTGGATGCCCCGTCCATCCCTGGAGCTGTTCAAGGCCAGGTTGGAGGGGGCCCTGGGCAGCCTGGTCTAGTGTGAAATGTGGAGGTTGGTGGCCCTGCATGTGGCAGGGGGTTGAAGATTCATGATCCTTGAGGTCCCTTCCAACCCTGGCCATTCTGTGATTCTGCTATTCTGCGTCTTCTCCCTGATGCCAATTGGAAGTGATATCCTTTAGGCTTCAGTATAACAAACACATTCCGTGACTGTGCTTTAAGACAGTCTCCCTTGAGCGTTTTAGTTGTGCTTGTTTAGTGCTCATAAAACCAACTGTGGAAGTGCTGCTCTCCTCCCCACCGTGAGGGGATTGCTGTCAGGAGCTGTGCAGTTATCACAGGCACATGCAGCAAGGAGCAGCTGTCTTCCAACCCGTCCACTGCAGCAGTTAGCATTCTGTAAGCTACTCTTCCCCAGTTTGGGGAACGAGTACCAAAAGTTGATACTCTTTTGTGAAAGAGTAAATGCTCTTTCACAAGAGGCGATATGACATTCCTGACTGCAGGTAAACAACAGCACAGATGCTTGTCACCGCCGTAGTAAATGCTGGACATGTTAATGAAGCAGCTTATCCATCTGTGTTGGGATTTTGTACAGCTGACCTCACCTGCCTTTCATTCCTTGCCCTCGCCCCCTTTTTCTTCTAAGGTGAAAAAGGCAGCCTTGTTCTTTGTGAATCCGTAATTGTGATCGTTTATTGATTGAGTACAACCAGATAAGACATGGAGCGCCAAGTTGGGCGGCACTCACAGCGCTGCCCCGTAACACCACACACTGCAGCTGCTGCCTTCTGATGTTCTTCCTCTCAGTCCTTCAGCTGCAGATTCTACATCATCACCACAGGGCTGTTCATTGTAGAGGACTGGAAAAAAACAAAGCAAGTGTAGAAATAGGACAGAAACAATCTAGGGAGACCTCACTACGAAAGTCTGATCAGTAAACTTCCAGAACAACCCTATCCAGAACAGCACGTTACTGCCATTCAGATCAGTGACATTACTTCCCATAACACACTGCTTAGCTGCTGTCCCCTCCCCTCCCTACCTGAGCTGCTGTCCCTTCCCTTCCCTACCTGAGCTGCTTCCCCTTCCTTTTTCCTACCTGAGCTGCGTGCCCTTCCTTTTCCCTACCTGAGCTGCATGCCCTTCCTTTTCCCTGCCTGAGCTGCTGTCCCCTCCCTTCCCTACCTGAGCTGCTGCCCTTTCCCCTCCCCTTCCCCCTTGCCTTATGGGAAACTCACCTTTCCTGCTCTTCACTCACTCCTTCATTCTCCTGACTTTTTTATTTTTGCTCTTTTTTTCTTTTTTTTATTCTTTTTTTTTTTTCATTGCACTTTTCTTTTTTATTTCATTTTTCCTTCTTTTTTCTCTTTTTTTTTTTCTATTTTCATCTTTTTTTCTTTTTCATCTAGGTTCGCTTTTTTCTTTTCTTTTTTCTTCTTTTTTCCTTTTTTATTTTTTTCCTTTTTTTCTTTTTGCTTTTTTTCTTTTATTACTCTTTTCCTTCTTTCTCTTTTTTCTTTCATATTTTTTTCTTCTTTTTCATTTTTCTTTTTTTTTTAATCATAGGTATTCCTGAAACCCCCTTTAAGCCCTCCCTACCCTCCCCATTCTTTCTTTTCTCCCTCACCTCCCCCCTTGCCCTATCCTACCATTCCCTTGCCTGCTCTTCGTACCTGAGCTGCTGTCCCTTCCTTTACCTACCTGAGCTGCTTGTTCCAAAAGTTACCTAGCTGACCTGCTTGCCCCTCACTTTCCTAGCTGAGCTGCTGTTTTCTCCCTTACCTGCCTTAGTAGCTTTCCCCTCACTTTCCCAGCTGAGCTGCTGGCCCCTCTCATTCCCTACCTCAGCTGCTTCCCCCTAACTTACCGAGCTGAGCTCCTTGCCCCTCGCTACGTACTTGAGCAGATGTTTGCTCACTTGGCTTCCTTAGTGGTTGTCCCCTCCCTTCCCTACCTGAGCTGCTTCCCCTTCCTTTTCCCTACCTGAGCTGCGTGCCCTTCCGTTTCCCTACCTGAGCTGCGTGCCCTTCCTTTTCCCTACCTGAGCTGTGTGCCCTTCCTTTTCCCTACCTGAGCTGCGTGCCCTTCCGTTTCCCTACCTGAGCTGCGTGCCCTTCCTTTTCCCTACCTGAGCTGCGTGCCCTTCCTTTTCCCTACCTGAGCTGCGTGCCCTTCCGTTTCCCTACCTGAGCTGCGTGCCCTTCCGTTTCCCTACCTGAGCTGCGTGCCCTTCCGTTTCCCTACCTGAGCTGCGTGCCCCTCCTTTTCCCTACCTGAGCTGCGTGCCCCTCGCCTCCTTTTTCTTGGTGCTCTTGCCTTTTCCTGCTACTCGCTCCCCATCTCAACACTTGCCTGCTCTGCTTGCTGCTTTCACAGCTTGCTCGCAACTCTGCTCGCTGCTTCTCTCCTTCTGCATGCCCTTCTCTAGTCCCTTCTCGTGCCCTTCAGGCTTTTGCTCCCCTTGCTGAGCAAGCCCATGCCCGGTAGCTCCCCTTCAACCTCCTCCGCCCTTTGCCTTTCTCCACACAGATGCTTGCTTCTGGCCAGCACTCCTGCCCGCTGCCTAGCCCACAGCCCGCATCTCTTGGGGAGACAGCAAGGTGGCCTGGAGCTACCCACACCTCCTCCCGGGCACGGCTTCTCAGCTTTGCTTCAAGCCCACAACCCCAAGGAGCTCCTCTTACCTTTGCGCTCAGCTTCTTCTCCTGCCGCGCAGCTCCTGTGCCAGGCCGGGGCTCAGCTCTTCCCACATTCCTCCATTCCTGCAAGGTTGCTTTCCTTTGCTCTGCTACCCTTAGCTTTCCTACTTTTTTTCCTCTAGATATACATGCATTGCTTTTTATTTTTTTTCCTTTTCTGTGCCTCTTTTTTTCACTGTTATCGGCACTTCAATTTTTTTTTTTCTTTTTCCATCTTTTTTTCTTACTTTTCATTCTTATTTTTCCTGGTTTGTTTGTTTGTTTTCCCCACCCCTGGAGATCCGCTTTATCCCCCTCAGCCTGCCTATATCTGTGCCTCTACCTGGGTCTTCTCTGCCCACATTCCCGTCCAGCGCCCGGTGTAGCCCCACATTACCCTCTATTTCCCTGTGCCCACGCAAGCCCCCTATTGCCTCTCTACAGCCTTTCATAACCTTACATCTCTCTTCGTCCCCCCCATACCCACCCACAGACCCCTATCATGCCTGTTTCTCTGTACCACGCCTACAGCCCTCCCACTGCTCCCTGTAGCCCCACATCCCCTTCTATCCCACCTCTATTCCCCCTACAGCCACTCATAGAGCCACAGTTTCTTAGGTCCTCCCCCAGCCCCCTCTATCCCTCCCCGTCGCTCTCCCCAGCCCCTCCCACCCCCCAATGCTCCCTACAGCACCGTGTCCCCCCGTTACCCTCACAGCCCTCTGCTGCCCTAAATCCCCCTGTACCCACCCCTATCGCCCCATGTACCCCGATACCACAGCCGCTACAGCCCCGCCTGCCTCCCTATCCCCCCCCGCCTTCCCAGCCCCTCACCCCACCAGGCTTCCTTCCCTGTCCCGGCGCCGCTCTCCGTCCCTCCCGGCTCCGGCTCTGCTGTGCTCAGCACCGCTCCCGTCGTGCCGCGGTTCCGTCTCGGTGCTGCCCGGACAGCTCCGGCGCGCAGCGGCGGTGCGGGGCGGCCCGGGCTGCGGGAGCGCCGCCGCCTGAGGGCAGAAGAGCTCTGAGCCGGCTGCCAACGGCCGTTCCCGCGCGCCGCGCCTCAGCCAATCGGAGCCGCCGGCGTTACCGCTGACCAACGAGAGCCCGGGGGCGGGCCGGACAGGCACGTGCCCAACGAGAGCCCGGGGGCGGGACGGACAGGCACGTGCCCAATGAGAGCCCGGGGGCGGGACGGACCGACAACTGCCCAATGAGAGCCCGGGGGCGTGGCGGCGCTGCGCTGTTGGTGGGACGAGCGCGGGCAGGGGGCGGGGCGTAGGTGGGGCCTCGGGGTGCGCCCTACTGCTATAGGGGGTGGGAGATGGGACTGGGATTGACAGGTGGGAGATGGGGTTGGGATGCGGGGTTGGGAGTGAAGTTTGGAACTGGGGTTGGGAGATGGGGTTGGGATGTTGCATGTGCATTGGAATGTGAAATGTAGGGTTGGGGTGTGGGGATATGGATGTGGGGTGGATATGGAATGGGAGATAGGAAAATGGAATATATATGGGATGGGCTTGGGATGGACATGGGACCAACATGTGAAGAACGTGGGATGGATTGGGGATGAAATATGGACACGGGATGGGATTGGGATGATAGTGGCGTGGGATAAGTAGATGGAATGGACATGGGATGCATGTGGGGATATGGATTCGGAATGCATATGGATATAGGGTTAGGGATGGGGATAGGATGTGGGGGTATGGATATGGGATGGTTTGAGATGGCTGTGGGGTGGATATGATGGATATGGGATGGGATAAAGTTGTGGGATACGGATAAGGGATGGCTACCAGATGGGGCTGTAGTGGTTATGGGGCCATAGGGGCGATGGGGCCAGGATGCTGCAGTGACCTCTGGACCCAGAGTTCATCCCCAGTGTGACACATGGAGCCCCACAGCCGCTCCTCTGCCCTTTATCGCTTACGTGGGGAGGACATCCCCCAACCGCCATTATCAAAAATAAACCTTAATTAGAAAAGTGAGGGGTGTCAACCCCGCCCCATGGGAACAATGTTTTCTGTGGGGGAGGGCACAGATGGCGTCTCCAGAGGGCTGTCCCAAACTTTGGGGGGTGTTCACAACTCTAGGATATGACACCACGAGGGTGCCAGGAAGGTGTCCCTGGCTTTGGGGTGTGACACAGGGATGTCCCCAGTTTTGGTGGTGTGACATTGTCATGTGGTGTTCCCGCTTCCCCGGGAAGTCCTCCAGGTGGTCACGGTGTCCCCAGCTTCGGCTCAATGTCCCCAGGGATTTTTTTTGTCCCCTCTGCATGGCGGTGACACCCGGCGCCAGCTGCCAGGAGTGACGCCCAATGGTAATGACACCGCATCATGGCTGTGCCACGCTGATGGCACACAGTCCCCTCTGGTGGTGGCACAGAGTTCACCACCGTGCGTGTCCCCGTCCTCATGGCAGACGATGGTGACAGCACCAGAGGTTTCCGGTGTCACCCGGTCACACCTGCACCAGACCCCACGTGTCCCCTGACTGTCCCCAGCCCCCCTCCCTGTACCCCTCCTCGTCACCTCTTCAATGAGGATGTCACCGCGCTGAAGTTGTGCCACCATGGCAGGGGGGACAGTCATGGACAGCCCGGGTGACAGCGTCCAGGAGTTGTAGGACGCTGATGGGGCTCTCAAGGTACGTCGGTACGGCCCCAGGTTCCACGGTTACGGTGACAGTGAGAACTTCGGGGACAGGCGGTTGTCCGGTGTCACCCGGTGGCCCTGGGGGGAGTTGTTTCTGTGGGGCTTTGCACAGGGATTGGTGGGAACCATCCATTTCTGAAAGGAAGTGGCAAAAAAAATACAAGAAAAGTGACACAGTATTGATTTTAATGGAAACAGACATTTTTGGGGGCGATCCCACGGGGACAAAGAAGAGCGAGAACGTGTCACTATGTGAGGTTGTCCTCAAAATCCCCATTGGAGACCTCTGGAGGACTCCAGGAACGCCTGGGGACCCCATGACACCTCCGAAACATCTCCAGACCCTTCCAGAAGACAGTAGGACCCTCTGAACCCACCTGAGGACCCCCCCACATTCCACAGGATCATTCTGGGACGTCTGCAGACCCTTCTGGATGAATCCAAGGACCCCCTGGATCAATTTGAGACCCCCTGGACGCTCCAAGTCCTCTCTGGGACATCCCCAGAGATGTCTCTGATGACGGGATGACTCCAGCACCACTCAGACCCACATGAGAACTCTCTGGACCCTACCAGACTCTACTGGGACGTCTCCAAATCATCCCAGGGGCTCCTCGGAGCTCCTGGACCCATCCTGGGAGCTTCCAGATCCTTCCAGGGACTCCCAGGACCATTCTTGGGACACCCTGGACACCCCCAAGATCCCTCTGGGACATCTCCAGATCCTTCTGTATGAATCCAAGGACACCTTGGACCCACCCGGGGACCAACTGGATGCCCAAAACCCCTCTACAACATCTCCAGATTCTTCTGCACGCCTCCAGGGCTATACAGGGGGCTCGTGGGGAATCTATGGGGGGAAAGGTGTGAATGGGGCTTCTGTGAGGTGGAAAGAGGGTCTGGAGGTGGAGAAAGGTTGGAAGGGGAAACTGAGGGATTGTGGAGGGCTTCCATGGCGTGGAAAGGGGGTCTGAGGATGGAGAGAGGGGGTTGTGAAGGGGAAAAGAGCAGAACGAGGCTTCTATGAGTGGAAAGGGGGTGTGGGGATGGAAGGGTACATTGTGGAGGGGAACTTGAGGGGTGGAAAGTGGGCTTTTGTAGGGCAGAAAGGGGGGTCTGGGAGTGGACGGGGGGTTGTGTGGGGGAAAAAAGGGGTGAGTTGGGTCTCTGGTGGGAGGAAAAGGGGTCTAGGAATGGAGAAGGGGTGGCAGAGGAAATCTGGAGGGTTGTGGGGGCCTTCTATGGGGTGGAAGGGGAGTCTGGGGGAGACCTTAGGGAAGTACTGGGGGGGAGAAGAGGAGAGTGGGATGACTATGGGGTCGAAAAAGAGTCTGGGGGAAACTTAGTGGCTTGTGAGGGGGAAAGGGGTGAACACAGTGTCTACAAGGCAGGAAGAGCATCTGGGGGTGGAGGGAGGGGTGGGAGGGAAGAGCCAGGGGGTGTGCGAGGCTTCTATGGGGTCTGGCTGAGGGGAATTGGAGGTCAAAATGAGGGAACTGACTCCAGGGGTCAGGGAGGAGCGCACAGGGGGGTACAGGGGATTCTAGGGGTCAGAAAAAGGGGCCAGGAGGTGGGAGGAGAAGGGAGGACATGGGACCCTGGGGGTCAAATACAGGGGAATGGGGGGTGGTAGGAGACTCTAGGGTTGAGAATGGGGGAATTGGAGTGGGGGCACTTGGGGGGAGGAGAGGGGGTTCGGGGGTCAGATAGAGGAGCCTGAGAAAGGGGAGGGACTCTAGGGGACAGAATGGGGAGACCGGTGCGGGGGGTGGGGGGACACCAGGGATCAGAACGGGGGACTGGGGAGGGATGAGGGATCGGGGGGGGGGGGGGGGGGAAGGAACCCTGGGGATCAGAATGGGGGAGGCACAGAGGGGAGGGGTGGAAGAGGACTACGGCGATCAGAATGGGGGAACAGGACGGGAGGGGGACCGGGGGGAAGGTGTAACCCCGGGGGGCACACAGAGGGACTGGGGGTGTGGGCGATCAGCGGCAGGGGGAGAGGGGGGGAGGGCAGCGAAAGACACGGGGTGGGGGAGGCGGGGAGACGTAGGGCAGCCGCCCCCGCCGAGGGAAGCCCCGAGCATCACGGAGACCCCGCGGGGCCGAGGCAGAGCGGCACGCGGACCCCCCGCCACTTTCGCCCCGGCCCCCGCCCCGGCGCCCCCCGAACACCCACCTGGAGGAGCCGAGGCGGCGCTCGGAGCCCCGGGCTGCCCCGCGGCGGCGGAGCGGTGCGGGACCCGGCACGACTTCCGCGTGGCCGCCTCCTCCTCGGGGCCCGGAGTGATGACGTCAGAGCCCGGCGCGGCGAGGCGCCATGGCAACGAACGGCGCTGAGGCGCTGAGGCGCTGTCGCCATGGCGACGCCGTCACGCATGCGCCGTCGCCGCGGGGACAGCTGCGCGCGCCGCAAGGAGGGAGGGCGCGCTGTCGCCATGGCGACGCGGCCTGCACGCACGGCCTGAAGCCCGAGTGGGGCTCGAGGGGCAGCGGGGGGCGAAGAAGAGGGGAGGGGGAGAACGGAGAGCCCTCAGGGATGTCCTGGGGAGGTGGGGAGGGGTCAGGAGGGAGGGCAGAGCTCCGGGGATGAGTGGGGCTGTGGGGTGGGAGATCCGCAGGGAGATGCAGTGAGACGGTGGGATGTGGGCAGAACATGGAGATATGGGAAAAGGAGGACCGGGATCTGGACAACAGCGTGAGAGCCAGGCTGAAAGAAAGAAGGGAAAGTCAAAAAGACAAGAAAGAAAGGAAAAGAAAGACAAGGAAGACAAGGTAGGAAGGAAGGTAGGGAAGGGAAGGAAAATGGAAAGGAAGCAGGAGAGAAAATGAGAGGAGAGGAGGAGAGGGGAGGGGAGGGGAGGAAAAGAAATTAGAAAAGAAAGAAAAGAGAAAAAGGAGAAGAGAAGAGAAGAGAAGAGAAGAGAAGAGAAGAGAAGAGAAGAGAAGAGAAGAGAAGAGAAGAGAAGAGAAGAGAAGAGAAGAGAAGAGAAGAGCAGCGTGCATGGTAAATGCGGAGTCGTAGCACTATGGAAGCAAACGGGACGGGCGAATGGGGCACGGCACGGCAGTTGGCACGGCACGGCAGTTTGCAGTGGAGTGATCCCCCATTGTTCCCATCCGGAGGTGGATATGTCCCCAGGGCAGCCCCTGTGGCCCCCCAGCCCGGCCTCCATCCCCCTGGCCATGCAGAAGAGATCGAGTCACCCCAGGCCCCACCGGGCACTGCGACCTTCCCCGCTCCCATCCTACAGCAGATGGCAGCCGTCCCCCCAGGGTAGGGTGCAGGGAACACATCCCGCACCTGGACAACCACTGCTGTGACCAGCTGCGGCTTTCCAGGTCGCTCCAGGTGCAATAATGAATAAAAGCCCTTCAGTTCTCCCTGCTGCCCCTTCAAAACCTCAGGAGAGCCAGCAGCACCTCGTGCCTTCGGATGCCCGGTGCATTTCACAAGGATGCTCTCATCTCCAGCATCGAGATCTTTGGCAAAAATATCCAACGGCGCTGAGCCAAGCTGGGGGCTCAGTGGTGACATACAGGGAAACCTGCTGTGCTGCAGCGTGAGCCTCCGGTCCTGCCGCTGGGCACCGCCGGGCGCAGCCTGGCTCCGTCCTCTCCGCACCTCCCTGCAGGGACCGATGGCCGTGCCCGGGATCCCCCCGAGCCGCCTCTTCTGCAGGCTGAGCCGCCCCAGCTCTCCCAGAATCCCACCCCAGCCATTTCCCACGCCTCCATTCCCAGGTAGCGCTGACTGAGGAGGGGAGGGGATTTTGGAGGGGAGGGATGAGGCCGGTGGGGGCAGCCCTGGGACACGGCCCTTTGTGCTGCCCGGTCCTGCCCCGCAGGTGGGCACTGGGGTCTGGGGGGGGTTTAGTGCTGCATGAACGACTGCAAGTGGAGGCATAGGAAAGTGAATATAAAACGTTTAATAATTTAATATATTTTAACATAATTTAACATAATGTAGTATAATGTAACATAACTTAACAGTCCAAGATGACATTGGTGGACAGCCCAGCTTTGGAGGGGTAGGGCTGGTGCTGGTGTCCCTGGAGCACTGCCGCTGCTCTCTGTGTGCCGCAGGGGCCGGCGAGGAGCCCAGGGCTACAGGTAGCCTTATGTGTTGGCTATGGCCGTGCCTCGTGCTGCACCACGTGGGCCGGTTTCTGCGGACGCTCCCACTTAGGCTGAGCCCACCCAGCTTCGCCTAGCGCCGGCGTTTGTGTACTGGAGCGTCCTGGCCCAGGAGCAGCTTCCTCTTCCTGGCTGGGACACTGCCAGCGCGCTGCTCGTGCCCTCTGCTCCTGCCTTTCCTGGTGGTGCAGGCGGGCGCTGGGCACTCGGCCGGCTCGGTGCCATCCTCGTGGTGGTTGCCTGGCACGTGGCAGGAGATGCAGCCGGGTGGCAGTGCCGGGCGGGTGAGAACCACCCGGGGCTGCCTCTGCTTCGCCTCTTCTATCAGCCGTGCGGTGTGGGCTGAAGGAGGCACGCGAGCATCCATGGGGGTCGGCAGTGCCAGGCGGGTGAGAACCACCCGGGGTTGCCTCTGCCGCGCCTCTTCCATCAGATGCCTGCGCAGCAGCGACTCACAGAGCTGCCCAGAGGATGCTGGCTGCCCTGAGAACGGCTCGCTGAGGGGCCCGGCGTCAGCATGCGCCTCTCTGCTGAGCTCCCTGCTGCCTGTGGGAAAGTCAGGGGCTCCTCTGGTGAAAGGAGAGGTGCCGAGGCTGCTGGGGACATCTGGCAATGGCTGCTGGGGGACCTCCGGACAACTCGACGCTTCTGGAAAAGCAAGAACAACCCCCAGAACGATGATGGCAGGCTTCCCACAGCCACTCGGTGCGGACATCCACCCGCCACCGCTGCGGCCCTGAACTCACCAGCGATCCAGCTGAGCAAGCTGTCGATTTCCATCTTGTCATCTGGAATGGCCGAGCTGGGTGTCCCTTCTGGAAAAAGGAAGGAAATCCCCACAGGGGCAATGCCAGCTTTCCCACACCACTCGCTGCGGACACCCCCGCCTGCTCTGCAGCCCCTGAACTCACCGTTGCTGATCCACGTCAGGATGTCATCGATCTCCGTGGTGTCGACCGGGATGTCTGCGTTGGACATCACTTCTGGAAAAAGCAAGACAATCCCCACAGGGGCAATGCCAGCTTTCCCACACCACTCGGTGCAGACACCCACCCGCCACCTCTGCAGACCACAGACTCACCTGTTCCCCTGTTCTTCCCCTAGCTGACCCCTTGCCTCACCCCAGATCCCCTTGCATTCCTGTAGGTGTCCCTTCCATCCCCCTGGCTGCCCCTTGCCTTCCCCAACGTAACCCTTTACCTAGCCATGACAGCCACATATAATTTCCTCAGAGCCTCAATAGCTCCCTCAATATTTCCCCGGCAAGACACCTGTAGGCACCCCAGAGCCCCCCCCAGAGCCCCTTAATGACCTCCTCAGAGCTGGTACTCCTCCCCCATAGCTGGCCCCAAACCTCACAGACCTCCATAGTTCCCAGCAGCACCCCATATCCCCCAGTGGACTCCCACTGAAGCCCTTATTTCCTCCTTCAGACCTCCCTTACCACCTCCAGGGCCCATCAGCCATCTCACAGACGCCCACAGCCCCTGGCAGGACCCCCGTCACTATTCCAGGACCCCCACAACCCACCTGGGGCTCCTCCTCACCCCCTTCTCCCTCCAGATCCCATACAACTGAACTATAGTGGGGCAGGGGCGGCTGCTGCAGGAGAGGAATGCGGAGCTGGAGCAGGTGTAGGGCACAGATGGGGGTGGAAGTGATGTGGGGGGCATGGGGAAAAGGGGTGCACAGGAACATGGGAGCATTTGGGGAGGATATGGGGATACGGGCCACAGGCTGCAGGAGCAGAGTGCTGCTCAGGAGAAGGCAACGTGTGAGGTAAAGGTGGCACATACGGGCCTTTGTGGCCATCTTGGGTTATGGCTCGTGGGGTTATGGCTCAGGGCCACACCTTCGGGTCACAGGGCCCCCCGCCCCCTCTCCAGAAGAATTAAAAGCACTCCACCACCACCCCACACCCCCCCTTTTTACCTCAAACCACTCCTCACATCCCCCCTTCCCTCTGTGTCCCCATACCGCCCCATATCCCAGTGTCCCACCTGCAGCGCACATCTGTCTTCTGAAGAGCATTCTGCTCCTGCAGGCTGTGCTGTCATATCCATCCCGTAGCCCTGTATCCCCCACACGCCGCCACAGAGCCCCATAACTCCTCAAGGACCTCCTCAGACCCGGCACAGCTCCCCCACCGCCACCCTGGGACCTCACAGAGCCCCATAGTCCCCAGCAGCACCTCTTATCCCTGGCTCTGGGCTCCCCCTGATCCCCCCTATTTCCTCCCTCAGACCCCCCTTACCCATTCCACCCCTCCCCGGAATCTCACAGACCCCCCCAGTTCCTGACAGGACCCCCATCACCGTCCCAGGACCCCCACAGCTCTGGTGCTGAACCCAGGTCCTCAGGGAGCTGTGCCGCAGTGCTGCACCCGGAGCCCTTCTGCAGAGCTGCGGAACGGGACACGCGCAGATCCCAGGGCAGCGGGCACTGCTCTGCATGTCACTGCCTGGCCCAGGAATGCCACCCTGCACAGCCTGCCAACGTCTTCTCTTGGCTCCTGGCACATCTTCCATCCCCAGAGCACAGAGCAGCGTCCCTCAGACTGCGGATCCAGGTTAACCCCGCAGCGTCCAGACGAGGAATCCCACAGCGACCCACCTCTCAGGATGGGGCTGCAGCTGTGCCCCACGGCCTTCACTAAAGAGAGGAGAATGAAGGAGCGTAACGGGGCACCTTTCCTGCTGACGTTTCCCACCGTCTGCATGTTGGCTGTGCCCTGCGAGCGGCATTTGGGCACAGAGCTGTGAGTGCAGGTATGCGCGCATACAGGGTGTGCAGAGACGGTGCTGAACAGCAGGGTGTGCACTGCACGTGGCTGTGTGCAAGGCTGGAGCTGCGCTCGTGTCTTCATGCCTGTGGGTGTGCAAAGGGAAGGGTTTGCACACGCGTGTGTGTGCACGAACACGGCCGTGTGCATCAAGGTCTTTGCACAAGGCTGTGTGGTTTTGCACACATTTGCACGCACTTGATTGGAGTTTTGCAAGGATGTGCTTGCACGTGCGCGTGAGTGCACAGGTATGTGTGCGGGGAAGTCTTTGCTCGTGGGTGTGTGGTTCCGCACACGTATGTGCACACAGATGTGTGTGCAAGGGAGCAGCGGAGGGTCCTGGGAACAGGAGATTCCTGGGAGAGGCGGAACTCATCCGAGAGCGCTGGAGAGCACAGGGCCGGGAAGCACAGCGCTGCAGCACTGCGCTCTGCACAACAGCCTGCAGGATGGCATGGAGCGCTGACAGAACCAGGACAGAATCACAGAAGCACACAGAATGGCCTGGGTTGGAACCTCAAGGATCACGAATCTCCAAACCCGCTGCCACACGCAGGGCCACCAACCTCCACACTTAATACCAGCCCAGGCTGCCCAGGGCCCCATCCAACCTGGCCTTGAACAGCTCCAGGGATGGACGGGGCATCCACAGCCTCTCTGGGCAGCTGTTCCAGCACCTCACTGCTCTCATAGAAAAGAACTTCCCCCTGACACCCAACCTCCCTCAACTTCAAACCATTTCCCCTTGTCCTGCCGTTATCTACCCTTTCCAAGAGTTGACTCCCCTCCTGTTTGTAGGCTCCCTTTAGGTCCTGGAAGGCTGCACTGAGGTCACCCTGCAGCCTTCTCTTCTGCAGGCTGAACAAGCCCAGCTCCCTCAGCCTGTCTTAGTAGTAGAGGTGCTGCAGCCCTCTGAACATCAGGTGGGCTCAAGCTCCACCTCTGGGCCACAGGGACCCCCTGTCCCCGCTCAGAAAGAAATGAAACCACTCCAACACCACCCCACCACCCCCCTTTTTACCTCAAACCACTCCCCACATCCTCACGTTCTCCCTATGTCCCCATACCACCCCATATCCCACTGTCCCACTTGCAGCCCTGCGGGATAAAGAAAGTCATTATCTTGCTAACGTGTAAAAAAGCTTAGCAGGAAGTTGAGCCAGACACAAACACACACGAGACGCCTGACTCCTACATGTAACCAGCTGTTTTTGCGCGGGTAGAAAAGGTTGTGAGCACCTACAATAAAGGTCCTTCGTTCTGCACCAGCAAGGGAGTCTGCGCCTCTCTCGCCACACCAGCAAGGGAGCTCGGAGCCCTCTTGCCACAAAGGAGAGAGGAGAGAAGGAGAGGAGAGAAACGATAGAGCAGAACAAAGAAAAAGGGAAGAGAGCAGCTTGTAAGGGGAAGAACAGAAGAGGGATGAGCAAGAGGGGAGAAGAAAGAGGTAAGAAGAGCAGATCTAAAAAGGACAAGAGAAAAAGGGAGGGCGGGGAGAACAGAGGGAACAGCAAAAGAGGGAAGGGCAAATGGAAGAAGAAAGGAAGGAATGGGGCAGAGAAAAGAGGGAGAAGAGAGAACAAGAAAAGGCCACAGCAAACTGAATTACTGAGAAAAGAAAAAAAGAAGGAATATGAATAATTTTTAAGGTCTACCAAAGTCAAATTCTTATGAAGACAGATTTTTTTTTTTGCAGTGTTTGTATCTTCTAGGCAATTTAAGAACATTCAGGAACATTTTCAGTACGTTTTTGTAACGTCTGTTTCATCTCAGCTGCTCTAAAATGCCCAACAGGTGTCGGGGGGGATCATCTCCTTAAAGGCACTCAGAAAATCCCACTTTTTGTGTCTAACATCGACAAGTTTACCTTAATGAAGGAGCAGAGAGACTTCCCATACACGGTCAGGAATTCTCTTCTGATATCCAGCATATCAATTCCGGAGCGGGACACCACCGCTCTGATCAGAGTGTTGTCATCTGCACCCAGGCCCTGGAAAGCAAAGCAGCCACGTGCAGCTAACAGAGAACCTGCTGGAGAATCACCCACAGACACAAAGGTCTCAGTACCCAGTCTTGTGCAGGAGCTGCTCTTAATTAGAGCATTTCTGCATAACGGAGCGATCCATTAGCAGCTTGCTCCTGACTATTACCCTGATGTGCAGAAAAGCCTGAGCTGTCCTAGAAAAGCCAGTTTCCTGGCTGGCTGCAGCTTCCATCTCACAATGGATTGCCACAATGCTGCTGACTCAAGCATGAAAATGCAAGAAAGAAGCAAGCAATCTTGCTCCGCAATCCGTTTACCTTCATGGATTTATACAGTCTTTCAGCAAAGCACGCAGGCTTGTTTCGCGTGCACTTTACTGTAAGGACAGACAAGAACAAGAGAATTAAGGTCAGGAGAAGCAGGAGCTTTTCCACACCGCTGCAGCACTTTCTGGGTGCAGGTGTTTCTTCTGTCAAGATGCAACTCCAGGCCAACAAACAGCAAACGCAGTGCAGGCATCCACAGTCAGTGATGTGCTGTGAGCTGATGTCTCTGTGCCTGCACACAGCAGTATTTGCACGAAGGCTTTCATGCCTCCTGACAGCAAACCTCTGCTGCCAAAGCTCCCTTTGGCCGAGCACACCATACCATACAGCACAATATACATTTCTCACCTGACTGGGTCTGTAAAGCATACAATCGTAGAACCGTTTGGGTTGGAAGGGACCCCTAAGATTCTCTAGTTCCAACCCCCCTGCAATAGGCAGGGACACCTCCCTCTACACCAGGGTGCTCCAAGTCCCACCCAGCCTTGCTCTGTGCCCATAAACAAAGACAAACCTGTACGTAACAGTCGCTCAAGGGAAGACACAGCACCTCTAATCATTTCATTTCTTTGTAGACAACATTTAAAAGCAGAGCACTCACCTACAGACAGCAAAGCATCTGCCAGGTCTCCTGCCATCTCAGATTTAATGCTGTTATGTCCTTGTTAGCAATGCCTCTGTACCATCAAAAACTAGGGGGAAGCGTCCGTGGCAGGAAGTCACAGAGATTCAAAGCACCGCTTTGCAACAAGCCCCTCATATACTGCATGAACATTCTTTCATCCCTGCAGCACTCTCAGCTAAATCAGGATCGTCCCACTGAAATAATTCATTCTCACTGCTAACAGTCTTGCTAATTGGCCTACCACAGCTAGTACCATTTTCAAGACCTGCTGCTTTCTGCTGCTAATCAAGTTCCTTAGCTCCTCTCCCCCCTGCCCCAATGGCAGTCACACTTCATGATCTCTGCTTTCCATGCTGGAGCTGCAGCCAGTTGTACTTAGGTTTCTCAAGTCCCTTTCAGCCTCAGCAGGAAATAAAACAGCCCGAATGGAATGGATGCAATGGGGCTCTCTCTAGGACACCTGCTGCCTCAGAAGACTTCACATCTACTGGACAGCTACAGAGCTCCTGCAAAAGCATCACACACAAACAAGGAAGGAAAGAAAAACCCAGGACACTGTGCAGGGGTCCTACCTCTCACTAGGTGATACCTGTTCCGTGTGCAGAGGATGGACGTAAACTGCACCTCATCTGTTCCCCACTTCTTCTCCCCCGCTTCGTACAGGCACTTCAAGACATTAGGGGTGACAAAGTAAGGCTCATGGAGAAGACTGGGCGTACAGGAGATCGTAAATTCCTTGCAGCTAGAGCACTGCTGGCCCGTACTTGTCTAGATCACGGATATTTTCCAACAAGCACCAACCAGGCACGGCAACCCACAGCCAAAACCTCATTGCCCCTGCCAAGTAGCCAGCCTGTCGAGCGACCTCTCATTAGAGACCTGCAAACAAGGCTAGAACCATTATTTCCATTTCACAGGCTGGCTTCTCTTCACCACGCATCACATGCACAAGAATAGATTGGGAAGCACATTACTACGCACCTGAGCATCTTGCTGAGCATGGGCATCATCCACATACATTCCTTCATCTCTGTTTCCCTGCAGAGACACATGGATAGAAGACTCAGTTCACCAGAGCGTCTACTGGAAGCAACTCCTGAGAATTCCCCATTCATGAAAAGCTGCTGGAGATGGATAATGGAGTCCTTCACAGGGAACACTAGCTTACAAATGAAACGCAGCTCTGATGTACTTTGGGCTTCCTTCTGAAACGAGCAGCAACCCACTTTACGGGGACATTTAAAGAAGAGCCCACAGCACTCATGCACACCCAGAGTCAGAGTTCCCTCCCCGGAGAGGCTGGGTTTGAGGAGCAGGCCATGGGACACACAGGGTGAGAAAAAGCCAGCATGGAGCTCCTCACCACTGAGTGCAGAGCTGTGTCCACAGCTCTGAAGATTCACCCCCTTCTCCCCTCAGCTTGGCTCACCGTTGCGAGGGACACGAGGACCCTTCGAAACATGGGAGATGTGTCAGATACGATGTCATCCTCAAGGGAGCAGCCAGATTCTAGCAAGAACACACACAGCATCTGTTAGGAGCAGGACACCACCTGGGTGCTGCCCACAACATTTGCCAGCTGTAACCTAGCTAAGTACAGAACTGTGCCCAGGGCTCCCAGCAGCACTGCAGCACTCCAGCCATCATCATTAGTGCTACAGCCTCCAATTACGAAGCAGACAGGAAGAAACTGACAAGAGAGCCTTTTGCACTACTTACGAAGCTTGTAGTTCTCATTAATGGGACAATTAATGGAGACAAATCTCTCCATTGGTGCGAGAAGCCAGAATTTCAATCGGGCAACCTTCATCTGCTCCTGCTCCCTAGGGAATCACCAAGGCAAGATTTAAGATATCAGCACCTGCTTGTGACGTGCAACCAGGTTTCTTTAAGAGAGAGAAGACATGCATAACAAAGCAGTAAGTCCTTGCCAGAACTTAAGCAATACACAAGGAAGATTTCCAAACCTTCACAGCCCTCCTTAGTTCGTGCACGTCATACATGGTGGTGGGAGTCATCATCCCAATGATCACCCTCTCAAAATTCCCACTCAGCTCCGACTTCAAGTCATCAATCAAATCCTAGAAGGCCAGGAGAGGAGAAAGGAGTTGGCACAAGGTACCGCCTTTGAGGACAGAGGAACTGAGCTGCTCAGCACTCCTCTTCACGCTCCAACCCTCCTTGCATCAACAACTGCTCTGAACTGAACAAGAACAACACAACCTTGGTCAGGTGAAGTCTCTGCCGACCTTTCTCTGGTAGAGGTTGGGTCGTTTTTCACTTTTCGCCCAAGGGACACAACCACGTTCACACATCTCTGCACACCACCCACCCTGCCAGCAGTGCTCTTCTAGGTGATCAGAACTTGCTGACGCTGGGAAACATTTAGTTTGGTCAAGACGTCAGTGATGGCATCTTCATCCGGGCCTGCAAGAAACAAATGGAAGCTAGTCAGGATGCTTGCACAAGGATCAGAAGTGCCCTCTGGTCTCGTGCCACCTCCCGTCCCTCACACAGCCGGCTCTCAACAGCTCCAGGACTACATCGATGCACACAAAGCTGCCAGGACCCACGCCACCAGAGGAGCTGCATTTCGGGACATGAAGGGCAGTTCTGTTTCCACTTTCCAACAATTTTTAGGGCAGTTGTGCAGCGGAGCAGTGCAAGCAGCTATGCTTCCCTCTGTCAAACCACCAGAGCAGCCATTCGCAGTGCTGGGGAAAAAATAAAAGTTGACCATGGAGGGAGATCAACTTACCAAAGCCCTTCATGGCCTTCCTGAGTGCCTGCGCTTCTTGCTCAGCGCTGAAACTTGAGACCCCCTCGATTGTTGCCTAAGGCCACAAGAAAAGGATTTAGCAAAGGCAGACCGACGCACACAGAGCTGAACTGGAAAAAAAAAAAAAGACGACAAACATAAAAGATGTGAACACAGAGATAGTAAAACTCTCTGCAGGGCTGCGCTGAGCTCCTGCTGCTGCAGCCAGAACCGCAGCTCCCGTGCTGACGGACGGCGGAGCTTCGTGCCGGCACCCACAGCACGCGGCCCCCGGGCTGCTGGCGGCACGGCAGGACGCTCCCCTCCCCGCCTCCCTCCCACCGCCCCTCGGCTCCGCCGTCCTCCCGTTATCCGCCTAAGGAAACGAAGGCCCCGCACAGGGCTCTGGACGGGCTGATCGACGGCTGACGCCAACGGCACGAGGTTCAACACCGCCACGCGCCGGTCCCGCACTTCGGTCACAACGACCCGAGGCATCTCTGCAGGCCGGGGGCAGAGCGGCTGGAAGAAAAGGAGCCGGGGGCGCGGGCCCCGGGGCCCCGGAGGCGGAGCGGGCGCATGGCGCGGGGCAGCGCCGCGGGCAGCCGGGCCGGGGCCACGCGGGACGCGCGCGGTGATGACGCAATGACCGCGGGCGCAAGCGACCCCGCCAGGAGCGCCCGCCCCGTTCCGCGGGCCGACCAATAGGAGAGCGGGGGAGCCGGGGCCGAGCGCGGGCTCTCCGCCAATGGCGGCCGCGGCATTCCGTGCCGGGAAAGCGGCGCTCCGCCGCCCCGCGCCTCGGGGCCCCGTCCGTCCCGCGTCAGAACGGAGCCGTCCTTCGGAGTCGTCGTTGCGGCGGGGCGCCCGGTGTCCGGGAGCGGCTCCTGGCCGAGCCGGGCAGCCCCGAAAGAGAGCGACCGACCCCGCGGATCGAGACGCGTTCGAGCCCGGCGGAGTCGGGCGGCCGCCTTCGGTTCCGGCTCGGCTCGAACGGTCGGCAGCGCCGTGCTGAGCCGCTGCCCCGCAGGCGGAGGACTCGACTGCCGTTTTCTGTCTTCACGTCTGTCCGAGAAGAAGGCTGGCGGCGCTGGCGCTGACCAGGGAGAGGGAGGCCGGGGGCCGGAAAGCTCTCAGGCTGCGGCTCCAGGGCAGGCAGAGGAAGTCACGGCGCCGGTGACATCAGCCGGGCTGCTGGAACCTGCGTGCCGTCACGCTGCGTTTCCGTGACGACGGCGGGCTCTCCCCGAGGAGCCGAGGGCAGCTTTGCTGCTGCGTTCGTTACCCGACGAAGCCCGACGCAGGGGGGCTGGGCAGACAGTCTCGCCAAAGAGGCCCGTGCTACAGCAAGACTGACAGCACGGCTCCTTTTGTTCCCGTTGAGCCCTGGCCAGGCTTCGGGGCGAAAACCGAGAGGAGAAAGAGGGCAGCGGCTGTTCCCCCGCACTGCTCCGTACATTGGTTTATTCCGTGCTAGAAAGGCTGGAGCTGCTTGCAGCGGCTCTGGACGCCTCCCTCGTGGGATGGATGCATTGCTGTGCAACTTCCCCACGGCTGGGAGAGGTTCTCCAGATCCTCACTGCAAACGGGGCTCCCCAGTGACTGCGGATCTGGCTGATGGTAAAGTGCTGGGGCAGTTGGTCATGGATCTTCCTTCACCACTGTGCTCACGTGGCAATGAGTAGGCCCACTGCCTTGCTTATTCCCTTTACTGCTGAGCTTCTCTTTTGGCTATAGACGCTGCCAATATTACTGTTTGTATTATGTTGTCATAGGCAGTAAAATAAGCCTATCCCAAAGACGTTGGTGCCTTTGTTCTTCCTGTTGAGCCCATCGATTGGCACAACAGCATTAGCACATGATGGGCACGCAACTTGGACATCAGGAACGTGACTTCAAAGGCTTCAAAGCATCGGGAACGTCTCCTTTGGACAGAGACTGAGAGGTTTGGGCTCGTTGAGCCCGGAGAACAGAAGGCTCTGGGGAGACCGTGTGGCTGCCTTTCAGTACACGGGGCCTCACAGATCACCCTTGCTGAGGGTGGCCACTATTCCCTCATCGAGGTCATTGATGAAGATGTTGAACAAGACCGGACCCAGCACCGACCCCTGAGGAACACCGCTGGTTACAGGTGTCCAACCGGACTCTGCACCGCCAACGACGACCCTCTGCGCTCTGCCAGTCAGCCAGTTCTCAACCCACCTCACTGTCCACTCATCTATCCACACTTGCTCAGCTTTGTCATAAGGATGTTGTGGGAGACGGCATCAAACGCCTTGCTGAAAGCAAAGTAGACTGCGTGCACTACATGCACCCAGCCAGTGACAACATCGTAGAAGGCTACCAGGTTGGTCAAGCATGACCTCCCCCTGGTGAACCCTTGCTGATTACTCCTGATAACCTCCTCTTCTTCCAGTTGTCTGGAGATGGCATCCAGCACAAGCTGTTCCATCACCCTTCCAGGGACAGAGGTGTGCCCAGGTGGCCAAGAGGGCCAACAGCATCTTGGCCTGCATTAGAAATAGCGTGGCCAGCAGGAGCAGGGAGGGAATCATCCCCCTGTACTCAGCCCTGCTGAGGCCACGCATTGAGTACTGTGTTCAGTTTTGGGCCGCTCACTTCAAAAAAATACAAAAACCAAACAACCTCCAGATTTCACACTGCAATCAAAAACATCCCTGCCATTCTGTGCCAAGGGCAGATGGAAGAAGAGAGCTGCAAAGGGCAGGCTGTGAGTGTATGGAGAGGATGTGAGCAGCTGTGACAAACCATTGGGACCCTTCCTATCTCAGTCTGTGCCTTATTGCCACAGCACACCTTGGGATCACAGAACCACCATGACTGGAAACAACTTTAAGATCCTGCAGTCCAACCGCCCCCCTGCCAGCATTCCTTCCTTCTCAACCACGTCCCTCTGTACCACATCTTCACCTTTCTGCATCACCTCCAGGATGGCCCCACCTCCAGGATTCCACCACCTCCCCTTACCCACAACGGGAACTGTAAATCCAACCCCAAAGGGCATCCCATCACCTCAACTCTTAACTACAGACAAAGGTAACAGCTGCTGGAACCAGCCGGAAATCACCCAAAAGGCTGAAGGACACCATCTGCTCAAGACAGACAGAACTGCTTACCCCTTTCTGAGGAACAGGGCTCACAAAACACCTCACAGGAGCAGAGCTCCTGCCCTGGGGGCAGCCAGCCTTCAATGAGCTCAAGGAGGGGTGGAACCAGGCTGCACCCCATGGCCACACCAGCAGATCGCTTCCACCTGTGCTCCACAGCAGAACAGGGATTAGTGAAGATGAAAGCCTGGGAAGTGAAGACTGACTGCTTTCATATTTCTCTCCCATTTGTGTATGCTGACTGCAGCTCCAACCAGGCCCACTTATAGTCTCTCGTAAATGAAACCTGGGAAGCAGATAAAGGCGTAGGACAAGAAGTGAAAGAGCAATGCAAAAGAAAACAAAGAAAAAAGCAAACCAGAAACAAGGAAAAAGAAAAAAGTAAAAAAAGAAAAAAAGACACAGAAAACAAGGAAAAAAAAAAAGCAAATAGGAAAGAAAGCCACAGCATATGTAATGGCAGAAAGAGCAGCGCAATGGGAAAATGTTCCAAAGGAAGAGAAAGGAGCGCCCACCCATCTGCGCCGCATTGCCTTCACTGTGCTGCAGGCTGAGCGGGTCCTTCCCAGCTGATCCATCAGTGGGCCCGGCCAGGACTCAGACAAGTTCCCTTATGGCAGTTCCCATACAAGTAGAAAAATAAAGGATAAGAAAAGAAGTTGGGAAAAGGTGGGAAAAGTAGGACAAATGTTGGGAAAGTGTGGGAAAAAAGTAGGAAAGAGGTTCAAGTTTGGAAAGCATGGGAGAAATTGGGAAAGCATGGAAAAAGGTGGAAAAAAGATGGAAAATGACCGGTAGGGCCGGTAGTTCCCTGGGCACGCAGCCCCTCGTGCTGGTAGGTAGGCATGGGGAACAGAATAGGCGTAACCCACGGTGAGGTGGTTTTGGACCTGCTTTGAAAGCCATGGGGCCGGATGGATTGAACCTTGGGGTGCTGAGGGGGTTGGTTGGCAGATGTGGCTGCCAAGCCGCTCTCCATCATCCTTCAGCAGTCCTGGCTAATTGGGGATGTGTCCTGGCTGTCCCTGAACGTGTTTAAAAAGCATCTGGATGTGGTGCTCAGGGACGTGATGGAGTGGTGGGTTGTTAGAGTTAGGGGAGTACGGTCAGGTTGCGGTTGGACTCGATGACCTTTCAGGTCTTTTCCAACCTGATCCATCCTATGATTGTATGTGATTTAACAGCAGCGTTCTTGTGGGAGCTGCATTGAGACTTGCAGTGTCTCTGGTTCCCCAGAATTACTTTCTCCAGGCTGATTCGTAGGTGCTGGCACTTGTTTAAAGCCAAGAGCAGCTGCTGATGGGAGGAAGGTAGTTCAGGCTCATGAGCTCTGCAGCATCTCCCAGGATGGTACCAGAGGAGGCAGGAATGATATTGCAGAAGAAGATGAGCAGCTCCCCAGCAGGAAGCCAGAAACCCTGCGGGAGAGTCGGCGCACGTGTGGATGCCCAGGAGGTAATGCGGCCCCAGTATTTGAGAAGCGCGTGGCCATGGAGTGCTGCGGCCCAAGAGCAGAGCTGTTCTGCCTTTGCAGAATAGCTGGCATCCCAAGAAGGACTCGTCTGCCCTTGTAAAAAGCAGGGGGAGGGCACGTCCAAATGCTTGCTGGTTGCTTGGGAGCTCAAATCCTCCAAGCTGGAGGCAGGCTGGGGGTAACATCTCCTTGGTCCGATCGTGCGGCACCTGAGCAAGAACTGGCTGCACGAGGGTCGTCTTAATTTCTCTGTTCTTTTACTTAAAGTAAACCCGCTGGGAGACCGCGGTGTCGGTTTCCTGAAATTTGGATCTGGGAGGCGACCACGCCCTTTGCTTCTGATGGAAGCACAGAAGTGATGCGGGCGCTCGCTGAGGTCACAATCGTCGCCGAGGTGGGAGCGTTTGTGGCACAGCCGGTGAGCAGAGCTGGTGCTCTGGTGAGCGTGCTGCACGCAGAGACTGAGCTGTGAGCTTTCCTTGAGAGATCGCCCTGTGAGAGCCCGTCGGAAGCACCGCTGCGGCGTGTGCGTGAGCTGGGCACAGCTCAGGCTGAGCAGGCCGAGCAGGTGAGCTGGGTTTGGTGCTGGCTGGTTGCCGGGAGGTGTCTCAGCAGGAAAGCTGGGCTGGGGTGGGCACGCTGCATCAGCCCTCGTCCCGGCTGGCGGTGAGACAGAGGGAGTTTTCTTCAGGACAGCAACACCAGCCATGTGCTTCAAGGCGCGTAACTATTGAGGAGATGGAGAACGCTTGCTGTCAGAAATCACGGCAGCTGTACAGGAGCTGGGTGTATTTTGGGGACAGTCCTTGTACCCAGCTGGTTTCGAGACACTGCCCTGCCCGAGAGTCTAAACTGCACAGCAGAAGAATGCTGGGGAAATGCTTCTTCCTCACTGTTTTTCACTTGCAGGTTCTTTCCTTAGGGTTCCTTTTTCCTTTCCAAAAGGAGATTTTGGGGATCGAGGCACTTGAAGAAAGAGTGAAGCCAGCTCTTTCCAGCAGTGCGGGCAGTCCCTGTGGAGAGGACCCCGGGAACTTGAGCTTCCTCTGAGACGTTCCCCAGCATGTCTCAGCAGGGAGACGGACGCAGTTCCCATCCCTGCTTTGCGCGCGGAAAGGTATGGCTGGGTTTCTTTAGCTTGGGTTTCTCCTGTCTGTGGGTTTGGAGGGGAAGGGGTGGAGCAGGGGGAGCCCTACTGGTCCTTTGTTAGCTCAGGAAGCGGTTGGGTTGTGCACTTGCAGCAACAGGACAGCATTGCCAGGCTCCTTAACTAAGCTAAGGCTGTGTGCGGTAATTTTGCGTGGATTGAACTGTGGCACCTGAAGTCACTGTTTCCCTCGGAATAATGCTGGTGTTTGCAGGTGTGTTGGTTTAACCCCCTGAAGTGATGTCTGAGAGCGCCCGTCTTCTCCACCTGAACGATGAGAAAGCTGGATATGGCCAGAAATTGCAGCGCGTGCAGATGTTGTGAATGCGCTCCCAAATGTTTCCTTTCGTGATAACTAACGTCTCAGCACTCTGATATCCCATCTCTGGCACCATGTGGAACGCCGCATCTCTCTGCAAACGCTGGGTGCCCGTTTCCATGGCCCTTCCTTTATTTCTCTCCTCAGAAGCAGCGCGGCGCGGTTCCCTGTGCCAGGGAGCAGCACCCAGCAGGCTGCCAGAGATCCAACAGCGCCTTGCAGCGCACAGAGGGACGCGATGGGGACGGACCATCCTTAGCACCACGCAAAAGTGAGTCTCTTCAGTCCTCTGTCATGAAGTATGGAAGAATGCATTTTAAGCATTACTTCTGAGCGGTGCAGCGCTGCAGGGATGTCAGGTAACCATGGTGGAAGCATTCGAGAGGCCAACAGCAACAGATGGCAGCAGTGAGACAGAAGTGTGTGTGTCAGTGGTGGTGCTCAGAGCTGAGTGCATTCCCTGTAGGGACAAAACATCCGTGCCTCGACTTTTGCAGCTGATGGCGTTTTGTGTGCTGACGCAGCTTTGCTCTGCAGAATGCAGAGCTGTCAGGCAGACCGGGGTTCCTCTGCTGCCACCTGAGCGGGAATGAGAGCAGTAGTGCTTTGTGCAAGCGCACTGCAGTTTAAAGATCAGTTTCTGTTCTGGCTGTAGAAGAGTGTCTTTTGGTTTTTGGGGGGTGGACGTGGGCTCACAGGACAGTGCTGCTCCTGGTGTCTGTGAAATCAACACACGATCTGTTGTTGTAGGGACGGAGCCTGCGCGTCCATGGAATGGTGCTGGGCTTGGGGGGAAACGGAAGGCCTCCCCAGGTAAGAAGCTCTCGTGAGCTGTGGTGTGGGTACCTGCCTCTAAATAGGGCTGCATGAAGGGCTGTGTGTGATGGAGGAGAAAAGAAGGGGCACTGCAGGTCTGTGCTGACTGCAGAAATGGCACAGCGCTGTAGCAGCAGAAAGGCCGATTGAAGAAACTACGCTTGAGGAGCAGAAGTTTGTGGCTGGCTGTGCTAAAATGCTCCTCCAAAGAGATGCTCTTCATGTCTTTCTTGTTTCCTTTCTGACAGAAGCTGATGCAAGCAGGCTTGCAGCGAAGCGCAGCCTTGCAGGAAGCCAGGGGAGGAGCATGGAGCGTGGCACAGCCCCCAAGAGAGGTACAGACACACAGCAGGCATCTGGGTTTGGTGCGCTGTCTTGCTAGTTAGGCTTTCTGTCTGTCCTTTCCTGGGACTGCTGTCGTTGCGTGTTGCTTGAGATCTTAATCCATTCCTGGAGATTACAGTTGCCTTTCCTGTCCCAACTGGAAATGGCCCACAGTTCAGCCAAGATCCTGAGATCCATTGCTGTGAACACTCGAGAGTTCCTAGCATTGTGGCCCATTTTGCAGACCGAAGGCAGTGTGTGACTCTCTTTTAATCTTGCTGCTTCCCCTTGCTTGATTCGAACAGGGAGAGGTGCTGAGCCAGATGGCAAGATGTACGCGAAAGCTCCTCTCCAGGCTCCAGGAGGGCTTCCTGGAACAGCAGGTCCCAGCAGAGGGGAAAGACCTTCCCCTGCAGTTGACAACCGCTCCCTCTCCAAGACCATGGCTGCAAGAAAGCGCAAGGGAGTGGAGGAAGAGGAGCAAAAAGCAGAGCTGTGGCCTGCCAAGAAACAAGTGAGGGTGGAGCGCAATGGGGAGAAGGCTCAGAGCCCACATCAGAGCAGAGGCGGTGTGCCAGCTCCAGCAACACACCCTGGGCCTGCCCCAGCGCCGACTGAGCGGTTCCGGACCTCAAAGCGAAGAGGTAGGAAGGTGCTGCAGCTGCCCTGGTGAGGTGCTTCCTTATCAGGTGCATGGAGTTTGCTTAGGGTTTGCTTTGCTTTTTCCTTCTCTCTGCAGAGAGGGGAAAAGAGTAGAAGGCTGCCGAGTCCAAAGGCAGGGATGTGCCAGAAAGTGTAACCCTCTCTTTTCCCACGAAATCCATGATGGCCTTCTGCTTGTCCCACTGGAAATACCCTTCCCTGAGAGGCTTCCTAGCCTGTTACATGTGTACCCATGTTTCTGCGGTTTTGCTGTTGACAAACTGAATTTCTCTTCTCTTGCTCTATAGCGAGACGACAACGACAAAAAGAGAGGAGAGCAGAAATGAAGAAGGCTGCTCTGAGAGCTGCCGCTGCACGTGCAGAGGTGAGTCCTCGGTGAGCGCAGACACGGCTCTTGTTGTTCTCTGTCTGTCAGACGTGAAGGGGATTGTAGAATGCTGGGGGAAGCATGGGTGTCCTATTTTGACGCTCGCTTTGTTTCTTTCCAGTCCTCCGCAATGAACAGCCTTGTGGAGATGATGGAGAAGCTGCAGCTGAAGGACTGAGTGGAGGAGCATCAGAAGGCAGCGGCTTCGTGGCAGCAGCCCAACTTGGCACTCTGGTTGCAGTCCATCAATAAACAATTGGAGCTTTGTATTCACAAAGAGCGCACGGCCTGATTTGTCCAGTGGCACTCAGTGAGCTGCTGCACCACCTCCTCGTTATTCCACTGGCGGCGCTGGGTCAGAACTCCCACGTCTCCATCGGGGGATGCTGCAGGGTACAGAAGCAAGGGATGCACCAGTCCTTGGCCCTGCCCATAAACGCACTGCCTGCAAAGCACGTGCACAGGACTGCGAGTAGCACGGCCTGAGCACAGGCGCGCTGAGTTAGAGAACAGCTGTCTCGAGCTGTCTGAGTTTCTCGGGGCAGCACTGAGCAGAGGTGAGCGCGTGCCCCTCACCCTGCAGGCGTCTCTGTTGGGGGAAGAGAGGCTCCGCCTGATCCCGGAATGCAGAGGTGTTCTCCTGACTTCTCTGCAGTGCTACCTTGCCTCATTGTCCCCCCTCTCTTCAGCCGTTCTGATGCTACTTTTCATCCTTTGGGCAGAGCTTGAGTCACTCTCATCATTGCACAGCTTTGTACTGAGCGGTGTGGAATTTTCTGGCTTTGCTTTTTAAAGCCTAGGCTGAAAACTGCAGCGTGCATGGTAAATTTACATGGGGACGTGGGGGGGACATCCCCCAACCCCCATTATCGAGAAATAAACCCTAATTACAGAAGTGAGGGGTGTCAACCCCCGACCCATGGGAACAAAGTGGTCCGTGGGGGTGACACTGTGGGGGTGTCCCCATCTCCAGTACATGACACCACCACGGTGCCATGAAGGTGTCCCCAACTTTGGTGGTGTGACAGCACGATGCTGTGTCCCCACTTCTCCTGTTGGTTACGGTGTCCCCAGCTTCGGCTCAGCGTCCCCAGGGGGTCCTTTTGTCCCCTCTGCATGACGGTGACACCCGATGCTGGCTGTAAAATGCAACACCTGATGACGATGACACCGCGTCACGGCTGCAGCACGCTGGTGTCACACAGTCCCCTCTGGTGGTGGCACAGAGTTCACCACCGAGCGTGTCCCCGTCCTCATGGCAGACGATGGTGACAACGACAGAGGACTCTGGTGTCACCAGGTCTGGCTCTAGGGAGGCCTGGAGAGGTGACAAAGAACAGTGAGAGGCTCAGTGACAGCATGGTGACAACGTGGTGCCGCCTGTGCCTGCCCCCATGTGGTGGTCAGAGTACAGGGAATGGTGTCACCCCATAGATGGTGACACACAAGTGATGGTGACACCAGATGACGGTAACAACAGTGACAGCCAGGGATGGGGACACTGCGTCACGGCTGTTCCACATCGAGGTCACCCTGTGTCACGGCGTCACCTGAAGACAGTGACATTCAGTGACACCCAATGGCATCCAGTGAAGGGAAGAACCAACAATGGCCAGCAGCGTGCCCGGGTGGCCAAGAAGGCCAGTGGCATCCTGGCCTGCATCGGAACGGTGTGGCCGGCAGGAACGAGGCAGTGATTGTCCCCCTGTCCTCAGCTCTGGTGAGGCCGCACCTCGAGTGCTGTGTCCGCTTTTGGGCCCCTCACTGCCAGAAAGACATCGAGGCCCTGGAGCGGGTTCAAAGAAGGGCAACAAAGCTGGCGAGGGGTCTGGAGCACAGAGCTTACGAGGAGCGGCTGAAGGAGCTGGGGTTGTTCAGGGTGGAGAAGAGGAGGCTCAGGAAGACCTTCTTGCTCTCTTTTTCAGAGAGATATGAACTTTTCTTCCAAAAATAGGATATTTCCTCCCAGAAATATCAGTTTCCTTAGAAATACTTCACGTTTCCTCCAAAAAATACAACATTACTATACCCCCCCTTCCCCATAATACGATACTTTCTCCAGGGAGTAACAGTTTTCTTAGAAATACCTCATGTTTTCTCCAAACAATATGACATTACCATCCTCAGTATGACATTTTCTCCCAAAAATAGGACATTTCCTCCCAGAAATACCAGTTATCTTTACAAAAATATGACGTCTTCTCCCAGAAATACCAGTTTTCTCCCCAGAAATGGGACGTATTCTCCCAGACATACCAGTTTTCTCCCCAAAGATACGACGTTTTCCCCAGAAATACCAGTTTTCTCCCAAAAGTAGAACATATTCTCCTAGAAATACCAAATTTCTCCTCAAAAATAAGCTACTCTACCGAAGATAACAGTTATCTCCCCAGAAAGAGGACATTTTCTCCCAGACATACCAGCTTTCTGCCAAAGATAGGACATTTTCCCCCAGAAGTACCATTTTTCTCCCTAAAAATAAGACATTTTCTCCAAGAAATATCAGTTTTCTCCACAAAATAGGAATTTTCTTCCAGAACTACCAGTCATCTGTCAAAAGTAAAACATTTTCTCCCAGAAGTACCAGTTTTCTTCCCAATAAATGACACGTTCTCCCAGAAATACCAGTTTTCTTCCCAAAACAAGACATTTTCTCCCAGAAATGCTGGTTTTCTCACCAGAATTTTACATTTTTCCCCAATAGTAACTTTTCTCCCCAGAATATGACATTTTCAACCAGAAATGCTAGTTTTCTCCTTAAAAATAAGCTACTCTGCCAAAGATTACAGTTATCTCCCCCAAAATAGGAAATTTTCTCCCAGACATACCAGTTTTCTCCCCAAAAATAGGACATTTTCTCCAGGAAATACCAGTTTTCTTCCATAAATAGGACGTTTTGCTCCCAGACATACCAGTTTTCTCCCCAAAAATAGGATGTTTTCTCCCAGAAATACCAGTTCTCTCCCCCCAGATAGGACATTTTCTCCAGGAAATACCAGTTTTCTCCCCAAAATAGGACATTTTCATCCAGAGATACTTTTTCTCCCCAAAGTATGACATTTTCTTCCAGAAATATCTGTTTTCTCCCCAAAAATACATTTTCTCCCGCAAATACCAGTTTTCTTTCTAAAATTAGGACATTTAATCGCATAACTTCCAGATTTCTCTCCCAAAAAAGACATATTCTCCCAGAAATGGTTGTTTCCTCACCAAATATTTGACATTTTCCCCCAGAAATACCAATTTTCTCCCCAAAATAGGATATTTTCTCCCAGAAGTACCAGTTTTCTCCCAAAAAGATTGACATTTTCTCCCAGAAATGGAGTTTTAGTCCCAAACTATTCCATTTTCTCCCAGAAATTCCACTTTTCTCCCAAAAATACGATATTTTCTCCCAGAAATATGAGTTTTATCCCAAGTTTAGGACATTTCTCCCAGAAATACCAGTTTTCTCCCCAAATACTGGACATCTTCTCCCAGAAATTCCACTTCTCTCCCCCCAAAAATGACTTTTTCTCCCAATAATTTCTGATTTCGCAGAAATAGAACATTTTCTCCCAGAAACACCAGTTTTCTCCCTAAAATTAGAACATTTTCTCCAAGGCATACCAGTTTTTTTCACGCAAATTTGACGTCATATTTTGGGGGAAATCTGGTATTTCTGGGAGAAAATGTCATATGTTTTTGATAGGGCTGTTATTTCTGGGTGAAAATGTCATTTATTGAGGAGAAAGCTGGTATTTCTGGGAGGAAATGTCCAATTTTGTGGAGAAAACTAGTATTTCTAGGAGAAAACGTCCTATTTTCAAGAGATAATTTGTGTTTCTGGGAGAAAAAGTCGTATTTTAAAGGAGAAAACTGGCAGTTCTGGGAGAATATTTCAAATCTTGTGAAGACTACTGGTATTTCTGGGAGAAAATCTCCTGTTTTTGGGAGAAAACTGGTATTTCTGGGCAAAAATATCATGTATTGAGGAGAAAACTTGCATTTCTGGGAGATAATTCTTATTTTTAGGGGAAAAACGTGAATTTCTGGGAGAAAATGTCCTGGTTTTGGGGAGAAAACAGGTATTTCAGGTCGAAAATGTCCTATTTTCAGGAGATAACTGGTATTTCTAGGAGATGGCACGCAGATGGCGTGATGTGAGACTGAATGTGTACAAGTCTATGGGCAGGATGGCGTGCATCTCAGGGCTCTGAAGAAGCTGGCTGCCGAGCCGCTCTCCATCATCTTTGAGAAGTCGTGGCTGTCAGGTGAGGTCCCGGATGCCTGCAGGAAGGGTCCCGTCACTGCCATGGACAAGAAAGGGAGCGAGGAGGACACGGGAACTACAGGCCGGTGAGTCTCACCTCTGTGCCTGGGAAGACGATGGAACAGATCCTCCTGGATGACATGCTTGATCACATGAGGAAAGGGCGTGTGATCCGAGACAGCCAGCACGGCTTCACCAGGGGAAGTCATGCTTAACCCATCTGGTGGCCTTCTGTGATGGAGTGACGGCAGCGGTGGACAAGGGGAGGGTGACCGATGCCATTTACCTGGACTTGAGCACGGCCTTTGACACGGTCCCCCACCACATCCTTATCTCCACACTGGAGGGATGTGGATTTGATGGGTGGACCACTCGATGGATAAGGAGTTGGTTGTAAGGCCGCAGACCAAGAGTGGTTATTAATGGCTCTGTGTCCAGGTGAGGCCGGTAACGAGCGGCGTCCCCCAGGGGTCTGTCTTGGGACCGGTGCTCTTTAACATCTGTATCAATGACATCGATGGTGGAATCGAGTGCACCCTCAGCAAGTTTGCTGACGACACCAAGCTGAGCGGTGCGGTTGACACGGCTGAAGGAAGGGATGCCATTCGGAGGGACCTCGGCAGGTTGGAAAGGCGGACCCGGGTGAACCTGATCAGGTCCTACACAGCACAGTGCAAGGTTTTGCACTTGGGCCGGAGGAATCCCAGGCATCCATACAGACTGGAAGGAGCGGTCCTTGAGAGCAGCCCCGTGGAGAAGGACCTGGGGGTCCTGACAGATGAAAAGCTTAGCATGAGCCAGCAGTGTGCCCTTGCAGGTGGGAAAGCAAATGGCAACCTGGGCTCCATCAGAAGAGGGGGGGCCAGCAGGGACAGGGAGGTGATTGTCCCCCTCTACTCTGCTCTTGTGAGGCCCCATCTGCAGCACTGCGTCCAGGGCTGGAGCCCCCAGTACAAGAAAGACAGGAAGAGGGTCCAGAGGAGGGCCACAGAGATGATCAGGGGACTGGAGCACCTCCCTTATGAGGACAGGCTGGGGGAGCTGGGCTTGTTCAGCTTGGAGAAAAGAAGGCTGCGGGGTGACCTCATTGCAGCATCTCAGCACCTAAAGGGAGCCTACAAGCAGGAGGGAAGTCAACTCTTGGATAGAGTAGATAACTGCAAGATGAGGGGAAATGGTTTGAAGTTGAGGGAGGGAAGATTTAGGTTGGATGTCAGGGGGAAGTTCTTTACAGAGAGAGTGGTGAGGTGCTGGAACAGCTGCCCAGAGAGACTCTGGATGCCACGTCCATCCCTGGAGCTGTTCAAGGCCAGGTTGGAGGGGGCCCTGGGCAGCCTGGTCTAGTGTGAAATGTGGAGGTTGGTGGCCCTGCATGTGGCAGGGGGTTGAAGATTCATGATCCCTGAAATCCCTTCCAACCCCGGTCATTCTGAGATTCTGCTATTCTGCGTCTTCTCCCTGATGCCAATTGGAAGTGATATCCTTTAGGCTTCAGTATAACAAACACATTCTGTGACTGTGCTTTAAGACAGTCTCCCTTGAGCGTTTTAGTTGTGCTTGTTTAGTGCTCATAAAACCAACTGTGGAAGTGCTGCTCTCCTCCCCACTGTGAGGGGATTGCTGTCAGGAGCTAAGCAGTTACCATAGGCACATGCAGCAAGGAGCAGCTGTCTTCCAACCCGTCCACTGCAGCAGTTAGCATTCTGTAAGCTACTCTTCCCCAGTTTGGGGAACGAGTACCAAAAGTTGATACTCTTTTGTGAAAGAGTAAATGCTCTTTCACAAGAGGCGATATGACATTCCTGACTGCAGGTAAACAACAGCACAGATGCTTGTCACCGCCGTAGTAAAAGCTGGACATGTTAATGAAGCAGCTTATCCATCTGTGTTGGGATTTTGTACAGCTGACCTCACCTGCCTTTCATTCCTTGCCCTCGCCCCCTTTTTCTTCTAAGGTGAAAAAGGCAGCCTTGTTCTTTGTGAATCCGTAATTGTGATCGTTTATTGATTGAGTACAACCAGATAAGACATGGAGCGCCAAGTTGGGCGGCACTCGCAGCGCTGCCCCGTAACACCACACACTGCAGCTGCTGCCTTCTGATGTTCTTCCTCTCAGTCCTTCAGCTGCAGATTCTACATCATCACCACAGGGCTGTTCATTGTAGAGGACTGGAAAAAAACAAAGCAAGAGTAGAAATAGGACAGAAACAATCTAGGGAGACCTCACTAAGAAAGTCTGATCAGTAAACTTCCAGAACAACCCTATCCAGAACAGCACGTTACTGCCATTCAGATCAGTGACATTACTTCCCATAACACAAAGCTTAGCTGCTGTCCCCTCCCCTCCCTACCTGAGCTGCTGTCCCTTCCCTTCCCTACCTGAGCTGCTTCCCCTTCCTTTTTCCTACCTGAGCTGCGTGCCCTTCCTTTTCCCTACCTGAGCTGCGTGCCCTTCCTTTTCCCTGCCTGAGCTGCTGTCCCCTCCCTTCCCTAGCTGAGCTGCTGCCCTTTCCCCTCCCCTTCCCCCTTGCCTTATGGGAAACTCACCTTTCCTGCTCTTCACTCACTCCTTCATTCTCCTGACTTTTTTATTTTTGCTCTTTTTTTCTTTTTTTTATTCTTTTTTTTTTTCATTGCACTTTTCTTTTTTATTTCATTTTTCCTTCTTTTTTCTCTTTTTTTTTTTTCTATTTTCATCTTTTTTTCTTTTTCATCTAGGTTCGCTTTTTTCTTTTCTTTTTTCTTCTTTTTTCCTTTTTTATTTTTTTCCTTTTTTTCTTTTTGCTTTTTTTTTTATTACTCTTTTCCTTCTTTCTCTTTTTTCTTTCATATTTTTTTCTTCTTTTTCATTTTTCTTTTTTTTTTAATCATAGGTATTCCTGAAACCCCCTTTAAGCCCTCCCTACCCTCCCCATTCTTTCTTTTCTCCCTCACCTCCCCCCTTGCCCTATCCTACCATTCCCTTGCCTGCTCTTCGTACCTGAGCTGCTGTCCCTTCCTTTACCTACCTGAGCTGCTTGTTCCAAAAGTTACCTAGCTGACCTGCTTGCCCCTCACTTTCCTAGCTGAGCTGCTGTTTTCTCCCTTACCTGCCTTAGTAGCTTTCCCCTCACTTTCCCAGCTGAGCTGCTGGCCCCTTTCATTCCCTACCTGAGCTGCTTCCCCCTAACTTACCGAGCTGAGCTCCTTGCCCCTCGCTACGTACTTGAGCAGATGTTTGCTCCCTTGGCTTCCTTAGCGGTTGTCCCCTCCCTTCCCTACCTGAGCTGCTTCCCCTTCCTTTTTCCTACCTGAGCTGCTGTCCCCTCCCTTCCCTAACTGAGCTGCATGCCCTTCCTTTTCCCTAGCTGAGTTGCTCTTCCCTCCCTTCCCTAGCTGAGCTTCATGCCCTTCCTTTTCCCTACCTGAGCTGCTGTCCTCTCCCTTCCCTAGCTGAGCTGCTTCCCCTTCCTTTTTCCTACCTGAGCTGCTTCCCCTTCCCTTCCCTACCTGAGCTTCATGCCCTTCCTTTTCCCTACCTGAGCTGCGTGCCCTTCCTTTTTCCTACCTGAGCTGCGTGCCCTTCCTTTTCCCTACCTGAGCTGCTTCCCCTTCCTTTTTTCTACCTGAGCTGCGTGCCCTTCCCTTCCCTAGCTGAGCTGCGTGCCCTTCCTTTTCCCTACCTGAGCTGCGTGCCCCTCGCCTCCTTTTTCTTGGTGCTCTTGCCTTTTCCTGCTACTCGCTCCCCATCTCAACACTTGCCTGCTCTGCTTGCTGCTTTCACAGCTTGCTCGCAACTCTGCTCGCTGCTTCTCTCCTTCTGCATGCCCTTCTCTAGTCCCTTCTCGTGCCCTTCAGGCTTTTGCTCCCCTTGCTGAGCAAGCCCATGCCCGGTAGCTCCCCTTCAACCTCCTCCGCCCTTTGCCTTTCTCCACACAGATGCTTGCTTCTGGCCAGCACTCCTGCCCGCTGCCTAGCCCACAGCCCGCATCTCTTGGGGAGACAGCAAGGTGGCCTGGAGCTACCCACACCTCCTCCCGGGCACGGCTTCTCAGCTTTGCTTCAAGCCCACAACCCCAAGGAGCTCCTCTTACCTTTGCGCTCAGCTTCTTCTCCTGCCGCGCAGCTCCTGTGCCAGGCCGGGGCTCAGCTCTTCCCACATTCCTCCATTCCTGCAAGGTTGCTTTCTCTCATGCACTGCCTTCCTTTGCTTTCCTTTGCTCTGCTACCCTTAGCTTTCCTCCTTGCTTTCTCTACATTTACGTGCACCGCTTTGTACTTTTTACTCTCTTCTTTGCCTCTTCTTTCTCTATTTTCCCTTCAACCCTCCCCTCCCCTTCCCGCCCCCACTCCCCTCCCCTCACCCCTCCCTCCCATTTTTTCCTTCCTCTCCTCCCCTCTCCCCTCTCGTCCCCTCTTTCCCCTCCCCTCCCGTACCCCCCCTTTTCTCCCTTTCCCCTCCCCTTCCCCCTTGCCTTATGGGAAACTCACCTTTCCTGCTCTTCACTCACTCCTTCATTCTCCTGCCTTTTGCTGCTACTCTGGCCTTGCTTTCCCTTGCTGTGCTATGCTTTGCTTTCTCTACATTTGTTGCCAGCCAGTCTTTTCTCAGCTGTTATTCTTGACTTTTTACTTGGCTTTTGTCTTCTTTTCTCATTTCTTTCTTTTCTGACCTTTTTTGCCTTTTTTTTTCTTTTTCTTCTTTTTTTATGCTTTCATGTCTTTTTTCATTTCATTGCACTTGGCATTTTTTCATTTCATTTTTCTTTTTCTTTTTTTTTCTCTTTTCATTTTTTTCTATTTTCATCTATTTTTTCTCTTTTTCATCTTGGTTTTCTTTTTTATTTTTGCTCTTTTTTCTTTTTTTATTCTTTTTTTTTTTCATTGCACTTTTCTTTTTTATTTCATTTTTCTTTCTCTTTTCTCATTTTTTTTCTATTTCCATCATTTTCTTTTCTTTTTCATCTTGGTTTTCTTTTTTTATTTCGTATCTTTTTTCTTTTTTCCTTTTCTATCTTTTTCCTTTTTTTCTTTTTGCTTTTTTTTCTTTCATTACTCTTTTTCTTCTTTCTCGTCTTTCTTTCATATTTTTTTTCCTGTTTTTCATTTTCTTTTTTTTTTTTAATCATAGGTATTCCTGAAACCCCCTTTAAGCCCTCCCTACCCTCCCCATTCTTTCTTTTCTCCCTCACCTCCCCCCTTGCCCTATCCTACCATTCCCTTGCCTGCTCTTCTTACCTGAGCTGCTGTCCCTTCCTTTACCTACCTGAGCTGCTTGTTCCAAAAGTTACCTAGCTGACCTGCTTGCCCCTCACTTTCCTAGCTGAGCTGCTGTTTTCTCCCTTACCTGCCTTAGTAGCTTTCCCCTCACTTTCCCAGCTGAGCTGCTGGCCCCTTTCATTCCCTACCTGAGCTGCTTCCCCCTAACTTACCGAGCTGAGCTCCTTGCCCCTCGCTACGTACTTGAGCAGATGTTTGCTCACTTGGCTTCCTTAGTGGTTGTCCCCTCACTTACCTACCTGAGCTGCTATCCACTCACTTTCCTAGCTGAGCTGCTCTCCCCCCCCTTCCCTACCTGAGCAGCTCTCCCCTCCCTTCCCTACCTGAGCTGCTGTCCCTTCCCTTCCCTACCCGAGCTGCATGCCCTTCCTTTTTCCTACCTGAGCTGCTGTCCCTTCCCTTCCCTACCCGAGCTGCATGCCCTTCCTTTTCCCTACCCGAGCTGCATGCCCTTCCTTTTCCCTACCCGAGCTGCTGTCCCCTCCCTTCCCTACCTGAGCTGCATGCCCTTCCTTTTCCCTAGCTGAGTTGCTCTTCCCTCCCTTCCCTAGCTGAGTGTCATACCCTTCCTTTTCCCTACCTGAGCTGCTGTCCCCTCCCTTCCCTAGCTGAGCTGCTTCCCCTTCCTTTTTCCTACCTGAGCTGCTGTCCCTTCCCTTCCCTAGCTGAGCTGCTGTCCGCTCCCGTCCCTAGCTGAGCTGCATGCCCTTCCTTTTCCTTAGCTGAGCTGCTTCCCCTTCCTTTTTCCTACCTGAGCTGCTGTCCCCTCCCTTCCCTACCTGAACTGCTCTCCCCTCCCTTCCCTACCTGAGCTGCTTCCCCTTCCTTTTTCCTACCCGAGCTGCATGCCCTTCCCTTCCCTACCTGAGCTGCATGCCCTTCCTTTTCCCTAGCCAAGCTGCACGCCCTTCCTTTTCCCTACCTGAGCTGCTGTCCCCTCCCTTCCCTAGCTGAGCTGCTTCCCCTTCCTTTTTCCTACCTGAGCTGCTGTCCCTTCCCTTCCCTACCTGAGCTGCTGTCCCCTCCCTCCCCTACCTGAGCTGCTTCCCCTTCCTTTTCCCTACCTGAGCTGCTGTCCTCTCCCTTCCCTAGCTGAGCTGCTTCCCCTTCCTTTTTCCTACCTGAGCTGCTGTCCCTTCCCTTCCCTACCTGAGCTTCCTGCCCTTCCTTTTCCCTACCTGAGCTGCTGTCCCCTCCCTTCCCTAGCTGAGCTGCTTCCCCTTCCTTTTTTCTACCTGAGCTGCGTGCCCTTCCCTTCCCTAGCTGAGCTGCGTGCCCTTCCTTTTCCCTACCTGAGCTGCGTGCCCCTCGCCTCCTTTTTCTTGGTGCTCTTGCCTTTTCCTGCTACTCGCTCCCCATCTCAACACTTGCCTGCTCTGCTTGCTGCTTTCACAGCTTGCTCGCAACTCTGCTCGCTGCTTCTCTCCTTCTGCATGCCCTTCTCTAGTCCCTTCTCGTGCCCTTCAGGCTTTTGCTCCCCTTGCTGAGCAAGCCCATGCCCGGTAGCTCCCCTTCAACCTCCTCCGCCCTTTGCCTTTCTCCACACAGATGCTTGCTTCTGGCCAGCACTCCTGCCCGCTGCCTAGCCCACAGCCCGCATCTCTTGGGGAGACAGCAAGGTGGCCTGGAGCTACCCACACCTCCTCCCGGGCACGGCTTCTCAGCTTTGCTTCAAGCCCACAACCCCAAGGAGCTCCTCTTACCTTTGCGCTCAGCTTCTTCTCCTGCCGCGCAGCTCCTGTGCCAGGCCGGGGCTCAGCTCTTCCCACATTCCTCCATTCCTGCAAGGTTGCTTTCCTTTGCTCTGCTGCAGTTAGCTTTCCTACTTGTTTTCTCTAGATATGCATGCATTGCTTTTTATTTTTTTTCCTTTTCTGTGCCTCTTTTTTTCACTGTTGTCAGCACTTCAATTTTTTTTTTCTTTTTCCATCTTTTTTTCTTACTTTTCATTCTCATTTTTCCTGGTTTGTTTGTTTGTTTTCCCCACCCCTGGAGATCCGCTTTATCCCCCTCAGCCTGCCTATATCTGTGCCTCTACCTGGGTCTTCTCTGCCCACATTCCCGTCCAGCGCCCGGTGTAGCCCCACATTACCCTCTATTTCCCTGTGCCCACGCAAGCCCCCTATTGCCTCTCTACAGCCTTTTATAACCTTACATCTCTCTTCGTCCCCCCCATACCCACCCACAGACCCCTATCATGCCTGTTTCTCTGTACCACGCCTACAGCCCTCCCACTGCTCCCTGTAGCCCCACATCCCCTTCTATCCCACCTCTATTCCCCCTACAGCCACTCATAGAGCCACAGTTTCTTAGGTCCTCCCCCAGCCCCCTCTATCCCTCCCCGTCGCTCTCCCCAGCCCCTCCCACCCCCCAATGCTCCCTACAGCACCGTGTCCCCCCGTTACCCTCACAGCCCTCTGCTGCCCTAAATCCCCCTGTACCCACCCCTATCGCCCCATGTACCCCGATACCACAGCCGCTACAGCCCCGCCTGCCTCCCTATCCCCCCCCGCCTTCCCAGCCCCTCACCCCACCAGGCTTCCTTCCCTGTCCCGGCGCCGCTCTCCGTCCCTCCCGGCTCCGGCTCTGCTGTGCTCAGCACCGCTCCCGTCGTGCCGCGGTTCCGTCTCGGTGCTGCCCGGACAGCTCCGGCGCGCAGCGGCGGTGCGGGGCGGCCCGGGCTGCGGGAGCGCCGCCGCCTGAGGGCAGAAGAGCTCTGAGCCGGCTGCCAACGGCCGTTCCCGCGCGCCGCGCCTCAGCCAATCGGAGCCGCCGGCGCTGCCGCTGACCAACGAGAGCCCGGGGGCGGGCCGGACAGGCACGTGCCCAACGAGAGCCCGGGGGCGGGACGGACAGGCACGTGCCCAATGAGAGCCCGGGGGCGGGACGGACCGACAACTGCCCAATGAGAGCCCGGGGGCGTGGCGGCGCTGCGCTGTTGGTGGGACGAGCGCGGGCAGGGGGCGGGGCGTAGGTGGGGCCTCGGGGTGCGCCCTACTGCTATAGGGGGTGGGAGATGGGACTGGGATTGACAGGTGGGAGATGGGGTTGGGATGCGGGGTTGGGAGTGAAGTTTGGAACTGGGGTTGGGAGATGGGGTTGGGATGTTGCATGTGCATTGGAATGTGAAATGTAGGGTTGGGGTGTGGGGATATGGATGTGGGGTGGATATGGAATGGGAGATAGGAAAATGGAATATATATGGGATGGGCTTGGGATGGACATGGGACCAACATGTGAAGAACGTGGGATGGATTGGGGATGAAATATGGACACGGGATGGGATTGGGATGATAGTGGCGTGGGATAAGTAGATGGAATGGACATGGGATGCATGTGGGGATATGGATTCGGAATGCATATGGATATAGGGTTAGGGATGGGGATAGGATGTGGGGGTATGGATATGGGATGGTTTGAGATGGCTGTGGGGTGGATATGATGGATATGGGATGGGATAAAGTTGTGGGATACGGATAAGGGATGGCTACCAGATGGGGCTGTAGTGGTTATGGGGCCATAGGGGCGATGGGGCCAGGATGCTGCAGTGACCTCTGGACCCAGAGTTCATCCCCAGTGTGACACATGGAGCCCCACAGCCGCTCCTCTGCCCTTTATCACTTACGTGGGGAGGACATCCCCCAACCGCCATTATCAAAAATAAACCTTAATTAGAAAAGTGAGGGGTGTCAACCCCGCCCCATGGGAACAATGTTTTCTGTGGGGGAGGGCACAGATGGCGTCTCCAGAGGGCTGTCCCAAACTTTGGGGGGTGTTCACAACTCTAGGATATGACACCACGAGGGTGCCAGGAAGGTGTCCCTGGCTTTGGGGTGTGACACAGGGATGTCCCCAGTTTTGGTGGTGTGACATTGTCATGTGGTGTTCCCGCTTCCCCGGGAAGTCCTCCAGGTGGTCACGGTGTCCCCAGCTTCGGCTCAATGTCCCCAGGGATTTTTTTTGTCCCCTCTGCATGGCGGTGACACCCGGCGCCAGCTGCCAGGAGTGACGCCCAATGGTAATGACACCGCATCATGGCTGTGCCACGCTGATGGCACACAGTCCCCTCTGGTGGTGGCACAGAGTTCACCACCGTGCGTGTCCCCGTCCTCATGGCAGACGATGGTGACAGCACCAGAGGTTTCCGGTGTCACCCGGTCACACCTGCACCAGACCCCACGTGTCCCCTGACTGTCCCCAGCCCCCCTCCCTGTACCCCTCCTCGTCACCTCTTCAATGAGGATGTCACCGCGCTGAAGTTGTGCCACCATGGCAGGGGGGACAGTCATGGACAGCCCGGGTGACAGCGTCCAGGAGTTGTAGGACGCTGATGGGGCTCTCAAGGTACGTCGGTACGGCCCCAGGTTCCACGGTTACGGTGACAGTGAGAACTTCGGGGACAGGCGGTTGTCCGGTGTCACCCAGTGGCCCTGGGGGGAGTTGTTTCTGTGGGGCTTTGCACAGGGATTGGTGGGAACCATCCATTTCTGAAAGGAAGTGGCAAAAAAAATACAAGAAAAGTGACACAGTATTGATTTTAATGGAAACAGACATTTTTGGGGGCGATCCCACGGGGACAAAGAAGAGCGAGAACGTGTCACTATGTGAGGTTGTCCTCAAAATCCCCATTGGAGACCTCTGGAGGACTCCAGGAACGCCTGGGGACCCCATGACACCTCCGAAACATCTCCAGACCCTTCCAGAAGACAGTAGGACCCTCTGAACCCACCTGAGGACCCCCCCACATTCCACAGGATCATTCTGGGACGTCTGCAGACCCTTCTGGATGAATCCAAGGACCCCCTGGATCAATTTGAGACCCCCTGGACGCTCCAAGTCCTCTCTGGGACATCCCCAGAGATGTCTCTGATGACGGGATGACTCCAGCACCACTCAGACCCACATGAGAACTCTCTGGACCCTACCAGACTCTACTGGGACGTCTCCAAATCATCCCAGGGGCTCCTCGGAGCTCCTGGACCCATCCTGGGAGCTTCCAGATCCTTCCAGGGACTCCCAGGACCATTCTTGGGACACCCTGGACACCCCCAAGATCCCTCTGGGACATCTCCAGATCCTTCTGTATGAATCCAAGGACACCTTGGACCCACCCGGGGACCAACTGGATGCCCAAAACCCCTCTACAACATCTCCAGATTCTTCTGCACGCCTCCAGGGCTATACAGGGGGCTCGTGGGGAATCTATGGGGGGAAAGGTGTGAATGGGGCTTCTGTGAGGTGGAAAGAGGGTCTGGAGGTGGAGAAAGGTTGGAAGGGGAAACTGAGGGATTGTGGAGGGCTTCCATGGCGTGGAAAGGGGGTCTGAGGATGGAGAGAGGGGGTTGTGAAGGGGAAAAGAGCAGAACGAGGCTTCTATGAGTGGAAAGGGGGTGTGGGGATGGAAGGGTACATTGTGGAGGGGAACTTGAGGGGTGGAAAGGGGGCTTTTGTAGGGCAGAAAGGGGGGTCTGGGAGTGGACGGGGGGTTGTGTGGGGGAAAAAAGGGGTGAGTTGGGTCTCTGGTGGGAGGAAAAGGGGTCTAGGAATGGAGAAGGGGTGGCAGAGGAAATCTGGAGGGTTGTGGGGGCCTTCTATGGGGTGGAAGGGGAGTCTGGGGGAGACCTTAGGGAAGTACTGGGGGGGAGAAGAGGAGAGTGGGATGACTATGGGGTCGAAAAAGAGTCTGGGGGAAACTTAGTGGCTTGTGAGGGGGAAAGGGGTGAACACAGTGTCTACAAGGCAGGAAGAGCATCTGGGGGTGGAGGGAGGGGTGGGAGGGAAGAGCCAGGGGGTGTGCGAGGCTTCTATGGGGTCTGGCTGAGGGGAATTGGAGGTCAAAATGAGGGAACTGACTCCAGGGGTCAGGGAGGAGCGCACAGGGGGGTACAGGGGATTCTAGGGGTCAGAAAAAGGGGCCAGGAGGTGGGAGGAGAAGGGAGGACATGGGACCCTGGGGGTCAAATACAGGGGAATGGGGGGTGGTAGGAGACTCTAGGGTTGAGAATGGGGGAATTGGAGTGGGGGCACTTGGGGGGAGGAGAGGGGGTTCGGGGGTCAGATAGAGGAGCCTGAGAAAGGGGAGGGACTCTAGGGGACAGAATGGGGAGACCGGTGCGGGGGGTGGGGGGACACCAGGGATCAGAACGGGGGACTGGGGAGGGATGAGGGATCGGGGGGGGGGGGGGGGGAAGGAACCCTGGGGATCAGAATGGGGGAGGCACAGAGGGGAGGGGTGGAAGAGGACTACGGCGATCAGAATGGGGGAACAGGACGGGAGGGGGACCGGGGGGAAGGTGTAACCCCGGGGGGCACACAGAGGGACTGGGGGTGTGGGCGATCAGCGGCAGGGGGAGAGGGGGGGAGGGCAGCGAAAGACACGGGGTGGGGGAGGCGGGGAGACGTAGGGCAGCCGCCCCCGCCGAGGGAAGCCCCGAGCATCACGGAGACCCCGCGGGGCCGAGGCAGAGCGGCACGCGGACCCCCCGCCACTTTCGCCCCGGCCCCCGCCCCGGCGCCCCCCGAACACCCACCTGGAGGAGCCGAGGCGGCGCTCGGAGCCCCGGGCTGCCCCGCGGCGGCGGAGCGGTGCGGGACCCGGCACGACTTCCGCGTGGCCGCCTCCTCCTCGGGGCGCGGCGTGATGACGTCAGAGCCCGGCGCGGCGAGGCGCCATGGCAACGAACGGCGCTGAGGCGCTGAGGCGCTGTCGCCATGGCGACGCCGTCACGCATGCGCCGTCGCCGCGGGGACAGCTGCGCGCGCCGCAAGGAGGGAGGGCGCGCTGTCGCCATGGCGACGCGGCCTGCACGCACGGCCTGAAGCCCGAGTGGGGCTCGAGGGGCAGCGGGGGGCGAAGAAGAGGGGAGGGGAGGGGGGGAACGGAGAGCCCTCAGGGATGTCCTGGGGAGGTGGGGAGGGGTCAGGGGGGAGGGCAGAGCTCCGGGGATGAGTGGGGCTGTGGGGTGGGAGATCCGCAGGGAGATGCAGTGAGACGGTGGGATGTGGGCAGAACATGGAGATATGGGAAAAGGAGGACCGGGATCTGGCCAACAGCGTGAGAGCCAGGCTGAAAGAAAGAAGGGAAAGTCAAAAAGACAAGAAAGAAAGGAAAAGAAAGACAAGGAAGACAAGGTAGGAAGGAAGGTAGGGAAGGGAAGGAAAATGGAAAGGAAGCAGGAGAGAAAATGAGAGGAGAGGAGGAGAGGGGAGGGGAGGGGAGGAAGAGAGAAAAGAAAGAAAAGAGAAAAAAGAAAAAAGAAAAAAGTGAGAGAAGAGGAGAGGAGGGGAGGGGAGGAAAAGAAACGAGAAAAGAAAGAAAAGAGAAAAAAGAGAGAAGAGAAGAGAAGAGAAGAGAAGAGAAGAGAAGAGAAGAGAAGAGAAGAGAAGAGAAGAGAAGAGAAGAGAAGAGAAGAGAAGAGAAGAGAAGAGAAGAGCAGCGTGCATGGTAAATGCGGAGTCGTAGCACTATGGAAGCAAACGGGACGGGCGAATGGGGCACGGCACGGCAGTTGGCACGGCACGGCAGTTTGCAGTGGAGTGATCCCCCATTGTTCCCATCCGGAGGTGGATATGTCCCCAGGGCAGCCCCTGTGGCCCCCCAGCCCGGCCTCCATCCCCCTGGCCATGCAGAAGAGATCGAGTCACCCCAGGCCCCACCGGGCACTGCGACCTTCCCCGCTCCCATCCTACAGCAGATGGCAGCCGTCCCCCCAGGGTAGGGTGCAGGGAACACATCCCGCACCTGGACAACCACTGCTGTGACCAGCTGCGGCTTTCCAGGTCGCTCCAGGTGCAATAATGAATAAAAGCCCTTCAGTTCTCCCCGCTGCCCCTTCAAAACCTCAGGAGAGCCAGCAGCACCTCGTGCCTTCGGATGCCCGGTGCATTTCACAAGGATGCTCTCATCTCCAGCATCGAGATCTTTGGCAAAAATATCCAACGGCGCTGAGCCAAGCTGGGGGCTCAGTGGTGACATACAGGGAAACCTGCTGTGCTGCAGCGTGAGCCTCCGGTCCTGCCGCTGGGCACCGCCGGGCGCAGCCTGGCTCCGTCCTCTCTGCACCTCCCTGCAGGCACCGATGGCCGTGCCCGGGATCCCCCCGAGCCGCCTCTTCTGCAGGCTGAGCCGCCCCAGCTCTCCCAAAATCCCACCCCAGCCATTTCCCACGCCTCCATTCCCAGGTAGCGCTGACTGAGGAGGGGAGGGGATTTTGGAGGGGAGGGATGAGGCCGGTGGGGGCAGCCCTGGGACACGGCCCTTTGTGCTGCCCGGTCCTGCCCCGCAGGTGGGCACTGGGGTCTGGGGGGGGTTTAGTGCTGCATGAACGACTGCAAGTGGAGGCATAGGAAAGTGAATATAAAACGTTTAATAATTTAATATATTTTAACATAATTTAACATAATGTAGTATAATGTAACATAACTTAACAGTCCAAGATGACATTGGTGGACAGCCCAGCTTTGGAGGGGTAGGGCTGGTGCTGGTGTCCCTGGAGCACTGCCGCTGCTCTCTGTGTGCCGCAGGGGCCGGCGAGGAGCCCAGGGCTACAGGTAGCCTTATGTGTTGGCTATGGCCGTGCCTCATGCTGCACCACGTGGGCCGGTTTCTGCGGACGCTCCCACTTAGGCTGAGCCCACCCAGCTTCGCCTAGCGCCGGCGTTTGTGTCCTGGAGCGTCCTGGCCCAGGAGCAGCTTCCTCTTCCTGGCTGGGACGCTGCCAGCGCGCTGCTCGTGCCCTCTGCTCCTGCCTTTCCTGGTGGTGCAGGCGGGCGCTGGGCACTCGGCCGGCTCGGTGCCATCCTCGTGGTGGTTGCCTGGCACGTGGCAGGAGATGCAGCCGGGTGGCAGTGCCGGGCGGGTGAGAACCACCCGGGGCTGCCTCTGCTTCGCCTCTTCTATCAGCCGTGCGGTGTGGGCTGAAGGAGGCACGCGAGCATCCATGGGGGTCGGCAGTGCCAGGCAGGTGAGAACCACCCGGGGCTGCCTCTGCCGCGCCTCTTCCATCAGATGCCTGCGCATCTGAGAACGGCTCGCTGAGTGGCCCGGCGTCAGCCTGCGCCTCTCTGCTGAGCTCCCTGCTGCCTGTGGGAAAGTCAGGGGTTCCTCTGGTGAAAGGAGAGGTGCCGAGGCTGCTGGGGACATCTGGCAATGGCTGCTGGGGGACCTCCGGACAACTCGACGCTTCTGGAAAAGCAAGAACAACCCCCAGAACGATGATGGCAGGCTTCCCACAGCCACTCGGTGCGGACATCCACCCGCCACCGCTGCGGCCCTGAACTCACCAGCGATCCAGCTGAGCAAGCTGTCGATTTCCATCTTGTCATCTGGAATGGCTGAGCTGGGTGTCCCTTCTGGAAAAAGGAAGGAAATCCCCACAGGGGCAATGCCAGCTTTCCCACACCCACTCGCTGCAGACACCCCCGCCTGCTCTGCAGCCCCTGAACTCACCGTTGCTGATCCACGTCAGGATGTCATCGATCTCCGTGGTGTCGACCGGGATGTCTGCGTTGGACATCACTTCTGGAAAAAGCAAGACAATCCCCACAGGGGCAATGCCAGCTTTCCCACACCACTCGGTGCGGACACCCACCCGCCACCTCTGCAGACCACAGACTCACCTGTTCCCCTGTTCTTCCCCTAGCTGACCCCTTGCCTCACCCCAGATCCCCTTGCATTCCTGTAGGTGTCCCTTCCATCCCCCTGGCTGCCCCTTGCCTTCCCCAACGTAACCCTTTACCTAGCCATGACAGCCACATATAATTTTCTCAGAGCCTCAATAGCTCCCTCAATATTTCCCCGGCAAGACCCCTGTAGGCACCCCAGAGCCCCCCCCAGAGCCCCTTAATGAGCTCCTCAGACCTGGTACTCCTCCCCCATAGCTGGCCCCAAACCTCACAGGCCTCCATAGTTCCCAGCAGCACCCCATATCCCCCAGTGGACTCCCACTGAAGCCCTTATTTCCTCCTTCAGACCTCCCTTACCACCTCCAGGGCCCGTTAGCCATCTCACAGACGCCCACAGCCCCTGGCAGGACCCCCGTCACTATTCCAGGACCCCCACAACCCACCTGGGGCTCCTCCTCACCCCCTTCTCCCTCCAGATCCCATACAACTGAACTATAGTGGGGCAGGGGCGGCTGCTGCAGGAGAGGAATGCGGAGCTGGAGCAGGTGTAGGGCACAGATGGGGGTGGAAGTGATGTGGGGGGCATGGGAAAAAAGGGTGCACAGGAACATGGGAGCATTTGGGGAGGATATGGGGATACGGGCCACAGGCTGCAGGAGCAGAGTGCTGCTCAGGAGAAGGCAACGTGTGAGGTAAAGGTGGCACATACGGGCCTTTGTGGCCATCTTGGGTTATGGCTCGTGGGGTTATGGCTCAGGGCCACACCTTCGGGGCACAGGGCCCCCCGCCCCCTCTCCAGAAGAATTAAAAGCACTCCACCACCACCCCACACCCCCCCTTTTTACCTCAAACCACTCCTCACATCCCCCCTTCCCTCTGTGTCCCCATACCGCCCCATATCCCAGTGTCCCACCTGCAGCGCACATCTGTCTTCTGAAGAGCATTCTGCTCCTGCAGGCTGTGCTGTCATATCCATCCCGTATCCCTGTATCCCCCACACGCCGCCACAGAGCCCCATAACTCCTCAAGGACCTCCTCAGACCCGGCACAGCTCCCCCACCGCCACCCTGGGACCTCACAGAGCCCCATAGTCCCCAGCAGCACCTCTTATCCCTGGCTCTGGGCTCCCCCTGATCCCCCCTATTTCCTCCCTCAGACCCCCCTTACCCATTCCACCCCTCCCCGGAATCTCACAGACCCCCCCAGTTCCTGACAGGACCCCCATCACCGTCCCAGGACCCCCACAGCTCTGGTGCTGAACCCAGGTCCTCAGGGAGCTGTGCCGCAGTGCTGCACCCGGAGCCCTTCTGCAGAGCTGCGGAACGGGACACGCGCAGATCCCAGGGCAGCGGGCACTGCTCTGCATGTCACTGCCTGGCCCAGGAATGCCACCCTGCACAGCCTGCCAACGTCTTCTCTTGGCTCCTGGCACATCTTCCATCCCCAGAGCACAGAGCAGCGTCCCTCAGACTGCGGATCCAGGTTAACCCTGCAGCGTCCAGACGAGGAATCCCACAGCGACCCACCTCTCAGGATGGGGCTGCAGCTGTGCCCCACGGCCTTCACTAAGGAGAGGAGAATGAAGGAGCGTAACGGGGCACCTTTCCTGCTGACGTTTCCCACCGTCTGCATGTTGGCTGTGCCCTGCGAGCGGCATTTGGGCACAGAGCTGTGAGTGCAGGTATGCGCGCATACAGGGTGTGCAGAGACGGTGCTGAACAGCAGGGTGTGCACTGCACGTGGCTGTGTGCAAGGCTGGAGCTGCGCTCGTGTCTTCATGCCTGTGGGTGTGCAAAGGGAAGGGTTTGCACACGCGTGTGTGTGCACGAACACGGCTGTGTGCATCAAGGTCTTTGCACAAGGCTGTGTGGTTTTGCACACATTTGCACGCACTTGATTGGAGTTTTGCAAGGATGTGCTTGCACGTGCGTGTGAGTGCACAGGTATGTGTGCGGGGAAGTCTTTGCTCGTGGGTGTGTGGTTCCGCACACGTATGTGCACACAGATGTGTGTGCAAGGGAGCAGCGGAGGGTCCTGGGAACAGGAGATTCCTGGGAGAGGCGGAACTCATCCGAGAGCGCTGGAGAGCACAGGGCCGGGAAGCACAGCGCTGCAGCACTGCGCTCTGCACAACAGCCTGCAGGATGGCATGGAGCGCTGACAGAACCAGGACAGAATCACAGAAGCACACAGAATGGCCTGGGTTGGAACCTCAAGGATCACGAATCTCCAAACCCGCTGCCACACGCAGGGCCACCAACCTCCACACTTAATACCAGCCCAGGCTGCCCAGGGCCCCATCCAACCTGGCCTTGAACAGCTCCAGGGATGGACGGGGCATCCACAGCCTCTCTGGGCAGCTGTTCCAGCACCTCACCGCTCTCATAGAAAAGAACTTCCCCCTGACACCCAACCTCCCTCAACTTCAAACCATTTCCCCTTGTCCTGCCGTTATCTACCCTTTCCAAGAGTTGACTCCCCTCCTGTTTGTAGGCTCCCTTTAGGTCCTGGAAGGCTGCACTGAGGTCACCCTGCAGCCTTCTCTTCTGCAGGCTGAACAAGCCCAGCTCCCTCAGCCTGTCTTAGTAGTAGAGGTGCTGCAGCCCTCTGAACATCAGGTGGGCTCAAGCTCCACCTCTGGGCCACAGGGACCCCCTGTCCCCGCTCAGAAAGAAATGAAACCACTCCAATACCACCCCACCACCCCCCTTTTTACCTCAAACCACTCCCCACATCCTCACGTTCCCCCTATGTCCCCATACCACCCCATATCCCACTGTCCCACTTGCAGCCCTGCGGGATAAAGAAAGTCATTACCTTGCTAACGTGTAAAAAAGCTTAGCAGGAAGTTGAGCCAGACACAAACACACACGAGACGCCTGACTCCTACATGTAACCAGCTGTTTTTGCGCGGGTAGAAAAGGTTGTGAGCACCTACAATAAAGGTCCTTCGTTCTGCACCAGCAAGGGAGTCTGCGCCTCTCTCGCCACACCAGCAAGGGAGCTCGGAGCCCTCTTGCCACAAAGGAGAGAGGAGAGAAGGAGAGGAGAGAAACGATAGAGCAGAACAAAGAAAAAGGGAAGAGAGGAGCTTTTAAGGGGAAGAACAGAAGAGGGATGAGCAAGAGGGGAGAAGAAAGAGGTAAGAAGAGCAGATCTAAAAAGGACAAGAGAAAAAGGGAGGGCGGGGAGAACAGAGGGAACAGCAAAAGAGGGAAGGGCAAATGGAAGAAGAAAGGAAGGAATGGGGCAGAGAAAAGAGGGAGAAGAGAGAACAAGAAAAGGCCACAGCAAACTGAGTTACTGAGAAAAGAAAAAAAGAAGGAATATGAATAATTTTTAAGTTCCACCAAAGTCAAATTCTTATGAAGACAGATTTTTTTTTTTGCAGTGTTTGTATCTTCTGGACAATTTAAGAACATTCAGGAACATTTTCAGTATGTTTTTGTAACGTCTGTTTCATCTCAGCTGCTCTAAAATGCCCAACAGGTGTCGGGGGGGATCATCTCCTTAAAGGCACTCAGAAAATCCCACTTTTTGTGTCTACCATCGACAAGTTTACCTTAATGAAGGAGCAGAGAGACTTCCCATACACGGTCAGGAATTCTCTTCTGATATCCAGCACATCAATTCCGGAGCGGGACACCACCGCTCTGATCAGAGTGTTGTCATCTGCACCCAGGCCCTGGAAAGCAAAGCAGCCACGTGCAGCTAACAGAGAACCTGCTGGAGAATCACCCACAGACACAAAGGTCTCAGTGCCCAGTCTTGTGCAGGAGCTGCTCTTAATTAGAGCATTTCTGCATAACGGAGCGATCCATTAGCAGCTTGCTCCTGACTATTACCCTGATGTGCAGAAAAGCCTGAGCTGTCCTAGAAAAGCCAGTTTCCTGGCTGGCTGCAGCTTCCATCTCACAATGGATTGCCACAATGCTGCTGACTCAAGCATGAAAATGCAAGAAAGAAGCAAGCAATCTTGCTCCGCAATCTCTTTACCTTCATGGATTTATACAGTCTTTCAGCAAAGCACGCAGGCTTGTTTCGCGTGCACTTTACTGTAAGGACAGACAAGAACAAGAGAATTAAGGTCAGGAGAAGCAGGAGCTTTTCCACACCGCTGCAGCACTTTCTGGGTGCAGGTGTTTCTTCTGTCAAGATGCAACTCCAGGCCAACAAACAGCAAACGCAGTGCAGGCATCCACAGTCAGTGATGTGCTGTGAGCTGATGTCTCTGTGCCTGCACACAGCAGTATTTGCACGAAGGCTTTCATGCTCCTGACAGCAAACCTCTGCTGCCAAAGCTCCCTTTGGCCAAGCACACCGTACCATACAGCACAATATACATTTCTCACCTGACTGGGTCTGTAAAGCATACAATCGTAGAACCGTTTGGGTTGGAAGGGACCCCTAAGATTCTCTAGTTCCAACCCCCCTGCAATAGGCAGGGACACCTCCCTCTACACCAGGGAGCTCCAAGTCCCACCCAGCCTTGCTCTGTGCCCATAAACAAAGACAAACCTGTACGTAACAGTCGCTCAAGGGAAGACACAGCACCTCTAATCATTTCATTTCTTTGTAGACAACATTTAAAAGCAGAGCACTCACCTACAGACAGCAAAGCATCTGCCAGGTCTCCTGCCATCTCAGATTTAATGCTGTTATGTCCTTGTTAGCAATGCCTCTGTACCATCAAAAACTAGGGGGAAGCGTCCGTGGCAGGAAGTCACAGAGATTCAAAGCACCGCTTTGCAACAAGCCCCTCATATACTGCATGAACATTCTTTCATCCCTGCAGCACTCTCAGCTAAATCAGGATCGTCCCACTGAAATAATTCATTCTCACTGCTAACAGTCTTGCTAATTGGCCTACCACAGCTAGTACCATTTTCAAGACCTGCTGCTTTCTGCTGCTAATCAAGTTCCTTAGCTCCTCTCCCCCCTGCCCCAATGGCAGTCACACTTCATGATCTCTGCTTTCCATGCTGGAGCTGCAGCCAGTTGTACTTGGGTTTCTCAAGTCCCTTTCAGTCTCAGCAGGGAATAAAACAGCCCGAATGGAATGGATGCAATGGGGCTCTCTCTAGGACACCTGCTGCCTCAGAAGACTTCACATCTACTGGACAGCTACAGAGCTCCTGCAAAAGCATCACACACAAACAAGGAAGGAAAGAAAAACCCAGGACACTGTGCAGGGGTCCTACCTCTCACTAGGTGATACCTGTTCCGTGTGCAGAGGATGGACGTAAACTGCACCTCATCTGTTCCCCACTTCTTCTCCCCCGCTTCGTACAGGCACTTCAAGACATTAGGGGTGACAAAGTAAGGCTCATGGAGAAGACTGGGCGTACAGGAGATCGTAAATTCCTTGCAGCTAGAGCACTGCTGGCCCGTACTTGTCTAGATCACGGATATTTTCCAACAAGCACCAACCAGGCACGGCAACCCACAGCCAAAACCTCATTGCCCCTGCCAAGTAGCCAGCCTGTCGAGCGACCTCTCATTAGAGACCTGCAAACAAGGCTAGAACCATTATTTCCATTTCACAGGCTGGCTTCTCTTCACCACGCATCACATGCACAAGAATAGATTGGGAAGCACATTACTACGCACCTGAGCATCTTGCTGAGCATGGGCATCATCCACATACATTCCTTCATCTCTGTTTCCCTGCAGAGACACATGGATAGAAGACTCAGTTCACCAGAGCGTCTACTGGAAGCAACTCCTGAGAATTCCCCATTCATGAAAAGCTGCTGGAGATGGATAATGGAGTCCTTCAAAGGGAACACTAGCTTACAAATGAAACGCAGCTCTGATGTACTTTGGGCTTCCTTCTGAAACGAGCAGCAACCCACTTTACTGGGACATTTAAAGAAGAGCCCACAGCACTCATGCACACCCAGAGTCAGAGTTCCCTCCCCGGAGAGGCTGGGTTTGAGGAGCAGGCCATGGGACACACAGGGTGAGAAAAAGCCAGCATGGAGCTCCTCACCACTGAGTGCAGAGCTGTGCCCACAGCTCTGAAGATTCACCCCCTTCTCCCCTCAGCTTGGCTCACCGTTGCGAGGGACACGAGGACCCTTCGAAACATGGGAGATGTGTCAGATACGATGTCATCCTCAAGGGAGCAGCCAGATTCTAGCAAGAACACACACAGCATCCGTTAGGAGCAGGACACCACCTGGGTGCTGCCCACCACATTTGCCAGCTGTAACCTAGCTAAGTACAGAACTGTGCCCAGGGCTCCCAGCAGCACTGCAGCACTCCAGCCATCATCATTAGTGCTACAGCCTCCAATTATGAAGCAGACAGGAAGAAACTGACAAGAGAGCCTTTTGCACTACTTACGAAGCTTGTAGTTCTCATTAATGGGACAATTAATGGAGACAAATCTCTCCATTGGTGCGAGAAGCCAGAATTTCAATCGGGCAACCTTCATCTGCTCCTGCTCCCTAGGGAATCACCAAGGCAAGATTTAAGATATCAGCACCTGCTTGTGACGTGCAACCAGGTTTCTTTAAGAGAGAGAAGACATGCATAACAAAGCAGTAAGTCCTTGGCCAGAACTTAAGCAATACACAAGGAAGATTTCCAAACCTTCACAGCCCTCCTTAGTTCGTGCACGTCATACATGGTGGTGGGAGTCATCATCCCAATGATCACCCTCTCAAAATTCCCACTCAGCTCCGACTTCAAGTCATCAATCAAATCCTAGAAGGCCAGGAGAGGAGAAAGGAGTTGGCACAAGGTACGGCCTTTGAGGACAGAGGAACTGAGCTGCTCAGCACTCCTCTTCACGCTCCAACCCTCCTTGCATCAACAACTGCTCTGAACTGAACAAGAACAAAACAACCTTGGTCAGGTGAAGTCTCTGCCGACCTTTCTCTGGTAGAGGTTGGGTCGTTTTTCACTTTTCGCCCAAGGGACACAACCACGTTCACACATCTCTGCACACCACCCACCCTGCCAGCAGTGCTCTTCTAGGTGATCAGAACTTGCTGACGCTGGGAAACATTTCGTTTGGTCAAGACGTCAGTGATGGCATCTTCATCCGGGCCTGCAAGAAACAAATGGAAGCTAGTCAGGATGCTTGCACAAGGATCAGAAGTGCCCTCTGGTCTCGTGCCACCTCCCGTCCCTCACACAGCCGGCTCTCAACAGCTCCAGGACTACATCGATGCACACAAAGCTGCCAGGACCCACGCCACCAGAGGAGCTGCATTTCGGGACATGAAGGGCAGTTCTGTTTCCACTTTCCAACAATTTTTAGGGCAGTTGTGCAGCGGAGCAGTGCAAGCAGCTATGCTTCCCTCTGTCAAACCACCAGAGCAGCCATTCGCAGTGCTGGGGAAAAAATAAAAGTTGACCATGCAGGGAGATCAACTTACCAAAGCCCTTCATGGCCTTCCTGAGTGCCTGCGCTTCTTGCTCAGCGCTGAAACTTGAGACCCCCTCGATTGTTGCCTAAGGCCACAAGAAAAGGATTTAGCAAAGGCAGACCGACGCACACAGAGCTGAACTGGAAAAAAAAAAAAGACGACAAACATAAAAGATGTGAACACAGAGATAGTAAAACTCTCTGCAGGGCTGCGCTGAGCTCCTGCTGCTGCAGCCAGAACCGCAGCTCCCGTGCTGACGGACGGCGGAGCTTCGTGCCGGCACCCACAGCACGCGGCCCCCGGGCTGCTGGCGGCACGGCAGGACGCTCCCCTCCCCGCCTCCCTCCCACCGCCCCTCGGCTCCGCCGTCCTCCCGTTATCCGCCTAAGGAAACGAAGGCCCCGCACAGGGCTCTGGACGGGCTGATCGACGGCTGACGCCAACGGCACGAGGTTCAACACCGCCACGCGCCGGTCCCGCACTTCGGTCACAACGACCCGAGGCATCTCTGCAGGCCGGGGGCAGAGCGGCTGGAAGAAAAGGAGCCGGGGGCGCGGGCCCCGGGGCCCCGGAAGCGGAGCGGGCGCACGGCGCGCAGCCGGGCCGGGGCCACGCGGGACGCGCGCGGTGATGACGCAATGACCGCGCGACCGCGGGCGCAAACGACCCCGCCAGGAGCGCCCGCCCCGTTCCGCGGGCCGACCAATAGGAGAGCGGGGGAGCCGGGGCCGAGCGCGGGCTCTCCGCCAATGGCGGCCGCGGCATTCCGTGCCGGGAAAGCGGCGCTCCGCCGCCCCGCGCCTCGGGGCCCCGTCCGTCCCGCGTCAGAACGGAGCCGTCCTTCGGAGTCGTCGTTGCGGCGGGGCGCCGACGGCTGAGAACCGGCGGCTGACTGCGAGCGGCGGGACGCCCGGTGTCCGGGAGCGGCTCCTGGCCGAGCCGGGCAGCCCCGAAAGAGAGGGACCGACCCCGCGGATCGAGACGCGTTCGAGCCCGGCGGAGTCGGGCGGCCGCCTTCGGTTCCGGCTCGGCTCGAACGGTCGGCAGCGCCGTGCTGAGCCGCTGCCCCGCAGGCGGAGGACTCGACTGCCGTTTTCTGTCTTCACGTCTGTCCGAGAAGAAAGCTGGCGGCGCTGGCGCTGACCAGGGAGAGGGAGGCCGGGGGCCGGAAAGCTCTCAGGCTGCGGCTCCAGGGCAGGCAGAGGAAGTCACGGCGCCGGTGACATCAGCCGGGCTGCTGGAACCTGCGTGCCGTCACGCTGCGTTTCCGTGACGACGGCGGGCTCTCCCCGAGGAGCCGAGGGCAGCTTTGCTGCTGCGTTCGTTACCCGACGAAGCCCGACGCAGGGGGGCTGGGCAGACAGTCTCGCCAAAGAGGCCCGTGCTACAGCAAGGCTGACAGCACGGCTCCTTTTGTTCCCGTTGAGCCCTGGCCAGGCTTCGGGGCGAAAACCGAGAGGAGAAAGAGGGCAGCGGCTGTTGCCCCGCACTGCTCCGTACATTGGTTTATTCCGTGCTAGAAAGGCTGGAGCTGCTTGCAGCGGCTCTGGACGCCTCCCTCGTGGGATGGATGCATTGCTGTGCAACTTCCCCACGGCTGGGAGAGGTTCTCCAGATCCTCACTGCAAACGGGGCTCCCCAGTGACTGCGGATCTGGCTGATGGTAAAGTGCTGGGGCAGTTGGTCATGGATCTTCCTTCACCACTGTGCTCACGTGGCAATGAGTAGGCCCACTGCCTTGCTTATTCCCTTTACTGCTGAGCTTCTCTTTTGGCTATAGACGCTGCCAATATTACTGTTTGTATTATGTTGTCATAGGCAGTAAAATAAGCCTATCCCAAAGACGTTGGTGCCTTTGTTCTTGCTGTTGAGCCCATCGATTGGCACAACAGCATTAGCACATGATGGGCACGCAACTTGGACATCAGGAAGGTGACTTCAAAGGCTTCAAAGCATCGGGAACGTCTCCTTTGGAGAGAGACTGAGAGGTTTGGGCTCGTTGAGCCCGGAGAACAGAAGGCTCTGGGGAGACCGTGTGGCTGCCTTTCAGTACACGGGGCCTCACAGATCACCCTTGCTGAGGGTGGCCACTATTCCCTCATCAAGGTCATTGATGAAGATGTTGAACAAGACCGGACCCAGCACCGACCCCTGAGGAACACCGCTGGTTACAGGTCTCCAACCGGACTCTGCACCGCCAACGACGACCCTCTGCGCTCTGCCAGTCAGCCAGTTCTCAACCCACCTCACTGTCCACTCATCTATCCACACGTGCTCAGCTTTGTCATAAGGATGTTGTGGGAGACGGCATCAAACGCCTTGCTGAAAGCAAGGTAGACTGCGTGCACTACATGCACCCAGCCAGTGACAACATCGTAGAAGGCTACCAGGTTGGTCAAGCATGACCTCCCCCTGGTGAACCCTTGCTGATTACTCCTGATAACCTCCTCTTCTTCCAGTTGTCTGGAGATGGCATCCAGCACAAGCTGTTCCATCACCCTTCCAGGGACAGAGGTGTGCCCAGGTGGCCAAGAGGGCCAACAGCATCTTGGCCTGCATTAGAAATAGCGTGGCCAGCAGGAGAAGGGAGGGAATCATCCCCCTGTACTCAGCCCTGCTGAGGCCACGCATTGAGTACTGTGTTCAGTTTTGGGCCGCTCACTACAAAAAAAAAAAACACCAAACAACCTCCAGATTTCACACTGCAATCAAAAACATCCCTGCCATTCTGTGCCAAGGGCAGATGGAAGAAGAGAGCTGCAAAGGGCAGGCTGTGAGTGTATGGAGAGGATGTGAGCAGCTGTGACAAACCATTGGGACCCTTCCTATCTCAGTCTGTGCCTTATTGCCACAGCACACCTTGGGATCACAGAACCACCATGACTGGAAACAACTTTAAGATCCTGCAGTCCAACCGCCCCCCTGCCAGCATTCCTTCCTTCTAAACCACGTCCCTCTGTACCACATCTTCACCTTTCTGCATCCCCTCCAGGATGGCCATTCCACCTCCTCCCCTTACCCACAACGGGAACTGTAAATCCAACCCCAAAGGGCATCCCATCACCTCAACTCTTAACTACAGACAAAGGCAACAGCTGCTGGAACCAGCCGGAAATCACCCAAAAGGCTGAAGGACACCATCTGCTCAAGACAGACAGAACTGCTTACCCCTTTCTGAGGAACAGGGCTCACAAAACACCTCACAGGAGCAGAGCTCCTGCCCTGGGGGCAGCCAGCCTTCAATGAGCTCAAGGAGGGGTGGAACCAGGCTGCACCCCATGGCCACACCAGCAGATCGCTTCCACCTGTGCTCCACAGCAGAACAGGGATTAGTGAAGATGAAAGCCTGGGAAGTGAAGACTGACTGCTTTCGTATTTCTTTCCCATTTGTGTATGCTGACTGCAGCTCCAACCAGGCCCACTTATAGTCTCTCGTAAATGAAACCTGGGAAGCAGATAAAGGCGTAGGACAAGAAGTGAAAGAGCAATGCAAAAGAAAACAAAGAAAAAAGCAAACCAGAAACAAGGAAAAAGAAAAAAGTAAAAAAAAAAAAAAAAAGACACAGAAAGCAAGAAAAAAAAAAGCAAATAGGAAAGAAAACCACAGCATATGTAATGGCAGAAAGAGCAGCGCAATGGGAAAATGTTCCAAAGGAAGAGAAAGGAGCGCCCACCCATCTGCGCCGCGTTGCCTTCACTGTGCTGCAGGCTGAGCGGGTCCTTCCCAGCTGATCCATCAGTGGGCCCGGCCAGGACTCAGACAAGTTCCCTTATGGCAGTTCCCATACAAGTAGAAAAATAAAGGATAAGAAAAGAAGTTGGGAAAAGGTGGGAAAAGTAGGACAAATGTTGGGAAAGTGTGGGAAAAAAGTAGGAAAGAGGTACAAGTTTGGAAAGCATGGGAGAAATTGGGAAAGCATGGAAAAAGGTGGAAAAAAGATGGAAAATGACCGGTAGGGCCGGTAGTTCCCTGGGCACGCAGCCCCTCGTGCTGGTAGGTAGGCATGGGGAACAGAATAGGCGTAACCCACGGTGAGGTGGTTTTGGACCTGCTTTGAAAGCCATGGGGCCGGATGGATTGAACCTTGGGGTGCTGAGGGGGTTGGTTGGCAGATGTGGCTGCCAAGCCGCTCTCCATCATCCTTCAGCAGTCCTGGCTAATTGGGGATGTGTCCTGGCTGTCCCTGAACGTGTTTAAAAAGCATCTGGATGTGGTGCTCAGGGACGTGATGGAGTGGTGGGTTGTTAGAGTTAGGGGAGTACGGTCAGGTTGCGGTTGGACTCGATGACCTTTCAGGTCTTTTCCAACCTGATCCATCCTATGATTGTATGTGATTTAACAGCAGCGTTCTTGTGGGAGCTGCATTGAGACTTGCAGTGTCTCTGGTTCCCCAGAATTACTTTCTCCAGGCTGATTCGTAGGTGCTGGCACTTGTTTAAAGCCAAGAGCAGCTGCTGATGGGAGGAAGGTAGTTCAGGCTCATGAGCTCTGCAGCATCTCCCAGGATGGTACCAGAGGAGGCAGGAATGATATTGCAGAAGAAGATGAGCAGCTCCCCAGCAGGAAGCCAGAAACCCTGCGGGAGAGTCGGCGCACGTGTGGATGCCCAGGAGGTAATGCGGCCCCAGTATTTGAGAAGCGCGTGGCCATGGAGTGCTGCGGCCCAAGAGCAGAGCTGTTCTGCCTTTGCAGAATAGCTGGCATCCCAAGAAGGACTCGTCTGCCCTTGTAAAAAGCAGGGGGAGGGCACGTCCAAATGCTTGCTGGTTGCTTGGGAGCTCAAATCCTCCAAGCTGGAGGCAGGCTGGGGGTAACATCTCCTTGGTCCGATCGTGCGGCACCTGAGCAAGAACTGGCTGCACGAGGGTCGTCTTAATTTCTCCGTTCTTTTACTTAAAGTAAACCCGCTGGGAGACCGCGGTGTCGGTTTCCTGAAATTTGGATCTGGGAGGCGACCACGCCCTTTGCTTCTGATGGAAGCACAGAAGTGATGCGGGCGCTCGCTGAGGTCACAATCGTCGCCGAGGTGGGAGCGTTTGTGGCACAGCCGGTGAGCAGAGCTGGTGCTCTGGTGAGCGTGCTGCACGCAGAGACTGAGCTGTGAGCTTTCCTTGAGAGATCGCCCTGTGAGAGCCCGTCGGAAGCACCGCTGCGGCGTGTGCGTGAGCTGGGCACAGCTCAGGCTGAGCAGGCCGAGCAGGTGAGCTGGGTTTGGTGCTGGCTGGTTGCCGGGAGGTGTCTCAGCAGGAAAGCTGGGCTGGGGTGGGCACGCTGCATCAGCCCTCGTCCCGGCTGGCGGTGAGACAGAGGGAGTTTTCTTCAGGACAGCAACACCAGCCATGTGCTTCAAGGCGCGTAACTATTGAGGAGATGGAGAACGCTTGCTGTCAGAAATCACGGCAGCTGTACAGGAGCTGGGTGTATTTTGGGGACAGTCCTTGTACCCAGCTGGTTTCGAGACACTGCCCTGCCCGAGAGTCTAAACTGCACAGCAGAAGAATGCTGGGGAAATGCTTCTTCCTCACTGTTTTTCACTTGCAGGTTCTTTCCTTAGGGTTCCTTTTTCCTTTCCAAAAGGAGATTTTGGGGATCGAGGCACTTGAAGAAAGAGTGAAGCCAGCTCTTTCCAGCAGTGCGGGCAGTCCCTGTGGAGAGGACCCCGGGAACTTGAGCTTCCTCTGAGACGTTCCCCAGCATGTCTCAGCAGGGAGACGGACGCAGTTCCCATCCCTGCTTTGCGCGCGGAAAGGTATGGCTGGGTTTCTTTAGCTTGGGTTTCTCCTGTCTCTGGGTTTGGAGGGGAAGGGGTGGAGCAGGGGGAGCCCTACTGGTCCTTTGTTAGCTCAGGAAGCGGTTGGGTTGTGCACTTGCAGCAACAGGACAGCATTGCCAGGCTCCTTAACTAAGCTAAGGCTGTGTGCGGTAATTTTGCGTGGATTGAACTGTGGCACCTGAAGTCACTGTTTCCCTCGGAATAATGCTGGTGTTTGCAGGTGTGTTGGTTTAACCCCCTGAAGTGATGTCTGAGAGCGCCCGTCTTCTCCACCTGAACGATGAGAAAGCTGGATATGGCCAGAAATTGCAGCGCGTGCAGATGTTGTGAATGCGCTCCCAAATGTTTCCTTTCGTGATAACTAACGTCTCAGCACTCTGATATCCCATCTCTGGCACCATGTGGAACGCCGCATCTCTCTGCAAACACTGGGTGCCCGTTTCCATGGCCCTTCCTTTATTTCTCTCCTCAGAAGCAGCGCGGCGCGGTTCCCTGTGCCAGGGAGCAGCACCCAGCAGGCTGCCAGAGATCCAACAGCGCCTTGCAGCGCACAGAGGGACGCGATGGGGACGGACCATCCTTAGCACCACGCAAAAGTGAGTCTCTTCAGTCCTCTGTCGTGAAGTATGGAAGAATGCATTTTAAGCATTACTTCTGAGCGGTGCAGCGCTGCAGGGATGTCAGGTAACCATGGTGGAAGCATTCGAGAGGCCAACAGCAACAGATGGCAGCAGTGAGACAGAAGTGTGTGTGTCAGTGGTGGTGCTCAGAGCTGAGTGCATTCCCTGTAGGGACAAAACATCCGTGCCTCGACTTTTGCAGCTGATGGCGTTTTGTGTGCTGACGCAGCTTTGCTCTGCAGAATGCAGAGCTGTCAGGCAGACCGGGGTTCCTCTGCTGCCACCTGAGCGGGAATGAGAGCAGTAGTGCTTTGTGCAAGCGCACTGCAGTTTAAAGATCAGTTTCTGTTCTGGCTGTAGAAGAGTGTGTTTTGGTTTTTGGGGGGTGGACGTGGGCTCACAGGACAGTGCTGCTCCTGGTGTCTGTGAAATCAACACACGATCTGTTGTTGTAGGGACGGAGCCTGCGCGTCCATGGAATGGTGCTGGGCTTGGGGGGAAACGGAAGGCCTCCCCAGGTAAGAAGCTCTCGTGAGCTGTGGTGTGGGTACCTGCCTCTAAATAGGGCTGCATGAAGGGCTGTGTGTGATGGAGGAGAAAAGAAGGGGCACTGCAGGTCTGTGCTGACTGCAGAAATGGCACAGCGCTGTAGCAGCAGAAAGGCCGATTGAAGAAACTACGCTTGAGGAGCAGAAGTTTGTGGCTGGCTGTGCTAAAATGCTCCTCCAAAGAGATGCTCTTCATGTCTTTCTTGTTTCCTTTCTGACAGAAGCTGATGCAAGCAGGCTTGCAGCGAAGCGCAGCCTTGCAGGAAGCCAGGGGAGGAGCCTGGAGTGTGGCACAGCCCCCAAGAGAGGTACAGACACACAGCAGGCATCTGGGTTTGGTGCACTGTCTTGCTAGTTAGGCTTTCTGTCTGTCCTTTCCTGGGACTGCTGTCGTTGCGTGTTGCTTGAGATCTTAATCCATCCCTGGAGATTACAGTTGCCTTTCCTGTCCCAACTGGAAATGGCCCACAGTTCAGCCAAGATCGTGAGATCCATTGCTGTGAACACTCGAGAGTTCCTAGCGTTGTGGCCCATTTTGCAGACCGAAGGCAGTGTGTGACTCTCTTTTAATCTTGCTGCTTCCCCTTGCTTGATTCGAACAGGGAGAGGTGCTGAGCCAGATGGCAAGATGTACGCGAAAGCTCCTCTCCAGGCTCCAGGAGGGCTTCCTGGAACAGCAGGTCCCAGCAGAGGGGAAAGACCTTCCCCTGCAGTTGACAACCGCTCCCTCTCCAAGACCATGGCTGCAAGAAAGCGCAAGGGAGTGGAGGAAGAGGAGCAAAAAGCAGAGCTGTGGCCTGCCAAGAAACAAGTGAGGGTGGAGCGCAATGGGGAGAAGGCTCAGAGCCCACATCAGAGCAGAGGCGGTGTGCCAGCTCCAGCAACACACCCTGGGCCTGCCCCAGCGCCGACTGAGCGGTTCCGGACCTCAAAGCGAAGAGGTAGGAAGGTGCTGCAGCTGCCCTGGTGAGGTGCTTCCTTATCAGGTGCATGGAGTTTGCTTAGGGTTTGCTTTGCTTTTTCCTTCTCTCTGCAGAGAGGGGAAAAGAGTAGAAGGCTGCCGAGTCCAAAGGCAGGGATGTGCCGGAAAGTGTAACCCTCTCTTTTCCCACGAAATCCATGATGGCCTTCTGCTTGTCCCACTGGAAATACCCTTCCCTGAGAGGCTTCCTAGCCTGTTACATCTGTACCCATGTTTCTGCGGTTTTGCTGTTGACAAACTGAATTTCTCTTCTCTTGCTCTATAGCGAGACGACAACGACAAAAAGAGAGGAGAGCAGAAATGAAGAAGGCTGCTCTGAGAGCTGCCGCTGCACGTGCAGAGGTGAGTCCTCGGTGAGCGCAGACACGGCTCTTGTTGTTCTCTGTCTGTCAGACGTGAAGGGGATTGTAGAATGCTGGGGGAAGCATGGGTGTCCTATTTTGACGCTCGCTTTGTTTCTTTCCAGTCCTCCGCAATGAACAGCCTTGTGGAGATGATGGAGAAGCTGCAGCTGAAGGACTGAGTGGAGGAGCATCAGAAGGCAGCGGCTTCGTGGCAGCAGCCCAACTTGGCACTCTGGTTGCAGTCCATCAATAAACAATTGGAGCTTTGTATTCACAAAGAGCGCACGGCCTCATTTGTCCAGTGGCACTCAGTGAGCTGCTGCACCACCTCCTCGTTATTCCACTGGCGGCGCTGGGTCAGAACTCCCACGTCTCCATCGGGGGATGCTGCAGGGTACAGAAGCAAGGGATGCACCAGTCCTTGGCCCTGCCCATAAACGCACTGCCTGCAAAGCACGTGCACAGGACTGCGAGTAGCACGGCCTGAGCACAGGCGCGCTGAGTTAGAGAACAGCTGTCTCGAGCTGTCTGAGTTTCTCGGGGCAGCACTGAGCAGAGGTGAGCGCGTGCCCCTCACCCTGCAGGCGTCTCTGTTGGGGGAAGAGAGGCTCCGCCTGATCCCGGAATGCAGAGGTGTTCTCCTGACTTCTCTGCAGTGCTACCTTGCCTCATTGTCCCCCCTCTCTTCAGCCGTTCTGATGCTACTTTTCATCCTTTGGGCAGAGCTTGAGTCACTCTCATCATTGCACAGCTTTGTACTGAGCGGTGTGGAATTTTCTGGCTTTGCTTTTTAAAGCCTAGGCTGAAAACTGCAGCGTGCATGGTAAATTTACATGGGGACGTGGGGGGGACATCCCCCAACCCCCATTATCGAGAAATAAACCTTAATTACAAAAGTGAGGGGTGTCAACCCCCGACCCATGGGAACAAAGTGGTCCGTGGGGGTGACACTGTGGGGGTGTCCCCATCTCAAGTACGTGACACCACCACGGTGCCATGAAGGTGTCCCCAACTTTGGTGGTGTGACAGCACGATGCTGTGTCCCCACTTCTCCAGGAAGTCCTCCAGCTGGTTACGGTGTCCCCAGCTTTGGCTCAGTGTCCCCAGGGGGTCCTTTTGTCCCCTCTGCATGACGGTGACACCCGATGCTCGCTGCCGAACGCGACAGCTGATGACGATGACACCGCGTCACAGCTGTGCCACACTGGTGTCACACAGTCCCCTCTGGTGGTGGCACAGAGTTCACCACCGTGCGTGTCCCCGTCCTCATGGCAGACGATGGTGACAACGCCAGAGGACTCTGGTGTCACCAGGTCTGGCTCTAGGCAGGCCTGGAGGAGTGACAAAGAACAGTGAGAGGCTCAGTGACAGCATGGTGACAACGTGGTGCCGCCTGTGCCTGCCCCCATGTGGTGGTCAGAGTACAGGGAATGGTGTCACCCCATAGATGGTGACACACAAGTGATGGTGACACCAGATGACGGTAACAACAGTGACAGCCAGGGATGGGGACACTGCGTCACGGCTGTTCCACATCGAGGTCACCCTGTGTCACGGCGTCACCTGAAGACAGTGACATTCAGTGACACCCAATGGCATCCAGTGAAGGGAAGAACCAACAATGGCCAGCAGCGTGCCCGGGTGGCCAAGAAGGCCAGTGGCATCCTGGCCTGCATCGGAACGGTGTGGCCGGCAGGAACGGGGCAGTGATTGTCCCCCTGTCCTCAGCTCTGGTGAGGCCGCACCTCGAGTGCTGTGTCCGCTTTTGGGCCCCTCACTGCCAGAAAGACATCGAGGCCCTGGAGCGGGTTCAAAGAAGGGCAACAAAGCTGGCGAGGGGTCTGGAGCACAGAGCTTACGAGGAGCGGCTGAAGGAGCTGGGGTTGTTCAGGGTGGAGAAGAGGAGGCTCAGGAAGACCTTCTTGCTCTCTTTTTCAGAGAGATATGAACTTTTCTTCCAAAAATAGGATATTTCCTCCCAGAAATATCAGTTTCCTTAGAAATACTTCACGTTTCCTCCAAAAAATACAACATTACTATACCCCCCCTTCCCCATAATACGATACTTTCTCCAGGGAGTAACAGTTTTCTTAGAAATACCTCATGTTTTCTCCAAACAATATGACATTACCATCCTCAGTATGACATTTTCTCCCAAAAATAGGACATTTCCTCCCAGAAATACCAGTTATCTTTACAAAAATATGACGTCTTCTCCCAGAAATACCAGTTTTCTCCCCAGAAATGGGACGTATTCTCCCAGACATACCAGTTTTCTCCCCAAAGATACGACGTTTTCCCCAGAAATACCAGTTTTCTCCCAAAAGTAGAACATATTCTCCTAGAAATACCAAATTTCTCCTCAAAAATAAGCTACTCTACCGAAGATAACAGTTATCTCCCCAGAAATAGGACATTTTCTCCCAGACATACCAGCTTTCTGCCAAAGATAGGACATTTTCCCCCAGAAGTACCATTTTTCTCCCTAAAAATAAGACATTTTCTCCAAGAAATATCAGTTTTCTCCACAAAATAGGAATTTTCTTCCAGAACTACCAGTTATCTGTCAAAAGTAAAACATTTTCTCCCAGAAGTACCAGTTTTCTTCCCAAAACAAGACATTTTCTCCCAGAAATGCTGGTTTTCTCACCAGAATTTTACATTTTTCCCCAATAGTACCTTTTCTCCCCAGAATATGACATTTTCAACCAGAAATGCTAGTTTTCTCCTTAAAAATAAGCTACTCTGCCAAAGATTACAGTTCTCTCCCCCCAGATAGGACATTTTCTCCAGGAAATACCAGTTTTCTCCCCAAAATAGGACATTTTCATCCAGAGATACTTTTTCTCCCCAAAGTATGACATTTTCTTCCAGAAATATCTGTTTTCTCCCCAAAAATACATTTTCTCCCGCAAATACCAGTTTTCTTTCTAAAATTAGGACATTTAATCGCATAACTTCCAGATTTCTCTCCCAAAAAAGACATATTCTCCCAGAAATGGTTGTTTCCTCACCAAATATTTGACATTTTCCCCCAGAAATACCAATTTTCTCCCCAAAATAGGATATTTTCTCCCAGAAGTTCCAGTTTTCTCCCCAAAATAGGACATTTTCTCCCAGAAATACCAGTTTTCTCCCAAAAAGATTGACATTTTCTCCCAGAAATGGAGTTTTAGTCCCAAACTATTCCATTTTCTCCCAGAAATTCCACTTTTCTCCCAAAAATACGATATTTTCTCCCAGAAATATGAGTTTTATCCCAAGTTTAGGACATTTCTCCCAGAAATACCAGTTTTCTCCCCAAATACTGGACATCTTCTCCCAGAAATTCCACTTTTCTCCCCCCAAAAATGACTTTTTCTCCCAATAATTTCTGATTTCGCAGAAATAGAACATTTTCTCCCAGAAACACCAGTTTTCTCCCTAAAATTAGAACATTTTCTCCAAGGCATACCAGTTTTTTTCACGCAAATTTGACGTCATATTTTGGGGGAAATCTGGTATTTCTGGGAGAAAATGTCATATGTTTTTGATAGGGCTGTTATTTCTGGGTGAAAATGTCATTTATTGAGGAGAAAGCTGGTATTTCTGGGAGGAAATGTCCAATTTTGTGGAGAAAACTAGTATTTCTAGGAGAAAACGTCCTATTTTCAAGAGATAATTTGTGTTTCTGGGAGAAAAAGTCGTATTTTAAAGGAGAAAACTGGCAGTTCTGGGAGAATATTTCAAATCTTGTGAAGACTACTGGTATTTCTGGGAGAAAATCTCCTGTTTTGGGGAGAAAACTGGTATTTCTGGGCAAAAATATCATGTATTGAGGAGAAAACTTGCATTTCTGGGAGATAATTCTTATTTTTAGGGGAAAAACGTGAATTTCTGGGAGAAAATGTCCTGGTGTGGGGGAGAAAACAGGTATTTCAGGTCGAAAATGTCCTATTTTCAGGAGATAACTGGTATTTCTAGGAGATGGCACGCAGATGGCGTGATGTGAGACTGAATGTGTACAAGTCTATGGGCAGGATGGCGTGCATCTCAGGGCTCTGAAGAAGCTGGCTGCCGAGCCGCTCTCCATCATCTTTGAGAAGTCGTGGCTGTCAGGTGAGGTCCCGGATGCCTGCAGGAAGGGTCCCGTCACTGCCATGGACAAGAAAGGGAGCGAGGAGGACACGGGAACTACAGGCCGGTGAGTCTCACCTCTGTGCCTGGGAAGACGATGGAACAGATCCTCCTGGATGACATGCTTGATCACATGAGGAAAGGGCGTGTGATCCGAGACAGCCAGCACGGCTTCACCAGGGGAAGTCATGCTTAACCCATCTGGTGGCCTTCTGTGATGGAGTGACGGCAGCGGTGGACAAGGGGAGGGTGACCGATGCCATTTACCTGGACTTGAGCACGGCCTTTGACACGGTCCCCCACCACATCCTTATCTCCACACTGGAGGGATGTGGATTTGATGGATGGACCACTCGATGGATAAGGAGTTGGTTGTAAGGCCGCAGACCAAGAGTGGTTATTAATGGCTCTGTGTCCAGGTGAGGCCGGTAACGAGCGGCGCCCCCCAGGGGTCTGTCTTGGGACCGGTGCTCTTTAACATCTGTATCAATGACGTCGATGGTGTTATCGAGTGCACCCTCAGCAAGTTTGCTGACGACACCAAGCTGAGCGGTGCGGTTGACACGGCTGAAGGAAGGGATGCCATTCGGAGGGACCTCGGCAGGTTGGAAAGGCGGACCCGGGTGAACCTGATCAGGTCCTACACAGCACAGTGCAAGGTTTTGCACTTGGGCCGGAGGAATCCCAGGCATCCATACAGACTGGAAGGAGCGGTCCTTGAGAGCAGCCCCGTGGAGAAGGACCTGGGGGTCCTGACAGATGAAAAGCTTAGCATGAGCCAGCAGTGTGCCCTTGCAGGTGGGAAAGCAAATGGCAACCTGGGCTCCATCAGAAGAGGGGGGGCCAGCAGGGACAGGGAGGTGATTGTCCCCCTCTACTCTGCTCTTGTGAGGCCCCATCTGCAGCACTGCGTCCAGGGCTGGAGCCCCCAGTACAAGAAAGACAGGAAGAGGGTCCAGAGGAGGGCCACAGAGATGATCAGGGGACTGGAGCACCTCCCTTATGAGGACAGGCTGGGGGAGCTGGGCTTGTTCAGCTTGGAGAAAAGAAGGCTGCGGGGTGACCTCATTGCAGCATCTCAGCACCTAAAGGGAGCCTACAAGCAGGAGGGAAGTCAACTCTTGGATAGAGTAGATAACTGCAAGATGAGGGGAAATGGTTTGAAGTTGAGGGAGGGAAGATTTAGGTTGGATGTCAGGGGGAAGTTCTTTACAGAGAGAGTGGTGCGGTGCTGGAACAGCTGCCCAGAGAGACTCTGGATGCCCCGTCCATCCCTGGAGCTGTTCAAGGCCAGGTTGGAGGGGGCCCTGGGCAGCCTGGTCTAGTGTGAAATGTGGAGGTTGGTGGCCCTGCATGTGGCAGGGGGGTTGAAGATTCATGATCCCTGAAATCCCTTCCAACCCTGGTCATTCTGAGATTCTGCTATTCTGCGTCTTCTCCCTGATGCCAATTGGAAGTGATATCCTTTAGGCTTCAGTATAACAAACACATTCTGTGACTGTGCTTTAAGACAGTCTTCCTTGAGCGTTTTAGTTGTGCTTGTTTAGTGCTCATAAAACCAACTGTGGAAGTGCTGCTCTCCTCCCCACTGTGAGGGGATTGCTGTCAGGAGCTAAGCAGTTACCATAGGCACATGCAGCAAGGAGCAGCTGTCTTCCAACCCGTCCACTGCAGCAGTTAGCATTCTGTAAGCTACTCTTCCCCAGTTTGGGGAACGAGTACCAAAAGTTGATACTCTTTTGTGAAAGAGTAAATGCTCTTTCACAAGAGGCGATATGACATTCCTGACTGCAGGTAAACAACAGCACAGATGCTTGTCACCACCGTAGTAAATGCTGGACATGTTAATGAAGCAGCTTATCCATCTGTGTTGGGATTTTGTACAGCTGACCTCACCTGCCTTTCATTCCTTGCCCTCGCCCCCTTTTTCTTCTAAGGTGAAAAAGGCAGCCTTGTTCTTTGTGAATCCGTAATTGTGATCGTTTATTGATTGAGTACAACCAGATAAGACATGGAGCGCCAAGTTGGGCGGCACTCGCAGCGCTGCCCCGTAACACCACACACTGCAGCTGCTGCCTTCTGATGTTCTTCCTCTCAGTCCTTCAGCTGCAGATTCTACATCATCACCACAGGGCTGTTCATTGTAGAGGACTGGAAAAAAACAAAGCAAGAGTAGAAATAGGACAGAAACAATCTAGGGAGACCTCACTACGAAAGTCTGATCAGTAAACTTCCAGAACAACCCTATCCAGAACAGCACGTTACTGCCATTCAGATCAGTGACATTACTTCCCATAACACACAGCTTAGCTGCTGTCCCCTCCCCTCCCCACCTGAGCTGCTGTCCCTTCCCTTCCCAGCTGAGCTGCATGCCCTTCCTTTTCCCTAGCTGAGCTGCATGCCCTTCCTTTTCCCTAGCTGAGCTGCATGCCCTTCCTTTTCCCTAGCTGAGCTGCATGCCCTTCCTTTTCCCTACCTGAGCTGCATGCCCTTCCTTTTCCCTACCTGAGCTGCTGTCCCCTCCCTTCCCTAGCTGAGCTGCTTCCCCTTCCTTTTTCCTACCTGAGCTGCTGTCCCTTCCCTTCCCTAGCTGAGCTGCATGCCCCTCCTTTACCCTAGCTGAGCTGCATGCCCCTCGCCTCCTTTTTCTTGGTGCTCTTGCCTTTTCCTGCTACTCGCTCCCAGTCTCAACACTTGCCTGCTCTGCTTGCTGCTTTCACAGCTTGCTCGCAACTCTGCTCACTGCTTCTCTCCTTCTGCATGCCCTTCTCTAGTCCCTTCTCGTGCCCTTCAGGCTTTTGCTCCCCTTGCTGAGCAAGCCCATGCCCGGTAGCTCCCCTTCAACCTCCTCCGCCCTTTGCCTTTCTCCACACAGATGCTTGCTTCTGGCCAGCACTCCTGCCCGCTGCCTAGCCCACAGCCCGCATCTCTTGGGGAGACAGCAAGGTGGCCTGGAGCTACCCACACCTCCTCCCGGGCACGGCTTCTCAGCTTTGCTTCAAGCCCACAACCCCAAGGAGCTCCTCTTACCTTTGCGCTCAGCTTCTTCTCCTGCCGCGCAGCTCCTGCGCCAGGCCGGGGCTCAGCTCTTCCCACATTCCTCCATTCCTGCAAGGTTGCTTTCCTTTGCTCTGCTGCAGTTAGCTTTCCTACTTGTTTTCTCTAGATATGCATGCATTGCTTTTTATTTTTTTTCCTTTTCTGTGCCTCTTTTTTTCACTGTTGTCAGCACTTCAATTTTTTTTTTCTTTTTCCATCTTTTTTTCTTACTTTTCATTCTCATTTTTCCTGGTTTGTTTGTTTGTTTTCCCCACCCCTGGAGATCCGCTTTATCCCCCTCAGCCTGCCTATATCTGTGCCTCTACCTGGGTCTTCTCTGCCCACATTCCCGTCCAGCGCCCGGTGTAGCCCCACATTACCCTCTATTTCCCTGTGCCCACGCAAGCCCCCTATTGCCTCTCTACAGCCTTTTATAACCTTACATCTCTCTTCGTCCCCCCCATACCCACCCACAGACCCCTATCATGCCTGTTTCTCTGTACCACGCCTACAGCCCTCCCACTGCTCCCTGTAGCCCCACATCCCCTTCTATCCCACCTCTATTCCCCCTACAGCCACTCATAGAGCCACAGTTTCTTAGGTCCTCCCCCAGCCCCCTCTATCCCTCCCCGTCGCTCTCCCCAGCCCCTCCCACCCCCCAATGCTCCCTACAGCACCGTGTCCCCCCGTTACCCTCACAGCCCTCTGCTGCCCTAAATCCCCCTGTACCCACCCCTATCGCCCCATGTACCCCGATACCACAGCCGCTACAGCCCCGCCTGCCTCCCTATCCCCCCCCGCCTTCCCAGCCCCTCACCCCACCAGGCTTCCTTCCCTGTCCCGGCGCCGCTCTCCGTCCCTCCCGGCTCCGGCTCTGCTGTGCTCAGCACCGCTCCCGTCGTGCCGCGGTTCCGTCTCGGTGCTGCCCGGACAGCTCCGGCGCGCAGCGGCGGTGCGGGGCGGCCCGGGCTGCGGGAGCGCCGCCGCCTGAGGGCAGAAGAGCTCTGAGCCGGCTGCCAACGGCCGTTCCCGCGCGCCGCGCCTCAGCCAATCGGAGCCGACGGCGCTGCCGCTGACCAACGAGAGCCCGGGGGCGGGCCGGACCGGCACGTGCCCAACGAGAGCCCGGGGGCGGGACGGACAGGCACGTGCCCAATGAGAGCCCGGGGGCGGGACGGACCGACAACTGCCCAATGAGAGCCCGGGGGCGTGGCGGCGCTGCGCTGTTGGTGGGACGAGCGCGGGCAGGGGGCGGGGCGTAGGTGGGGCCTCGGGGTGCGCCCTACTGCTATAGGGGGTGGGAGATGGGACTGGGATTGACAGGTGGGAGATGGGGTTGGGATGCGGGGTTGGGAGTGAAGTTTGGAACTGGGGTTGGGAGATGGGGTTGGGATGTTGGATGTGCATTGGAATGTGAAATGTAGGGTTGGGGTGTGGGGATATGGATGTGGGGTGGATATGGAATGGGAGATAGGAAAATGGAATATATATGGGATGGGCTTGGGATGGACATGGGACCAACATGGGAAGAACGTGGGATGGACTGGGGATGAAATATGGACACGGGATGGGATTGGGATGATAGGGGCGTGGGATAAGTAGATGGAATGGACATGGGATGCATGTGGGGATATGGATTCGGAATGCATATGGATATAGGGTTAGGGATGGGGATAGGATGTGGGGGTATGGATATGGGATGGTTTGAGATGGCTGTGGGGTGGATATGATGGATATGGGATGGGATAAAGTTGTGGGATACGGATAAGGGATGGCTACCAGATGGGGCTGTAGTGGTTATGGGGCCATAGGGGCGATGGGGCCAGGATGCTGCAGTGACCTCTGGCCCCAGAGTTCATCCCCAGTGTGACACATGGAGCCCCACAGCCGCTCCTCTGCCCTTTATCGCTTACGTGGGGAGGACATCCCCCAACCGCCATTATCAAAAATAAACCTTAATTAGAAAAGTGAGGGGTGTCAACCCCGCCCCATGGGAACAATGTTTTCTGTGGGGGAGGGCACAGATGGCGTCTCCAGAGGGCTGTCCCAAACTTTGGGGGGTGTTCACAACTCTAGGATATGACACCACGAGGGTGCCAGGAAGGTGTCCCTGGCTTTGGGGTGTGACACAGGGATGTCCCCAGTTTTGGTGGTGTGACATTGTTATGTGGTGTTCCCGCTTCCCCGGGAAGTCCTCCAGGTGGTCACGGTGTCCCCAGCTTCGGCTCAATGTCCCCAGGGATTTTTTTTGTCCCCTCTGCATGGCGGTGACACCCGGCGCCAGCTGCCAGGAGTGACGCCCAATGGTGATGACACCGCATCATGGCTGTGCCACGCTGATGGCACACAGTCCCCTCTGGTGGTGGCACAGAGTTCACCACCGTGCGTGTCCCCGTCCTCATGGCAGACGATGGTGACAGCACCAGAGGTTTCCGGTGTCACCCGGTCACACCTGCACCAGACCCCACGTGTCCCCTGACTGTCCCCAGCCCCCCTCCCTGTACCCCTCCTCGTCACCTCTTCAATGAGGATGTCACCGCGCTGAAGTTGTGCCACCATGGCAGGGGGGACAGTCATGGACAGCCAGGGTGACAGCGTCCAGGAGCTGTAGGACGCTGATGGGGCTCTCAAGGTACGTCGGTACGGCCCCAGGTTCCACGGTTACGGTGACAGTGAGAACTTCGGGGACAGGCGGTTGTCCGGTGTCACCCGGTGGCCCTGGGGGGAGTTGTTTCTGTGGGGCTTTGCACAGGGATTGGTGGGAACCATCCATTTCTGAAAGGAAGTGGCAAAAAAAATACAAGAAAAGTGACACAGTATTGATTTTAATGGAAACAGACATTTTTGGGGGCGATCCCACGGGGACAAAGAAGAGCGAGAACGTGTCACTATGTGAGGTTGTCCTCAAAATCCCCATTGGAGACCTCTGGAGGACTCCAGGAACGCCTGGGGACCCCAAGACACCTCCGAAACATCTCCAGACCCTTCCAGAAGACAGTAGGACCCTCTGAACCCACCTGAGGACCCCCCCACATTCCACAGGATCATTCTGGGACGTCTGCAGACCCTTCTGGATGAATCCAAGGACCCCCTGGATCACTTTGAGACCCCCTGGACGCCCCAAGTCCTCTCTGGGACATCGCCAGAGATGTCTCTGATGACGGGATGACTCCAGCACCACTCAGACCCACATGAGAACTCTCTGGACCCTACCAGACTCTACTGGGACGTCTCCAGATCATCCCAGTGGCTCCTCGGAGCTCCTGGACCCATCCTGGGAGCTTCCAGATCCTTCCAGGGACTCCCAGGACCATTCTTGGGACACCCTGGACACCCCCAGGATCCCTCTGGGACATCTCCAGATCCTTCTGTATGAATCCAAGGACACCTTGGACCCACCCGGGGACCAACTGGATGCCCAAAACCCCTCTACAACATCTCCAGATTCTTCTGCACGCCTCCAGGGCTATACAGGGGGCTCGTGGGGAATCTATGGGGGGAAAGGTGTGAGTGGGGCTTCTGTGAGGTGGAAAGAGGGTCTGGAGGTGGAGAAAGGTTGGAAGGGGAAACTGAGGGATTGTGGAGGGCTTCTATGGCGTGGAAAGGGGGTCTGAGGATGGAGAGAGGGGGTTGTGAGGGGGAAAAGAGCAGAACGAGGCTTCTGTGAGTGGAAAGGGGGTGTGGGGATGGAAGGGTACATTGTGGAGGGGAACTTGAGGGGTGGAAAGGGGGCTTTTGTAGGGCAGAAAGGGGGGTCTGGGAGTGGAAGGGGGGTTGTGTGGGGGAAAAAAGGGGTGAGTTGGGTCTCTGTTGGGAGGAAAAGGGGTCTAGGAATGGAGAAGGGGTGGCAGAGGAAATCTGGAGGGTTGTGGGGGCCTTCTATGGGGTGGAAGGGGAGTCTGGGGGAGACCTTAGGGAAGTACTGGGGGGGAGAAGAGGAGAGTGGGATGACTATGGGGTCGAAAAAGAGTCTGGGGGAAACTTATTGGCTTGTGGGGGGGAAAGGGGTGAACGCAGTGTCTACAAGGCAGGAAGAGCATCTGGGGGTGGAGGGAGGGGTGGGAGGGAAGAGCCAGGGGGTGTGCGAGGCTTCTATGGGGTCTGGTTGAGGGGAATTGGAGGTCAAAATGAGGGAACTGACTCCACGGGTCAGGGAGGAGCGCACAGGGGGGTACAGGGGATTCTAGGGGTCAGAAAAAGGGGCCAGGAGGTGGGAGGAGAAGGGAGGACACGGGACCCTGGGGGTCAAATAGAGGGGAATGGGGGGTGGTAGGAGACTCTAGGGTTGAGAATGAGGGAATTGGAGTGGGGGCACTCGGGGGGAGGAGAGAGGGTTCGGGGGTCAGATAGAGGAGCCTGAGAAAGGGGGGGGACTCTAGGAGACAGAATGGGGAGACCGTTGGGGGGATGGGGGAACACCAGGGATCAGAACGGGGGACTGGGGAGGGATGAGGGATCGGGGGGGGGGACCATGGGGATCAGAATGGGGGAGGCACAGAGGGGAGGGGTGGAAGAGGACTACGGCGATCAGAATGGGGGAACAGGACGGGAGGGGGACCGGGGGGAGGGTGTAATCCCGGGGGGCACACAGAGGGACTGGGGGTGTGGGCGATCAGCGGCAGGGGGAGAGGGGGGGAGGGCAGCGAAAGACACGGGGTGGGGGAGGCGGGGAGACGTAGGGCAGCCGCCCCCGCCGAGGGAAGCCCCGAGCACCACGGAGACCCCGCGGGGCCGAGGCAGAGCGGCACGCGGCTCCCCCGCCCCGGCGCCCCCCGAACACCCACCTGTAGGAGCCGAGGCGGCGCTCGGAGCCCCGGGCTGCCCCGCGGCGGCGGAGCGGTGCGGGACCCGGCACGACTTCCGCGTGGCCACCTCCTCCTCGGGGCGCGGCGTGATGACGTCAGAGCCCGGCGCGGCGAGGCGCCACGACAACGAACGGCGCTGAGGCGCTGAGGCGCTGTCGCCATGGCGACGCCGTCACGCATGCGCCGTCGCCGCGGGGACAGCTGCGCGCGCCGCAAGGAGGGAGGGCGCGCTGTCGCCATGGCGACGCGGCCTGCACGCACGGCCTGAAGCCCGAGTGGGGCTCGAGGGGCAGCGGGGGGCGAAGAAGAGGGGAGGGGAGGGGGGGAGCAGAGAGCCCTCAGGGATGTCCTGGAGAGGTGGGGAGGGGTCAGGAGGGAGGGCAGAGCTCCGGGGATGAGTGGGGCTGTGGGGTGGGAGATCCGCAGGGAGATGCAGTGAGACGGTGGGATGTGGGCAGAACATGGAGATATGGGAAAAGGAGGACCGGGATCTGGCCAACAGCGTGAGAGCCAGGCTGAAAGAAAGAAGGGAAAGTCAAAAAGACAAGAAAGAAAGGAAAAGAAAGACAAGGAAGACAAGGTAGGAAGGAAGGTAGGGAAGGGAAGGAAAAAGGAAAGGAAAAAGGAGACGGGAGGGGAGGGGAGGGGATGAGAGGAGGGGAGAGGAGAGGAGAGGAGGGGAGAGGAGAGGAGAGGAGAGGAGAGGAGAGGAGAGGAGAGGAGAGGAGAGGAGAGGAGAGGAGAGGAGAGGAGAGGAGAGGAGAGGAGAGGAGAGGAGAGGAGAGGAGAGCAGCGTGCATGGTAAATGCGGGGTCGTAGCACTATGGAAGCGGGGAACTTTTGGGATGGAGGTGCTTTTCTAATGAGTGTGTAATGAGCAAAGCTTGCCAGCAGGATCGTGTTTTCTCAAGAAATGACACTTCTGGTCCAAGTAGCAAATAAAGCATTCTACTTTGCTGTTGTTTGTGTTGTTTTTTTTAATCTCTGCCATTCTGTTGGAAGGGAGCGGGTCGAGCCAACAACTGTGTGGTACTGACCTGCCTGCCAGGCTAAAGCAGCACCACAAGGAAAACACAAGCCTTTGTGCAGCCCATTCCTTGGGTGTGTTCTTGATAGAAGCTCTTAAAGAATACCGGCAGTTGCAGGCACTGCCCTGAGCAGATCCCCTTCCAGGATGGAAGTGCTGTGGTGGAGGGCAGCTCTGCACAGCAGCACCCACTGCCTGCCCCTGCCTGCGGCCACAGCACAGCCACACAGCAGCACTGACACCGAGCACCAGGAGCAGCCGGGCCTTGCACCAACACGAGGGCTCAGAACGAGAGTGGGGAAGGGCACAGGGAGCAGCTCTGCACGGAGCAAGCTCCGGTGCGTCCTGCACTGCTGCACTGGGACAGTTTTCCTCTCCACCCCTCCATGTGGGCACTGTCCTGCAGCTCCACACATGGTCTCACAGGAAGGATGCCAGACAAAGTCAGTGCTGGGTCCCGTGTTTCGTTGACTTTTACAAACAGATTCACACACAGAGTCTCCAGGCTACGCTATTCAGGAATTGGGTGAATATAAAATGGATTTTATTGGATTTATGGGATAACTAAAAACTGGAAATGGGATGAGTGATGGCATATTACAGGGCAGTGTCAGAAGGGATAGAGGAAAGAAAAAAAAATCAAAACGGGCTGCTCCTGCAATAATTTGCACTACAAAATAGGCTGCTCCTGCTGTCAGTTTTATTACGGGTCATACGCAGATGAAGATGGGCAGCTTGAAGCTCATGAAAAAGGTCCTCAGTTTCTACAATGCATCCTTGAGCTCCTGGTTCCTCACGCTGTAGATGAGAGGCTTCAATGCTGGAGGCACCACGGATTGCAGAACTGCCAGCACCAGGTCCAGGGATGTGGAGGAGGCGGAGGGAACTTCAGGCTGGCAAACGTGGCAGTGCTGAGAAACAGGGAGACTGCAGCCGGGTGAAGGAGGCACGTGGAAAAGGCAGAAAAGCTTCGCCTTGGCAGAGCGGCAGAGAAAATGTATTGGCAGTGGGCAGCAACCAACCTTCTGTCCTCTTGCAGGCCGTGACAGCAATGCAAGTCATGCCTTGGTGCACAGCTGCCACATCTCCAGAGCAGGCCAGGAGATGTGCAGTATCTTTCAGGTCTGGCTGTTTCAAAGAGGGGGGTAACTGAGGCAGTTCCACATGGCAAAGGACACGAGTGTCCCTGCCGCGGTAGCACAGACTCCTGGCACCTGTCCTTCCTGCACAGGATGCCATCCCTGCAGCTCTGTGCTACCTTCCCGGTGGGGCAGATCCCAGAGCTCCTGCCCCAGCAGCAGCTCCCAGGGCAGACACCAGCAGCTCATCTCTTTGCGGGCACCTCTGCGCTTCAGCAACTCCCAGCACGTGCTTGTGCATACGAGAGCCTGAGCACAGTTCACAGAACCGTAGGGGTTGGAAGGGACCTCCAGAGATCATCGAGTCCAAGCCCCAGTTCCGTGGATGCTCATAAATTTGTGGAAGAAGTAAGGAGCCGGGCACCCTCCAGCCAGGCTGCCTCCCCTTCCCCACATCCCAGATCAGCTCAGGGGTTCCTGCAGCCGGGGCACAGCTCGGAGCTCTCAGCAGGGCTCTGCCCCAAAAAGAGGGTCTTCGCCCCTCCTTTGCCCCTGCTCTTCCCTCTCCAGACCCTGCTCTGCCTCCACTCAGCCCTTGCCCTCTCCTCTCTCCATTACCTAGCACTGGTGCAGCACCAAACGATGTCAGGAAAAGCGTGACTCGGTCATCAAGGTCTACCTCTCCATCCCGGGAGAGCTGCTGGGCCACCTCTGCCTTGTCAGCTGCGGAGAAGATGCCACCAGATACCCAGCTACGGTTGCATTTTCTTGCCTGTCCGTGTGCAACAAATAGGAAGGAATAGAAGATGGGATGAGCAGCATCCCTCTGCACACAGACAGCTGCTGCTCTGTCTGCTTGTTTCCCGTGTTCTTCTGCTTGGTGGAGCCTGCAGAATCATGAAGTCTGCAGGTTCCCTGAACTCCTGTGCTGCTCACAGCACCTACATCACTCCTGAGCTCCCTCTTGTTCCCAGCACCCCCCACCTTTTGCCGTATAATCCGTTCTGCTGTATAATCCCAGTCCTCCCACTCTCCTCAGCACAGGGATTCTACCCATGGGTTCCTTCATCATTCATCTCCTCAACCATTCCTGGCTCCTGTTGAGCTAGTTGCCAAAAGGCTGTTTCCTCCTGACCCTTCTGCGTCGCCTCGCATTTAGAAATGATGCTGACAGATGAGATGGAGGATCACCTACAGCCCCGTGAGGAGCTGCAGGATACAATTGCAAGTTGTAAGTTGCAGGATACAAGTTGCTGCAGGATAAAAGAGCTGCAAACCCTGAGCGGATCAGCCTGGGAGCAGAGACTCACAACAAAGGACCATTCTTGGAACATTCTTTTTGCGGCAAAGAAGCGCATGAAGAAGCTCCGAGAAGCTCTAAGAAGCTGAGGGAGAGCAAGGCAGCCCCCCCGCCCCAGCAGCGTGGCAGCTCTGATTTTGTGGGCAGAGCAAGAGTGCCGGCGGCACCGCCTGCCTGTGCCAATAAAGGCAGAGCGCAGCGAGCGCAGCAAACGGGACGGGCGAATGGGGCACGGCACGGCAGTTGGCACGGCACGGCAGTTTGCAGTGGAGTGATCCCCCATTGTTCCCATCCGGAGGTGGATATGTCCCCAGGGCAGCCCCTGTGGCCCCCCAGCCCGGCCTCCATCCCCCTGGCCATGCAGAAGAGATCGAGTCACCCCAGGCCCCACCGGGCACTGCGACCTTCCCCGCTCCCATCCTACAGCAGATGGCAGCCGTCCCCCCAGGGTAGGGTGCAGGGAACACATCCCGCACCTGGACAACCACTGCTGTGACCAGCTGCGGCTTTCCAGGTCGCTCCAGGTGCAATAATGAATAAAAGCCCTTCAGTTCTCCCTGCTGCCCCTTCAAAACCTCAGGAGAGCCAGCAGCACCTCGTGCCTTCGGATGCCCGGTGCATTTCACAAGGATGCTCTCATCTCCAGCATCGAGATCTTTGGCAAAAATATCCAACGGCGCTGAGCCAAGCTGGGGGCTCAGTGGTGACATACAGGGAAACCTGCTGTGCTGCAGCGTGAGCCTCCGGTCCTGCCGCTGGGCACCGCCGGGCGCAGCCTGGCTCCGTCCTCTCCGCACCTCCCTGCAGGGACCGATGGCCGTGCCCGGGATCCCCCCGAGCCGCCTCTTCTGCAGGCTGAGCCGCCCCAGCTCTCCCAGAATCCCACCCCAGCCATTTCCCACGCCTCCATTCCCAGGTAGCGCTGACTGAGGAGGGGAGGGGATTTTGGAGGGGAGGGATGAGGCCGGTGGGGGCAGCCCTGGGACACGGCCCTTTGTGCTGCCCGGTCCTGCCCCGCAGGTGGGCACTGGGGTCTGGGGGGGGTTTAGTGCTGCATGAACGACTGCAAGTGGAGGCATAGGAAAGTGAATCAAAAACATTTAATAATTTAATATAATGTAACAGAATTTAACATAATGTAGTATAATGTAACATAACTTAACAGTCCAAGATGACATTGGTGGACAGCCCAGCTTTGGAGGGGTAGGGCTGGTGCTGGTGTCCCTGGAGCACTGCCGCTGCTCTCTGTGTGCCGCAGGGACCGGCGAGGAGCCCAGGGCTACAGGTAGCCTTATGTGTTGGCTATGGCCGTGCCTCGTGCTGCACCACGTGGGCCGGTTTCTGCGGACGCTCCCACTTAGGCTGAGCCCACCCAGCTTCGCCCAGCGCCGGCGTTTGTGTCCTGGAGCGTCCTGGCCCAGGAGCAGCTTCCTCTTCCTGGCTGGGACGCTGCCAGCGCGCTGCTCGTGCCCTCTGCTCCTGCCTTTCCTGGTGGTGCAGGCGGGCGCTGGGCACTCGGCCGGCTCGGTGCCATCCTCGTGGTGGTTGCCTGGCACGTGGCAGGAGATGCAGCCGGGTGGCAGTGCCGGGCGGGTGAGAACCACCCGGGGCTGCCTCTGCTTCGCCTCTTCTATCAGCCGTGCGGTGTGGGCTGAAGGAGGCACGCGAGCATCCATGGGGGTCGGCAGTGCCAGGCGGGTGAGAACCACCCGGGGCTGCCTCTGCCGCGCCTCTTCCATCAGATGCCTGCGCAGCAGCGACTCACAGAGCTGCCCAGAGGATGCTGGCTGCCCTGAGAACGGCTCGCTGAGGGGCCCGGCGTCAGCCTGCGCCTCTCTGCTGAGCTCCCTGCTGCCTGTGGGAAAGTCAGGGGTTCCTCTGGTGAAAGGAGAGGTGCCGAGGCTGCTGGGGACATCTGGCAATGGCTGCTGGGGGACCTCCGGACAACTCGACGCTTCTGGAGAAGCAAGAACAACCCCCAGAACGATGATGGCAGGCTTCCCACAGCCACTCGGTGCGGACATCCACCCGCCACCGCTGCGGCCCTGAACTCACCAGCGATCCAGCTGAGCAAGCTGTCGATTTCCATCTTGTCATCTGGAATGGCCGAGCTGGGTGTCCCTTCTGGAAAAAGGAAGGAAATCCCCACAGGGGCAATGCCAGCTTTCCCACACCCACTCGCTGCGGACACCCCCGCCTGCTCTGCAGCCCCTGAACTCACCGTTGCTGATCCACGTCAGGATGTCATCGATCTCCGTGGTGTCGACCGGGATGTCTGCGTTGGACATCACTTCTGGAAAAAGCAAGACAATCCCCACAGGGACAATGCCAGCTTTCCCACACCACTTGGTGCGGACACCCACCCGCCACCTCTGCAGACCACAGACTCACCTGTTCCCCTGTTCTTCCCCTAGCTGACCCCTTGCCTCACCCCAGATCCCCTTGCATTCCTGTAGGTGTCCCTTCCATCCCCCTGGCTGCCCCTTGCCTTCCCCAACGTAACCCTTTACCTAGCCATGACAGCCACATATAATTTCCTCAGAGCCTCAATAGCTCCCTCAATATTTCCCCGGCAAGACCCCTGTAGGCACCCCAGAGCCCCCCCCAGAGCCCCTTAATGACCTCCTCAGACCTGGTACTCCTCCCCCATAGCTGGCCCCAAACCTCACAGGCCTCCATAGTTCCCAGCAGCACCCCATATCCCCCAGTGGACTCCCACTGAAGCCCTTATTTCCTCCTTCAGACCTCCCTTACCACCTCCAGGGCCCATTAGCCATCTCACAGACGCCCACAGCCCCTGGCAGGACCCCCGTCACTATTCCAGGACCCCCACAACCCACCTGGGGCTCCTCCTCACCCCCTTCTCCCTCCAGATCCCATACAACTGAACTATAGTGGGGCAGGGGCGGCTGCTGCAGGAGAGGAATGCGGAGCTGGAGCAGGTGTAGGGCACAGATGGGGGTGGAAGTGATGTGCGGGGCATGGGGAAAAGGGGTGCACAGGAACATGGGAGCATTTGGGGAGGATATGGGGATACGGGCCACAGGCTGCAGGAGCAGAGTGCTGCTCAGGAGAAGGCAACGTGTGAGGTAAAGGTGGCACATACGGGCCTTTGTGGCCATCTTGGGTTATGGCTCGTGGGGTTATGGCTCAGGGCCACACCTTCGGGTCACAGGGCCCCCCGCCCCCTCTCCAGAAGAATTAAAAGCACTCCACCACCACCCCACACCCCCCCTTTTTACCTCAAACCACTCCTCACATCCCCCCTTCCTTCTGTGTCCCCATACCACCCCATATCCCAGTGTCCCACCTGCAGCGCACATCTGTCTTCTGAAGAGCATTCTGCTCCTGCAGGCTGTGCTGTCATATCCATCCCGTATCCCTGTATCCCCCACACGCCGCCACAGAGCCCCATAACTCCTCAAGGACCTCCTCAGACCCGGCACAGCTCCCCCACCGCCACCCTGGGACCTCACAGAGCCCCATAGTCCCCAGCAGCACCTCTTATCCCTGGCTCTGGGCTCCCCCTGATCCCCCCTATTTCCTCCCTCAGACCCCCCTTACCCATTCCACCCCTCCCCGGAATCTCACAGACCCCCCCAGTTCCTGACAGGACCCCCATCACCATCCCAGGATCCCCACAGCTCTGGTGCTGAACCCAGGTCCTCAGGGAGCTGTGCCGCAGTGCTGCACCCGGAGCCCTTCTGCAGAGCTGCGGAACGGGACACGCGCAGATCCCAGGGCAGCGGGCACTGCTCTGCATGTCACTGCCTGGCCCAGGAATGCCACCCTGCACAGCCTGCCAACGTCTTCTCTTGGCTCCTGGCACATCTTCCATCCCCAGAGCACAGAGCAGCGTCCCTCAGACTGCGGATCCAGGTTAACCCCGCAGCGTCCAGACGAGGAATCCCACAGCGACCCACCTCTCAGGATGGGGCTGCAGCTGTGCCCCACGGCCTTCACTAAAGAGAGGAGAATGAAGGAGCGTAACGGGGCACCTTTCCTGCTGACGTTTCCCACCGTCTGCATGTTGACTGTGCCCTGCGAGCGGCATTTGGGCACAGAGCTGTGAGTGCAGGTATGCGCGCATACAGGGTGTGCAGAGACGGTGCTGAACAGCAGGGTGTGCACTGCACGTGGCTGTGTGCAAGGCTGGAGCTGCGCTCGTGTCTTCATGCCTGTGGGTGTGCAAAGGGAAGGGTTTGCACACGCGTGTGTGTGCACGAACACGGCTGTGTGCATCAAGGTCTTTGCACAAGGCTGTGTGGTTTTGCACACATTTGCACGCACTTGATTGGAGTTTTGCAAGGATGTGCTTGCACGTGCGCGTGAGTGCACAGGTATGTGTGCGGGGAAGTCTTTGCTCGTGGGTGTGTGGTTCCGCACACGTATGTGCACACAGATGTGTGTGCAAGGGAGCAGCGGAGGGTCCTGGGAACAGGAGATTCCTGGGAGAGGCGGAACTCATCCGAGAGCGCTGGAGAGCACAGGGCCGGGAAGCACAGCGCTGCAGCACTGCGCTCTGCACAACAGCCTGCAGGATGGCATGGAGCGCTGACAGAACCAGGACAGAATCACAGAAGCACACAGAATGGCCTGGGTTGGAACCTCAAGGATCACGAATCTCCAAACCCGCTGCCACACGCAGGGCCACCAACCTCCACACTTAATACCAGCCCAGGCTGCCCAGGGCCCCATCCAACCTGGCCTTGAACAGCTCCAGGGATGGACGGGGCATCCACAGCCTCTCTGGGCAGCTGTTCCAGCACCTCACCGCTCTCATAGAAAAGAACTTCCCCCTGACACCCAACCTCCCTCAACTTCAAACCATTTCCCCTTGTCCTGCCGTTATCTACCCTTTCCAAGAGTTGACTCCCCTCCTGTTTGTAGGCTCCCTTTAGGTCCTGGAAGGCTGCACTGAGGTCACCCTGCAGCCTTCTCTTCTGCAGGCTGAACAAGCCCAGCTCCCTCAGCCTGTCTTAGTAGTAGAGGTGCTGCAGCCCTCTGAACATCAGGTGGGCTCAAGCTCCACCTCTGGGCCACAGGGACCCCCTGTCCCCGCTCAGAAAGAAATGAAACCACTCCAACACCACCCCACCACCCCCCTTTTTACCTCAAACCACTCCCCACATCCTCACGTTCCCCCTATGTCCCCATACCACCCCATATCCCACTGTCCCACTTGCAGCCCTGCGGGATAAAGAAAGTCATTACCTTGCTAACGTGTAAAAAAGCTTAGCAGGAAGTTGAGCCAGACACAAACACACACGAGACGCCTGACTCCTACATGTAACCAGCTGTTTTTGCGCGGGTAGAAAAGGTTGTGAGCACCTACAATAAAGGTCCTTCGTTCTGCACCAGCAAGGGAGTCTGCGCCTCTCGCCACACCAGCAAGGGAGCTCGGAGCCCTCTTGCCACAAAGAAGAGAGGAGAGAAGGAGAGGAGAGAAACGATAGAGCAGAACAAAGAAAAAGGGAAGAGAGGAGCTTTTAAGGGGAAGAACAGAAGAGGGATGAGCAAGAGGGGAGAAGAAAGAAGTAAGAAGAGCAGATCTAAAAAGGACAAGAGAAAAAGGGAGGGCGGGGAGAACAGAGGGAACAGCAAAAGAGGGAAGGGCAAATGGAAGAAGAAAGGAAGGAATGGGGCAGAGAAAAGAGGGAGAAGAGAGAACAAGAAAAGGCCACAGCAAACTGAATTACTGAGAAAAGAAAAAAAGAAGGAATATGAATAATTTTTAAGGTCTACCAAAGTCAAATTCTTATGAAGACAGATTTTCTTTTTGCAGTGTTTGTATCTTCTAGGCAATTTAAGAACATTCAGGAACATTTTCAGTATGTTTTTGTAACGTCTGTTTCATCTCAGCTGCTCTAAAATGCCCAACAGGTGTCGGGGGGGATCATCTCCTTAAAGGCACTCAGAAAATCCCACTTTTTGTGTCTAACATCGACAAGTTTACCTTAATGAAGGAGCAGAGAGACTTCCCATACACGGTCAGGAATTCTCTTCTGATATCCAGCACATCAATTCCGGAGCGGGACACCACCGCTCTGATCAGAGTGTTGTCATCTGCACCCAGGCCCTGGAAAGCAAAGCAGCCACGTGCAGCTAACAGAGAACCTGCTGGAGAATCACCCACAGACACAAAGGTCTCAGTGCCCAGTCTTGTGCAGGAGCTGCTCTTAATTAGAGCATTTCTGCATAACGGAGCGATCCATTAGCAGCTTGCTCCTGACTATTACCCTGATGTGCAGAAAAGCCTGAGCTGTCCTAGAAAAGCCAGTTTCCTGGCTGGCTGCAGCTTCCATCTCACAATGGATTGCCACAATGCTGCTGACTCAAGCATGAAAATGCAAGAAAGAAGCAAGCAATCTTGCTCCACAATCTCTTTACCTTCATGGATTTATACAGTCTTTCAGCAAAGCACGCAGGCTTGTTTCGCGTGCACTTTACTGTAAGGACAGACAAGAACAAGAGAATTAAGGTCAGGAGAAGCAGGAGCTTTTCCACACCGCTGCAGCACTTTCTGGGTGCAGGTGTTTCTTCTGTTAAGATGCAACTCCAGGCCAACAAACAGCAAACGCAGTGCAGGCATCCACAGTCAGTGATGTGCTGTGAGCTGATGTCTCTGTGCCTGCACACAGCAGTATTTGCACGAAGGCTTTCATGCCTCCTGACAGCAAACCTCTGCTGCCAAAGCTCCCTTTGGCCAAGCACACCGTACCATACAGCACAATATACATTTCTCAGCTGACTGGGTCTGTAAAGCATACAATCGTAGAACCGTTTGGGTTGGAAGGGACCCCTAAGATTCTCTAGTTCCAACCCCCCTGCAATAGGCAGGGACACCTCCCTCTACACCAGGGTGCTCCAAGTCCCACCCAGCCTTGCTCTGTGCCCATAAACAAAGACAAACCTGTACGTAACAGTCGCTCAAGGGAAGACACAGCACCTCTAATCATTTCATTTCTTTGTAGACAACATTTAAAAGCAGAGCACTCACCTACAGACAGCAAAGCATCTGCCAGGTCTCCTGCCATCTCAGATTTAATGCTGTTATGTCCTTGTTAGCAATGCCTCTGTACCATCAAAAACTAGGGGGAAGCGTCCGTGGCAGGAAGTCACAGAGATTCAAAGCACCGCTTTGCAACAAGCCCCTCATATACTGCATGAACATTCTTTCATCCCTGCAGCACTCTCAGCTAAATCAGGATCGTCCCACTGAAATAATTCATTCTCACTGCTAACAGTCTTGCTAATTGGCCTACCACAGCTAGTACCATTTTCAAGACCTGCTGCTTTCTGCTGCTAATCAAGTTCCTTAGCTCCTCTCCCCCCTGCCCCAATGGCAGTCACACTTCATGATCTCTGCTTTCCATGCTGGAGCTGCAGCCAGTTGTACTTGGGTTTCTCAAGTCCCTTTCAGTCTCAGCAGGAAATAAAACAGCCCGAATGGAATGGATGCAATGGGGCTCTCTCTAGGACACCTGCTGCCTCAGAAGACTTCACATCTACTGGACAGCTACAGAGCTCCTGCAAAAGCATCACACACAAACAAGGAAGGAAAGAAAAACCCAGGACACTGTGCAGGGGTCCTACCTCTCACTAGGTGATACCTGTTCCGTGTGCAGAGGATGGACGTAAACTGCACCTCATCTGTTCCCCACTTCTTCTCCCCCGCTTCGTACAGGCACTTCAAGACATTAGGGGTGACAAAGTAAGGCTCATGGAGAAGACTGGGCATACAGGAGATCTTAAATTCCTTGCAGCTAGAGCACTGCTGGCCCGTACTTGTCTAGATCACGGATATTTTCCAACAAGCACCAACCAGGCACGGCAACCCACAACCAAAACCTCATTGCCCCTGCCAAGTAGCCAGCCTGTCCACAGATCTCTCATTAGAGACCTGCAAACAAGGCTAGAACCATTATTTCCATTTCACAGGCTGGCTTCTCTTCACCACGCATCACATGCACAAGAATAGATTGGGAAGCACATTACTACGCACCTGAGCATCTTGCTGAGCATGGGCATCATCCACATACATTCCTTCATCTCTGTTTCCCTGCAGAGACACATGGATAGAAGACTCAGTTCACCAGAGCGTCTACTGGAAGCAACTCCTGAGAATTCCCCATTCATGAAAAGCTGCTGGAGATGGATAATGGAGTCCTTCAAAGGGAACACTAGCTTACAAATGAAACGCAGCTCTGATGTACTTTGGGCTTCCTTCTGAAACGAGCAGCAACCCACTTTACTGGGACATTTAAAGAAGAGCCCACAGCACTCATGCACACCCAGAGTCAGAGTTCCCTCCCCGGAGAGGCTGGGTTTGAGGAGCAGGCCATGGGACACACAGGGTGAGAAAAAGCCAGCATGGAGCTCCTCACCACTGAGTGCAGAGCTGTGCCCACAGCTCTGAAGATTCACCCCCTTCTCCCCTCAGCTTGGCTCACCGTTGCGAGGGACACGAGGACCCTTCGAAACATGGGAGATGTGTCAGATACGATGCCATCCTCAAGGGAGCAGCCAGATTCTAGCAAGAACACACACAGCATCCGTTAGGAGCAGGACACCACCTGGGTGCTGCCCACAACATTTGCCAGCTGTAACCTAGCTAAGTACAGAACTGTGCCCAGGGCTCCCAGCAGCACTGCAGCACTCCAGCCATCATCATTTGTGCTACAGCCTCCAATTACGAAGCAGACAGGAAGAAACTGACAAGAGAGCCTTTTGCACTACTTACGAAGCTTGTAGTTCTCATTAATGGGACAATTAATGGAGACAAATCTCTCCATTGGTGCGAGAAGCCAGAATTTCAATCGGGCAACCTTCATCTGCTCCTGCTCCCTAGGGAATCACCAAGGCAAGATTTAAGATATCAGCACCTGCTTGTGACGTGCAACCAGGTTTCTTTAAGAGAGAGAAGACATGCATAACAAAGCAGTAAGTCCTTGGCCAGAACTTAAGCAATACACAAGGAAGATTTCCAAACCTTCACAGCCCTCCTTAGTTCGTGCACGTCATACATGGTGCTGGGAGTCATCATCCCAATGATCGCCCTCTCAAAATTCCCACTCAGCTCCGACTTCAAGTCATCAATCAAATCCTAGAAGGCCAGGAGAGGAGAAAGGAGTTGGCACAAGGTACCGCCTTTGAGGACAGAGGAACTGAGCTGCTCAGCACTCCTCTTCACGCTCCAACCCTCCTTGCATCAACAACTGCTCTGAACTGAACAAGAACAACACAACCTTGGTCAGGTGAAGTCTCTGCCGACCTTTCTCTGGTAGAGGTTGGGTCGTTTTTCACTTTTCGCCCAAGGGACACAACCACGTTCACACATCTCTGCACACCACCCACCCTGCCAGCAGTGCTCTTCTAGGTGATCAGAACTTGCTGACGCTGGGAAACATTTCGTTTGGTCAAGACGTCAGTGATGGCATCTTCATCCGGGCCTGCAAGAAACAAAGGGAAGCTAGTCAGGATGCTTGCACAAGGATCAGAAGTGCCCTCTGGTCTCGTGCCACCTCCCGTCCCTCACACAGCCGGCTCTCAACAGCTCCAGGACTACATCGATGCACACAAAGCTGCCAGGACCCACGCCACCAGAGGAGCTGCATTTCGGGACATGAAGGGCAGTTCTGTTTCCACTTTCCAACAATTTTTAGGGCAGTTGTGCAGCGGAGCAGTGCAAGCAGCTATGCTTCCCTCTGTCAAACCACCAGAGCAGCCATTCGCAGTGCTGGGGAAAAAATAAAAGTTGACCATGGAGGGAGATCAACTTACCAAAGCCCTTCATGGCCTTCCTGAGTGCCTGCGCTTCTTGCTCAGCGCTGAAACTTGAGACCCCCTCGATTGTTGCCTAAGGCCACAAGAAAAGGATTTAGCAAAGGCAGACCGACGCACACAGAGCTGAACTGGAAAAAAAAAAAAAGACGACAAACATAAAAGATGTGAACACAGAGATAGTAAAACTCTCTGCAGGGCTGCGCTGAGCTCCTGCTGCTGCAGCCAGAACCGCAGCTCCCGTGCTGACGGACGGCGGAGCTTCGTGCCGGCACCCACAGCACGCGGCCCCCGGGCTGCTGGCGGCACGGCAGGACGCTCCCCTCCCCGCCTCCCTCCCACCGCCCCTCGGCTCCGCCGTCCTCCCGTTATCCGCCTAAGGAAACGAAGGCCCCGCACAGGGCTCTGGACGGGCTGATCGACGGCTGACGCCAACGGCACGAGGTTCAACACCGCCACGCGCCGGTCCCGCACTTCGGTCACAACGACCCGAGGCATCTCTGCAGGCCGGGGGCAGAGCGGCTGGAAGAAAAGGAGCCGGGGGCGCGGGCCCCGGGGCCCCGGAAGCGGAGCGGGCGCACGGCGCGGGGCAGCGCCGCGGGCAGCCGGGCCGGGGCCACGCGGGACGCGCGCGGTGATGACGCAATGACCGCGCGACCGCGGGCGCAAACGACCCCGCCAGGAGCGCCCGCCCCGTTCCGCGGGCCGACCAATAGGAGAGCGGGGGAGCAGGGGCCGAGCGCGGGCTCTCCGCCAATGGCGGCCGCGGCATTCCGTGCCGGGAAAGCGGCGCTCCGCCGCCCCGCGCCTCGGGGCCCCGTCCGTCCCGCATCAGAACGGAGCCGTCCTTCGGAGTCGTCGTTGCGGCGGGGCGCCCGGTGTCCGGGAGCGGCTCCTGGCCGAGCCGGGCAGCCCCGAAAGAGAGGGACCGACCCCGCGGATCGAGACGCGTTCGAGCCCGGCGGAGTCGGGCGGCCGCCTTCGGTTCCGGCTCGGCTCGAACGGTCGGCAGCGCCGTGCTGAGCCGCTGCCCCGCAGGCGGAGGACTCGACTGCCGTTTTCTGTCTTCACGTCTGTCCGAGAAGAAGGCTGGCGGCGCTGGCGCTGACCAGGGAGAGGGAGGCCGGGGGCCGGAAAGCTCTCAGGCTGCGGCTCCAGGGCAGGCAGAGGAAGTCACGGCGCCGGTGACATCAGCCGGGCTGCTGGAACCTGCGTGCCGTCACGCTGCGTTTCCGTGACGACGGCGGGCTCTCCCCGAGGAGCCGAGGGCAGCTTTGCTGCTGCGTTCGTTACCCGACGAAGCCCGACGCAGGGGGGCTGGGCAGACAGTCTCGCCAAAGAGGCCCGTGCTACAGCAAGACTGACAGCATGACTCCTTTTGTTCCCGTTGAGCCCTGGCCAGGCTTCGGGGCGAAAACCGAGAGGAGAAAGAGGGCAGCGGCTGTTTCCCCGCACCGCTCCGTACATTGGTTTATTCCGTGCTAGAAAGGCTGGAGCTGCTTGCAGCGGCTCTGGACGCCTCCCTCGTGGGATGGATGCATTGCTGTGCAACTTCCCCACGGCTGGGAGAGGTTCTCCAGATCCTCACTGCAAACGGGGCTCCCCAGTGACTGCGGATCTGGCTGATGGTAAAGTGCTGGGGCAACTGGTCATGGATCTTTCTTCACCACTGTGCTCACGTGGCAATGAGTAGGCCCACTGCCTTGCTTATTCCCTTTACTGCTGAGCTTCTCTTTTGGCTATAGACGCTGCCAATATTACTGTTTGTATTATGTTGTCATAGGCAGTAAAATAAGCCTATCCCAAAGACGTTGGTGCCTTTGTTCTTGCTGTTGAGCCCATCGATTGGCACAACAGCATTAGCACATGATGGGCACGCAACTTGGACATCAGGAACGTGACTTCAAAGGCTTCAAAGCATCGGGAACGTCTCCTTTGGAGAGAGACTGAGAGGTTTGGGCTCGTTGAGCCCGGAGAACAGAAGGCTCTGGGGAGACCGTGTGGCTGCCTTTCAGTACACGGGGCCTCACAGATCACCCTTGCTGAGGGTGGCCACTATTCCCTCATCGAGGTCATTGATGAAGATGTTGAACAAGACCGGACCCAGCACCGACCCCTGAGGAACACCGCTGGTTACAGGTCTCCAACCGGACTCTGCACCGCCAACGACGACCCTCTGCGCTCTGCCAGTCAGCCAGTTCTCAACCCACCTCACTGTCCACTCATCTATCCACACGTGCTCAGCTTTGTCATAAGGATGTTGTGGGAGACGGCATCAAACGCCTTGCTGAAAGCAAGGTAGACTGCGTGCACTACATGCACCCAGCCAGTGACAACATCGTAGAAGGCTACCAGGTTGGTCAAGCATGACCTCCCCCTGGTGAACCCTTGCTGATTACTCCTGATAACCTCCTCTTCTTCCAGTTGTCTGGAGATGGCATCCAGCACAAGCTGTTCCATCACCCTTCCAGGGACAGAGGTGTGCCCAGGTGGCCAAGAGGGCCAACAGCATCTTGGCCTGCATTAGAAATAGCGTGGCCAGCAGGAGCAGGGAGGGAATCATCCCCCTGTACTCAGCCCTGCTGAGGCCACGCATTGAGTACTGTGTTCAGTTTTGGGCCGCTCACTACAAAAAAAAAAAAAAAAACCAAACAACCTCCAGATTTCACACTGCAATCAAAAACATCCCTGCCATTCTGTGCCAAGGGCAGATGGAAGAAGAGAGCTGCAAAGGGCAGGCTGTGAGTGTATGGAGAGGATGTGAGCAGCTGTGACAAACCATTGGGACCCTTCCTATCTCAGTCTGTGCCTTATTGCCACAGCACACCTTGGGATCACAGAACCACCATGACTGGAAACAACTTTAAGATCCTGCAGTCCAACCGCCCCCCTGCCAGCATTCCTTCCTTCTCAACCACGTCCCTCTGTACCACATCTTCACCTTTCTGCATCACCTCCAGGATGGCCCCACCTCCAGGATTCCACCACCTCCCCTTACCCACAACGGGAACTGTAAATCCAACCCCAAAGGGCATCCCATCACCTCAACTCTTAACTACAGACAAAGGCAACAGCTGCTGGAACCAGCCGGAAATCACCCAAAAGGCTGAAGGACACCATCTGCTCAAGACAGACAGAACTGCTTACCCCTTTCTGAGGAACAGGGCTCACAAAACACCTCACAGGAGCAGAGCTCCTGCCCTGGGGGCAGCCAGCCTTCAATGAGCTCAAGGAGGGGTGGAACCAGGCTGCACCCCATGGCCACACCAGCAGATCGCTTCCACCTGTGCTCCACAGCAGAACAGGGATTAGTGAAGATGAAAGCCTGGGAAGTGAAGACTGACTGCTTTCATATTTCTCTCCCATTTGTGTATGCTGACTGCAGCTCCAACCAGGCCCACTTATAGTCTCTCGTAAATGAAACCTGGGAAGCAGACAAAGGCGTAGGACAAGAAGTGAAAGAGCAATGCAAAAGAAAACAAAGAAAAAAGCAAACCAGAAACAAGGAAAAAGAAAAAAGTAAAAAAAAAAAAAAAGACACAGAAGACAAGAAAAAAAAAAAAGCAAATAGGAAAGAAAACCACAGCATATGTAATGGCAGAAAGAGCAGCGCAATGGGAAAATGTTCCAAAGGAAGAGAAAGGAGCGCCCACCCATCTGCGCCGCATTGCCTTCACTGTGCTGCAGGCTGAGCGGGTCCTTCCCAGCTGATCCATCAGTGGGCCCGGCCAGGACTCAGACAAGTTCCCTTATGGCAGTTCCCATACAAGTAGAAAAATAAAGGATAAGAAAAGAAGTTGGGAAAAGGTGGGAAAAGTAGGACAAATGTTGGGAAAGTGTGGGAAAAAAGTAGGAAAGAGGTACAAGTTTGGAAAGCATGGGAGAAATTGGGAAAGCATGGAAAAAGGTGGAAAAAAGATGGAAAATGACCGGTAGGGCCGGTAGTTCCCTGGGCACGCAGCCCCTCGTGCTGGTAGGTAGGCATGGGGAACAGAATAGGCGTAACCCACGGTGAGGTGGTTTTGGACCTGCTTTGAAAGCCATGGGGCCGGATGGATTGAACCTTGGGGTGCTGAGGGGGTTGGCAGATGTGGCTGCCAAGCCGCTCTCCATCATCCTTCAGCAGTCCTGGCTAATTGGGGATGTGTCCTGGCTGTCCCTGAACGTGTTTAAAAAGCATCTGGATGTGGTGCTCAGGGACGTGATGGAGTGGTGGGTTGTTAGAGTTAGGGGAGTACGGTCAGGTTGCGGTTGGACTCGATGACCTTTCAGGTCTTTTCCAACCTGATCCATCCTATGATTGTATGTGATTTAACAGCAGCGTTCTTGTGGGAGCTGCATTGAGACTTGCAGTGTCTCTGGTTCCCCAGAATTACTTTCTCCAGGCTGATTCGTAGGTGCTGGCACTTGTTTAAAGCCAAGAGCAGCTGCTGATGGGAGGAAGGTAGTTCAGGCTCATGAGCTCTGCAGCATCTCCCAGGATGATACCAGAGGAGGCAGGAATGATATTGCAGAAGAAGATGAGCAGCTCCCCAGCAGGAAGCCAGAAACCCTGCGGGAGAGTCGGCGCACGTGTGGATGCCCAGGAGGTAATGCAGCCCCAGTATTTGAGAAGCGCGTGGCCATGGAGTGCTGCGGCCCAAGAGCAGAGCTGTTCTGCCTTTGCAGAATAGCTGGCATCCCAAGAAGGACTCGTCTGCCCTTGTAAAAAGCAGGGGGAGGGCACGTCCAAATGCTTGCTGGTTGCTTGGGAGCTCAAATCCTCCAAGCTGGAGGCAGGCTGGGGGTAACATCTCCTTGGTCCGATCGTGCGGCACCTGAGCAAGAACTGGCTGCACGAGGGTCGTCTTAATTTCTCCGTTCTTTTACTTAAAGTAAACCCGCTGGGAGACCGCGGTGTCGGTTTCCTGAAATTTGGATCTGGGAGGCGACCACGCCCTTTGCTTCTGATGGAAGCACAGAAGTGATGCGGGCGCTCGCTGAGGTCACAATCGTCGCCGAGGTGGGAGCGTTTGTGGCACAGCCGGTGAGCAGAGCTGGTGCTCTGGTGAGCGTGCTGCACGCAGAGACTGAGCTGTGAGCTTTCCTTGAGAGATCGCCCTGTGAGAGCCCGTCGGAAGCACCGCTGCGGCGTGTGCGTGAGCTGGGCACAGCTCAGGCTGAGCAGGCCGAGCAGGTGAGCTGGGTTTGGTGCTGGCTGGTTGCCGGGAGGTGTCTCAGCAGGAAAGCTGGGCTGGGGTGGGCACGCTGCATCAGCCCTCGTCCCGGCTGGCGGTGAGACAGAGGGAGTTTTCTTCAGGACAGCAACACCAGCCATGTGCTTCAAGGCGCGTAACTATTGAGGAGATGGAGAACGCTTGCTGTCAGAAATCACGGCAGCTGTACAGGAGCTGGGTGTATTTTGGGGACAGTCCTTGTACCCAGCTGGTTTCGAGACACTGCCCTGCCCGAGAGTCTAAACTGCACAGCAGAAGAATGCTGGGGAAATGCTTCTTCCTCACTGTTTTTCACTTGCAGGTTCTTTCCTTAGGGTTCCTTTTTCCTTTCCAAAAGGAGATTTTGGGGATCGAGGCACTTGAAGAAAGAGTGAAGCCAGCTCTTTCCAGCAGTGCGGGCAGTCCCTGTGGAGAGGACCCCGGGAACTTGAGCTTCCTCTGAGACGTTCCCCAGCATGTCTCAGCAGGGAGACGGACGCAGTTCCCATCCCTGCTTTGCGCGCGGAAAGGTATGGCTGGGTTTCTTTAGCTTGGGTTTCTCCTGTCTCTGGGTTTGGAGGGGAAGGGGTGGAGCAGGGGGAGCCCTACTGGTCCTTTGTTAGCTCAGGAAGCGGTTGGGTTGTGCACTTGCAGCAACAGGACAGCATTGCCAGGCTCCTTAACTAAGCTAAGGCTGTGTGCGGTAATTTTGCGTGGATTGAACTGTGGCACCTGAAGTCACTGTTTCCCTCGGAATAATGCTGGTGTTTGCAGGTGCGTTGGTTTAACCCCCTGAAGTGATGTCTGAGAGCGCCCGTCTTCTCCACCTGAACGATGAGAAAGCTGGATATGGCCAGAAATTGCAGCGCGTGCAGATGTTGTGAATGCGCTCCCAAGTGTTTCCTTTCGTGATAACTAACGTCTCAGCACTCTGATATCCCATCTCTGGCACCATGTGGAACGCCGCATCTCTCTGCAAACGCTGGGTGCCCGTTTCCATGGCCCTTCCTTTATTTCTCTCCTCAGAAGCAGCGCGGCGCGGTTCCCTGTGCCAGGGAGCAGCACCCAGCAGGCTGCCAGAGATCCAACAGCGCCTTGCAGCGCACAGAGGGACGCGATGGGGACGGACCATCCTTAGCACCACGCAAAAGTGAGTCTCTTCAGTCCTCTGTCATGAAGTATGGAAGAATGCATTTTAAGCATTACTTCTGAGCGGTGCAGCGCTGCAGGGATGTCAGGTAACCATGGTGGAAGCATTCGAGAGGCCAACAGCAACAGATGGCAGCAGTGAGACAGAAGTGTGTGTGTCAGTGGTGGTGCTCAGAGCTGAGTGCATTCCCTGTAGGGACAAAACATCCGTGCCTCGACTTTTGCAGCTGATGGCGTTTTGTGTGCTGACGCAGCTTTGCTCTGCAGAATGCAGAGCTGTCAGGCAGACCGGGGTTCCTCTGCTGCCACCTGAGCGGGAATGAGAGCAGTAGTGCTTTGTGCAAGCGCACTGCAGTTTAAAGATCAGTTTCTGTTCTGGCTGTAGAAGAGTGTCTTTTGGTTTTTGGGGGGTGGACGTGGGCTCACAGGACAGTGCTGCTCCTGGTGTCTGTGAAATCAACACACGATCTGTTGTTGTAGGGACGGAGCCTGCGCGTCCATGGAATGGTGCTGGGCTTGGGGGGAAACGGAAGGCCTCCCCAGGTAAGAAGCTCTCGTGAGCTGTGGTGTGGGTACCTGCCTCTAAATAGGGCTGCATGAAGGGCTGTGTGTGATGGAGGAGAAAAGAAGGGGCACTGCAGGTCTGTGCTGACTGCAGAAATGGCACAGCGCTGTAGCAGCAGAAAGGCCGATTGAAGAAACTACGCTTGAGGAGCAGAAGTTTGTGGCTGGCTGTGCTAAAATGCTCCTCCAAAGAGATGCTCTTCATGTCTTTCTTGTTTCCTTTCTGACAGAAGCTGATGCAAGCAGGCTTGCAGCGAAGCGCAGCCTTGCAGGAAGCCAGGGGAGGAGCCTGGAGTGTGGCACAGCCCCCAAGAGAGGTACAGACACACAGCAGGCATCTGGGTTTGGTGCACTGTGTTTCTAGTTAGGCTTTCTGTCTGTCCTTTCCTGGGACTGCTGTCGTTGCGTGTTGCTTGAGATCTTAATCCATCCCTGGAGATTACAGTTGCCTTTCCTGTCCCAACTGTAAACGGCCCACAGTTCAGCCAAGATCGTGAGATCCATTGCTGTGAACACTCGAGAGTTCCTAGCGTTGTGGCCCATTTTGCAGACCGAAGGCAGTGTGTGACTCTCTTTTAATCTTGCTGCTTCCCCTTGCTTGATTCGAACAGGGAGAGGTGCTGAGCCAGATGGCAAGATGTACGCGAAAGCTCCTCTCCAGGCTCCAGGAGGGCTTCCTGGAACAGCAGGTCCCAGCAGAGGGGAAGGACCTTCCCCTGCAGTTGACAACCGCTCCCTCTCCAAGACCATGGCTGCAAGAAAGCGCAAGGGAGTGGAGGAAGAGGAGCAAAAAGCAGAGCTGTGGCCTGCCAAGAAACAAGTGAGGGTGGAGCGCAATGGGGAGAAGGCTCAGAGCCCACATCAGAGCAGAGGCGGTGTGCCAGCTCCAGCAACACACCCTGGGCCTGCCCCAGCGCCGACTGAGCGGTTCCGGACCTCAAAGCGAAGAGGTAGGAAGATGCTGCAGCTGCCCTGGTGAGGTGCTTCCTTATCAGGTGCATGGAGTTTGCTTAGGGTTTGCTTTGCTTTTTCCTTCTCTCTGCAGAGAGGGGAAAAGAGTAGAAGGCTGCCGAGTCCAAAGGCAGGGATGTGCCAGAAAGTGTAACCTTCTCTTTTCCCACGAAATCCATGATGGCCTTCTGCTTGTCCCACTGGAAATACCCTTCCCTGAGAGGCTTCCTAGCCTGTTACATGTGTACCCATGTTTCTGCGGTTTTGCTGTTGACAAACTGAATTTCTCTTCTCTTGCTCTATAGCGAGACGACAACGACAAAAAGAGAGGAGAGCAGAAATGAAGAAGGCTGCTCTGAGAGCTGCCGCTGCACGTGCAGAGGTGAGTCCTCGGTGAGCGCAGACACGGCTCTTGTTGTTCTCTGTCTGTCAGACGTGAAGGGGATTGTAGAATGCTGGGGGAAGCGGTGTCCTATTTTGACGCT